>CM054060.1:125323454-125923454 GCA_028641055.1 Alopecurus myosuroides
ATTATTGCCTCTCGGGCATATTACCTTCACATACCTACCTATATGTGGTATTTCACCGCCACTCCAAAGTAAAGTGCTTGTGTGCTACCTTTCAAACCTTCAAAAGTTATTACCTGTTTTGTGCTCCTGTTTTAGCTCATGAGGAAGTAGTTTAAAGTTTATTGTGTCTTATGTCAAGCAAAGTTCTTCCCCCTCTTTCACCCGATGAGTATGGAATTTGTGCTCATCTTAATATTGCTGAGAGCTGGTGCCAAATAATATGAATTTAAATAATGAATAATAGGCACTTCCCCATGGATTGATGATTGTTGGTGAGCACCCGAGGATTAGGTTAGCCATGGTTTGTGTAAGGAAAGGTGGGGGGAATTGCCAACAATAAGGAAAAGAGGAAAGTTCCAATGGGAACCGCTCTCAAAAGTCTTAAAAGCTTGCTTGACATGAGTTATGATAAGTTTTTCATTACCATTCGTTGACATATACATACACCTCTCTCAAAATTATATTTTCAATTGCTTTGTTTTATTCAAATAAAAAGCTCTAGCACATGAGTAATCTCTGCTTCCCTCTGTGAAGGGCCTTTCTTTTATTTTTATGTTGAGTCTTCATCTTCTAACTTTATGCACCAGTTAAGAGAGCATAGTTGTCATTCTGAGTATAATGTGCATAGTCCCAAAATTTATTATTGATTGATTCATGAATGTTATTGCTTGTTCTCAAATTATTTGTATCTAGTCATCATTTGAACTTTGAAGGTGTCCTGGCATTTATGTTTTGCTATTCCATGAAGGACAAGCTGAATACCACTTTGCTATGTTTACTCTATGCTCGAAACAAACATATAACTTTCAATGCATTATTATCCATGATCTTTTGTTTGTGTTACTTTTCATGTTGTAACATAGTTTCTGAGTTACATTGTTGGAATTATATCTATCATGCCTATGCTCAGAGTACTTTGATCTCAGCTTGCAATGCTTTTACATAAAATTGATCAAGTTTGTGTTGGCTGCATGTCACCTCAAAAGTTATTTTGTTATCACTTACCTACTCGAGGACGAGCTGGAGTTAAGCTTGGGGATGCTTGATACGTCTCAAATGGATCTATAATTTTTTATGCTCCATGCTTGTTTTCTACCAATTTCCACATGTTTTATTTACACTTTGTAGAATTTTTATGCATTTACTGGGACTAACCTATTAACAAGATGCCACAGTGCCAGTTCCTATTTTCTGTTGTTTTTCTATTCCAGATAATTACTTAACGAAATATTGTCGGAATCGGACAAAACAAGGACCCAACATCCTATTTTTCCCGACATGTCAACGGAGTCCAAAGCAGAGACGGCGGAGGGCACCGAGGTGGCCACACCCTGCCATGGCGTGGGCCCACCTCTGGTCGTTCCACCCCGTGGTGTGGTCCCCTCGGGTGACCACCGACATTGCCCTTTCGCCTATATGTTGCCCCGACGCGAAAAACCTAAAGGAGTCAGCCTCCATCCATGAAATTTTTTATAGCTCCGCCGTCATCGAAGACAAGTTTCAGGGGACAGAAATCTCTGTTTTGCCACCCTGCCGGGACGTGGAATTGCCCCCGGAGCCATCTCCGTTGAATCCACCGCCATCTTCATCACCGTTGCTGACTCTCATGATGAGGAGGGAGTAGTTCTCCTCCAAGGCTGAGGGCTCTACCGTTAGCAATGTGGTTTATCTCTCTCTCCCATGGTGTGATCTTTATGTGATCATCAGCTTTGTAATCTAGTTGAATAAGTAGATGTTACTTTTCATCTATTATGCTACTCAAGTGGTTTTATTAATGTGAACTCTGCAGTCACCTTGTCCCATGGTGTGAAGGTGACAGTGTATGCACCGTATGTGACTCTTAGGCTAAAGTTTATAGAAATACTTATCATGAGTTATAATTTGTGTTGGATGTCTCTATGAAATTGTTGTGTTTGTCTGTAACCATCTAGGGCGCTCAAGGTGACAGTGTGGGGTTACCTAGATGGGGAATGCGACTTTAAGGTGTGCTTTTGCAGCCCTACGCGTTGAATTGGTGTTCGTTATCCAACCGGAGAGTAGTTCAGTGTAGCATAGTGAAGAGAGGATACTTATGTATTCAATTATGATATCATTGTCGAGAGTGTCCACTAGTGAAAGTATGATCCCTAGGCCTTGTTTCTAAGCATTGAAACACCGTTTACAACCAGTTCTGCTACATGTTTGCTTGCTTCCATTTTTATTTCAGATTGCAATTCCCTCTCGGAATCATCTATATTACTTGTATTTCACTATCTCTTCGCTGAACTAGTGCACCTATACTCGTGACAAGCGTATTGGGTGTGTTGGGGACACAATAGACTTCTTGTATCTTAATTGCAGGGTTGCTTGAGAGGGATATCTTTGACCTCAACCTCCATGAGTTCGATAAACCTTGGGTGATTTACTTAAGGGAAACTTGCCGATGTTCTACAAACCTCTGCACTTGGAGGCCCAACACTTTCTAGAAGAATAGAAGCGTGCGTAGACATCAGCATCTATAATTTTTCATGATCCATGTTGTTATTATATCAATTGCCACATGTTTTTTTACACTTCATAGCATTTTTATGCCTTTTCTGGGACTAACCTATTAACAACATGCCACTGTGTTAGTTCCCGTTTTCTGTTGTTTTTTATTTTCAGAAAATCTAGTGATGACCCACAAGTATAGGGGGTGTATCGTAGTACTTTTGATAAATAAGAGTGTCGAACCCAACGAGGAGCAGAAGGTGTTCACAAGCAGATTGGATAGAGGATTCACTGTAAACACTAGCAAACAAGTTTTTGGTGGTTTTTGATATAGGAGATAAATAAAGTGTGAGTAAATAAAATACAGTAATAATAATTGCAGCGAGTGGCCCAATCCTTTTGAGAGCAAAGGACAAGCCGATTGTTTTACTTATGATTACCAAACATTCTCAAGGACTGATACGTCATAAATGTATCCTTAATTTCTGATGTTCCTTGTTGTTTTCATGTTATTTGCCCGAAAGTTGTTCTGGAAATATTCTCGGAATTGGAAAATTCGAAGCCCGAAAGTCTTAAAATTCCCAAAGAGGCCCGGAGAGGGGCCACAGGGGGGCCACACAATAGGGCGGCGCTCCCCCTGGCCATGCCTAGGGGTGGTGTAGGCCTCTCGGGCGTCCACCGCCATCACCCTTTCGCCTATTTATTTCCCCCGATACGTTAACCCTAAAAGAGTCCACTTTTCCACGAAAAACACCCGAGGCCGCCGTCATCGTCAACCCGAGATCGGGAGGGTTCTGGAGTTATCCTCGGCACCCTGCCGGGAGGGAAAATCATCATCGGAGGGCTCTACACCATCATGCTCGCCTCCGGAGTGATGCTGGAGTAGTTCATCCCTGGACTACGGGTCCATACAAGTAGCTAGATGGTTGTCTTCTCCACTTTATGCCCCATGTTTAGATCTCGTGAGCTGCCTTACATGATCGAGATCATCTTATTGTAATGCTAAATGTTGTGTTTGCTGGGATCTGATGAATGTTGAATGCTACGTCTCTTGATTATCAATCTATCATGTTATCTTCATGCATATGTTATTTATGATCTTGGATGCTCTCCATTGTTAGTAGATGCTCTGGCCAAGTAGATGCTAGTGACTCCAAAAGGGGGTATTTATGCTCGATAGTGGGTTCATGCCTCCTTTGCACCTGTGCTCGAGTGACAGAAACGTGACGGATGGAGTATGTGTTGTTGCCATTAGGGAGAAAACAACGATGTTTACTTCGTTTACATTACACACTTTGCTTACTGCGATTATCTGTTGCTTGCAACTTAATACCCAATGTTTGTTCGTATGATATTCGGATGGTGGATTAGTAGTCATAGATGGAGTTGAATGACGGTCTATTATTTTGTTGTAATGCCCGCATGAATCACATAGTAATCATCATGTCATGCATATGCACTACGGTGCAGCCTTCATTTCTATCAATTGCCCGTCTGTAATTTGTACCACACATGTTTTTTATTTTCTGTGGAGAGACACCACTAGTGAACTGTGGACCCCGGTCCATTTTCTCATACTGATAATACAACCACTGCAATTACTGTTTTCACACTGCTACTATTGTTTTCATATTGTTTACCTACTGTTTTCCACACCATACATTTAACCTCTTTGTTATCAGCAAAATCGGTAAGATTGACAACCTCACTGCTTTGTTGGGGGCAAAGTGATTTGATTGTGTTGTGTAGGTTCCACGTTGCTTCTGAACCGGTAGTGCGCCCTACCAAATCATCTGCATCAACCTTCGGAGATTGCTTGTCTTCCTACTAGTCGATCAACCTTGGTTTATTTTCTGAGGAAAAAACTTGCCGCTGCACTCTTCACAACCTTTCTCTTGGGGTTTACCAACGTCAGCTATCAAGGACACATGGGAACTTCGTCAAGTGCTTTTCGTTTCATACAGTTGATTAATATTTATTGTTTTGATAGGTGTTGTGTGGGTGAACCTATGCTAATGCACCGCCCAACTAGGACTAATACCTACTTGTGATTGTAGCCCTCTGCAAGCATCCGCAAATATAAGAAGTAATTAAGATAAATCTAACCACAACCTGAAACTCTGGGATCCTACACTCCCTCGTGCATCGGTATCCTAACGGGGGTTTAGGTTTCTATCACTCCGGCAACCCCACAATTAGTAGCCAAATACACAATGCATCCTCCTAGGCCCATAAAGGCGAAGTTTCATGTAGTCGACGTTCACATGAAACCACTAGAAGAATAACACCACAACTTAAATATCAAACCATTAGATATTACTTCAACATAATTCCACTGCTAACATCTTGACTTCTCCCATGTCGTCAAGAACTAAACGAACTACTCACAAGATCATATAGATCATGATCAGAGGTGATATAATGATGAATAACAATCTGGTCATAAAGTGTAAACACCGATAAATCTCACAAACATCAACTACTAACAAGTAATCCACACCGGGAGAGAGATCTAGTGGAAAACAACGGTATAGAACCCTAATTGTTACAACAAGATGAAGGTGGACGGTGAGGGTGCTGGTGCTGGTGGTGAGGGCGATGACGATGATGATCTTGATGATGCCCAGAGCGACGACGGTGACGATGGCGATGATTTCCTCTTTCCGGGGAGGAATTTCCCCGACAGATTTCTCCCTGCCGGAGAGCTTTTCTCTCTCTATTGTTTTCCACCCCGAGGAGGCGGCGCAATATTTCCTCAATGGTCCTGTAGGTCTTAGGGTTCCCTCGAGATGAAGTACGTGAAAGAAGTTGGCCAGAGGTGGGCCAGGGTGGCAGCACCACCCCCAGGCGCGGCCAGGGGGCGCTCCACCTGGTGGTGTGGGCCCCTGGTGGCCCCCCTCCGGGTGTCCTCGTGGCTGGCTTCCTCTTCTGGACTTCTAAGACTCCTATGATGCCCCCTTCTTCTTCTGATCTCCTCAAATAGGGTATCTTGATGGTGCTTTTTCCATCAGATTTTTTGTCCCGGTGTTTATTCTCCAATAATTATTAAACATGGAAAATAAGATGAAATAACATAAGTAATGCATCATAACATGAAATATATCGATGAATAACAGAAAATTACGATATAAATAGTGATGCAAAATGGACATATCAACTCTCCCCAAGCTTAGACCTCGCTTGTCCCCAAGCGAAACTGCACTCGGTAAACTTGACCACAGGTTTATGGAGTGGGGTGTCGAAAAATAAAATATGGACAAGAAGCATGCTACGTCATAAACGTATCCCTAATTTCTGATGTTCCATGTTGTTTTCTTATTGTTTCCCACATGTTTTCGATACACTTTATGTCATTTTTACACGTTTTCCGGGACTAACCTATTAACAAGATGCCACAGAGCCAGTTCCCTGGTTTCTGCTGTTTTTAGTTTTAGAAAAGTTGTTTTGGAAATATTCTCGGAATTGGAAAATTCGAAAGCCAGAAGTTCTAAAAGTCCCGGAAGCTTCTAAAAGTCCCGAAGAGACCTGGAGGGGGACCACAGGGTGGCCACACCATGGGGTGGCGCGGGCCCCCTGGTCGCGCCACCTAGGGGTGTGGGCCCCCTGGCCACCTCCCGGCATCGCCCTTTCGCCCATATATACTCCCCGATGCATAAACCCTAGGAGAATCGACCTTTTCCACAAAATACATCCATAGCTCCGCCGCCGATGCCGACAAGTTTCGGGGGTCAGATCTTTATTCTGGCACCCTGCCGGGATGGGGAAGTGCCCCCGGAAGTCATCTCCATCGACTCCACCGCCATCTCCATCGCCGTTGCTATCTCCTATGATTAGGAGGGAGTAGTTCTCCCCCGGGGCTGAGGGCTCTACCGGTAGCTATGTGGTTCATTTCTCTCTCTCCCATGGTGTGATCTATATGTGATCATGAGCTTTGTAATCTATTTGAATTCGTAGATGTCACTCTTCATCTTTTGCTACTCAAGTGTTTTATTAATATGAACTTTGAAGTCACCTTGTATCGCGGTGTGAAGGTGACAGTGTGCATGCCGTGTGTGTCTCCTCTATGAAATTGTGGCGTTTGTTTAGTACTAATTTAGGGCGCTCATAGTGACAGCGTGGGGTGACCTAGAGAGGGAATACAAACTTGAGGAGTGCTGTTACAACCCTACGCAATGATTAGTTTTTGTTATCCAACCGGAGAGGGTTAAGAGTAGCATAGTGAGAGAAGCTATCTAGTTATTCATTTATGTGATCATTGTTGAGAGTGTCCACTAGTGAAAGTAGGAGCCCTAGGCCTTCTTTTCAAGCATTGAAACACCGTTTTCCACCTGTTCTGCTACATGTTTGCTTGCTCCCATTTTTATTTCAGATTGCTATTATCACTTACTATCATCCATATTACTTGCATTTTACTCTCTCTTCGCCGAGCTAGTGCACCTATACACCTGACAATTGTATTAGGTGTGTTGGGGACGCAAGAGACTTCTTGTATCTTGATTGCAGGGTTGCTTGAGAGGGATATCTTTGACCTCTACCCCCCTGAGTTCGATAAACCTTGGGTGATTCACTTAAGGGAAACTTGCTGTTGTTCTACAAACCTCTTCACTTGGAGTCCCAACACTGTCTACAAGAATAGAAGCGTGCATAGACATCAAAGCATCACATCTATCAATACACAAGTCATTCTAGACAGCAAATTCCTCTCATATAATTTAACTTGAAACAAGTAGAGGGACACAATAAAGGTGCAAAAAGTAAATCATAATTGGTGAAGGCAAACTTCGTTCTTGGTCAGAGAACAATTAACAGGTTGTACTTATCTTTCGATCAGAGTCTTTATATTAGAGCTTATATTACAGAGTTTATCATGCTCAATCATAACAGTCTCTTTGCAGTCATTGATAACTTTCAAAGTGGTATTAATTTAGATAAAAACATTTGTACTAAACAAGGAAGGATAAAGGACATGATTGAGTAAATCAAAATATAGATGGATGGATCACAACAACGCAAATGCTTGCCTAAGACAGAAAGGAGTAGGTTTACTGACTCAACATAAAGGTAAAAGATAGGCCTTTCGCAGAGGGAAGCAGGGATTAACTCATGTGCTTGAGCTTTTCATTTGATAAACAGAGAAAGCATAAAATGTTTGACACTTCTCCCAACCTTTCTTACACAAACCATGACTAACCAAATCCTCGGGTGCCTTCCAGCAATCAAATACCATGAAGGAGTGTCTAATTTTTAGGGGAAGGTGTGTATGTCTATGTCAACGAATGGCAAACAGAAAATACAGTACTTCACAAGACAACTAGACCTCAAAGAGAGGCTCCCATTGAAGGATGCTAACTGAAATCAGCAGATCATCCCTCTTCTCTTTTGTTTTACACAATCATGCTTTGACCGATAAATCAGAAGCAAAAATAGTGAAGAGAATTTGTAATGATTAAGTTTTTGGGGCTGGGCACCCCGCTGCCAGCTCTTCTAGCGATTGGATAAGCGGATGAAGACACTAGTTTAGGTGTGTAAATTTCAATCAACAAGTGAGATAAATAATCTCTATTTGCGTCCTCATGAGCTAAAACAGGAGCACAAAACATGTGTAATTTTGAAGGTTTAAAGGTAGCACACAAGCAATTTACTTGGAGTGGCGGTTAAATACCATATATAGGTAGGTATGTGATGCACCCAAAATGCATCTACTTTTCCAAGCACTTTGCATCGTATTTCTCTCCGGAGTCCCCCCATAATTGAATAAATCTGCAGAATCTGACGTTGTTTTTAGCAAAAGTCTTCTTTCCGTCTATTTTCGTAGGACTTTTCACAGGGGACGAAAACCACGTAACTTTTTGTGGAAAAGAAGGGGAATGAGCACCAGATGGGTCCGGGGGGCCACCCGAGGGCCAAAAGGGTCCCCCACACGCGGCCAAATTCCTTGGCCGCGTGGGGTCACCCCTTTTGGGCCCAGATGGCCCACTCCGGCTAGGTATTCAACGTACCCCTCCATATATACGAGAAACTGACGGGTTTCGAAGGGGAGGGATGTTCGCGAAACGGAGCGCCGCCGCCACCACGATCTTTGATTTCGGAGTTAGATAGATCCGGGATTTCACCCCCGGAGGTGGAATTCGAGGGGCTTCGTCACCATCATCATCACCACCATCATCTCCATCAACCATGAGCTCCATCACCCCCTCCATGTGTGAGTAGTTGTTGTAGGCATGTGAGGTGTGAGGGGTTTTGGATGAGATTGATCATGTAATTACTACCCGGTATGCGGGATCTAGGGGTTTGTCTTGAGAATTCTTATGTCTTATGTTGATGCACTATTGCTAGGCTTAATGCTTGTTACTAGGGCCCAAGTGGCATGATTTCAGTACTGAACTTACATTGCTACATCATATATTTGAGTTTGGTATCTATCTGCAATGTGTATTACCTGCTATTATGTTGAACCTGCGAACCCTAAAGTGATAGCTAGGAAAAACAAGGGGGATATGTTCTAGTTTGAGGATTATGTGTGTTCATGGAGTGTTAATGCGTTGGTCCGGGCTATTCGAAAGGGTAGACCTTAATTACCTGTAGTTCCAAATTGGCCCCGGTGAAATGGGCAGGTAGGACAATAGGCTTTGTGCAAATTCTCTTGGTTAGTACGCACAATAATTTACGGAACACACACCTACATAAAACTGAAATAGAGAAAGGCCCCGCTGCTAGCAAAACATTATTGCATGATCAATCTTATCCGTGCAACACCCCGCTGTCACCTCATGCCTGCGTTTTAGTCTCTGGTTTACTTTCACTCTTTTCCGGTGAAAACTGGGAAAACACATGCTCTCCATTTACTTTCTGTTTGTTTACTTTCACTGCATTATTACACTCACCACTCTCGCTGCAAGTTTGCTGATACACATGTGTGGTTGGGAGTGACGTCCCAATTGCTAAAGTCTCACCGATATTCTTGTGTTCCCACTGAGTCGAACTACAAATTTGGGTAATACTTCCCATCGAAGACTACGATTGATCTCCTGCACTTGGGAGCCATCAAGACTGTTTTCTGGCGTCGTTGCCGGGGAGCCTAGCTTTATTGGTAAGACCACTTGTTATTGTCTACTTGCTGCACTTTCTTGTTCCCTACAATGGGAAAGGGAAAGGACACTTCGAAGGAGGTAATGCCTTCGACTACTCGTTCTCGTAATGATTTGCCTAGTAGACCAAATTTTCACCTAATATTGTTTCTACTGTGGCTGCTAAGAAAAAGAAAGGAATAGCTGGTAAATCACCATTGTCAAAAATGTCTACTAGTACATCTAATGATCAAACACTTGATAATGTAGACAAAGAACTAGCTTCTGAAATTCCTGAAACTATTGAAACACCTGAGGCAAATGAAACACCTGAAACAACTGAAATTCCTGAATCTTCTGTAGATGAAAATGTAGAACTTGAGCTAGAAAGAAATGAGACTCATAGAGAGTATGAATATGGGGCCTCTTATGAAGAAGAAGAAGCATTTATTGAGGCCTTTATATCACTTGATTATACAAAACTTGATAAACTCTCTATTTATGATGATGCATCTCTTGGAAACTGTTTTGCTGCTACTAGGAATTTGTGTGGCCCAACTATTAGAATTAGAGATAAAGATTATGAATTCAATGTTAATCCTGAGATAATTGAGATATTTGAGAAGTCTAGATTCTGTGGAAAGGATGAGGAGTCTCCTCTTGATCATATTGCTGAATTGCATGCTTTATCTACTACATTTGGAAATGATAAAATCCGTCAACATTATTTATTCTTAAAATTGTTTCCTTTTTCTTTGGGTGAAGATGCTAGAGTTTGGTATAATCGTTTAGGACCTGCATGTATTACTAGTAAGGAAGAATGCTCGCAATTGTTTTTCAATAAATATTTTCCTGCTGAAAGGATACATGCATTAACTGTTGAAATTGGCAATTTTAAACAAGATAAGAAAGAGAGTCTACCCCAAGCTTGGGGGAGATTTGGTCAAATGTGTACGAAATGTCCTGGTCATGGTTTTAAACCTCATGAATTGCTTGATATATTCTATAATGGACTAATGGGGGAAACAAGAGACTACCTTGATAGTATTGTAGGGAATATCTTTAGGGACAGAAGTGTTGATGAAGCCATTGAATTACTGGAGTCTATTCTCGAGAATGAAGCTGATTGGAACATTGAGGAGATAGATAAAAATGCGACACTTCCAGAGAAGAAATGAGGTATACTCGAATTGAACCAAGAAACAATGGCTGAAGCTTCCAAGGATATTAAAGAGAAGGGAGTTAAAACCTCTCATCTCAAGGAATTATCTGAAATGGGTATTAAACTTCCTACTGATGAACCATGCTTTCCAATTCAAGTGAACTCTATACTCCCTATGGAAGGTAATGAGGAGGTAACACCTCCTGTTGATGTCTCTTATGTTAACAATTTTGCTTATCATGATAATCCCGAGGAGCGTAAAATTAGAATGACTATCATGGAAAACCATCATAAAATTAATTTCCTCCGTGAAAATTTAAATGCTAGTGTAGGGGAAGTTAAAAGAATTGTTAAACATTGTGAAATGATGAACAATCAAGTTGAGCAAATGATTTCTTTACGAAATCAATTGTATGAAAATCTGAATAAACAAAAACAATTATGTGGAGTTAATACAAGGGGAGGTGCAAGCACCCAGGATCCTGATTATCCTGATGATCATCCTAAAAGAAAAGAGCAAGTTGCTCTTAAAGATAAATCTTTTGCAGGAAAATCTCCCAATGAAAATGAGCATGATGATGACTCCAATGAGCAAGACAAGGATATTTCTATTTCTGATGCTGAAACTGAGGATGATAATAATGAAGAAGAAGAATCATCTCCACCTGATATTGAACAACATGATGATAATAATGAAGAAGCTGCTGGTAAGGAGGATCTTCAGCCTCCTATTGAGAAGACCAAGAAGAAGAACAAACCAAATAAAGATAAAGATAAAGGTAAAGAAAGGGATCCATGGGTACAAAGACCCATTCCATATCCCCAAGAGGTATCAAAAACAAAAGATGAAGAGAGGTATGGGCAATTTTATGATATGATTAAGAATATGAAATTAGAGATTCCACTTATTGATGCTATTAAGAATCCTCCATATTCAAAATACATGAAAGATATTGTCACTAATAAAAGAAAGATACCTATTGATGCTATTACTGCTATGCTTGCTGATTATTCATTTAAAGGAAAATTGCCTGAAAAACGTGGAGATCCTGGTATTCCTACTATTCCTTGCAAAATTAAAGAAGACTATGTGAAATATGCATTATGTGATTTAGGAGCTGGTGTTAGTGTTATGCCTTTCTCACTATATAAGAAGCTTAATTTGAACAAACTAGTTCCAACAGAAATATCTTTACAAATGGCTGATAAAACAACTGGTGTACCTATAGGAATATGTGAGGATGTTCCCATCTCTATTGCTAATGAGTTGATACCTACTGATTTTGTTATATCAGAAATGCCTGAAGATGATAATCTATCTATTATTCTTGGTAGACCTTTTTTGAATACTGCAGGAGCTATGATAAATTGCACTGAGAGCAAAGTGACATTTAATGTTAAAGGCAAAGAGCACACTATTATTTTCCCAAGAATAAACATGTTACAAGTATGAGCACAAGTGTGAATGCTATACAAATAAATTCCATTAAGATTGGTAGCATTGAAATACCTATACCACCTCCAGCACCAAGGTATGAAATATTGATGATTGGGACCATTCCAATCAAATATGAGTAACTTGATTTATTGTTTTATAATAAGTAATAATAAGAATCATGAGCTATATTCTTTACATGTTGCTAATGAGACCTGATCAACCTCATTACTAATGTGGAAATGATAAAGGCATGATTCACAAACATTTAAATTGCATTTTTTTATGTTATTTGCTTTAAAATTGTGAGACATAGACATAGTATTAAAAAATTTAGAATCAGAAATCACAGAATATGAAGTTTTAGAAATTCTCTGTAGAAAAGTTTCATGTAAAACTCCAGAAAAATTAGGGGGTCAGTTTTTTCCCCGAAGGGACCAGAAGCCAGTGGGGGAGCACGAGCAGGCCACCAGGGGCCAAAATAGGTACCTCCACGCGGCCAGATTCCTTGGCCGCGTGGGATACCCCATTTTTGGCCACAAGTGGATGCTGGGGCCCATCCAATGCTCATCTGCTCCTTTCGACCGAAAACCAACCCCATTTCATCTCCTCCATTTTTCCCGTGCTCTGTTTCTCCGTCAATCCTCGATCTCCACATTTGAGGCAGATTTTTCAAATCTGTTTGATGGAATCGCTCCTTGGTATGTAACTCCTTCACTCATCCAATTACCTTTTGCTCCCATGCTTTGTGTATGAAGTATTTTGCTGCACTACGTGTCACCTATTATGTCTAAGAACTACATGAATTTAAGTTTTCTAGTTGATATGGATGCATGATATTTATTAGAGGACTAGTTATGGATGCCTTAGCAATGTTTTAGAGTGATACAATTTAATTTTTGTTGAATTTTATTTTGGTACAGCAAGGTAACATGCTGAACAAGGGAAAGGCATTGCTTGGGATGTCCTTAAGGACAAGGAGAACAGAATCAAGGGTGTCCAACAATCATGATGATAATCAGTTATGGGAGGATGAATTGGTTTTTGCAGGTGAAAATCTGCGTGTCCATACCACAAGATGGCAAGACCCCGAAGTTCTTGAACATTGGGGGATTGCTGAAGATTTCCAAGCCTTTGCTGCAACTACGGGGCTGCTTGAGTTCTCATGCCATCCACGCAACACATATGTGGAACTCTCGAGGGAATTCCTCTCTACATTCAGGTTTGAGGGACCGGTGGTGCACCGGAAAAGTAAGTCTAAGAACCCTCCTCCAGCTACTTTTGTCATTAAATTTACAATGAGGGGCAGCGTTTAGTCATGTCATTAGAGGAATTCTATAAGGCTATACGTGTACCAACTACAGGGTTATGGGATGAAACATATGCTGATTCTAGAGAAGAACTTGTCACATTCTGGCGTAGCATTGCTAAAAATATTCCTGAAAGAATGAATAGAGGCAAGCTCACATGCATCCAACACCCGGGCCTTAGATATTTTGCATTGTTTCTTGCTAGAGGATTCCTTGCTAGGGATAACACTTCTGCTTGCACTGGTCCTATGATCTATTTATTAAAATGTGCAATGGAAAATACAACACCTATATATAACCTGGGAACCATACTTGCTAGAACTTTGCATTTAGCTGTGAGTAGGAATGGCATGGATAAAACTCCTTTATATGTTGGTGCCATTGCCACTTTAATCCATGAATACATTATGGCAGAACGAGGTTTTAATGATAACTTGGGTACCATGGTAAATGAGTCTCGACTGCTGGATTTTAGTTTACTTTTTCGCATGGATATGAGCAGGGCTGAGAAAGAATATTTTTCATATTGCTATAAGGATTCTAATGGGCACACTGTGTCTGTTAGGCTCCCTTGTGCTGACTTGTTTGACAGGGAGACAAAGTGGACTGTGCAAGAAGAGCCACAACAAGAAGAGCAACAACAGGAGGAGCCCCAATACCAGGCGCCTATGGCATATCCCTGGGGCTTCCCTGAACCACACCTTGGAGCACAGGCATGGCAGGATCCATCCTTCTTCCAGGGAGGTTCGTCGAGTGGTGGACATGATTACCACCCAGGATACTAGCTTGATCACAAGCTTGGGGGACTATTTCTCTCCCTCCTCATTCGTTGTGTTATATCACTTGCATGTTATTTGTTGTTTTATGTTCTTTAAATCTGAAAAACACAAAAATATTTTTGTTATTTGTTAGCTAGTTTACTTCTGGTTATTTACATTATGTTTCTAAAAGTCAAAAACCACAAAAAGATTTTTGTTTTATTGAGTTTAGTATAAATATGGAGCTGCAGGAATTGCTGAAATATGTTCACTGTTATATTCTTTAATCTTTACTTGTGACTCCGTTTGAGCTGAAAATTTAATCACTACTGCAACTTTTTATGGCCTTCACCTCTGTAAAACATGAGAAACTTTTGAGTTGTTTAGGTAGGTAAACAAATTGCTGAATGCAGTAACTTTTTATAGCAAGATTTGAGTTTTTATTGAGCAGTTCAAGTGGGGAGAGGAGAACAACAATGATATGATAATGTGCTTGAAGGGATGAAAGGTATGACACCTTTGCCGTGCTTATGTATGCTTTTTAATAACAGCAAGTGCACACCTTATGATTCCCTTAACACTTAGTGACATAATAGCCATTGTTTATCTTCTCCGTGGTTTAGTAGAATATATTCTGATGCAACTGAAATATTGTTTAGTGTCATTACTTGGCTGATGGATTGAATAATTGTAGCCTTAAGCAAAGGTTTACACATCCCATTGTGCTTACTGAACTTGCCAACCAAGGAAAGAATTAAAAGAGAAAATTCCATGAATGATAAAAGTGGAGTCTTATGCTTGACGAACTTATGGTTGGGGGTTAGTCTAAATGTGTATCACATGGAAAACTTTCAACGCTGCACTAAGAATTCTATATTCAAGTTGATATCATGTTCTTTTAACTGTGGATGCCTATCATGCCGAAATGAGGTAGAGGAATAGTAAGTCTTGATGAGTAAGTATATATGATTAGAGAGACGCATTGGGCCGCTAACCCAAGCCATGCGATATCATGGTGGAAATTTACTTATAGCTAGAATGGACTCCGCAACATATCCTATAATAAAATAAGAAGCTATGCATATAGTGAATGAAATAAAAAGGATAATGAGTCCATTTCATTTGTTTGTCTTGCCATTTTGACATGGGCGTGTTTCCATGTCATGGGGCAAGAGATACCCCAATTGCTGCTCTCTATGATGTCATTAATACTTACAATGATTGTACAAGGCTTATTAGGAATCTAGAGTTGAGTAATCATGGTGCGGGACTTCGCTTTTAAGGGGCATGAGGCTTTCAACTTGTAGTTTGTCAAGCATAAGAATCAAAATGAAAAATTAATGCTTTAGCAAAACTGAGAGCAAGGTAGTAAGCAAAATGATTTTACTTGTCAACATATAAAAGAATCAGAGATCTCAAAAATCTTGATATGATTCAATCATCAGCGATGCACAAGCCTTTGTTTATGTCTACAATTGAGCAAACTCATTCAAGTATTAACACTTCATGTTATTTCTATTGAAACAAGTATATATGCTTCAACACTGAATAGATGCACACTTGCTAGTATTTTGCTACTTGTTACAGGAATCATGTCTTGAGTATTTGCTAGTATTAATTGATGATGCATATGCAATGCCAAGTTCTTGCCAAAGTTTTTATCGCTTCTGCACTGCGTTTGAGTTGTTCGAGGACAAACAACGAGCTAAGCTTGGGGGAGTTGATGCACCCAAAATGCATCTACTTTTCCAAGCACTTTGCATCGTATTTCTCTCCGGAGTCCCCCCATAATTGAATAAATCTGCAGAATCTGACGCTGTTTTTAGCAGAAGTCTTCTTTCCATCTATTTTCGCAGGACTTTTCACAGGGGACGAAAACCGCGTAACTTTTTATGGAAAAGAAGGGGAATGAGCACCAGATGGGGCCGGGGGCCACCCGAGGGCCAAAAGGGGGCCCCACACGCGGCCAGATTCCTTGGCCGCGTGGGGTCACCCCTTTTGGGCCCAGATGGCCCACTCCGGCTAGGTCTTCGACGTACCCCTCCATACATACGAGAAACTGACGGGTTTCGAAGGGGAGGGCTGTTCGCGAAACGGAGCGCCGCCGCCACTACGATCTTCTATTTCGGAGTCAGATTGATCCGGGATTTCACCCCCGGAGGTGGAATTCGAGGGGCTTCGTCACCATCATCATCACCACCATCATCTCCATAAACCATGAGCTCCATCACCCCCTCCATGTGTGAGTAGTTGCTGTAGGCATGTGAAGTGTGAGGGGTTTTGGATGAGATTGATCATGTAATTACTACCCGGTATGCGGGATCTAGGGGTTTGTCTTGAGAATTCTTATGTCTTATGTTGATGCACTATTGCTAGGCTTAATGCTTGTTACTAGGGCCCAAGTGGCATGATTTCAGTACTGAACTTACATTGCTACATCATATATTTGAGTTTGGTATCTATCTGCAATGTGTATTACCTGCTATTATGTTGAACCTACGAACCCTAAAGTGACAGCTAGGGAAAACAAGGGGGATATGTTCTAGTTTGAGGATTATGTGTGTTCATGGAGTGTTAATGCGTTGGTCCGGGCTATTCGAAAGGGTAGACCTTAATTACCTGTAGTTCCAAATTGGCCCTGGTGAAATGGGCAGGTAGGACAATAGGCTTTGTGCAAATTCTCTTGGTTAGTACGCACAATAATTTACGGAACACACACCTACATAAAACTGAAATAGAGAAAGGCCCCGCTGCTAGCAAAAAATTATTACATGATCAATCTTATGCGTGCAACACCGCGCTGTCACCTCATGCCTGCGTTTTAGTCTCTGGTTTACTTTCACTCTTTTCCGGTGAAAACTGGGAAAACACTTGCTCTCCATTTACTTTCTGTTTGTTTACTTTCACTGCATTATTACACTCACCACTCTCGCTGCAAGTTTGCTGATACACAAGTGTGGTTGGGAGTGACGTCCCAATTGCTAAAGTCTCACCGGTATTCTTGTGTTCCCACTGAGTCGAACTACAAATTTGGGTAATACTTCCCATCGAAGACTACGATTGATCTCCTGCACTTGGGAGCCATCAGTATGGTGGACACAAATGTCATGGTTTTGGTGCTCAAGGTTTGGATGCATGAGAAGCATTCCCTCTCAGTACAGGTTTTTGGCTAGAAAGGCTTGGTAGCAAGCATAAGATTTGAGGGAAAACAAACAAATATACATATGATTGAACCAATCATGCAATCTTCCTTGAAAGTACAAACAATATTAACTTGAGAATACTAAGATTATGAGACAACAAGAAAGAAAGATCATGGAATAATATATCTACATGCAACTCCATCTCTTCTACTTAAGCCTCAAAGTATTGTTGCTACTGAACAATGCTAAGTTTGCCAAACCCAATTAGATTAACTTGATGCTCCAATATTGATACCAATACTAATAACCAGATCAACCATATAACAAAAATTGCAAACTAAAACCAAGGGATACATCGATAACCAACTAAAGAAGAGATACTTCCATACTACAAACCATCCTATATGATAACTTCTCTACTCATGATATGGCTCTACTAGAAAGTAAAAGGTGAAAGATAAAGGTGTGGTACCACGACACTCCCCCAAGCTTGGAACGAGCCAAGGGGATGCCAATACCAATGATGAATTAATTATTCGATAGTGGTGGTGAATCCTTCCCATCATCAGACTTCCAAGGTAAAGGCTCTCCATCAACAAATGATGACTTGGTCTCCAATATCCTGAAACTGATAGCAGAACTTATACGTTTAAACCTGTTCTCATACTCACAGTTCTGATTATGCACGTTGTAGAGTTGTGCTTGCAATTTGTTGATGGTCTTAGTGAGTGAGAAGATCTCCTCCCAAAGCTTTGAAATCTCCTTATTGTGCATGGAGATCAGCTCCGTCTTTATTCTGTGGATGATGTCCACTTCACGCTCCGCCATCTTCTTCTACCTAAAGACTTCTTGCTCCAGCTCATCCATCCTAGCTTCCAGGCTGCCTTCCACTTTAGGTCCCCGAACATCTTCTTTCTACACCACCCCATCATTAAGCAGCAACTCCTTGGGATGCATCTTCAAATCGTTCATATACGGGTTGACAACGTTCACAAAGAAACTGTCTTTGGGAGGTTCGAAAGAGGACATCGTGGCTCTCAATCTGAAGATAAAATCTGCCAGGTACAAATTGAAACAGAACATGACGAGAAAACGATATACAGACCTCGGGGGGGGGGGGGGTCCGGGGGGTTATATAGCAAAAATATACGTAAAGAAAGAAAAGTGCAGGTCGAAAACGGGCCGGAGAGGGGCTCTGGGGTGCCCACACCATGGGCTGGCGTGGCTAGGGGTGGGCCCACGCCCCCAGGTGGTGTGGTGCCCTCGGGCACCATCTCCTACCCTTCTTCAGTTCAATATTTTTCATTCCAGAGATGATAAAATTATAAGTTGGAAAGTAATCTGCGAACTTTTTCTTAACAAAACTGTTACCTATTCAAAAACGGACTCTGCAGATTCTGGAATTTTCTACCTTATGAACTCTTTCGGGGTTACCACTTGAATAGTATCAACATCTTCGTCATAAGAATCTCTGGAAATATAATGTTTGAGTCTTTTCCTATTCACCACTTGTGTAGTGTTATCTTTAAGGGAGGCAATTTTAATTGCACCCGAACGATACACCTCTTCAATAACATAAGGTCCTTCCCATCTAGAGAGTAATTTTCCTACAAAAATCTGAGACGAGACCTATACAATAGAACTTTCTCACCAACATGAAACTCTCTTTTAAGAATTCTCCTATCATGCCATTGTTTAATTTTATCTTTAAAGAGCCTAGCATTTTCATAAGCTTCACATCTCCTTTCATCTAAAGAACTCATGTCAAGCATTATTTTCTTACTAACAAGTTTAAAATCTTTATTACGTTCTTTCACTGCCCAATAAGCTTTGTGTTCTAATTCTAAAGGCAAGTGACAAGATTTTCCATAAACCATTTTATAAGGAGACATACCCATATGATTTTTATAAGAAGTTCTATAAGCCCATAAAGCATCATTCAACTTATCACACCAAATGTTCCTAGAATTATTAACAGTCTTTTGCAAGATAGACTTAATTTCTCTATTTGATAATTGTACTTGCTCACTGGTTTGAGGATGATAAGCTGAAGCAATTCTATGATTAACATCATATTTATCAAGGATTTTTCTAAAACCACCATGAATAAAGTGAGAACCTCCATCAGTCATAAGATATCTAGGCACACCGAACCTAGGGAAAATAACATCTTTAAGCATTTTTAATGAGGTATCACCATCAACACTTTTTGTAGGTATAGCTTCTGCCCATTTAGTAACATAATCAACAACAACAAGAATGTGAGTGTAACCATTCAAAGAAGGAAACATACCCATAAAGTCAAATCCCCAACAATCAAAAGGTTCAATAACAAGAGAATAATGCATAGGCATTTCATTACGTCTAGAAATATTACCATCTCGTTGACATTCATCACAAGATAAAACAAATTTACGTGCATCTTTAAAGAGAGTAGGCCAATAGAAACCCAACTGTAGAACCTTTTGCTCGGTTCTATCTCCAGCGTGATGTCCTCCATAAGCACTACCATGACATTTTCTCAATATTTCACGTTGTTCATGTTCTGGAACACATCTTCGCATAATACCATCTACTCCTTTATATAAGTGTGGGTCATCCCAAAAATAATGCCTCAAATCATTAAAAAAATCTTCTTTGTTGAGCTGTAAATGTTGGAGGCAAATACTTGGAAACAATAAAGTTAGCATAATGTGCATACCATGGACTATCTCGCGAGCTGACTTTTATTGCAGCCAGTTGTTCGTTTGGAAAACTATCATTAACAGGAATAGGGTCATAAGCAATGTTTTCCAATCTGGAAAAATTATCAGCAACGGGATTTCTAGCACCCTTTCTATCCACAATATGCAAATCAAACTCTTGTGAAAGCAGCACCCATCTAATAAGCCTAGGCTTAGCATCTTTCTTCTCCATAAGGTATCTAATAGCCGCATGATCAGTATGAATAGTGACTTTTGAATGAACAATGTAAGGTCTAAATTTGTCACAAGTAAACACTGCAGCTAAGAACTCTTTTTCAATGGTAGCATAATTCTTTTGAGCAACATCAAGAGTCTTACTAGCATAATGAATAACATTAAATTTCTTATCTACTCGATGTCCAAGGACATCACCTACAGCAAAATCACTAGAATCACACATAATTTCAAAAGCTTTTGCCCTAACAGCAATTTGGGAAAACCCAGAATAACCATCATCAGGTGGTTGAACAATAGGAGCAGTAGTTAAAGCCTTCTTTAAAGTTTCAAAAGCTTCCTTGCAATCATCACAAAAAACAAAGGCATGTCTTTTTAAATAAGATTAGTAAGAGGCTTCGATATTTTAGCGAAATCTTTAATAAACCTCCTATAAAAACCAGCATGACCAAGAACACTACGAATACCTTTAACATCCCTGGGACATGGCATTTTCTTTATTCCTTCCACTTTAGCTCTCTCAACTTCAATACCTCTTTTAGAAATTTTATGTCCAAGAACAAATCCTTCATTCACCATAAAGTGGCATTTCTCCCAACTAAGAACAAGATTAGTTTCCTCACATCTTTGCAAAACTTTATCAAGATTGTGCAAGCAGTTATCATAAGAAGTTCCATAGATGGAGAAATCGTCCATGAATACTTCCACAATTTCTTCACAAAAGCCATGAAAAATAGCAGACATGCATCTTTGAAACGTAGCACGAGCATTACAGAAACCAAAAGGCATACGTCTATAAGCATAAGTTCCATAAGGACAAGTAAAGGTTGTTTTCTCTTGATCTTTTGCCCTAACAGCAATTTGGGAAAACCCAGAATAACCATCAAGAAAGCAAAAATGAGTTTTCTTAGACAACATTTGATCAATAAGAGGTAAAGGATAATGATCCTTCTTAGTATCTTTATTAACTTTTCTAAAATCAATACACATTCTATAACCGACTACTACTCTGTGAGGAATAAGCTCATTATTTTCATTAGGCACAACAGTCATTCCTCCTTTCTTAGGGACACAATGAACAAGGCTTTCCCATCTACTATCAGCAATAGGATAAATAATACCAAAGTCAAGGAGTTTTAATACTTCATTTCTTACCACTTCCTTCATCGTAGGAATTAAACAGCGTTGATGTTCAACTACTGGCTTTGCATCTGGTTCAATATTAATAACATGGTGACATATAGTGGGAGAAATACCTTTCAAATCATCAAGAGTATACCCAATAGCTCCACGGTGTTTCTTCAATATTCCTAACAATCTTTCCTCTTCTTCACCTGAAAGTTTAGAACTAATAATAACATCATATGTTTTCTTCTCATGAATATAAGTATATTCAAGATCATCAGGCAAAGGTTTTAAATCGAAAACAGGATCCTCCTTGGGTGGTAACGTGGTACCAAAAACCTCCACGGGTAAATTGTGTTTCACCATCACTGGTTAACGAAGAATAATATCATCAATCTCATTTCTTTCTTCCATAAAGACCCCACTTTCATGGTCTTCCGTATATTGCTGCAAAGCATTATTGGGGGCCAGAGCAATAGAAGCAAGCTGTTCAACTCTGAAGTTTTCATTAGGAAATTCAGTTTCATAAGGAGCTCTAGCAAATTTAGAAATACTAAACTCAAAAGATTTTCCATCAAATTTAGTCAATATTTTCTCTTTCCTACAATCTATAACAGAGTGATACGTCCAAAATGTATCTATTAATTTTGATGGTTTCATGCTACTTTTATGCTTTTGATAATTGTTTATATACCAAGTTTATGTTTTATTTGGACTAATCTACTAATAGTTGCAAAAGTACACAATGTTCTTGTTTTACACTTTGATGTGTAGGACTTATCAAAAATAGAAGAGGAAACCTTGTTGGAGTCGAATTGGGACTTTCCTGAAATCTCTCTGAAAACTCTTTTTAAAGATTGCCATGTTACGGGTTAAGACGGTGTTAAACGGAAATCTCACAGAAAAAATTGTGGGGAATTTTGCGACGTACGATCTAGACTTAAAATTTTCCTAAATCCGAGTCTAGACGGCCGAGATACGCCTGATTTACTACAACCCTAGATGGGATGACAGAAATCCGTGAGACTATATAAAGGGAGGAAACCTAGGTCGTGGGAGACACCCCATACCGCGAATTTCCAGCCACCAAAGCCATGCTTTAGCCTCCCCCATGGATCCCATTTCCATGGGGGAGGGCTCCCAATACCATGAAGAAAGAGGGCTAAGGGGCGGCGCTCCCCCATGATGTCGGCAGCGCGGGGAAGGAGTCCCTGCGCCACCATCGGCGCCGGCGCTGCCCTGCGCCCCGCGCAGTCCTCTCCACCGTCGTCACCGCCATCTCCATCTCCAATTCCTCCTTGTATAGAGTGGTTCATCCTCCCACACACCTCTGTACTGCCCTATGTAAACATGATGTTTGACGTTATAAATTATTTGCAGATGATCTATTGCATCTATGTCATGTTTGTGTAGATCCATTTTGTCATATGATTGATTGTTGAATTTCTATGGATGGTTTGCGCTATATATTTAATTTATTACACTACTATGGTGCCATCATATGTTTATGCATGCATGGATCACATCATAGGGTTTGTAGTATGTGGAGAAAGCTAGAGATAGGGTTGCTTGAGTGACGGAAACATGAGCCCCAATCTAGTCATTAAAGCATATGTGAGAAAGAGGACCTTTTGATCTTAATGCTATGGTTGGGTATTTTTACCTTAATGTATCTTCTAGTAGTTACGAATGTTTTCTAGAGTTTTAATCATAAGTACTTGCAATCATTGGATAGTGAGAGCTTGTTAGCTTTGCCTCTCCCACATAAAAGAGGAATATCAACCTTGTATTTGACTATTTGGTCATAGACAATTCTATCACAATTACCACCACTTTTCCACACTCATGGTACTGTTAGTTTATGGTTACTTATTATACTTTGTTACTGCAACAACTAACTTTACTTTCATGTATTTATTATCCAGCAAAACTATCTTGTTTACCCATATTTTTACTCTAGTTTTATTTCCTAGATATTGCAAAACGTTTAGTGTGCGTAGAGTTGTATGAGTGGTTGATAGAACTTGAGAGAATGTTTATCCTACCTTTAGCTCCTCATTGGGTTCGACACTCTTACTTATCGAAAAGGCTACACACGATCTCCTATACTTGTGGGATATCACAGCGCCACAAGTGTTCAGGAAAGGTATACCAAAAATAATAGGACAAGTTTTACTAGCAGCCTTACCCAGTACTAGAAAATCAGTAGGATATTTAGTTTTACCACATAAAAATTACACATCTCTAACAATACAAATAGGAAAAACAGTTTCTCTATTAGCCAGTTGAATACCCACATCAATATCTTCAAGTCACAAGAACCAATTTCATGCATGATTTCTCTATAAAGCTCGTAAGGAATAGCACTAGAACTTGCACCAATATCACACAAACCATAATAGCAACGATCACCAATCCTAACAAAAAGCATGGGAACACTAGTTTTCTTAGGTCTATTGGGATTTGAAACAATATTAGAAGCATCCTCACAGAAGACAATGTGTCCATTTTCTACATTTTCAGATACAAGATTTTTAACCATAACTACTGTAGGTTCTACAGTTATTTGTTCATCAGGTTCAATAGGTTTGTTTATAATCTTGTTAACCACACTAGCTACAATAGAATTCTCCTTTACCTTAGCAGGTAAATGCATTTTCTCAATATAAAGTTTTGGCACAACAGGATTAACAGTATGCACTTCTATGTTTCTAGCAGAAACACAATTAACAATATCTTTATAAGGTGCATGATATTTGTCGAACTCCTTTTTGGGAATATCAAAATATGAAGCAAAGGCTTTAAGACAATTTGCAAAGATTTGAGAATCAAGACCGCAAAAAACATTAACATTATAGAAATCACCAGTTCCCATAAAATCTTCAATGCATTCATAATCATAATTTATACCTGACTTTCTACCTTTGTCATTCTCCCATCCTTCAGTATTTTCTTGAATACAGTCAAGATGGTCTCATTTAGCTCCTTCTTTCATACGCGTGAATGATCTAGAACAAGAAGCATCCAATAAATCCTTATCATGAAGAGAAAGACTTGCATAAAAATTATTGATAACAATATTACTCGGGAGCTCACGAACGGGACATTTAAGCATTATTAGCTTCATTCTCCCCCAAGCTTGGGCAATACTCTCTCCATCATGAGTCCAGAAATTATATATTTGATTCCGATCTTTGTGAATCTCACTGGGAGGATAAAATTTAGAATAAAAGAGAGGTACAATTTCGTCCCATCCAATAGATTGACCATTCTTCAACATTTTGAACCATTCCGCAACTTTGCCTTAAGTGATAAAGAGAATAATTTCCTTTTAACTTGATCTGTTGTAAAACCTACACACCTGAATAACTCACATAATTCATGTATAAAGAGCAAACGATCACCGGGATGGACAGTTCCATCTCCAAAATAGTAGTTATCCATAACAGATCCAACAATTTTCATAAGTACTTTAAAAGGATCCAATTCAGCAGATAACGGGCCATCTACTACCCTAGCGGTAATAGTAGTGCCCTTAAACAGAGAACCATACAGACTATCCAAAATGAAATAAAGCAGCAGACAGAAATGAAAACATCACTCACAGTAAAAGTTTGTCTTACCAATAATGCTTCACTCTCCGGCAACGACACCAGAAAATAGTCTTGCTGACCCACAAGTATAGGGGGTGTATCGTAGTACTTTCGATAAATAAGAGTGTCGAACCCAACGAGAAGCAGAAGGTGTTGACAAGCAGATTGGATAGATGATTCACTGTAAACCCTAGCAAACTTGTTTTTGGTGGTTTTTGATATAGCAGATAAATGAAGTGCGAGTAAATAAAATACAGTAATAATAATTGCAGCGAGTGACCCAATCCTTTTGAGAGCAAAGGACAAGCCAGCTGTTTTACTTATGATTACCAAACGTTCTCGAGGACACATGGGAACTTCATCAAGTGTTTTTCGTTTCATACAGTTGATTAATATTTATTGTTGTGATAGGTGTTATGTGGGTGAACCTATGCTAATGCACCGCCCAACTAGTACTAATACATACTTGTGATTATAACCCTCTGCAAGCATCCGCAAATACAAGGAGTAACTAAGATAAATATAACCACAACCTTAAACTCTGGGATCCTACATTCCCTCGTGCATCGGTTTCCTAACGGGGGTTTAGGTTTCTGTCACTCCGGGAACCCCACAATTAGTAGCCAAATACACAATGCATCCTCCTAGGCTCATAAAGGTGAAGTGTCATGTAGTCGACATTCACATGACACCACTAGAAGAATAACACCATAACTTAAATATCAAACCATTAGATATTACTTTAACATAATTCCACTACTAACATTTTGACTTCCCCCATGTCCTCAATAACTAAACAAGCTACTCACAAGAAATCATATGCATCATGATCAGAGGTGATATAATGATGAATAACAATCTAGTCATAAAGTGCAAACACCGATAAATCTCACAAGCATCCACTACTAACAAGTAATCCACACCGGGAGAGAGATCTAGTGGAAACCAACGGTATATAACTCTAATTTTTACATCAAGATGAGAGTGATGGTTATGGTGGTTAGGGCGATGACAATGATGATATTGATGATGCCCGGAGCGATGATGGTGACGATGGCAATGATTTCTCCTCTCTGGGAAGGAATTTCCCAGGCAGATTTCTCCTTGCCGGAGAGCTTTTCTCTCTCTGTTGTTTTCTGCCTTGAGGAGGTGGCGGAATATTTCCTCGATGGTTTTGTAGGTCTTAGGGTTCCCATAGGATGAAGTACACGAAAGGAGGTGGACAGTGGTGGGCCAGGGTGGCCACACCACCCCTAGGCACGGCCAAGGGGGGAGCGCCACCTGGTGGTGTGGGCCCCTGATGGCCCCTTCCGGGTCTCCTCGTGGCTGGCTTCCTCTTCTGGACTTCTAAGACTCCTCCGATGCCCCCTTCTTCTTCTGATCTTCTGAAACAGGGTATCTTGATGGTGCTTTTTTCCATCAGATTTCTGGTCCCAGTGTTTATTCTCCAAAAATTATTAAACATGCCAAATATGATGAAATAACATTAGTAATGCATCATAAAATGAAATATATCGATGAATAACCGAAAATTACGATATAAAATAGTGATGCAAAATGGACGTATAAGCTAGTCGCAAAGTATTCTCGGAATTCGAAGAAAATTGGCGTACGCAAATATTACAACAGAGGACTCCAAAAGCCCGAAGGGGAGGAGGAGCCGACCCAGGTGGCGGCCACGCCACACCAGGGCGCGGCCAACCCCTGGCCGGCGCCCTCCTATGGCGTGGGCCCCTCGGGTGGCCACCAACGCCGCCCTTTCTCCTATATATTCTTTCTGCCCTGAAAAACCTATATACCCGAGCGAGAAACCACGAAAAGTCCAGCCGCCACCCACGTCGTCAACCCTAGTTCAGGGGTGTTCTGAAGCTCTTCCCGGCACACTGCCAGAGAGGGGAATCGTCACCTGAGGGCTCTACACCGCCATGCCTGCCTCCGGAGAGATGCGTGAGTAATTCTTCCTTGGACTACGGGTCCATAGCTAGATGGTAGTCTCTCCACTTTGTGCTATCATGTTTAGATCTTGTGAGCTTCCCTACATGATCAAGATCATCGTTATGTAATGCCACATGTTGTGTTTGCTGAGATCCGATGAATATTGATACAACGAGCAATTTGTTTATTTATCCATATGCCTATGTTGTTTATATCTTTCATGCTCTCCGTTGGTAGTAGATGCTTTGGCCAGGTAGATTCTTGTGACTCCAAGAGGTAGTAGATGCTTTGGCCAGGTAGTGTGTTTGTTTGTGTGCAAGTTTCACGTCAGTTGCACTGCTGACAACCTTGTGAAGAACTTCTGTGTCCTCCTGGATTCGATAATCTTGGTTAATTTCAAGGAAAAGGTTGTCGCTGTTCTACATCAAACTCTGTGTTTGGAGTAACCTAACGAACAACACGCCCCAAGGCATCACCTCCTCGGTATCCAAACACCCCGCGTTACCTAACTGATGACAACATGCCAACCGTCACTGGTGAGGCCACCCGAACTCCGACCAAAGGCACGACCAGGCCAGCAACCACGCCACCACCAAGCGCCCGTGGAAAAAGGGCTCCAAGGGAGGATCCACGGGCGATGACCCCACGACAGGCGACACCACGCATGGAGTGGAGAAATCGATGGGCTCAAGGGCCCCTGCCCCCGACCAGTGTGTTCGAGGGGACATGCAGGTCCTCTGCGGCGGCACTGCCCCGTCCTTCCGACCCGGAACCCACCCCGCATGCAGAGGAAGATACAACACAACCTGACTAACACGCCTCCATGGCTGCATAGGTCGGGCCGCACGCACGAGTTGCACAATTCACCACCAGCGACTACCGCGCCACCTGATCCACCATCGGACAACGCCACCTCCACCTAGAGTGCGGGAAGTGGAGAGCCCGCCGTTGCCGGCACCACGCGGGCTTTCTTGGCGGTCCCATCGGCTAGGGCTGAGAGGGGAGGAGGAGGGGCGCGAGGCTGGCTATCTAGTGTTTCGCCCTTAGAGCATCTCTAAGAGAAACCGCAAAACGACCGGAACTGCAAAATCCCGGCGAGCATACGGGCTAGCGCCAATTTTGTGGCCAACATAGACCCTGCATTCGCGGGCTGGCCCGTAAACGCGATGCTGGCCACACCGCGGATGCAGGTCAACCCCCATCCCCCCCCCCCGCGAACCCCCACCCCCCCCCCCCGATTTCTCATCGCCGACCACCCAATCCCCACCTCCAGCCGTAGATCCAGGCCGCGGTCAGCCAAATCGAGCACCTCTTAGCGACGGAGCGCAACCACTGTGTCGCCACACACGCTGCGCGGAAGCGCACTCGCTCCGATGGACGAACTAGGGCTCGCTCCGCCGACTTCCTTCCTCCGTCGCGAGGTGGAGGAGTTTGACCTCCTCTACGTCCTCGTGCCACCTCTGCCGCCACCTATGCCGCCTCCACAGTTCGAGATGGGGAGGTCATCCAGCGGTTGGAACTTGCTGCGCACTCCTCTGCCAGCGCAGCCGCTCATCGTGGACGATGACAGTTTCGAGGTGTACGACCCCACCCTCTTCGCCGATTTCATGACCTGCGACGACTTTGTCTTGGACGAGGTCCTCTCCACCGTCACTTCGGCGCGGTGCAGGCGCGCACTGCGCGGGAGGTGCAAGCCGACGCCAAGCGCTGCCACCGTGAGGTTGACCTCGACGAGCTCATGCTCGAGCAGGGCCTGGAGCAGGACCGCCTCCACCACGAGCAGCAGGCCGTCAAATCGTTCATGAAGGAGAAGGGAAAGGAGAAGGCCGTCGTCGACGACTCGTCGGAGGAGGAGTAAAGGAGTTCCGGCGAAGACGTGGCCGCACCCTAGGAGCTCCGGTGAGCTTATTTTGATCAATTTAGGGTTAGGGTCGCGTTTTTAGTTCGATTAGCGCTAGCTGCCGTCTGTGGCTAGCTATCTAGAATCCATGTCGATGATGAACTCGATGAATCGCACTCTGTAAATCTCTCGCATCGTTTAAATTTTAAATTTTGTAGCTCCATTTAGGATTTATGTTCTGCGCGACTTGCAGGTTCAGATTTTACACCGTCTCTTAGAGCATGTCTAACAGGACCCGTAAACCGCGAGCGCCCCGTAAAATTCCGGCGGCATACGGGGCGCGGGCCAAAACGTCCGTCTAGCAGGCCCCGTATGCCGCCTGGCCCGTAACAAAATTTTACGGGGCCTGCTCCACCGCCCCCTCCGCCCCGTACATATAGAGGGTGAGGGTTGGGGTGGGGGTCCAACCCCCCACCCGCAACCCTAGCTCCGCCGCGCGCCGCCGCCGCATTCGCAGCTCCGGCGAGAAATTACTCACGCGCCGCCGCCGCATTCTCCGCTCCTCCACCGCGATGAGCTCCCCCGACGCCTCCGGCTCCTCCACCGCACGCTCCAAGCGCCGCCGCGAGCCGGAGACGCTCGAGGAGGCGTGGCGGCTCCACTGCAAACACTCCGTTGCAGGGAGCCGCCGCAGCGTGTGGAAGTACGTGGCGTGGCCGCACGCCATGCCGGAGACGCTGAAGGACTACGCCCCCGGAGGAAGATACTACAGCGTCGACCCGCCGCCGCGGCCGATGAGCGGCCGCAAATTCGAGAAATGGCTCGCGGAGAGGGAGCTGCTGCAGCAGTGCAAGCGCGGCGGCGACGGCGCAAGCGGCAGCGGAGGAGGAAGCGCGGCGACAGAGGAGGAGGAGGCCGCACCGGCGACAGAGGAGGAGGAGGAGGCCGCCTTCGCGGCGGCGCTCGAGCTTTCGAAGCAAGAAGCAGAGGCGCGGGCGCGGGCGGAAGCGGAGGAGGAGGCGAAGGCCGTCGCCGACGTCGAGGCCTTCAAGGCGATGGAGGCTTCCGGCCCCGTCGTCTTCCTCGACTAGTTAGGTTAGATTTCATGTTCTAGCAGTTCTTGTACAATGGTGATCTGATCAATGAATGAAATCAAGCTTTATCTTCTCTCCCGCGTAGTTCTAATTTAAACATACGGGGCGGATATAAGGGGACTGCTAGACGAACTCGAAAAACTGAGCACGGATTTTCCTAGATTTCCTATACAGGGCCCTCTACACGCGATTTAGAGGGCGAAAATTTACGGGTCCTGTTAGACATGCTCTTAGAGGTGGCGCTGGGGGGCAGGAGCGGTCTTTTTCGTGAAGCTCTGCCACAACTACATGTAGACTCGATTTGGAGCGATCGGTTCCTCAACAGTGCCATTCTCACATGCCGTTAATTAATCAGGTGAGGTGGCGCGGCAAACACACCCCGGCACATGCCGCAACAGTGCCAACTCAGGGTGCAATGGATGCACGTCGATTCGCTTCATAGACCATACTTCACGCAAGATACGTAATCACTAATCAGAGGGGATGATTCAGATCACCCAAAAGAAAAAGAGGAGGCACTGCAGCTAACCGGAAAGCCAGCGTACGCCACGCCGTGCATGCATCTGCTGCCAAAGTGTCGACTGAGTAAGTACGCGTACGGCTGCTACATCCGGAAGCTTGGCCGCAGGATTCTTCTGGTCTAAGCAAAGAGGCAGGGGACCCCTTAGATATAGTTCCGTCCACGTACGCGAAATCAAGATCAAATACTGAAATGCGTTCACGTCGATAGGCATGTGTCATGTGTATTGAGGGTATCTTTCATGCGTACCGGGCAACAGCTATCGTTGGGGTAATGGTGGTAGTACGGCACTCCCACAGCTGAGGTGCAATTAATCAAAACCATCGCATATTTCTTATGCGTTTGATGTACTAGTAGTACGGTTCATGCATGGCATTCACGCGTTTCCTTGTGCCGACCATTTATTTTCCCGTGCAGATTTCCCCTTTTTATGGACGATCTCGTCTCACCGAAGTATAAAGTCAACACTATATAAAATTTCCGAAAATAACCGACCAAAATCCTATCTTGCAGTGCCGACCATTCCCTAGCGTCTTAAAAATGTTTAAAGACTAGCGGCAAGCTCTGTAAGCACATTTAAATATGTTATGCACTTAATTAAAAAACATTAAAGACTCTTGTCCAAACACACCTTTTCAAACTCATCTGTGTGCACGTTTTTCCCTTGAGAAACCGGATTATGTGTACAAGTCTCACGATTTTTATAGGCATGGCCAACACATTGGTTGGCGGTTAGAATGGTTATTGCAACCTACCCGACTATAAAACGTGGATTTAGCGGTCCTGCGTATTACTGAAATGGATTATCTTGTGCTGGGAGCCGACCTTCATGTCGACATTGGGGCATGTGTCTTTTTTTTTTGTACAAGCTGAGGCACCGAGGTGCCAATTGGATTGCTCAAAGACAGGTTACAGAAGATATAACATTGCCATGAAGTCTCAGGGATTGGATCGCCAAGACAACATGACACCTATGACTGTCGTGAGCTACGTTCCTGCAAGAACTAGTGAACCCTAATCCATTGGATTGAAGGGCTTGCTGAGCACAATCATGGGAAACAACGTTGAACTCCTTGAATACATGATGGATAGAGAACAGATGATCCTTCATATGAAGCCCAAACTCTGCAATGAACCTCCTGATGCTCCAAGGAAATGACTGAAGATTGGCCGATGAGGCAGACTGCAAAGCAGTGGCAACTGAAATATTGTCCGTGAAGAATTGCACAGGCGAAGCAGGGAGGGTAGAAGCAATCTTAGCTGCCAAGATCAGACCTTCCGCCTCAGCAGTTAGAGCCGAATCAGCCTCCTGAATAAACGCATGCACAAAAATATCTGCAATAACTTGCTCATGCTTCCAACAGAGAAAGATCCCAAGACCAGCGGGCGCACCCACACTACCATGCCGTTGCTTCCAAGCCGCATCTGAGAAAACATACGAATTGTTCATTATTCTAGGCGGATGAAGATTCCTGGTCACCAACTTGAGATTGGAATCCTGACGACAATGGAAGCTGAAGTCCGCTGGCATAGCTCGCATTGCCATTCCAACCTGAAAAGGGGTTCCTGCTTTCCTGGAGAAAAGAGTATCATTCCTCGATTTCCAAAGGCACCACATAAATGTGAAGATATTCGTTAGGTTAGCAAAAGGATGATGCATAGATAAGAAGGCATGGAAGCAAATAAGTGTACTTTTAGGATTTGTCCTAAGTAAAACATTTTAAAGTTTGACCAACTTAAAACAAAAGAGAAAGAGGGATGACCTTCTACCCAGGTGTGTTCTTCATATGGGAGCCGCTCTTGTGAATCCAGTTGGCTTCTGACGTACTGTATTGTCTTTTTACCATTCATTGACATAAGCATACACCTCTCTCAATATGTTTTCAATACCTCTATTTAATAAAATAAAAACTCTTCCATTTGTTGTAAACGACCGAGATGGCACTTATATACTGTGCTGAAACTAATAATGCATACGGGGGAGTCGCAAAGGCCAAGCTTAGCACGAGAACCAACCTGTAATTGGATGATTAGACCTCAGCCTATTAGAGTATGCACAACGTGAGAACTAAGGCCATGTCTAAGGGAATCTTTTCTTAGCCAGGGTACCATACACACTGAGCAGGCGTGTCTACGCGATGATTTTTTTTTTTTGATAAAGGGAAGTATATTAATATCGCGGAGATACAAATTACACCAGCCCTCTGCAACAACGCAATAACCATAGTCATTACGGATGCACACAGCCGAAAGACAATAAAAAGAAGAAATAAAAAGAAAAGTCCCGCTACAGAGTTACGGTTCTCGCGGTATCCGCACAACCACCAGCTAAACAACAGCTGATGTCCATCTCTTCGAAAACAACGTCTCTAAGAAGAACGGTGCCAGGCACAATCAATTAAGGCCAGACCTTGAGTTTTCATCCTGAAGATAATCCTCGCTCTCAAAACAACGGCTCCAAGAAGACCAGTGTGAGGCACAACCAATTAAGGCCAGACCTTGGGCTTTTCACCCTGAAAGGTAGGACTTTGGACTTCACGCATGCTGTCGCCCCCTCTTACATACGGCTGCCACGAATCTTGTAACTCCAAGCCAGTTCCCCATCGATATAAAGACTCCGAACACCGTTGCTAGTCCTCCAATCTCACCTTCGATGACTGAGCATTGTGACCGAATTCCACCGATCCAGCAATTTTCAGGAGTCGCCCATGGGAGTTCGCCGGTGGAGCCTTTCTGGTCGACACCCCGGCTTGATCAAACAGAACCTACATCAGGATTTTCATCTTCGTGCCATGAGAAACCCAAGGACCACCTCCTTTATTCTGATGTCTCACAGCCCCGACGCTGCGAAACGACTCCCAGCAGGGACGTTTGCGGGAGGGGAAAGATCTCCTGGATTCCGCATCCGCCGCCACCGGGAGCCCTGCCGCCGATGGTCCCTAGCACCACCGCCTCCCACCGCCAAAGACAGAGGACGCCGCGCCGCCCGGGGGCCAAGCCGATGGCGCCGCCGCCGCCAAAACGCTGAGCCGCCTATGCAGTCCGCCGCCGAGCTCAAGTGACGAACCCCGCCGCCTAGCAGCAGGTCGTGCCGCCACCGGAGCCTAGCACGCGGACACCCCGCCGCCAACCGCCACCAGACCTGCGCCCACCATCCAGCGTGACCGCCCCGCTCAAGGCCGTCGACGGAGCCGCTCGAGGGGCGTGGCAGGCTTGCGTGACGAAAAGGCGAGAGGGACACCGGCCGTCGAGGTCTCTGCGGCCGCCTAACCATGGCCGAGCCACCCCAGATCCCATCAGCGGCGCCACCCAGAGCCACCCCGGCCAGCGCCGGCTGCCCACGCATACCCAGCCACTAGCCACCGCCAGAAGACCCAGGTCCGCCGCCCCGGCGTCCGTGCTTCGCCGTCCGCGCCAGCCGTCCAGGGCCGACCCACGCATCTGGCCGGAGGCCTCCCGCCACGTTTGTGCTGAGGAGGCGAGGACCCGCCGGCCGCCATCCACCACGCGGAGGGTTTGCCCATAGTGGCTTCCTCCGGCGGCGGCCGGTGGAAGGGAAGGAGGGGGTGTGGGGGCGTCCGCGGCTAGGGTTTCGCCCGTGCTGCCCCCCTGGGAGGGGTGCGTGCGTCCGTCCTTTTTTACCCGAAGCCTCGCGAAAGAGGGCGTTTGGGGACCTCCGGCACGTATATGCTATAAAACTTTGGGGGGAGGGGAGAATTTCACTTCCCCGGCCTCTGCACCAATTAGGGATGCACACAACTATATATGCATGAGTACCAGGATTTTTATCTTGGTTACAAACCAAGCCTGGTCCTCAAGATAAAGTGCATGAGTACCACGAAGGCCTGGTCCTCAAGTATAAATAGGAAGCTAAATTCGTGCCCGCGAGGACTTGAACTTAGGTGTTGGGTTCGTACATCCACTCCCCCAACCAGTTGAGCTACGCTCACTTCCCAGTAAAGGAGAGAGAGAGTGGTCAGTAAGGGAAAAAGGATAATGGTGAGGAGGAGAGACAACCACGACGCCAGCCAGCTGGGTAATTTCCTTTACTTTTTCAGCAGAGGGACCCACAAATAGATGACCAACGTTAAAATTAAATTTCTAAACTAGACACGCCACAACCAAACTAAACGTTGTGCATTCTCTTACGTTTTGAACTCTAGATTTGACACCTCTCTGCTCATTAAGACGGAATACTCTTATAGTAGGAGTTCATTTTTTTCGAAATGGGGTTGTCCCAGCCTCTGCATCAAAATGATGCATACGGTCGACAGTAGGATTTCATGTATACGCGTGCGCGAGTTCCTGTCGATAGGGAGACATATGTGGTGACTTCGTCAATGTCAAGACCCCGTCGATACAATATCTCAGACGTACTTATAGTAGTAGGATATCGACACAATCTCTCAGACGTACTCATAGTAGTAGGATGTATGTCCATTAGAGGTGAGTGTATACGCTGCGTGTGTTTTGCAAAAAAGAAGGTCAAACATGCATCACCAAAGCTTGACATGTTTGCTACTCCCTCCGTTCACTTTTATAAGTCATTCTAATTTTGGTCACATACATTTTAAAATGAGTGAAGCTAAACTCATTTTACACATAGATTCACTTATTTTACGATAAATTTGAAATAATAAGAAGTGTGTCTTACAAAAGTGGACGGAGGGAGTAGCTAATTTACTATACGGGTACATATGAACCTCCTTTAGGGATTAATTAACCATATATATGTACTGTAATTTATTTTATCCATACTAAAGAATATTTTTTTCGAAACTAATTACAATATCTCCAAACACAACATATCAATAGCGATTCTACATGTAAGATCTAGGACTTACAATTTCTGTGAGACACCATTTTTTCATAGGCCCCCTCAATGAAAGTCATTTTCCATTCAAAGAAAGACAACAAAAAAGGTCGAAGCATCTATTTTCTAAAATACTTAGAGTTTATTTTTCCTTTAAACACAATTAGTTTAAATAAATATGAAATTTATTTTATTCATGTAGACATTCATAAGATTTGGAGGTTTTGAATCTAAGAGTTTGTTTTCCACCCATCATTGCACTTCATTTGGCAGAAATGGAAATAAAATACACTACTAATGTCACCATTTTGTTTCATTTGGAAAGAGTGAAATGACGGGTTAGTGACATGAATTGACTTAGACTATGTTTGGATGTATGAATTAGGCATTTGAATTGGCTATTCGGGATTGGGTACCAAAATTCCCCCGACCTCCGTATCGCTTGGAACTGAGCGGCCGAGTACATCACTATGTCTCGAAACAGAGTGCGAGCATGCCAGAGAGTTTGGGAGAGCAACAAGAACACAACACCAACAGGAATCCGGCAGGATGCGTGTAAGCAGGGCGGCTCTAGGGTTTCAGGGGCCCTAGGGAGAACTTCATGAATGGGCCCGACACAGAAAACATTTGATTCATACATAAATTTTATAAAATCAATGTAAAGCCATAAACAATGATATGTTTCTTGCATTTATTCTGAACAAAGTATTATAGAAGTTCAAATTTACCCCGAAAAATAAGAATTACCATGCTAACAAATCTCTAGGCCTCCAACAATCATGGGAAACCGAGTCAAAGATAAATTTGTCACTGGATCAAGAATTTGAGAATGGCAAAATAAAAAAAAACAAAGTATAACAGACAGCCAACCAGATCTAACAGAAATTTCAAACCAAAAATTACAGGTTGATCTTGCTCCCTCCAAATTCATTTCCCCCGGTCGTAGTAGTGGCTGTAGTGCCTTAGTCTCCAACTCTCTATGCATAACAAGGGTCCCATGCCTGATGTGACATTGAGAAAAATGAAGCGTCGAGGTGCCTCGGTCTCCAACTCTCTATGCATGACAAGGGTCCCATGCCCGGTGTGACATTGAGAAAATGAAGCGTCGAGGTGCCTCGGTCTCCAACTCTCTATGCATGACAAGGGTTTGTCGCATCCGGACTTCTAGAGGATACTCACAGTCCGCTAAACAGTAGAACAAATGGCTTACGGGGCATACCAGCACCCGCATCTCAATATGAGCAGGCCAACACGTAAACGTGTGACAACCATTCTCTACTATCCATCGTCTGCGTAAACCATCCCATAGAAATCCGACTACTTCCATTGACGTACTTCATAACATACACACATGGTACGTCAACGGCATTTGAACAAGTGATATCACAACAAATCTCTAAGACACAAATAAATAGAAATAAGTTGCAAATAGCTCTCACTAGAGCAGAGATAGCAAATACAATCATCCAGAGGACACATGTCCCAACATATCATCATTACATCACAGCGGAAGCATCCAAAATGTCTGAGTACAGACAAGATCCAAATAGGCCTAAGAGGCCGAGAATGAAAGGAAAACGGAGCCCATCCACGATGTCTCGGATCCTGCCCGGGTCCGCTATCTACTCGTCAGCAGCCTCGTCATACTCCACGTAGTAGCCATCACGGGGATCCTCGTAAGCGTAGTCTGCGGAAACCACAGCCCCAAAGGGGTCAGTACAGACAAGTACTGGCAAGCAAGACTCACAAGATACCAAAGCGTACCCGGCAACACCAAGTACAGATGCTTTGGGTTCAGCGGAAGAATAGGTGATACAAAAGTGCGGCAGCAGGCTGCTCTAACCAACTACAGAAACACGCTACAACTTCCGGCTAAAAGAAGGGGATACGATAGCGTATCGTAACCAACTACCACTAACCTCAAACAAACCCATCCGGGATCTCGCCCCTTATCCAAAGAAGCAATCCGAGGATAACTCACACAGTTGGATTAATGATGGTTCAAGTTATTGTGTCAATAAGACTATTACTAGTCAAGTTATTATTGATTAGGTGTAAGTTGTCTAATCCTTGTTAGCCAGCCCTATCACCATGTCATCCATAACCGCGGACAACACGGCTTCTCGAGAAGATTTAACCCTGCAGGGGTGCACCAATTTGGCCGTACACGTAAGAATATCCCGCCAGACGGGGATCAAACCCACCAAGCGAGGCACTCTACACAACCCAACTCTTCTTCGCATCAAGCCCAAAGAACCACGTGCTGTGCGTGCGCGGCTAATCGAGCCCCCACGAAGAAAAGGGGGACCCTCATAGCACTGGAAGACCACGCCGCCCTAAATGCCGACTACAAAAGTTCCACCCTGGCCTCGGGTTCGTACCTGCATATGTGTGCATCAAATGGAAAGCCCGAACTAAGTGTGGCGATTTGGACGAGATGCGAATCGAATCAGAGTTGCGGGGGACGCCCATACACGCTTCCCACATGCGGTTAGCGCGCTCAACATGGATCCAGAGGACAAAGACTTTTCCTGAGTTCGACACTAGCAGGCCTCAAAACCATACCCGGCCTCCTGCCGGTGCCTTATCATCAAATTAGCATTACCTCAAACATTAACAGGTTGTTGTTTTTAACATCGAGCCCCAGAACATAATAAATATGATAACAGAAAGTAACGGACAACAGACTCGAGCATAAACAACCCTAAGCATGCTAGTAGGACACAGGCAACAAGCAACAGGGTATAGGTGTGGAGGAAAGGCTATATCAGGGTTACAGGATAACATGTGATAGAATAGGAACACAAGCAACAAATCTTAAGGCTAGCAGAATAGACAACGGAAAGTATCGATATCCAGTGTGGAAAGGACACAATGGTTCAGGTGAGTGAATACTTGCCTGCAAACTCAGTAGCCTGGTACTGGGCTAACTCCTCTGAAGTAGTGTCGTAAACCTCGTCTGTCTCAACGTCGTCGTCTATTCGAGAAGAAGCAAACAAACAACGCAGAGAGACAAACAATCAATAACATGGCATAATGCACAATCATGGGATGATGCATGACAATTTAATTGATGCATCAAAGATAAGCTAATTGACATGGTAACATAATTAAATGGGCCTATATGCAATATGGATTGCATATGGAAAAGCCCATGAATTAAGGTTGAATTAAATGATCTACAACTAACCACCATGTGAAAGTTGATTAGAATGATGCATGGATGAAGAAAACAATAAGAAAACAACAATAGCTTCAATTTGAAAAGTTGTTTACCAAGTTTGGAAATTTTATTTATCAAGTTATGAAGTTTTGGTTTCTTAAATGAGTTACACAAGCATTTTTTGTTTTCACCAATTTTAATTGTTCAAAATAAGTAACAAGATTCATATTTGGAAAGAACACAAAATTTTAGGTGGAATACATGTTTCATTTGTTGACAAAGGATTTAAAATGAATTAATTATGAATTAAACAAGTTTAAACAAGATTTAAATGAATTTAATTCAAGTATGAAATTATTTGAATTTTTATTTGTTCAAAACATTTAATAAAATTCATATATGGAAAGTTTATAATTTTCTGGTTTGAAACCATATTTTATATGTTCAAAAAGAATTTAATTTGACCAAGTTATGAATTTAGCAATTTTAAATGATTTAAACAAGGTTTAAATTATTTAACCAATTTTAATTATTCAAAACATGAAACAAAGTTTATATTTGGAAAGGTGGTTTAATTTAGCATGGAAAACATATTTTATATGGGACATTTGAATTAAATTTGAAATAGTTATGAATTTGACCAAATTTGTAATGAGTTGTTTGAATTTGAATTTTGAAAACATTTGAAATGTTCAAAACAGTAAACAAACTGCATATTTGGAAAGTTTATTTTATTTAGAGTGGTTTACATGTCTTACATTTTGAATTTGGATGAGTTTTGCAATTTTTATAGGGGTTTGAAAACTAGGGACTATTCTGTAATAAAACAGGGACTTAAATTAAAAAAAGAAAAGGGCCAGAACGAATTCCACCTCGCAGTGGCCCAGCCTAGGCCACTGACGAGGGGGCCCTGGGCCACGGTGGCGTGGCGTGGCAGCACGCGTCGCTGACAGGGAGGCCCCACCTGTCAGCGCGCGGTGCAAAAGGTTGGGAATTAATCCCGCGGAGGCGGGGATCGAACCCTCGACCTTGTGAGCGTGCGCGCAGTGCTGCTGTCTGTTGACAGATAGGAGAGATGCTTGGTTTTGTGGTTCAGTTTCAGTTAGTTTAACTGAAACTGAAAGTTTCGGTCTGCTGAAACTGCACCGAGGGGACGGTGGTCGCCGGCGGCGAGCTGCTGTTGCTCGTGGATGCGTGGTGGATACGTGCGCGTGACGTTGAGATGCAGAGAGGGAAGGAAGGGGTGGTGATCGTGCTCACCGAGGGGAAACAGAGGGAGGAGGGGTGCTCGGGATCGATGCAGAGGCGACGGCGGCGACAGACGGTGGACGGCGGCGTCGTTCCCGGAGCTCCCCGTCCTCGCTGCGGCGTCGAGGAGGAAGATGGCGTCGAGGGGATTCGATTCCCGTGGCTAACCCGGCTGGGAGGCGTCCATGGCGCCGATGATCACCGGAATTCAGTTGCGGTGGTGGTGCGGTGGAGGTGCAGAGAGACAGAGAGAGAGGTGGAGGAAGAAATAGGCGACGGCGGCGAGAGGGAGAAAGGCGGAGGAGGGTTTAGGGCAGCGGGAGGAGCGCTCGGGCTCGTTATAAGGAGGAGGGGGTGCTCGCTGGCCGTCCCCTGCTCGGACTATCGACGTGGGCACCCCCGATTCTCTGCCGTACAGAGGAGGACGAACAGGTAAGGGGGCTGGCTTTTAGGCTGGTGGGCTCAGCCCACTTGCTGGCCTGCCCCCCTACTCTCTCTTTTTTTTTGCTGCTTCTGTTTTTTTTGCTGAAAAGAAAAAGGGAAGAAAATGATAGTTTTAGGGTTAGAAAAAATTTAGGAAAAAATTGTATAGGTTATTTATTGTAACAGAACCAATGTGCAAACTTTTGTTTTTTCAAGAATTTGAAATTAGTTGCTGTTTGGAAATTTAATTGAATTTGAGTGAATATTTGAATTAATTGAATAATTGAAAGAAGCAACTTAAAAGTGTTTAATTTCAAGTTTATTATGAACAAAAGATTGGTTTGATTGCAAGTTTTATTTGAAACCTTGTAACAGATCAAGTATGAGACAAAGATTTGAATTTTTGGTTTGAAATTCAAATGGAAAAACAAGGGAAAACAAATGGAAAACAAAGGAAAACAAATGGAAAACAAAGGAAAACAAATGGAAAACAAATGCAAAGCTTATGATGACATGATGCAAAACATAATTTAATCAAAAAGCAAACATTCTAAAGGTGTTTTCATACTTGGGATATTACAGGGTCCCATGCCTGATGTGACATTGATAAAATTAAGCATAGAGGTGCCTCTCTGTGCGTGCCAAAATGTTGGGCATGGCTGTGAGTGGAGGGTTTTTTATTCTACCCTTCTTCAATAGTCAATACTTGTCTTTGATGGGTTCTTAGCGTAGAAAACAAAACAAAAATCCTACACGAAGAACACACGAAGGGCCAAGATCTAATCTAGAGGATGTAAGCAACAGGGGGACTGAGCTAAGAAAAACATACTCTCGAAGACACAAAGCGTTACAAGATTGAATCTCGTTGGTGATGTAGTCAAACTCACGTCGATCTCAAGATCATGAAGATGTGCGCTGCAATCCGGCAATGCTTCCGTGATCGGTCACACTACGGCTTGATGATGACCTCCGGTCCCTCGATCCAGCAGGACAGCAGAAGTAGAGGATCCACCCGGAACTCCAGTAGCACGACGTCATGGTGTGGTGGAGAAACTAAACGGTCAGTGCTTCGCCAAGCTGATGACTATGAGGTGGAGTAGCGGGAGAAGGAAGAAGAGATGACATTAAGTGTATGGAATGAGAGAGATCATGCCCTCTATTTATAGGAGTAGGGGGCAGCCTAAAGGCTCCATACGGCCCAACATGGGGTGCCCCACCTTTTTCCTTGTCATGTGAGTGGACCCTCCACTCACACCCACTCATTCTCTCATTATTCTTCACTAAAAATTTCCAAGAGTTTTAATTTGTTAAATTTAAAAAAATCATTTCTTTAATTTAATATTTTTTAATTCCATTGACAAACATTTTCACATAACCCCTCGAATCATTTATTAATTCTATTAAGAACCATTCGATAAAAATCCCCTTGAACTATTTCAATTTTACCCGAAACAGTTTCAGTGTTGTCCAATAATTTCTCCAATATTCCGTATCCTCTCAAATGCAGTGTCAAAGCTTAAGTGTGTTACCCTATGTTTCGTGAATAATATAGACATGATCGAGACACCTCTCCGATCAATAATCAACAGCGGTATTTGGAGATCCGTGATGACTCCTGTATATTCAACGATGAATCTTGTGACCGTCTGAACCATCAACGTCGAAACCAATTTCCTTTGTCTCGCGATATTTTACTTGTTCGAAATCCGATCATTGGCATCAACCATACCTAGTTCAATCTCATTAGCGACAAGTACTCTTTTACTCATTCAGTGATATGACATCCATGTTACCTAGTCACGTGCTTACAAGCGGTGTCGATGTGATATCACCGAGAGGGTCCAGAGTATATCTTTCCGTCATTTTGGATGGACAAATCCCACTCTTGATCCATGAGCCTCAACTAACACTTTCTGAAACCTAACACCACCTTTATAATCACCCTGTTACGATGTGACGTTTGATGTCATCAAAGTACCCTTCCGGTATTAGTGATTGACATGATCTCATGGTCTAAGAAATAAGGTCATTTCATATGTAAGATATAACAATATAAACTTAATGACTTGATCGTACTGTTATACTTAATTTGGGTCTATGTTCATCAAATCATTCTCCCAATGACGTGCCCCGTTATTAACAATATCCAATGTTCATGATCAAGAAACCTTGATAATCAGTTAACCAACGAGCTAGTTAAACGAGAGACGTTACTAGGAACTCTTGTTTGTTTATTCAATGTTTTCGGTTAATACAATTCTATCATGAGAAATAAACATTTATCATAAACATGGAATAAGATAATAACCACTTTATCATTGCCTCTCAGGCATATTCTCTCCAGTCTTATGAGGGGCACATTTTTCTATTCCTACCACTAGAATATGTATTTTTGTATTTGTACCATATATGGATCCTAGGCGTTGCCCCACCTTGCCAAGGGTCAGAGCCAGCCCTGCTAGTAGGGGACCCGACGCCCTATTCTTCCCTAGAGACATTCTCCCTTTCACCCTACTTTTCCCATCCTAGCCCCGGTCACTACCCTACCTCTCCTGAATTCGCCCCTAACCCTAGATCAATAGGTAGGGGAAGAATGGCATCAGGAAGGGGAACAAGGAGGAGTGGTGGCACAGAAGCATAGCCTAGCCACCACCGCATCTCTCCCAGCCAGCCTTTCCTCGCGGCCTCCTTCACTTCAAATCATCCTGCTATCCAAACCCCTCTTTATTGTATTTTCTGATAAATTTTGATTTGTTACTATGTATAAATCGTTTAGGAAATTGTATGCATTTGTAAATTGTGATATGAGATCCATGTATGCCTCCATGTGATTTTAATCTATGATCATATGTGATGTATTCGCTTCATGTTGATGTTTGAAGCTGAATGTGTGTGTGATCTGAATAATTTTTTGTGAAAAATAATGTATGAACATTGTCTAAACTTAAAGAACCATCCAATTTCACGGTTCATACACACAAACATGAATTGGAATTGGATGCCACCCTTCGATTCCAATAGCAAATTCCATACACATCCAAACAACAACTTCAGAATTAGAGGCCAATTCAGTTCGAGCACAATTTTGGTATTTTCACTTCAATTCAGTTCCAAGATTGAATACCCACATCCAAACAGAGCCTTATTATAGAATAGGCATCCACTGGCATTTCAAATAAAATAATGTGTCCAATTCCATGACAAAAAATTATATTGGGTATGGAATCACAATTTAATTCCATGATCTCGGTTCAAAATTATGGCTCACCAAATCACTAATAAATCATTTTTCTCCAGAGATATTGTATGATTCTGTTATTCGTATCTCCAAAGATTTCTTGTAGATTCTTTTGTAGCCCGTTGCAAAGAAATAATTCCATACACTCAAAGCTCTAGCTATAATTCATTTTTTTTCCTCAGCCGTGTCGAATATTTTTTATGATAATTCTTGTAGTTTTTTTTAGTCTAGTATGATCATTGGTGCATGGAACTGATTTTTTTCTATTATAGAATAGGCATCGACTGGCATTTCAAATAAAATAATGTGTCCAATTCCATGACAGACAATTATATTGGGTATGGAATCACAATTTAATTCCATAATCTCGGTTCAAAATCATGGCTCCCCAAATCACTTATAAATAATTTTTCTCCGGAGATATTGTATGATTATGTAATTCGTACCTATAAAAAATTTCTTGTAGATTCTTTTGTAGCCCATTGCAAAGAAATAATTCCATCCACTCTAAGCTCTAGCTATAATTCACTTCTTTTTCCTCAGCCGTGTCAAATAATTTTTATGATAATTCTTGTATGTTTTTAGTCTAGTATGATCATTGGTGCATGAAACTGATTCTTTTCTTATTATAGAATAGGCATTGATTGTCATCTCTAATAAAATAATGTGTCCAATTCCATGACAGATAATTATATTGGGTATGGAATCACAATTTAATTCCATGATCTCGGCTCAAAATTATGGCTCCCCAAATCACTAATAAAATATTTTTCTCCCGAGATATTGTATGATTCCGTTATTCATAACTCCAAAAAAAATCCTTGTAGCTTCTTTTGTAGCCCATTGCAAATAAATAATTCCATGCACTTGCCCGGGCTTCCGGCCGGATGCGCAAGCTATTTTTATGGCCATTTTATCAAAATATAGCAGCATTAGCTATTAATCTTTTCCTTTGCCCGGGCTTTAAAATTCTCCTGGGTCCGCTAATGCCAACAGATACGAAAACCGACTGGATCTGAGGAGATTCATCGAACACACAACTTCACGCACCCTCCGTCGGTGCTAGGCGCATGAACAGAGCTGGTATAGAGTCAGACAAACCTTATTCTATCTTTGGAATGTCGCCGCCACCATACCATCCCGAAAAAGATACGAAAACAACCTAAACAAAACCTTCAACCGACGAATCAAACGCTAAGGGTCCATTTGGGAGCTCCCTTTTTTGAACTATATTGAGAATACTTTAATTTCTGTAAATACTGAACTATTAAATAGTTTAAAGCATTTGGGTAAATGAATATTGTGGTTTTATATATGCTTTCATATTTTTAAAACTAAACCAATTTTGCATTATGGAAAAAAGACGTACGGATCTGTTTTTCCGAAACTGAAGTATTAATTTGTTACCCAGACATGTAAATACTACAGTCTTAGAGAACTTTGGGTTTAGAAAAACTTTGTTGCCAAACTATGCATATAAACCACTTGATTTTACTTTTACATGAACCACTTGATTTCCAGTAGGGAAACGCTCTTGATCGTCCGGGGGACGAGCGGGGTGCATCCTCCTGACGCGCGCCCGTCCAATGGGACTCCATCGTGTGGATGTGCCTCTCCCTGGCCCCACCAGCCACCACCCACACAGAAATATCCAGCTTATCCGTTCGTTCCTAGTCCCCACGCTCTCCATCGCAATCCAGCCGAGAGAGGTCGGTCTCCTTGGATCCGCTTTCTCTCTCTTCCTCGCTCGCGGGATCCTCTTCTTCCAAGCTTGCCGCCATGGAGATGGAGAGGGACGGGTCCGCCACCAAGGTCAGTCCCGCTTCCTCCTATGCACCCACCTTCCATTGCTGCTCTGCTAACGCCGATGTCTTCTGATTTGGTTCGGATGCCACCGTCAGGACGAGATGATGGCCGCCGCCTAGTCCCTGCCGCCATCCTCCGGAGACGAGCGTCGACGCTACCGACGGCAAACACCGTTGCTACAAGCGGCGGGCGCCGATGCTACCGACGGCGTGCCGCGATGCTCCCGACGGCGCCCGGAGTTGCTGCCGACGGCGCGGCGCGATGCTCCCGACGACGCCCGAAGTTGCTACGGACGGCACGACGCGATGCTCCCCACGGTTGCCGGAGCTGCTGTCGATGGAGCGGCGTAATGCTCCCCACGGCGGCCGGAGTTGCTGTCAACGGCGTGTCGCGATGCTACCGACGACGTCCGGAGCTGCTACCGACGGCGCGGCGCGATGCTCCCCATGGCGGCCGGAGTTGCTATCGACGGCGTGCCGTGATGCTACCATAGCGGGCGTCGGCTGCTACGATGGCGTGCCACCGATGCTATAATGGTGGGCGGCCAGTGCTACCAAGGGCGAGTCGCGAAGCTTCAAACGTTTTTGCGACGGTGCTCCATGAACTCCGGCGGTGCCTCCGACGATGCAGGGCGAGATCTCTCGCCGGCCTTCGAGTGATGGAATTTGATGTTTGCCCAAGGGCGGAGCTGCGGCGTCGTCTTCTATGGGCAGAAACACCTTCTCCGGCGACGGCGGGCGGAGCGACGATGTTGGGGAAAAGTTGCGCCACGGGGCATGAGAGTTTTGTCTCGGTGTTTTGTCCTTTTTACGAGGGATGAGGGAAGAAGAGGTTCACATTACAGGCAAACTATTCCTGCGTTGACCGGTAGCTGGGACACGTGTCGGGCTGTCCACCCCGGGGATCGGAGGAAATTATCCCCCGGGGACGCTCAGCGCTGCCCTTTCGAGTATGGCACCGGGGACACGATAAATAGAACCTGGACTCAGCGCTTACATCATGGATAGTTAGACCGATCCGACCAGTAGACTAAAACTGTTTTTTTTCTTTCCATTTTCTATTTATCTTTATTAATGAATAAATAAACGACTTTTCCCCCTCTGAATATGGAAAATAATTATATGGGACCTGGTCTACAAATTTAGCCCGTGGACCAACTTCAGCAATTGACACGTGGCTAGAAAACAGTTTCGATCTAAAAATAGATAACCGGATTTTGTTTTTCCCCTATTTTCTAGCCACGTGTCAATTGCTGGAGTTGGTCCACGGGGCTAAATTTGTAGACCAGGTCCCATATAATTATTTTCCTCTGAATATCCACCTATCAGGCAGCCGACCCAGTAACTCCCGCCACTCCTTTTCTTTTTTCACTTTGCACGCAGCACGTACGTCCACATGGACACGTGGACTGCCTCCCACCCGCCAGGCTCCGTACCCAACCACAAACCTCTCCGTTGCGGGCCCCGTCTCGCGGCCTCACCCCCGGTCATGCTGCCACGATCACGATCTGATCTTCTCCTGTCGACCTCCCGGTATTTAAAGCCCTTCTTTGCTCCACAATCCACATCGATCGATTCTTCGCATTGCCACTTCTTCCTTCCAGGCCAACCTGACCCTGATTCTTGAGCTCTCCCTGCACTACTAGCTGCGCAGTCATCTCGTCGATCGTCCCCTCGTTTCTCCATGTCAAGCACCGTGTGCTCCATGTGCGGCGACGTCGGCTTCCCGGAGAAGCTCTTCCGCTGCGCCCGCTGCCGCTGCCGCTCCCAGCACTCGTACGTATCTACTGTAGTATATACACTTCTTCTGCTACTGAATCAGTTAGAATGAGCTTCCTCGTGATATATATTGATGATGTTTGCGCAGATACTGCACGAACTACTACGGCGACGCGGCGCCGGCCGGGGCGGGCGCCGGCGTGTGCGACTGGTGCCTCAACGACGAAGCCCCCATGACCATGAGGAAGAACCTTTCGGCGCCGTCGCCCATGCAGCAGCGCGCTGCGGCAACCGGGATGGGCTGCGGCCAGCTGAAGGTGGCCGGCGGCGGCGAGCAGGAGGGCGGCCGGAGAGGTCCCAAGGTGGCCGTCCGTAGGTACAAGCTCCTCAAGGACGTCCTGCAGTGCTGATGCATGCACCATGGTCCTTGGTTACCACCCCTTAGATCCGGGACCTCGTCATCATGTACTATCAGACAGACACTGCTTAGTTAGGTGCGTAGTCGGACGGTGTACCTAGCTGAGCTAGCTGGTTCGATATCGATCCTTGTGTTGTGTGCAAATGTCTGCATGTCACAACGAGATCTACTTCCGCATGTACATATACTATCTCCCAGTTGTCAACTACTGGGTTGTCGTGTGTGCTATACCAGTGAGTAACTATCTGTTTGTCAAATGCACGCGCCTTGATCAGTTGATCTTGCGTGCCGTGATGTCATATTTGCTCTAGCGATCGATCTCGTGTGTGGTTTGAGAACGATGTAGTTTCGTTTGTTCGACGCCATCGGTGGTTCAGTTTGAATGACAGCCTATGTATGTATGGAGTATGTATATTAGCTAGGCCGCTCTAATCAATCCGTCGACGTGTCTGCATCACCTCGCGGTCGCAGACATGCATGGACAACATCATCATAGTTTAAGACTTGAACCCCGGCCTTGATGCAGTTGGACTGTTCCTACTCTCCACTACACCACGATGTAGCCCAGAAAACTCTGGAAGGTGATCACGTTGCATGCTCAGCTGATCCCTTTGCCTTTTTCCGTCGCCGGTGCCGATGTATTGGAATCAAATCAGGGGCTCGTACGCAAAGCCTATAAAGTGGCCGACAGGCACATGGTAAAGCAAGCCCTCAAGCCCCCACTTGCAGCTTAGCTAGCTCGGACGGCAGATCTTTGTGGGCGCGACAATCCGCGGAGCGCCACTCCCGGTGTCCCGGTCTTTTATCTTGTCTACGAGGCAACGCAATCTGGTCGATGGTATTGACAATGATCTAGGCACATACTATATTACTACTGTTCCGCTGCCGTACAACTCGAAATCAACGAACTGGTTTGGTTTGTAAGGGTAGTACCGTAGCATGTCGGTGCAAAGCCTAGGGTTTGGAGAGGATCCAGGTTCCAGGGTAACCGCCCCAACCCTTGTTTGTGCGTGTATCTTGGTTGTTCAATGGAAGACTTGAGGAAATCATTCAACACTGAAAAGGTATACTTGTACCCCTTCCCCCCCCCCCCCCCACTAGCCTTCACTGGTAGAAAATAGGCCTATAGTCCCGGTTCGCCAGGGCCAGTAGTCCCGACCGAGCAACCGGGACTAGCTATGCGCGACTAAAGACCCCCCCTATAGTCGCGCCGATTACGAACCGGGACGAAAGGCCCGGCCACGTGGGCGGGTGGCGGAGCCGGGGGGCGGAGGACCTTTAGTCCCGGTTGGCCACCTGAACCGGGACTAGACTTTATTTCGTTATTTCCTTAATTCATTTGGGTTTCTAATTATTTTTCACACCAATTTTTCTCTCCCTTTTTTTCACTCCCTTTTTTCACTCCCTTTTTTTTTTCAGGATTTGTATTATTTGCTTAGCGTCTAACTACAATTATCTCTAGTCAAATTACTTACTCATGGTCAAACTTCCCGCTCGGTCACCCATCCTCCCACTACTCTAGCACTAGCACGCTTAACTTCCGAGTTCCATACCGTCCCGCATCCAAGTGTTTTGCACGCATGTATGTGATAGTAGTATCATATCAATCTTATTAACATGTTGGTCGATGCCACATTTTTTTATTGTTTGAATTTCAAATAAATCTTTTAATAAACAAAAGTAATGATGTAATTAATAATTTTGAATAAATAAATAAACATTAACTTTTTAATTTGTATTATTTCTAAAAATACTATTAATATATCAAAAAATTAAGAACAATAATACTAATTCATTTTAAAATCTTAAAAATACAAATAATATATCAAAAAATTAAGAAAAATAATACTAATTCATTTTAATACTGGATGAGTTTGGTATTGACTAGATATATGTTTTCGTGGCTTAGATTAATTTTTGGTGAACAGATATATAGAAACTGTAGTTTTTCTGTTTTGTTTTCTTGATGTGTTTTTGTTTGTTTTCTTGATGTGTTTTTGTTTTTGCTTGTTTTGAAACGTGTGTTTGACATAATATAGAAATAGTATAGCTAGGAATTAATATAGAAATAATATCCATTACACTTCGCAACACTTTGCAAATTTTTCCAAGTCATTTAAAACTAGGAAACAAAAATAGTTTTATGAACAACAAAAGACAAGTGATAATTAAATCACAAGTAAAATACGAGTAGAGACATCACAATCATGAATAGAACACAATCATATCACATTCATAACATAGAGTCTTACGATCACACATAACACAAACATAAGTCTCACAATACTAAGATATCCATTACATACTAAGATACCCATTACATGCATATATATCGAACGCATACATCTATGGCTCCGTCGAGTAGATGCGGAACAACTCGTAGGAGACGTATGCATATATGGCTGCATACTTGACGTTCGTCAAGTCCAGTGGGGTCTTCTCCCAATACAAGTGATTCCTCGAGGGGAAACCAGACTTCATGGTTTCGTAGCCCTCGTGGATTAAGGCAGTTGCCATGCGAGCCATCCCGGTCTTTGGCCCGTTCAAATGGATAAGATCCTGAAGATCAATGTAGTGATCTTCAGGTATCACAATACCCAAGCGCATCAACTTCGGACGGTCTTGCGTGATGTCAATGCTGCAAAAGTCATACCCCTTGTTGACAAGAAAATCAACAAGTGCCGGAGAATGCTTTGAACTACTGCAACAACAAAAATTTGATACGTGTTAGATATGTTGCAACACATGTATTCTTCAAATGCAACAAACAAATCGAAGATGCAAGATTGTATGTGTGCGTTACCTTGACCATTGGAAGACCAAAACGGCCTCCTTGAACGCAATCTAGATGACGGCAACATCCCGTTGATCCGCCATATACTCCAGATCAAGCCCGAAGAACCGGTGTTCATCGGGAGAGGAGAAATAGAGATTGGTCAAATGCTCAAGAGCACCGGGGAGACTCTCGCAACTGTTGGTGTAGCACACGTCGAGACGCTTGCCGCATGGTGTGGGACCCGTGTATCTCTCCCAAACTTCAGCCATGGTGTGCTTGGTGGAGGAAGATCGAAGAGAGGGAAGAGAAGAGAAGAGAGGAAGAAACAGAGACTCGGACGCGCACTGTAGCAATGGCGCCCTTCTGCCTCGCCCGCGAAATAAAAACTGCCGCGCGGGAGGCGAGCAGTTTGATCTTTAGTCCCGGGTGGCCACGCCAACCGGGACTAAAGGACCATTAGTCCCGGGCGGCCAGGCCAGCCGGAATTAATGCCCTCCACGCGTCTCAACGCGCTTCCCAACCCGCGACGCATGACCTTCTGTCGCGGGTCTCCTCCCGACCCGGGACTAAAGACTCATTAGTCACGGTGCGCAACGTTTGGGGACTGATGGGGGCGTATGGAAGGCCTTTTTTCTACCAGTGCTTCCTACATACACTGCCGAAGAAACCTACAAGTTTCCAAAAATAAACATCCTGAAAAAAAATAGTTACTCTGAGATATTCTGAACAGTCGGAATTGATCCGGAATATTCCGGACTGATTTCGGGATGATTCTGAACAAGGGGCGAAACTCTGTGTTAGGTATTTGGAATGGTTCAGAATGGGAACATTTCGAGTGTCCCTAATTTTCTGGACCGATTCTGAACAAGGCATGAAACTCATTGTTAAGTTTTTAGAATGCTCCGAAATATTCCAAGTGTCTAAAATATTCCGGGCCATTCTGGAGCAATTCCGAACGGCAGTTTCCTGGCCGAAAACGGCTAGTTTTTGGTGGCATATAAAAGGGGACCTCTTCTTCCTCAAAAGGAACCATGATTTTCAGCTCATATCGACGATTCTTCCAAAGCTTCATTTACCTCGACATCTCTCTATATCCACTCAAACATCTTGTCCTTCTAGGATTTGAGAGAGGTGATCTAGATCTGCACTTACATTCAAGGAATTTGATTTCCCCTTTGATTCCATTGAGGAACTTGTTACTTTTGGGTTCTCTATCCGTCAGTGTTCATTTTCGTGGCTTTGTGAGCCACGAGGATTAGTTGGGAGTCTCCAGTTGAGTTGTGGAGTATTCCCCAACCTTGGAGATTCATGGAGTTTTGGTGGCTCGTGGGATTTGGTGAGAGCCTCCAATTAAGTTGTGGAGTGTGCTTCATCCTTGTAAAGGTTTTGTTGTCGACCTCAAGGGCAATTTAGTGGTTCATGCCTCTCCGCATTGGTGGAGGACATGAAGGAGATAAAGTGGGCCATTGACGGCTATTCCAAGTTCACTTTGTGACTTCACACCGCTCCAACGAAGAAGTCGACTCCACTGGGAAATAAAATTCGGGATAGATATCCGTGTCACTCTGTGGCTATCTGTCAACGTACCTTTACTACTTGGTGCTCCATTGCTAGAATGTTTCTTGCTCATGATATAAGTTGTTCACCTAGTTGCATAATCTAGAGAACTTATATTTGAGCAGTCCCTAAATTATCAAAATAAAAGTAAAATTTGTAGTTGCTTATTCACCCCTTCTAGTCAACCTCATCGATCCTTTCAATTGGTATGAGAGCATTGTCTCTTTATTAAAGGCGTGACTAATCTGGAGGATGTCAATAAAAATAAAGAAACCACATCCACCGATGATGGCGCAGCTACCCTCACCATGCGTTCCATGAAGAAATTCATGGAATCCATGATTAAGGATGCCGCGGAGAAATGAGAGGAAAAATAATGGCCATGCTCCCTACCACATCTACTACCGCACCTAGTGAAAAGGTAGATGAGAATAGGATTCCAATCCCACCACCAAAACCAAACCCCAAAATGCCAAGAGATGCTAATTCATATGATTATCATTATGTTCCGTTCCCCTGTACAAACTCATGACATATCAAACATTCTCATATAATCAAACAAGGTCCACCTCCTATGCTAGATAGCTCATGTTTACTAATTGGAAAAGTTCTATAAAGTCTCATGTGCTCATCGATTCAACTATGGAGATTTATCAAGGATGGCTTTAAGCCACATGACCGCAATAAATTTGACTCAAAATGAGGTTGTTGATGAGCAAATAAACGCAACCGGAAAGCACATGATCAAAAAGGCAATGAACGAAAATAGTGTGGCTCACACCCAGGCCCTCAATATAGCCAAGGAGGCATGGGATTATCTAGTGGATATATATGATGGAAACACGAGCATGTAACGCTCCAAGAAGGAAAATTTTCAACAACAAGTCGATGACCTCATAATGAAGAGTGAAGAAACTCCTTAATTGAGATATGTATTGAAGACTCAAATCACTCACCATGGCAATGAGCGATCTTGGATTCAAAGACAGTGACGATGAATGGTTCAAGGAGAAGTTTTTGAAAACCTAAGCCACAAAGTGAGACTATGGCGATGATGGTAAAGTCAAGAATGAATTCTTCATCACTATCACCAATTGTTGTTTTGAGAACATTTGTGACAATGAACATGATGAAGAAGTCCTTGGAGCTTGTACATTCTCGTGTGAATGGGACAAGAAAAGTCAATCTTGATTTGAAGGCCAATGCTCATGTAGAGGAGGAGGATGGTGATCATGTGTCCGATGCTAAATAAACATATGATTTGAGGAGTAAGTACATGGATCTTTCGGCTAACCACTATTGGAAGAAGGGAGAATTTAGGTCAAGTGATTCAGGAAACAAGAGGAAAGGATTTTCAGGGATTCCAGTAGGAATGATAAGTAGCAATGACATGCTTCAGTTGTGGAAGTAGCTCAAGTTTTATCACTGTCCTTTTGAGAATAGGGACGAACATGGGGGAAAACTCATCAAGAAGACCAAGTTCGTTCCCAAGCCCACGAACTTCATAAATAGAGCACCTCAAAAGCACTTGTTGATAACCATTAGGAGTATGATTACAGTGGTGCAGGGGCGGTCCCAGGATAAAAAATGACATGGGCCCCATGTATAGGAAACCTATGAACACATGCCACACGCCGTCTTATATTTGTCTAAATATGTTATATATAAACACATATAGTATCAGAAGTACTTCATCTACCAATAATACAAAAAATAATACTTGATTTTATTTATTTATTATATGTCTATCACGAAAGTGAACAAAACTTTTAGACAAAAAAACTTCAGTTCCTGATAGTTCATAGATTGCAAAATACAATACTAAGCTTTCAAATAAATGGTGTTACTTGTGAAAGAGAAAACACGAGATTAGACTCATAAAATACAACAAAAGCGGTAAATATAGAGCAGAGAACTAGGGTGTTAAAACATTACCCTTCATTCGCACATCGATTTTTATCTTATGGAAACGATCAACAATCACTTCATTAGGAATTGTGTCTAGAAATGTTTTCTCCACAAAGCAAATGAGGCTATAACTCAAATAATCGTCACCCATTTTGTTACGCAGTACATTCTTCATGATCTTCATGGCTGGAAAACAGTTCTCAACATTGGCAGTAGCAACGGGAAGAGTTAGCTCTATCTTCAAAAGATGATATACCAAAGGATAGGCGAGATGCTTCATTTTATCCACCATCAGTTTAGCTAAATCTCCTATATTTGCCAAGCTTGAAAGCCTTGTATCATATAATCAATGTATATGACAAGTTCAGCTCAAGAGTCACCATATCTTTGTGATTAAAGTCCTCGGGATAAAACTTAGCTAACTCGGACAACTTCTACTTGCCAAAACAACTAAATAGATCCCATGGGCTCAAAGGGGGCATAGATAGAAGCAACTGTTAATTTACCACATTGAATCAATCGTCGAAATCTTCTCCTAATAAATCCATAACAACAAAGAAACAAGCGACACGATAGTGATGCTTGTTGTTAATATCGGTCTTCGATCGTCGCTTTCTTGGGTCCACATAGGCACTCTCCATGTACACTACTGAAATTTCATACTTCTCGCAAAATGAATGTACCTTCTTCACAAGAGAGTCAAACCCCTCATTGGTTCCAAGATTTTCCAACTCCTGCTTACAATATTGCACATCTGAAATAACATTCACAATATCTTTATCATTATCGTGTAAGGTTTTTGATAGCCCATTTGTGAAATCTAATATCATTGTCATCATCATATGTAAAAAATGCACAATCAAATGTCTGAAAAAATTTCATAAGACCATTAGATTGACGCCTCTTTCCATAATCCGAGTCATCCTTCTCAACATATTATACCACTTTAATTGCTGATATAAACATGTTTAAGAAACCCAACACTGTGTTGTAATGATAGTTCCAATAAGTGTCACCTGGTCTTTGAAGAGACATTTGTTATTTAGTAAAGTTCCTGTAGAAATCTCTCCACAACCAATTGTTTTCTTCAATTCTCCTCGATGATGCTCTTGAAGTTGGTCTTTTCTCTTGCAAGATGCTCCCACGACATTCAGCATAACTAATATCATGTCAAAGAAATCTCCAACATCAAATATATTCTTCGCAATTGCCACACAACCAAATTGAATTTATGAGCGAAGCGATGTATGTAATATGATAAAGGTGTTTTCACTTCTAATTTTAGCTTGCAAACCATTAAATCATCGAACATATTACTAGCTCCATCGTAACCTTGTCCTCTAACTTGTTTGAGACTCAAACCAAGTTGTGCAAATAAAAAAATCTATGCAATACTTGGGTTGGGAAGCCGTCGTCTCCTCCAATAAACAACGCCAACAAACTTTTCTTGCACCAGCCCGCATTTATCAACATATCAGAGAACTTGTCAGGGGTAATACCTAATGGCGTATTTCCCGACATCCAGTTAAACGCCAGACTATCAGGGTTGCCCAAAGTGGCGAGGCTCGTTGCCTCACTAGGTGTCCCCATAGGCCAATGCGCGGGATGGAGGCATGCAGACGGCATCGCATGGCGTATCCGGCTTAGCCTAGAAGCTGGATATCGTAGCCACTCAAATTAGGTCATAGCCATTGTACGGATGAGATACTTCCTACAAGCCCTGATCCGGCTCTTTATATAAAGTCGGACAGGATAAACCCTAGGAGACAAGTCTTTAGCACTAGCTACATTGTAATATGTAACTTGATGTCAGCCACCATAGTAGACTTTGCAGGAAGTAGGGAGCTGTTGTCAGCTAGCCTAAACCTGGGTAAATTTTTGTGTCTTCCTGGTACGTCCAAAACGTATCTCCTTTTTTGAACACTTTTCTTATTGTTTTCCTCTAAACTTGTGAGTTTTGGATACCACTAACACGGACTAACGTTGTTTTCAGCAGAACTACCTTGGTGTCTCATTTTTGTGCAGAAAAATCAACTTTCGGGAAATTGCCCAGAAAAGATCTCATTGAGCTTAAAATACCAGAAGACCCCGGGAGCCAGAAGGATTCCTGGAGAGGGCCAGGAGGGGGCCACACCACCGGTGGGCGCCCCCCCCTTGGCCGCACCACCTAGTGGTGTGGGCTACCCAGGGACCCCCTCGGGCTCCCCTTTCGACTATTTATGCCCTGTAACCTAAAAACCGAGGGGGGTTCGTCATATTCCATAGAAACACAACACAACACCGCTGCCACCTCAATCCGGGGATCAGAAGTTCCTATTCTGGCGCCCTGTCTGGACGGGGATTCGAAGGAGATCATCGCCATCGACACCGCCACCTCTTCTGCATCAACCATCCATGTTTTCCCCATCCATGTGTGAGTAAACACCATTGTAGGCTGAGAGGGATGGAAGGGATTGCATCAGATCGATCATGTAATAATGCCAGATTGTTAGGGCATAATGCCTAGTATCCATTGTTAGTGTTTTCTACCGTTGTTGCAACTTGTTGTGCTTAATGCTTGTCACTAGGGCCCGAGTGCCATGATCTCGGATCTGGAAATGTTATTGTTTCATGAGTATAATTATGTTTCTTGATCATATCTGAAAGTTGTTTACACATGTCATTGTCCGGGACCCGAGGCCCCAAAGTGACGGAAATTGGGACAACCGGAGGGGATTGCTGTGATGTGAGGATCATGTGTGTTCATGGAGTGTTAATTCTTTGCTCCGATGCTTTATTAAAAGGAGCACCTTAATTACAAGTAGTTTCCCTAGAGGCCCCGCTGCCATGGGCCAGTAGGACAAAAGATGTTGTGCAAGTTTCTCATTGCGAGCACGTATGACTATATTGGAACACATGCCTATGGTTTGCCTAGAAGTTGGATGCTTTATTATTATTATCTGCAATGCCCATGTCTAGATTATTACATGACCTATGTTATCCATGCAACGCCTTTTCATCCATTCCCTCTATGCCTACGGTACTTCCCATCCTACTGTTTTGGACGTATCCATTATTACATGACCTATGCTATCCATGCAACGCCCGTTCATCATTTCCCTCTATGCCTACGATACTTCCCATCCTGCTGTTTTCCGTGATTGCCACTGCTGTTACTATTTTACTCCTGCTGTTTATTTTACTTCTACTGCTGCTATAAAACTGTTACCAGTGATAAATTGTTGCGAGCAAGTCTACTTTCAGGTGCAGCTGAATTGACAACTCAGTTGTTAAAGCATATAAATATTCTTTGGATCCCCTTGTGTCGAATCAATAAATTTGGGTTTTAGTTCCCTCGAAGACTATTGCGATCCCCTATACTTGTGGGTCATCAAGACTATTTTCTAGCGCCGTTGTCGGGGAGCATAGCTTTATTTATTTGCTCACTTGATCATGTTATTGTTTGTTGCCAGCCTTTCATCATGGGCAAGACTCGTGATGGAAAAGTTCCTATATTACCATCCACTACAAGAAGAGGTACAACTCTGAACACCTCTGTTGCTCTTGATTCACCGTCTGTTATGAGTTAGCTTCTTACTCCACCATATGCTACACGTACTGTTACTTCTGCCGAGTCTGAAAATGTTTCTGATAATTTTGATGATGCTTCTATTGTGCTTGATGATACTGGTTCTCTAGGTCCTTTCCTAGATGCTACTATTGCTAATTCCAAACAAACTGAAAATGCTGAAATTTCTGCTGAAAATGCTAGTACACCTGTTAATTCACCTGAGCCTATTGATGATCTTGATGAAACCTATATTGAAGTTAATGATGCTTTTATTGAAGAAGCTTGTGCTACTACAGGTGCAAGTGCTCTTAAGAGTCTTCTTGCAAGACATGTTGTGACATATAAATCTTCTTGATATGTCATAAACGTATCCTTAATTTCTGATGTTCCATGTTGTTTTCTTATTGTTTCCCACATGTTTGCTATACACTTTATGCCATATTTATCGATTTTCCGGACTAACCTATTGACAAGATGCCACAGAGTCAGGTCCTTGTTTTCTACTGTTTTTTTGTTTCAGAAAAGTTGTTGTGGAAATATTCTCGGAATTGGAAATTCAAAGTTCGGAAGTCTTAGAATTCCCGAAGGTTCCACGGAGTCCCGAAGAGACCCAGAGGGGGCCCTCGGGGGCCCACACCATATGGCGGCGCGCCCCCCCTTGGCCACGCCGGGGTGTGGTGTGGGCCCCCTAGGCCTCCAACGCCTTTGCCCTTTCGCCTATTTATACCCCCCCGAGACGTAAACCCTAAAGGTATTCCACTTCGTCCTGAAAAACACCCGAGGCCGCCGTCATCGTCATCCCAAGATAGGGAGGGTTCTAGAGCTCTCCCCGGCACCCTGCCGGGAGGGGAATTCATCACCGGAGGGGTCTACACCACCATGCCCTCCTACGAAGTGATGCATGAGTAGTTCATCCCTGGACTACGGGTCCATAGCAGTAGCTAGATGGTTGTTCTCTCCACTTTGTACCTCATGTTTAGATCTTGTGAGCTGCCTATCATGATCAAGATCATCTTTATGTAATGCTACGTGTTGTGTTTGCTTGGATCTGATGAATGTTGAATGCTATTTCTTCTGTTTATCAATCTATCATTTTATCTTCATGGTTATGTTATTTATGATCTTGCATGCTCTCCGTTATTAGTAGATGCTCCATCCAAGTAGATGCTAGTAACTCCAAGAGGGAGTATTTATGCTCGATAGTGGGTTCATGCCTCCTTTTCATCTGTGCTCGAGTGAGAGAAACATGACGGGTGGAGGATGTGTTGTTTCCATTAGGGAGAAAACAACAGTGTTTAGCAAGTTTACATTATTTACATTACACACTTTGCTTACGGCGATAATCTGTTGCTACCAACTTAATACCCAACGTTTGTTCGGATGATATTCGGAGGGTGGATTATTAGTCATAGATACAGTTGCATAACGGTCTATGTATTTTGTTGTAATGCCCGCATGAATCCCATAGTAATTTTTATGTCTTGCATATGCACTACGGTGCAGCCTTCATTTCTGTCAATTGCCCAGCTGTAATTTGTTCACCACACATGTTATTTATATTTCATCGAGAGAGACCACTAGTTAACTGTGGACCCCAGTCCTTTTTCCTCATGCTGATAAAACACCTACTGCTTTTATACTGCTTTCCTACTGTTTTTCACACCATACGTTTAACCTCTTTGTGTTCAGCAAAACTGGTGAGATTGACAACCTCACTGTTTCGTTGGGGGCAAAGTGATTTGATTGTGTTGTCTAGGTTCCACATTGCTTCTGAACCGGTAGTGCGCCCTGCCATCTCAGCTTCTTCAACCTTCTGAAGTTACTCCTTCCTGCTAATGGTCGATTAAACCTTGGTTTCGTACTGAGGGAAAACTGCTGCTGTGCTCATCATACCTTCCTCTTGGGGTCTCCCAACGAGTGCAAGACCTGCACCATCACTTCTCTAAGTTTTCCACATCTCCCATACACATTAGCGACAAGGATTTTGATTTCTCTTTAGATTTATCTTATATATCTATTGTTGAGAAGGAACCTTTTCGTGGAACTGAAAGTAAAAGTGCTATGGAACACATGAATGAGCTTTCATCTTAGAGTAGTTTATTTTCTGATGATACTAAACTGTGTACTTAATTTTTTACCAAGATCTTCCCTTTCTCATTGAAAGATGAAGCTAAAACTTGGTTTAACAATCTGTCACCTGGATGTATTACTAATCCTATGGATTTGGTTAATGCTTTATTTCAAAAATATTTTCCTGCTAGTGCCCAACATGATGTTGTGTAGGATATCTTTAAATTGAAGCAAATTGAAGGTGAAAATTTGCATGAATCTCGGACAAGGTTTTTTTTCTTTCATAAGAGCTAGCCCTGGATATCCATTACCTAAAAAATGAGCTCCTAGATATATTTTCTAATGGACCAAGTGTTGAATCTTGGACATACCTGGATAGTTGTGTTGGTTGTGTTTTTAGGAAAAGAAATCCAGAAGAAGCTGAGGAATTAATGGCTAAAATAGCCAAAAAAATAATGATGATTGGAATATACCTGAGCCTATACCTACACCAGAGCCAACACCAATACCAACGCCCAAGAACAGAGGGATGATTGAATTAAATGATGAAGTGATGAAGGAAGCCAAGAAATCTCTTAAAGAGAGGGGTATTAAATCTGAAGATGTGAAGAATTTACCTCCTGTAGAAGAATTATGTAAGCCTATTCCTCATCCATCAACTGTTGAGGTACACTCTCTCCAATACTTTGATAATAGAGATATTCCTTATTCGAAACCACCCGACCAATGCTTAGATGAATTTTATAATTATGTTGTTAAGCAAGACAACTTTAATATGAGAGTGCAAAATCATCTTATGGAGAACTCTAGAGCTATTGATAATTTGCATGGTATTATTGAGAGAACCTCTAATGATGTTAAAATGCTTGTTAAATATTTTGAAATGGTTCAAACTCAAATTGATCAACTTACTAAAATGCAAAAATACATGCTAGCTAATGCTTCTAGAGATAAACATGTTTGTAAAATAATTACTAGAAGTGGTGTTTCTACTCAGGACCCCTTGTATCCTGAAGGACATCCTAAAAGAATTGAACAAGATTCTCAACAACCTAAAAAAAATAGTTCTCCTTCTAAGAAAAAGAAGAAGAGAATAAAAATATTGTAGAATCTCCTGAAACTGCTAAAGATCCTAATAGTATATCTATTTCTGATGCTGAAACTGAAAGTGGTAATGATAAAAGTGATGTTTTTGATAAAGACGAAATTGTAGCTAAACCTGACAAGCAAACTAAAACTACAAAGTATACTAAGGAGGATGTCATTGCTAATAAACATGGTAATGAAAGAGAGGCTTGGGTACAAAAAGCAATGCCTTTTCCTAATAAGAAACACAAATCAAAGGAAGAAGAACATTATAAGAAGTTTTGTGAATGGATGAAACCTCTGTTTTTGCAAATCCCTTCGACTGATGCTATTAAACTGTCTCCTTATTCTAAATATATGAAAGATATTGTCTCTAACCAAAGGAAAATTCCTAATGACGAAATTTCTAATATGCTTGCTAATTACTCTTTCAATGGCAAGGTACCAAAGAAGCTTGGAGATCTTGGTATTCCTACTATCCCTTGTTCTATTAAAAATAATTATGTTAGAACTGCTTTATGTGATGTGGAAGTTGGAGTTAGTGTTATGTCTTTGTCTCTTTATAAGTGACACTCTCTTGAAAAATTGATACATACTGATATATCTTTGCAAATGGCTGATAAGTCTACGGCTATTCCTGTTGGTATATGTGAGAATGTTCCTGTTCAAGTTGCTATTAATTGTTTGATATTAACCGACTTTGTTGTGTTGGAAATGCCTGAAGATGATAATATGTCTATTATTCTTGGGAGATATTTTCTTAACACTTCAGGGGCTGTTATTGCTTGCAATCAAGGAAAAGTAATTTTTAATGTTAATGATAAAGAATATACTGTTTATTTTCCCTAGAAGATTGATAGAAGATATGGTTTAAATTCAATAGAAAATATTGAGACCATCAAGATTGGAGAATTTTATCGTCCCATTACAGTACTACCAAAAGAATATGAAATTATTATGATTGGGACTATGTCTATCAAGGTTGAGGTAACATAATTATTTAGTGATTAGCAAAGTTTTGCTTCATATGAAAATTGTTCTGGTAACAAGACTTGATCACCCTTGTTAACAAAATGATTTTTAATGAAGAGGGCAGTGTTTTCACTAGGTTTTCACATTCCCCATTATGTTTTCACCATGTTTCCTTCTGTTATCACCTTGCTACTTTAGTAAAATCATATCCATAATTCATATTCATGTTTTCACCCTAATTACTGTGGTTATGCATGTTTTCACCACCCATAATTTTGTTTTCACCACTTCCACCTTTGTTTTCTTTGGTTATTTTTCCATTGGAGTGTCATAGAAGCTCTGTAGTTCTGGTTTTGGTTTTCTTTTCCACCTTTTCACTTTTGTTTTTCTGGTTTTTATTAATTACTAAATTCTGGAAATACCTCAAAAATAAAGTTTCTCGAAAAATTCCAGAAAAATTATAATAAATTTTTACGTCAAAAATGAGGCAGAGAGCCACCTGGGAGACCCCAGGGGGACCCACCAGTCAGGCACACCATGGGTGGCGTGGCCTGCCCCTGGTGGTACCGGCACACGGTGTGGGGCCCCCCGGTCCCCCACTAACTATCTCCCTGCCAAAGATCCCTCTCTCACCTCCCAAACTCAAAACATTTCCCAGAACCCAAGTTCTTGTTGTTCTTCCTCGAGAATTTTCAATCTCTTTGCTCAGTCCATCATATGTGCTGGAATTTGGTGCATTTGCTCTCCGGTATGTGACTCCTTCGATTATCCAAGTAGAATTTTGTTTGGTGGAGTATTTCTTGAGTATTTTGGTACTGTAGGTGACAGCTTATGTGAGTTTGCATGCTTTATTTGAGTAGAAATAATGTAGTTTTGATGCATGTTTAGCTCCCCTATAAGTCTCTAGGGTAGTTTCCACCTTATAGTTGATTGAAATCAATTTTTGTGGCGTTTGTTGAAAAATTCAGAGGTGGACAACCATAAGTTTGGAGAGATATTTAGGAGTGATGATCCTAGAAGAACATGGCCCTCATGTTCATCCACCTCGGTGAGGCCATCTTATAATGAAGACCTTATTGCATCAAACATCGATGATGCGGGAGGTGATGGAATTGCTAATCCTTCTAGCTTCCCATGTGTTACATTTTTAGAAGTGCAGGTCTATTGGATGGATTTTTTATGCTTGTTGAAAGAGTTGGTTTAACCAGCTACATGGAGAATAAAAGTCCTTAGTATGCTACTCTCACAAAAACTTTTGTTGAGAGTTTTAAATTTTAGAACAAACAATTTGGTCCCATTGTTGCTTTTAAGTTATATAGTAGTCTTTTTTCTTTGCCCTTGGAGACTTTTTGTAACGTTATAGGTATCAACGCTTCCGGGACATCGTGCAAGATTCAGGATACACCACGCAGTACACCGGCGCGTCCTCGAGCACATATCAGGAGGAGGGTTTCTCCTCAGCATACTACGGGGGCGCCACCTCATGGTCCCCTTGGGGATGATCTCCACTTAGGCCAAAAGCCTAAGCTTGGGGGTGAGGTACACCGACATCACACTCATTTATATATCATGTTCGGTCGGTTGTTTGTACATCCATGTTTTTGTTTCTTTCGTTTTCTTTCGCTTCTTTCGTTTCTCTTTGTTTTATTGTTTTGTTCTTGTTTTTATACAAAAAGACCAAAAATATTTCTGTTGTTTCTCTTTGTTTGCTTCTTTAGTTTCTTTTGTTGGTTTTTTTTTTGTTTCCTCTTTTCGGTTTAATATTCAAAAATCCAAAAATATTTTGCTTTGTTTGCTTGTTTCCTTCTGTTCTTATTTTAATTCATAAACCCAAAAATATTTGTTGTTATTCTTTGGTTTTGTAAAGTTTGTTGCACCGTTCACCGTACTTCTGTGTCTCCATTTGTTCTTGATTATCATTCTATATTATTCAATCCACACAAGTGAGGAGCAGTAATGATGATTTACGACAATCCAAGTTGTGGTGAGAGGCTGGTATGAACTCTATTTGTTTTATTTTTGTACATATACTCATCAATGTGAACATGCTTACTTCGTTCGTGTAAGGTGTATGTTATTTAATTGATGCTTAGTAGTTCGTGCTCTCACGTGTTTAGTTCCAACTTATCAATATAAGATAACATGTCGTATGAATATTTGCTTGCATTGTTTTATTCATAGAAGGGTATGACACTGTGGTATCTCCCTCTAATTGTTTCGCTTAAATCGACTTGGCACATGCTCACACATGTTATGACTGAAAACAAAAAGTCAATTAAGCCTCGATGATTTATTTTGCCTCAGAGTATTTGTATCATTTTTATGCTCCTGTTAATTTTGTTTTATCGCAAGCATGATTATGACAGTTGTTGCTCTCTTCATTGTCGCTCCCCGTCTATTGCTAGCCTTCACTTGTACTGAGTATGAGCTCTGCTCGTGCATCCAACTCCCAAAACCCAAAGTTTGCCAAATGTGTCCATCATACCTACCTATATATGTGGTATTTAACCACCACATCAAGTAAATTTCTAGTGTGCTACCTTTAAACCTTCGAAAATTTATTCCTATTTTGTGCCCCTGTTTTAGTTCATGAGGACGTAAATACAGAATATTTATCTCACTTGTTGACTTGATTTCACACCCTGGACTAGTGGCTTCATCCGCTTATCCAAATGATAGAAGAGCCGACAACGGGGTGCCTAGCCCCAAAGTAATACAACAAATTCTCTTCACTATTTTTGCCCCTAATTTATCAGTCAAAGCATAATTGTGTAAACAAAAGAGAAAGAGGGATGACCTTCTACCCAGATGCATCCTTCTATGGGAGCCTTTCTTGTGAAGTCTAGTTGGCTTGTGACGTACTGTATTGTCTATTTACCATTCGTTGAAATAAGCATACACCTCTCTTAAAAATGTTTTCAATACCTCTGTTTAATAAAATAAAAGCTCTAGCACATGAGTTAGTCCCTGATTCCCTCTGTGAATGTCTTTTCTTTTATTTTTATGTTGAGTCTTCACCTTCTCACTTTATGCACCTTCTTGAGAGCATGGCTATCATTATTAGTGTAATGTGCTTGTCCCAGAACACGGTTGATTTTGGTATAACTTTGATGCTTGTATCTTTGATATCTTTATTTCTAGTCTTCATTTGAACTTCAAAGGTGCCCCAACATTTATGTTTTTCTCCATTATTAAGGGCAAGCGAGTACACTTTATCATACCCTATTATTAGCATTGCAATCCTGCAGATTGATATACTTTATGTTGTTTATTATTAGTTTGTTGACATCTCTTCATGGTTTGCATAACTGCTAGGTCACTTTTATCTTGCATACATCTTATTATGAATTGCCTCAGCACTTTATCATATAGTGAGTATATTTACATCATATGAAACAAATGTGTTTGTAAAAGTCTTTTATCGCACTTAGTTGTCACTGAATTGCTTGAGGACAAGCAATAAGCTAAGCTTAGGGGGGGTTGATACGTCCAAAACGTATCTCCTTTTCCGAACACTTTTCTTATTGTTTTCCTCTAAACTTGTGAGTTTTGGATACCACTAACACATACTATCGTTGTTCTAAGCAGAATTTCCTTGGTGTCTCGTTTTTGTGCGGAAAAATCAACTTTCGGGAAATTGCCCAGAAAATATCCCATTGATCTTAAAACACCAAAAGACCCCGGGAGCCGGAAGGAATCCTGGAGAGGGGACAGGAGGGGGCCACACCACCCCTGGGCGCGCCCCCCTTGGCTGCTCCGCCTAGTGGTGTGGGCCACACAGGGACCCCCTTGGGCTCCCCTTTCGACTACTTACGCCCCGTAACCTAAAATCCGAGGGGGGTTCGTCATATTCCACACAAACACAACAGAGCGCCACCGCCACCTCGAAACTCAATCTGGGGATTAGAAGTTCCTGTTATGGCGCCCTGTCGGGACGAGAATTCAAAGGAGATCGTCGTCATCGACACCGCCACCTCTTTTCCATCAACCATCCATGTTTCCCCCATCCATGTGTGAGTAAACACCGCTGTAGGATGAGAGGGATGGAAGGGATTGGATGAGATCTATCATGTAATAATGCCAGATTGTTAGGGCATAGTGCCTAGTATCCATTGTTAGTGTTTTCTACCATTGTTGCAACTTGTTGTGCTTAATGCTTGTCACTAGGTCCCGAGGGCCATGATCTCAGATCTAAACATGTTATTGTTTCATGAGTATAATTATGTTTCTCGATCATATCTGCAAGTTGTTTACACATGTCATTGTCCGGAACCCGAGGCCCCAAAGTGACAGAAATTGGGATAACCGGAGGGGATTGCTGTGATGTGAGGATCATGTGTGTTCATGGAGTCTTAATGCTTTGCTCCGATGCTTTATTAAAAGGAGCACCTTAATTACCAGTAGTTTCCCTAGAGGCCCCGCTGCCACGGGCCAGTAGGACAAAAGATGTTGTGCAAGTTTCTCATTGCGAGCACGTATGACTATATTGGAACACATGCCTATGGTTTGCCTAGAAGTTGGATGCTTTATTATTATTATCTGCAATGCCCATGTTTAGATTATTGATGACCCACAAGTATAGGGGATCACAACAGTCTTTGAGGGAAGTAAAACCCAAATTTATTGATTCGACAAAAGGGGAGCCAAAGAATATTTATATGCCTTAACAACTGAGTTGTCAATTCAGCCGCACCTGAAAGTAGACTTGCTCGCAACAATTTGTCAGTGGTAACAGTTTTATAGCAGCAGTAGAAATAAAATAATAACAAAAGTAAAATAGTAACAATAGTAGCAATCGCGGAAAACAGTAGTATGGGAAGTACTGTAGGCATAGAGGGAATGGATAGACATGCATTGCAAGGATGGCGATGATCTCCTTCAAATCCCCGTCCCGGCAGGGCGCCAGAACAGGAACTTCTGATCCCCAAATCGAGGTTCGGGGTGGCGGCAACGCTCTATTGTGTTTCTGTGGAATACGACAAACCCCCCTCGGTTTTTAGGTTACGGGGCATATGTAGTCGAAAGGGGAGTCCGAGGGGGTGAGGGAGAGGCCCACACCACCTGGCGGCGCGGCCAAGGGGGGCACCGGGGGGGTGGTGTGGCCCCCCTCCTGGCTCCTCTCCTAGCCCCCTTCTGGCTGCCGGGGTCTTCTGGTGTTTTAGGACCAATGGGATCTTTTCTGGGCATTTTCCCGAAAGTTGATTTTTTGCACAAAAACGAGACACCAAGGTAATTATGCTGAAAACAGCGTTAGTCCGTGTTAGTGGTATCCAAAAATCACAAGTTTAGAAGAAAACAATAAGAAAAGTGTTCGGAAAAGGAGATATGTTTTGGACGTATGAACTCGCCCAAGCTTAGCTTATTTCTTGTCCTCAAGCAATTCAGTGACAATTGAGTGCGATAAAAGACTTTTACGAACACATTTGTTTCATATGATGTAAATATACTCACTACATGATCAAGTGCTGAGGCAATTCATAATTAGATGTACGGAAAATAAAAGCCACCTAGCAGTTTTGCAAACCATGAAGAGATGCCAACAAACTAATAATAGACAACATGAACTATATCAATCTGCAAGATTGCAATGCTCATAATAGGGTATGGTAAAGTGTACTCGCTTTCCCTTAATAGTGGAGCAAAACATAAATGCCAGGGCACCTATGAAGTTCAAATGAAGACTAGAAATAAAGATATCAAAGATACAAGCATCAAAGTTATACCATTATCAATCGTGTTTTGGGACAAGCACATTACACTAAGAATAACAGCCATGCTCTCAAGAAGGTGCATAAAGCGAGAAGGTGAAGACTCAACATAAAAATAAAAGAAAGGTCCTTCGCAGAAGGAAGCAGGGATTAACTCATGTTCTAGAGCTTTTTATTTTATTAAACAAAGGTATTGAAAACATTTTTAAGAGAGGTGTATGCTTATGTCAACGAATGGTAAACAGACAATACAGTACGTCACTGAAGGGGAACGTAGCATAGAAAACAAAATTTTTCCTACGCGAGAGATACCCGAAAGGCCAAGATCTAATCTAGGAGACGAAGTGCAACGGGCAACAAGAGGGTTAAGGAGAACACATACCCTCGAAGACTCAAAGTGGTACGAGATCAAATCTCGTTGTTGGCGTAGTCGTACTCACACCGATCCCGATAGCAAGAAGATGGCACCGCAATCCGGCGGTGCATCCGTGATCGGTCACACGTACGGTTGATGACGACCTCCGTTCCCTCGTTCCAGCGGGGCGCGGAAGTAGAGGATCCCTCGGAACTCCAGCAGCACGACGACGTGGTGGTGGTGAAGAATCCCACGGTCAGGGCTTCGCCAAGCCGGAGACCATGAAATGGAGCAGCGGGTGGAGGGAAAGGGAAGTGGCCAAGTGTGTGAAGGAGGGAGAGCTCTCACCCTCCTTTTATAGGAGAGGGGGGAGGCAGCCCAAGGGGGGTGCGGCCAGCCCCATGGTGTGCCCCCACCTCTTCCCTCATGATGTGAGTGGACACTCCACTCACACCCACTCATTTTCCTTTAAACCCCACTTAGAAAATCCAAGTGTTTTTCTTTAATAAATCAATAAAACATTTTTATTTCTTTATTTCAGCATTTGTTAATTCTATTAACAAACATTTGCATAAAGCACCTCGAATCATTTGTTAATTCTATTAACAACCATTCGACGAAAAACCCCTTGAACTATTTCAATTTTCCCCGAAACAATTTCGGTGCTGTCCAAAATATTCTTCGATATTCCGTATCCTCTCAAACGCGTCATCGAACCTTAAGTGTGTCACCCTACGGTTCGCGAATAAGATAGACATGATCGAGACTCCTCTCCGATCAATAATCAACAGCGGGATCTGGAGATCCGTGATGACTCCTATATATTCAACGATGACTCTCGTGATCGTGTGAACCAACAACGCCGTGAACTATTCCCTTTGTCTCGCGATATTTTACTTGTCCGAGATTCGATCATTGGTATCAACCATACCTTGTTCAATCTCGTTACCGACAAGTACTCTTTTCTCGTTCCCGTGATATAACATCCTTTGTGATCATATCACGTGCTTGCAAGCGGTTTCGATGTGATATCACCGAGAGGGCCCAGAGTATATCTCTCCGTCATTTGGATGGACAAATCCCACTCTTGATCCATGATCCTCAACTAATACTTTCCGAATACTCAACGACACCTTTATAGTCACCCTGTTACGGTGTGACGTTTGATGCCATCAAAGCACTCTTCCGGTATCAGTGATTGACATGATCTCATGGTATAAGGAATAAGTTACTTCGTGTGTTTGATATAACAATGTAAACTAAATGACTTGATCGCATTGCTATATTCTCCTTGGGTATATGTTCATCACATCATTCTTCTAATGACATGACCCCGTTATTAATAACATCCAATGTTCATGATCAGGAAACCTTGATCATCTATTAATCAACGAGCTAGTTAAAAGAGAGGCTTTACTAGGAACCATTGTTTGTTTATTAAGCACACATGTATCAACGTTTCCGGTTAATACAATTCTAGCATGAGAAATAAACATTCATCATAAACAAGGAATAAGATAATAACCATTTTATTATTGCCTCTCGGGCATATTCCCTTCAGTCTCCCACTTGCACTAGAGTCAATAATCTAGTCTGTAAGCACTTAACACATATGGCGTTCCAGTGTTATTACCATGCTTCGCATGTGGTAAACATTATCAAAAAGATCTGAACTGTTCAGGTCCTATTGTATTTGCATGTTCTTTGCGTCTACACGCATCACTCATTCTCTAATGAGATGGCTTTGTATATATATGGTCAATTTGTGAAAACTTAATTCCTCAGCTTAAACTGATGTCACTAATATTGTGAAAATGTAGCTTCATAGTGTTAGCATTCTTGGAAATTCACCAAGTTCCGGTGGTACCTTAATTCCTCAGCTTAAACTGATGTTACTAACATTGTGAAAATGTAGCTTCATAGTTTCAGCATTCTTGGAAATTCACCAAGTTCAATAAAGAACTACTTGACACAAAATACGCTTATAATCAGTTGTCAACACAACGATATACTTTAGCCTTTGTTGTAGTATCTGTCACAATATTTCAATTTTGAAACTCTTTCAAATCCAGCATGGAACTTTCTTCCATCCTATTGTGCTACCCTTCATCACACATTTTAATTGAGATAAAACTTCTTGAATAAATGACAAGACTATTAGTGTAACATATTACAACTAATATTTTGTCATTACTACATAGGAAAACATATCCTTAGCATTTCTAAAATGACATAAGGATCTCTCCCACTGTTGTCTAATCATCATATGAATTATCCTGCTATAACATATTATAGCATAGGACTCATCTGGTTGTGTACATAGCATGGAAACATGACTTAGAAATCTTAATTTCAATGATGCTCATCATGTGTCAAAACACATGAATCTTGCTCAATTATTTTCCATGTGACAAGAACTCCTTCTTATCATTTTTATATTGACTTACTTCAATATTTCATCTATGTAATTTGGCTTCAATCATATCAGGCGCTTCAATCCATCTCTTATAGATATCGAAGCCCAATATCTTCTAAGCCTTTCATCAATATGAAATCGAAAATCTTAACCGTGTTAATTTAAAATACATATTTTCCAATCAACCATATGTCATCTACATAAAGTATTGGAAATATGTCATAGCGCTCCCACTTAATTTCTTGTAACTTTACAAGCATCTTTATCGTTCATGATGGAATCAAACTCTTTTGATAACTTCATTAAGGTAAAGATTTCAACTTCGTTATGCTCACTTCAACCATTGAAGTGTGCATACCTTTCTAGAAACCTTTTGAATTTTACAAAAACTCTCAGACTGTGTCAAGTACACATCCTTGATCAAACTTCCTCGAGAGGAGAGTTGGTTTTGTTATTCAACTTCCATATCATAATATGTAACCTTTTGCTAGAACTATCCGCAAAGACTAAAGCATCACTACGGAAGATCAAAATCTTGTAGTAGTTAACTCTTTGAACTTCGTCGAAAACAACTTTTCGATAAGTACAATTTTAATAAGATGTAAAATCCATGTCTTTGTCGCTATATAGACCCTTTTGCTATCGCTAGGCATCATGCCTATCGAAAGGACTACCAAGTCACATACTTGATATTCATACAAGGATACTATGGCGGATATAATGACTCATAGTCAATTTTACGAAGCCAGGGCCCATCATTTGCTTCCTTTATAAGGTTCAGGTCCTTTTGTTGTCAAAACAACACTTTACACTTAAACCACAAGTTGTTCTAAGTACAAAGTTTTTGGACTTTACTGGTACAGTTCGCAAACTAATTTGAAGTATCTACAACATTTGTAGTGTCTTCTACTTAGTCAAAATAGTAAACCCCGGAACAACTTCCAGTGCTGCGCTACTCTTGACATGATAACGAAGATTCTCTAACCTCGTTGAGTTTGTACTGTGCTCCCACTCACTTGTTTCGCAAGAACTACTTTCTCGAGAAATCAACCCTTTCTGACAAACAACATTTGTCTTTTGGTTCGGTGATAGGAGAAATACCCAATGTTTTATTTGGGATAACCTTATAAACATATATTTATCCTATTTTGGTTGTAAAAATTTTACACATGCTATGCATACCAAAACTTAAGAAAGTGACAATTCGGGTCACTACCCAAACCATATCTTATATGTTGTCAATTTCAACGGATCATGATGGTGCTCTTTTCAGTGTAAAAGCGGTTGTCCTTAATGTATAAACTACAAAATTATAATGGCAATTTTATTAATCTTACCATGTCAAACAGGGTTTGATTTTGTCTTTTGAATACTCCAATCTAATGTGGGGTATTCGAGAAGTATAAGTTGTAGAACAATTCTGCAACTTCTCAGATGTTTTGCTAAACTTGTAACTCAAACTTTATCCTTTATGATCCAATCATAAATACTTGATTATATTGTTACATTGATTTTAACTTCATATTAACAACCTTTTGAACCAATTCAAAATGTCAAACTCTGTTCCCTTTAAATAGATATATTCACATATCTACTTAAATCATCGACATAATTTTATGAAGGAAAAATTAATCCACCATACATGACTACACATAATGGACTATATACATCAATATGTATAATCTCCACTAAATTAGTCGTCCATTCTAATTTGGCCTAAGAACGGAATTCTAGTCATCTTTTGGAAGAGGTCTCACAAGCGTCAATAAAATGACTCCGGAAGTCCATCAATATGGAATTCCTTCATGTTTTCCTTTCCGATATGAACTAAAATGGTGGTGTCGCAATTTAAGTGAAAATCTTCAATGTCTTGCAACGTTTAGCATTTAGTCTTATAGATGTTTACTTTACCAACATGATTTATATTAACATATCCATCAATTATGGAATATGATCATAGTTTGAACAATCTCATTTGTTCTCACAAAAGACTAGAACAAAATAACAAATTATTAAGTTCTTCAAATAAATCTTGACTGGTTGGTTCGATACGACAATGAACACAATAACACCTTATTTATGTTCTTGTCATAATCGATTCCACATCTATTACTAGTTCCTTTTAGGCCCTGGTATTTCTTGCATTGCGTTGCTTTGTATGACAACTCATACCAACCAATGTGGTATCAAAATACCCAAAAATACTTTGTTAACTAGTAATACATCTATAACTTGTATATCAAGTATATACTCCTGAGCTGGACTTTTCCAGTTATCTTCTTTTCTGCCATATATCTATTTGTAATTCTATTTTCAATATTCCCTTTCCTTTATAGAAGAATCATTCAACATCAAACAATGCTAGCCGTACTAGCTCATTTTCTTTGGCGTGTTAGTCATATACTATCACCCATTGAGTCATACTTTTAGTTTGATTGTTCTACTAATATCACCATATTAATAGCATTCTTCTAGATTCCACTCTTAGCAATCTCCAAGTAAGGTAAACTACTTTACCCATACTTCTAATCCATCCCATCATAACAATTTTATGATTAAGCTACTATAGCTCGAAGGAAGGAATTTAGAGGATAATTTTTAGCATCCAATTTCTTGGAATATTCAAACGCCTAGCGTCTTCAATCATTGCATATATTCAGATAATATAAGCAATCATTGTCACGCTAAATTATACTCAGTCATGTTGCCACAAATAAGTTTCTAGATATCAATATATCTTTCACTTGATTGTTTCTGAAAACAACTCTTTTCAGTTCCTAAATCACCTTGATCAACAAAACATTCTTTTGAAGATAAAGTAATACGGAAGCAACCATGACTCTGGATTCTAAGTAGGAATTATTTGCTCTCTAGATTAATTAATCATTAATCACATGGAGCTAGGTAGGAAATACCGAAAATCTACAATAGGATTCAATTTTAAATTTCACTAATACGGTACCAATCTTAAATGGTATTTACCAGATCATAACAGTTATATCTCAATTAACAATCTAAGTGTAAGGTAGTTATGTGGATGCCAATGAATACTACAATTTGTGCAAATTCACTTTGATTTATTGTTCATGATAAATAAGTTCAAGTTAATTCAAAAATTAAACCATGAACTCCCACTCAAAAACAACATCCCTCTTAGTCGTCTTTAGTGATTACACGAACCAAATTCACTACACCAAAACCGATCATCACGTGAGATGGTGTAGCTTCAAAGGCGAACATCGACATGTTCATCATATCATCCATATGACTCATGCTTTACCTTTCGGTTAAGTGTTCCGAGGCCATGTCTGTACATGCTAGGCTCGCCAAGTAGAACCGTAGTATTGCATGTGTTTCAAGGCCATGTCTGTACATGCTAGGCTTGAAAACACCCGTTGTATGCGAACGTTGAGTCTATCACACCCGATCATCACGTGGTGTCTCGAAACGACGAACTTTCTTAACGGTGCATACTTAAGGAAGAACACATTATTATCTTGATATTAAGAGAGAGGGATCATCTTATAATGCTACCATCGTTATCTAAGCAAAACAAGATGCATAAAAAAGATTAACATCACAGACATCACATGAAAGGATAACGTGATATGATATGGTCCTTCTTGCACTTGATCTCCATCATGTGCATTATGGTATGATCTCAATCATTCCACCGGCGTGGTACCAAGTACCACGGTACCCCAAACTTGTTTGTCCATCAATAAGAAGACAACCATATGGATACCTTACGGTATATCAATAATTTCCAAAATAGATCATCTCATAATCAAATTTGTAATATTGACCATATCACATCACATGCCCAGCAAAAACTAGTTAGACGCTTCTAATTTATTTTTGCATATTTTACGTGGCTTAGGGCTTTCGAGGATAGAACCGTTCATACCTACGAACATCAAGCACAACGTTGATAAACACATTTTTAACAACCCTTCATAGATTAGATCTTAACTATAGTAGGAGAAACAGACACCCGCAAGCCACTTATGCAATACAAGTTGCATGTCAGTTGTGGAACAAGTCTCATGTACGTGGACATGTAAGGTTAGTCCGGGCCGCTTCATCCCACTATGCCACTAAGATCATAAAATAATCAAGGAGGTAATAACATGATCATCAACGCCCACATACACCTATGTGTTCTACCCGTACAAAACATCTACGCATAGATCCGGCTCTGATACCACTGAAGGGGAACGTAGCATAGAAAACAAAAATTTTCCTACGCGAGAGATACCCGAAAGGCCAAGATCTAATCTAGGAGACGAAGTGCAACGGGCAACAAGAGGGTTAAGGAGAACACATACCCTCGAAGACTCAAAGTGGTACGAGATCAAATCTCGTTGTTGGCGTAGTCGTACTCACACCGATCCCGATAGCGAGAAGATGGCACCGCAATCCGGCGGTGCATCCGTGATCGGTCACACGTACGGTTGATGACGACCTCCGTTCCCTCGTTCCAGCGGGGCGCGGAAGTAGAGGATCCCTCGGAACTCCAGCAGCACGACGACGTGGTGGTGGTGAAGAATCCCACGGTCAGGGCTTCGCCAAGCCGGAGACCATGAAATGGAGCAGCGGGTGGAGGGAAAGGGAAGTGGCCAAGTGTGTGAAGGAGGGAGAGCTCTCACCCTCCTTTTATAGGAGAGGGGGGAGGCAGCCCAAGGGGGGTGCGGCCAGCCCCATGGTGTGCCCCCACCTCTTCCCTCATGATGTGAGTGGACACTCCACTCACACCCACTCATTTTCCTTTAAACCCCACTTAGAAAATCCAAGAGTTTTTCTTTAATAAATCAATAAAACATTTTTATTTCTTTATTTCAGCATTTGTTAATTCTATTAACAAACATTTGCATAAAGCACCTCGAATCATTTGTTAATTCTATTAACAACCATTCGACGAAAAACCCCTTGAACTATTTCAATTTTCCCCGAAACAATTTCGGTGCTGTCCAAAATATTCTTCGATATTCCGTATCCTCTCAAACGCGTCATCGAACCTTAAGTGTGTCACCCTACGGTTCGCGAATAAGATAGACATGATCGAGACTCCTCTCCGATCAATAATCAACAGCGGGATCTGGAGATCCGTGATGACTCCTATATATTCAACGATGACTCTCGTGATCGTGTGAACCAACAACGCCGTGAACTATTCCCTTTGTCTCGCGATATTTTACTTGTCCGAGATTCGATCATTGGTATCAACCATACCTTGTTCAATCTCGTTACCGACAAGTACTCTTTTCTCGTTCCCGTGATATAACATCCTTTGTGATCATATCACGTGCTTGCAAGCGGTTTCGATGTGATATCACCGAGAGGGCCCAGAGTATATCTCTCCGTCATTTGGATGGACAAATCCCACTCTTGATCCATGATCCTCAACTAATACTTTCCGAATACTCAACGACACCTTTATAGTCACCCTGTTACGGTGTGACGTTTGATGCCATCAAAGCACTCTTCCGGTATCAGTGATTGACATGATCTCATGGTATAAGGAATAAGTTACTTCGTGTGTTTGATATAACAATGTAAACTAAATGACTTGATCGCATTGCTATATTCTCTTTGGGTATATGTTCATCACATCATTCTTCTAATGACATGACCCCGTTATTAATAACATCCAATGTTCATGATCAGGAAACCTTGATCATCTATTAATCAACGAGCTAGTTAAAAGAGAGGCTTTACTAGGAACCATTGTTTGTTTATTAAGCACACATGTATCAACGTTTCCGGTTAATACAATTCTAGCATGAGAAATAAACATTCATCATAAACAAGGAATAAGATAATAACCATTTTATTATTGCCTCTCGGGCATATTCCCTTCAGTCACAACCCAACTAGACTTCACAAGAGAGGCTCCCATAGAAGGACGCATCCGGGTAGAAGGTCATCCCTCTTTCTCTTTTGTTTACACAATTATGCTTTGACTAATAAATCAGGGAAAAAAATAGTGAAGAGAATTTGTTGTATTAATTTGGGGCTGGGCACCCCGCTGCCGGCTCTTCTACCATTGGATAAGCGGATGAAGCCACTAGTCTAGGGTGTGAAATCCAATCAACAAGTGAGATAAAGATTCTCTATTTACGTCCTCATGAGCTAAAACAGGAATAATTTTTTGAAGGTTCCAAAGGTAGCACATGAGAAACTTACTTGGAGTGGCAGTTAAATACCACATATATAGGTAGGTATGGTGGACACATTTGGAAAACTTTGGTTTTTGGGAGTTGGATGCACGAGTAGAGCTCATACTCAGTACAGGTGAAGGCTAGCAATAGACGGGGAGCGACAATAAAGAGAGCAACAACTGTCATAATCATGCTTGCGACAAAACAAAATTAACAGATTCATAAAAATGATACAAATACTCTGAGGCAAAATAAATCATCGAGGCTTAATTGACTTTTTTCAGTCATAGCATGCATGAGCATGTGCCAAGTCGATTCAAGCGAAACAGTCAGAGGGAGATACCACAATGTCATACCCTTCTATGAATAAAAAAATGCAACCAAACATTCATACGACATGCTATCTTATATTAATTAGTTGGAACTAACACGTGAGAGCACGAACTACTAAGCATCAATTAAATAACATACACCTTACATGAACGGACTAAGAATATTCACTCAATGAGTATATGTACAAAAATAAAACAAATAGAGTTCATACTAGGCTCTCACCACAACCTGGATTGTCGTAAATTATCATTACTTCTCTTCACTTGTGGATTGAATAATATAGAGTGATAATCAAGCTCCAATGGAGACACGGAAGTCCGGTGAACTCTGCAACAAACTTTACAAAACCAAAGAAGAACAACAAATATTTTTGGGTTTTCGAATTAAAACAAGAACATAAAGAAACAGGCAAACAAAGCAAAATATTTTTGGATTTTTGAATACTAAACCGAAACGAGAAAAGAAAGCAAACCAACAAAAGAAACTAAAGAATAAAACAAAGAGAAACAACATAAATATTTTTGGTCTTTTGTGTTTTGGAAAACAAGAACAAAACAATAAAACAAAGAGAAACGAAAGAAGCGAAAGAAAACAAAAGAAATGAAAATATGGATATACAAAGAACCGACCGAACATGATATAAAGATGAGTGTGATGTCGGTATACCTCCCCCCAAGCTTAGGCTTTTGGCCTAAGTGTAGGTCAATCACAGCGCGGGGAATTTCCCCACTGTGGTGGGTCATTCCTCGCATGGTCGTACTCAGGCGCCCAAGAGAAAGATGAAGTAGCAGGCACATAGTCATAACCGGGGTGCTAGTACAAGATCCCTGTGGTGTCGAAGGGCTGGACGAATTCACTATTGTCCCCCTCTCCGGCATCCTCCCCTTGCTGGGGGTGGTGCTCAATGTATGTGTCCATCTCACTCTAACAAAGCATCCATCCTTGTCTGTCATTAAGATTAAACAAAGGAGGTGTATGCAAAAGTACTTTCCTAATAGTTTTAGTCACTCTCTACCTGGATTGTTTGGAGAAGGTTATTTCAAAAGAAAAATTGTGCAAGTGGGCATGGGTAGAAAGAAACTTCTGTTAAACCATGGAAACAAGGTCCAGCCTCTCTAAAGGAAACTGCAGGTCTAGAGCGTGTGACTCCAAACCATGCAAAGCTAGCAAGCGCGAGGCAATAAGACCTCCACAAATTCCGCCCTTCTCACGGTTAAGCGAGAGACGGTAAGCAATTAAAGCACCAAAGTTATAAGAGCTATCACGTCTTAAGCTGAAATAAACGACAAATCATAAACGGATAACTTGTTGGCAGTTTTTCTAGCTAACACGCATTTAGAAAATGAAACAAGTAAAGTATCGAATGCTAGGGAGTTGGATTTCTCGTATTTTACCACCTTCCCCTGTGAAGCTTCTGCCTTGAAAAATCTCCTCATATAATTCCAGCAGTGGTTTAGGCTGCCCTCTTATCTTCTCACATGAACCCCACTCTGGTACCTTGATAGCTGCACAAAAATCACTAAAAGGCAAGTTTACAGCTTAATTGTAAATTTTATAGTGGACCATAGGGTTAGTTGAAGACCATTTAAAGTGAAAATCCTGCACCACAGACATAGTTAGTTTCACATGTTGGATAGGTTCATCCTCAATGAAACGGTCCAAGCCTGCATTATGCACAAGGGTATTGAAATCATGCAGAATACCCGTAATCTGCATGAATTCCTGACATGGATAAATCGATGGGAACACTCTTTCTTCATGGTGCACGAGCATGACCTCATGCAACTCCAACTCATGCTAGTTTATTTGATGTGCATTGTGCTCCATCTCTGAAAATTTTCAATAATCATCACAAAAATTAATTTTAAGCAACTATAAGGTGGAAACTACCATATGGACTTATAGGAGATCTAAACATGTATCAAAACTATATTACTTCTACTTAAATCAAGCATGCAAACTCACATAAGATTTCATATATAGTAGATAAATACTCAAGAAATACTCCACTAAACAAAATTCTACTTGGATAATCGGAGGAGTCACATACCGGAGAGCAAATGCACCAAATTTTAGCACAAATGATGGGCTGAGCAAAGAGATCGAAAATTCTCGAGGAAGAACAAAAAGAACTCGGGTTCCAGGAAATGTGTTGAGTTTGGGAGGTGAGAGAAGGAACTTTGGCAGGGGAGAGAGTTAGTGGGGGGCCAGGGGACCCCACACCATGTGCTGGTGCCACCAGGGGGTAGGCCACGCCACCCCATGGTGTGCCTGACTCGTGGGTCCCCCTGGGGCCTCCCAAGTGAATCTCTGCCTGCCGTAAAAATTTATTATAATTTTTCTGGAATTTTTCGAGAAACTTTATTTTTGAGGTATTTCCAGAATTTTAACAATTAATAAAAATCTGAAAAACGAAAGTGAAAAGGTGGAAAACAGAACCAAAACCAGAACTACATAGGTTCTATGACACTCCAATGGAAAAATATCCAAAGAAAACAAAGGTGGGAGTGGTGAAAACGAAAGTATGGGTGGTGAAAACATGCATAACCACAGTAATCAGGGTGAAAACATGATGAAAACATGAATATGGATGATGGAAAACATGACTGTACTCAAGTAGAAATGGTATAACAGAAGTAAACATGGTAAAAACATAATGGGGAAGGTGAAAACATTTCCCTCTTCATTAAAAAACATTTTGTTAACAAGGGTGATCAAGTCTTGTTACGAGAACAATTTTCATATGAAGCAAAACTTTGCTAATCACTAAATAATTATGTTACCTCAACCTTTATAGACATAGTCCCAATCATAATAATTTCATATTCTTTTGGTGATACTAGAATAGGACAATAAAATTCTCCAATCTTGATGGTCTCAATATTTTCAATTGAGTTTAAACCATATCTTCTATCAATCTTCTTGGGAAAATAAAAAATATGATGTTTATCATTAACATTAAAAGTTACTTTTCCTTGATTGCAATCAATAACAGCCCCCGCAGTGTTAAGAAAAGGTCTCCCAAGAATAATAGACATATTATCATCTTTGGGCATTTCCAACACAACAAAGTCGGTAAATATCAAACAATTAGTAGCAACTTGAACAGGAACATTCTCACATATACCAACAGGAATAGCAGTAGATTTATCAGCCATTTGCAAAGATATATCAGCGTGTATCAATTTTTCTAGAGAGAGTCTCTTGTAAAGAGAGAAAGTAATAACACGAACTCCAGCTCCCAAGTCACATAAAGCAGTTCTAACATAATTATTGTTAATAGAACAAGGGATAGTAGGAATACCGGGATATCCAAGCTTATTTGGAATCTTGGTATTGAAAGAGTAATCAGCAATCATAGTGGAAATTTCCTCATTAGGAATTTTCCTTTTGTTGGAGACAATATCTTTCATATATTTAGAATAAGGAGGCAATTTAATAGCATCAGTCAAAGGGATTTGCAAAAACAGAGGTTTCATCCACTCACAAAACTTGTTATAATGTTCTTCCTCCTTGGATTTGTGTTTGTTATTAGGAAAAGGCATTGCTTTTTGTACCCAAGGCTCTCTTTCATTACCATGTTTATTAGCAATGAAATCCTCATTAGTATACTTTGTAGTTTTAGTTTACTTTTCAGGTTCAGCTACAGGTTCTTCTTTATCAGAAGCATCACTTTTATCATTACCACTTTCAGTTTCAGCATCAGAAATAGATATACTATTAGGATCTTTAGCAGGTTTAGGAAATTCTACAACATTTTTATTCTCTTATTATTTTTCTTAGAATCTTTAGCAAGGTTTAGGATCTTTAGCAAGTTTTTTCCTCCCACCCTCCACCCCATCGACGAGGAGAAGGCCGTCCAAAAGATAGCAAAAACATGTAAGACAAATGCATATCGCTCATAGGAATTCGTGGCCGTATCTTCCTCAGAAGTTCCGGATTCTGAATCTCACTTTTTCGGCATGGTGCAAGCAGAGCCCACGCCAACCACAGAAGGTTTTGAACCTTATTCCATCATGTTGTCATTGACGGAAAGGTGGACTCGGAAATCCAGATTAAAAATAGGCAATTCAGATTCTAACGACGACGGAACGAGTTTTTCTTGGGTCGTACGGAAAGCCTTTGGTCGCCTACATGGCGTCTACATGGCTGGACCCGCCAAACTAGAGGAAGAGGAAAACCCAGAAGAGAGTGAACACACAACCTCCAAGGAAGAAAACCCCCTCGATAGCTCAAACACCGACAATAAGGATAATAAAAGCAAAGATCCGGAGTTTCCGGCAGTAGAAGATTTGCCGGTGGGCAGTTTGGTATTGTCACCATCCAAAATTCTGCCGCACTCACGTCAAGAGGCAGATCCAAATAAAAGGAAGCTGGCGAGCATACCCAAAAAGTTGGGTCTAGCACCCAGAATCTTGGAAGAAGTAGGCGGCAACAGTGTCAAGAGGACCATGGAAAAAAAAACCTCCAACAACCTTTGAAAACCCCGACGATCTCGATGAGTACAATCTTCTAAGGATTCCCATCGACCCAAACAAGCCGCGGGAATTCCTGGCTCGGGCTGCCAATCACACAATGGTGTCAAGATCAAAATAGCAATACCGAGAATCAAGACAATATCAGCAATAACATAATTCTCTAATTCCTCTATCTGTACCTGTACCTACGCATAAACCTGGCTCGGATACAATGTTGGGGAACACGCTATGAAAAACAAAAAATTCTAGCACATAAACCAAGATCCAATGCAAGGAGAGAGGCAACAAACATACCCTCATATGTCAAACTAGCGGAAGATTGTCGGTGACGAGGTCGACGTGGAAGTAATCATAGTCGATCCCGCAATTAGACGCGTCGAATTACGTGGAGATGCATTATCCCACGATCAAATACCACAATTGCAGCACCTCCACGGTATCCACACGTACGTGATCATTAACACGACGTCATAATGTGATTAATAACCAATGACAAAGTCGTGACATTGTCGATAAAGATTTGGGGCTCTCTACGATCATCAACGAGAACTAGGCCACGTCGGGGAAGTAATCCGGCAGAGCTCCCACGGCGTACATGAAGTAGACAAAGCACCGGTGAAGTGGGGCGTCGTTGGGGACTTGTGGGTGGATGGTGGTTGCGTCTACCTATGGCTGGGCGGAGGTTATGGGGTGCCCCCGCTTTATATGTGCCTGGTCGACTTGGGGGAAGGCTGGAGTCCTTGTAGGAATCCTCCCTGCCCTAACCGCACCATGGTGGGAGGTGGAGTCCTACTAGGCCTCCTCCCTTGCCCCATGCGAGTTGGGGGGAGGGAGAAGTGGATTACCTGTGGGACTCCATCCCCCAATCCGATTTGAGGTAGGGGGACTCCAAGACCAACTAGATCTTCTTCCTCTCCCCCTCTTTCCAATCCGGGGGGAATCCCTGGCCCATTCGGCCAGGGTTTTACCCCTCCTTCTTGGCCGCACCACCAAGTGGGCCCATGCGGTTCCACTAGGGTTTTTTTATCATTCCTTCCATTTTGGACTTCCCCGAAAAATTCCGGACTCCTCCGAACCTTTCAAGAACTTTCCTTAACCATTCCACCACTTTCCTTAAAATGTCCGGAACCATTCCGTCCACTCTCGGTGACATTTCAGACTCCCCGTTCATGTCCCGAGATCCTCCTAGCAATCCTTCAGTGTTACTTTCATCTGTATCTTCTATCGAAACACAACTCCTATATGATGTAGAATCCTGAAGTGTGTGATCCTATGTGTTTGAATACATGTGGACATGTCCGGAACTCATTCCGCTAAAATTATCATTGGCGGTAACTTTTTGCACATAATGAACCCCCCCAACACATATAACGAAGATCTTTATCGTGAGAACCACTTGTATTACTAGCATTCACTTATCACACTACTTCTCGATACTTTACAATACCTAGGGTGAAATATTCCCCGCTACCTGACATGAACTCCTTTACTAAATATGTATTCCAATGTTCTTTTATGATAATCACCAATGATCAAGTGTCTTGGCCAGACGATAGCGAACAACGCCATACCTCAGGGGGGCCATAGTGTATCCCTCCATCGTTATGAGTAGAAATTCCCGCAACCTAACTATATAGAAACCTAGCGTACTATCCGGTTAGAACGAAAGACCAACTTTATAATTACCATGTTATGGTGTAACATTTGGAGGTACCCATCATGTCCATGTCGTATCCAGTCCTATATGTGTCTTACGGTCAAACAATCATAGTGATGGTAATGATAAAATCACCGATAATAATATTGACGATGTGTTTCAATGGTATGTTAATTGGGTCTTATCCATCGTCGTTGTTTCCCCAAACAACTCCGATCTCATACATTACCGGAAACACCACAATACCTTTTCTTTTGTCACATAGTCAGAATACCAATATTATCCACAATATTTGAACCAGTCATAGAGTCATAACCGTGGATATATATGGTGTTTATATTCTACACATGTATTAGGGTTTTTCTCCGAATACTCACTATCCGGGACAATCAAAATTATAGCACAGAACATAAACTTAATCATGAAGCTGAAATATGAATAATAACAGTTTTACTATTGCCTCTAGGACATATTTCCATCATCCGACCCGATATATACCCACTCCATCCCCACCCGGACAAAACCCTAGTTGACTCTCCCCTAATCCACTCCAGTCCACTCTCTTCCCCGTCCTTCCAATCCGATACAATCGGCCATGGACGACGACGATAGCAGATCTGGGATGTCTGAGGACAACCTCAACCAGAATGGGCTTGTGGTCGTGGATATGAGGTCTATAGTTGGACGCCAGACGATGAGGAGCTTGCTCACCGCCTCCTGCTGGCGAACAAAATAGCCGCAACGTCCCTCACTCATCTGGGTCAATATAGCAGCGGGGTGGGTGTGTGGATCTCTGGCACCGGATCTAGACCAATGATATGTATGTTTGCATCTCCTTACCGTTGGTAGGATCTAATTTGTAGGAGTATAGATTAATTGTGATACTTGTTGCTGAAGGAAATATGCCCCAGAGGCAATAAAAAAGTGGTTATTATCTTATTCCTTGTTTATGATAAATGTTTATTTCTCATGCTAGAATTTTATTAACCGGAAACGTTGATACATGTGTGTTTAATAAACTAACAATGGTTCCTACTAAAGCCTCTCTTTTAACTAGCTCGTTGATTAATATATGATCAAGGTTTCCTGATCATGAACATTGGATGTTGTTAATAACGGGGTCATGTCATTAGAAGAATGATGTGATGAACATAGACCCAATATCAAGATAACAATACGATCAATTCATTTAGTTTATATTATTATATCTTGCATACGAAGTAACTTATTCGTTAAACCATGAGATCATGCCAATCACTGATACCGGAAGGGTGCTTTGATGTCATCAAATGTCACACCATAACAAGGTGACTATAAAGGTGACGTTAGGTATCCGGAAAGTATTAATTGAGGCTCATGGATCAAGAGTGGGATTTGTCCATCCAAATGACGGAGAGATAGACTCTGGCCCCTCTCGGTGATATCACATCGACACCGCTTGCAAGCACGTGTCTAGGTCACAAGGATGTCATATCACAGAAACGATAAAGGAGTACTTGTCGGTAACGAGATTGAACAAGGTATGGTTGATACCAATGATCTAATCTCGGACAAGTAAAATATCGCGAGACAAAGGGAATAGTAACGACGTTGATGGTTCACACGATCACAAGAGTCATCGTTGGATATATAGGAGTCATCACGGATCTCCAGATCCCTCTGTTGATTATTGATCGGAGAGGAGTCTCGATCATGTCTATCTTATTCACGAACCGTAGGGTGACACACTTAATGTTCGATGACGCATTTGAGAGGATACGAAATATCGAAGAATGTTTTGGGCAGCACCAAAATTGTTTCGGGGGAAATTGAAATAGTTCAAGGGGTTTTTCATCGAATGGTTGTTAATAGAATTAACAAATGATTTGAGGTGCTATATGCAAAAGTTTGTTAATAGAATTAACAAATTCTAAAATAAAGAAATAAAAATGTTTTATTTATTTATTAAAGAAATAAAGAAGCCCTGACCATGGAATTCTTCACCACCACCACGTCGTCGTGCTACTGGAGTTCCGAGGGATCCTCTACTTCCGTTGCCCCGTTGGATCGAGGGAATGGAGGTCGTCATCAACCGTACGTGTGACCGATCACGGAGGCACCGCCGGATTGCGATGCAAATCTTCTCGCTCTCGGGATCGGTGTGAGTACGACTACGCCAACAACGAGATTTGATCTCGTAATGCCTTCTGTTTTCGAGGGTATGTGTTTCCTAAGACCTTCTTTCTCCTCATTGCACTTGATCTCCTAGATTAGATCTTGGCCTTTCGGGTGTCTCTCGCGTAGGATTTTTTTTGTTTTCTATGCAACGAACCCTTCAGTTGCCAGATCCAAACCGAGCAAGATGACTTCCTTATTCCATTCATGATGATGAGTTTATGTGCAAGACTTGGTTGGCCGTTAGAAATTTTGGCGATGCTTCAAACACCTCGGAATTTTGGGGAAAATTCATCAATATCTTCATAGTTTGAAGCATTATCGATGAGTTTGATATCAAAGCTGAGAGTATCCCTCTTTTGGTGGCTGAGTGTGATACTTTAAGAGATGCAAATGATTGCATTTATTGTCTTCGTAGGGAAGAAGAAATTAAATGGGCATAGAGAGCTAAGGTTAAACATATTCGGGAGGGTGGGGACAATACTAAATATTTTCATCTTATTGCTAATGGGAAGCACAAAAAGAAAATGATATTTCATCTTGAGCAACACGAAGGAACTATAGTTGGAGAGGAGAACTTAAAAATCTATATTACGGAGTATTACAAAAAGGCTTTTCGGGGCTTCAGTGCCCAATGATATCTCTTTAGACGAATCTATTACTCCCCCTCTCGTGTTCTTCGCGTTCTTCGTTCGTTCTTGTCGATTCGTGAAGATCGGTCCAATCTAGGAATAAACCTCCGCGTCATCTGGTATCCAGAGCTAGATTGACACGAATCCGACAGCCACTCCCCACCTTTTCCACCAATTTTTGTTCTATCCACCATAAATTCGAAAATTTGACCAAAAATAGCCAAAAGGGATTTCGACCGATCTGTTGGTTTGTTGAGTTTTTCGTGGATTTGATCCGTGAATTTGTTGCCAAACACCATTCCCCACCTTTCTATTCAGCCACTTTTCCCCAATTTGTCCAAAAAAATCTTGATTTGAGAGGAATTTCGAAATTGACCAAAAATCTCAGAAAAATCCTGCTCGTCGATTCTTGGACAAATTTTGTAACTTGTTTTTCTTTGTCGTCGTTGATCCGAATTGAGTGAAACAAGTTGTCACGCGACGCCCACGACAACATCTACGCTTCCACATCAACGGAACGCCACGACATTGATATCCACCGGCCGCAAGTCCGTGATCATCAATAAGAGAGGTATAACTTGCTTCCGCTTGACCCAACCCATCCATTGTGCACCTTACCTATTCGGACTAGTTCTTTTACACCGCTTTGCATCGCATTAGTGGCACCGAGAGTGCGAGTTTGGCGCTTGTGAGAGATTAGCTATGAGTAGGCATTGGCATTTTAGAATTTCATCAAAAAGAGAAAATAAAAAAAAGAGGAGAAAGAGCAAGAAGCAAAAAAGAGCCAAAAGTAGAAAAGGATCGATGCTGATTGCTATCATTTGTAGAAACGTGTAGCTTTGCATCGCGAAAGAGAAAAGAGTGACCGGTTGCCACGGTGTGAATCTTGTTGCCTTTTATACTTTGCGGTTCGAGCTAGCGTGCTCCTAGTATTGGTGTGGCATTGAGCTTAGTCTTCGATAGGTTCATTTCGTCTCCGCTCGTCCATTGGCCGCACTAACCCCATTTATCATTTGTGTGTGTCTGTTCCACCCATAATTTCCTCCACTAGGTTTGGTTTTTGTGGTAACTTTTCTTCGGTTTTGTCGATTTTCTTCGCCACTTTCCTAACCATTTGCCTTCCACATAAAGTGTGTGTGTGTTGTCGTTTGCGGTTTCTTTCGATCTTTTTGGATTCGCTCTTGACATACCGCCCTACACCTAGGCTCGTCCACTAGCCTCAATACGACCAAAAAAGGTAACGTTGGGTAAGTGAGACATTCATTCCTTCAATATCACCCTTGTGTGTTTTTGATATGGCTAGGGAAGGAGTATTCCCAAGTCCGAGCTCGGAGGATGAAGGAAACCCGTTCTTCAACGACAATGCTTACGCCAACTTCGTCACCAACGATGACCATTTCTAGCTCCATGAACTCGTCAAGGACGGGTTGCAACGCTATGAGCGTCCACTCCAAGAGCAAGAGGCTAGATTGAATGATCAAATGACGCGCATCAACATCAACTTGGCAAATCTTGCCGACCGCCGTCTTTCATTATCATCCTCAAGGTCTCATCGCTCAAGCCACCACAACCAAGATCTTCACCAAGCTCATCACCATAACCGCCACGATCGCAACAACAACATGTAGGATGTTTGACAACCTCAACAACAACAACCACCTCCTCAACAACCACAACAACCTCCTCAACAACAAGCTCCGCGACGATATTGGTACGAAGATAGCTCGCCATCACCACCTCCTCGACATCGCCAAGGCCGTGGTGACCCTCTTCAACAAACGCAACGCCCGGACCTTCGACAACATCATCATCCACCTCCACAAGGCCACGCTCAAGACTATGGCCACAATGATTTCGTGGAAGGTGCTCGTCAACATCGAAGGCCACCAAGGCGCAATGCGCGTCCCAACAACAATGACCGCCAAGAATATGATCGACCACAACACTCTCGAGATGAACAAGTGCTTCCGCAAAGCCCTCACCAAGAACAAGAACGTCCTAGACACCAACACAATGACAATGATGATAGTGAACACCGTGAAGAAAGGCTCCGTCACCGCCAACACCCTCCTCCTAATGACCACCGGCGTCATCCTCCCCATCAAGATCGCTACCACGACGACAATGAGGATGACCCATATGATGGTTCACCGCCCATCTATGATGAAGATCCTCATGAGCGAACACGTCGCCAACATGAAGATAACAACATGAGTGCCCTTCGCTTCAATGTCCCAAAGTTCAATGGTGAGAATGACCCTGAAGAATATCTTGCTTGGGCTCTCAAGGTGGACAAGATCTTCGGCATTCACAACTTCACCGACAAGAAAATGGTTGCCTTGGCATCTTTGGAATTCGAAGGCTATGCACTCTTATGGTGGGATCGTCTACAAGCCGAAAGAGTCCGCAATCGCATTGCTACTATTGCCACTTGGAATGAGATGAAGCAATTCATGCATGCTCGGTTTGTTCCTCCACACTACAAGCGTGAACTATTTAAGAAGCTTCAAGAACTTCGTCAAGGTTTGAAGTCCGTTGATGAGTACTACAACGAAATGGATACATCTTTGATTCGAGCTCATGTGATGGAATCTCAAGAACAAACAATGGCCCATTTCCTCAATGGCCTAAACCATACTATAAGGAAGACCGTCGAGTATCAACCGTATGACAACATTGTGGCCCTTGTCCATCAAGCTCTCAAGGCCGAACGTCAAATTGCGGAAGATCTCAACTACAACAAGCAAAAGGCTTTCTTTGCCTCAAGGCCTTCTTCTACTTCGTCTCCAATGACACTAGTGACTACACCAACAAACAACAAGACCACTTCTAGAGATTCTAGTGCTCCCAACAAGTCTCCACAACCGTTCAAGAAACAAGTGCCTCCCACCACCTCTTCGAGTGCTCCTCAAGTCAAGTCAATCACTATAACTTGCTTCAAATGTGGTGGAAGTGGCCACAAGTCCTTCGAGTGTTTCAACAAGATGATAATGATTGTTAACCAAGACGGTGAACGTGATTCCCTGAGTGAAGGCGAATACTAAGCCCACGACACCAAGTTGCTCTCAACTCCTTGGACGTGCCCAATGATGATGAAGAAAGTGTCTATTGAGATGAGGACAAGAATCCGTCGCTAGTGGTGAAAAGAGTCCTTACTACTTGTCCTCAAGATGAGCATGATCAACGGTGCAATCTCTTTCAAACTAGAGCCGATATCAATGGCAAATCAATAAAGGTCATCGTCGATGGTGGAAGTTGCCACAACTTAGCTATCAAAGAGCTTTGCGACAAACTCCAATTTAGTTACAAGCAACATCCTCATCCATACAATGTCCAATGGCTTAGTGACCCCGGAACCTTCAAGATTCAACATATGGTTTCCGTGCAATTCAAGATTGGTCCCTATGAAGACACGGTGGAGTGTGACGTTGTTCCTATGACCGTGTGTCATCTTCTACTTGGACGACCTTGGCAATATGACAAGAGTGCTACTCATGATGGGCGTGCCAATCACTATAGCTTCAAGTGGAATACAAGACATTTGTGCTTCGTCCCATGTCTCCTTGCCAAGTGATCGCCGACTCTCGCACGTAAACAAGAAGAGCTCAAGTCTCGTGAGATGAGTGGTGAGAGAGTGCTCCACCAAAAAGAGAGTGAGAGCCACAAGCCAAATATGAGTGGAAAAACTTCGAGTGTTCCCAAAGGCCTTGCCTTAATTGCCACCAAAAGGGAGATGCGAGAGTTACGAGATAACCCAAGCATTCTCCACTTTGTCCTAGTGTGCAAAGGGGAAGCACTTGAAACTAACGACATGGCAAATTTTCCTCCATCTTTGTTGCCTTTGTTGCAGGAATTTGAAGACGTCTTTCCCGATGAACTCCCTCCGGGCCTTCCTCCTCTACGAGGAATCGAGCACCGCATTGACCTCAATCTGGGCGCGCCCCTCCCCAACCGCGCGCCTTACCGCACCAACCCCGAGGAGACTAAGGAGATTGAGCGCCAAATTCAAGAACTACTCGAGAAAGGTTTTATCCGTGAATCTCTTAGCCCTTGTGTCGTGCCGGTTATACTTGTTCCAAAGCAAGATTCTACTTCCCGCATGTGCATGGATTGCCGACCTATCAATGCTATCACCGTTAGATATAGACATCCTATTCCTAGGCTCGATGACATGCTTGATGAATTGAGTGGTGCTACTATCTTTCCAAGATTGATCTTAAAAGTGGTTACCATCAAATTCGCATGAATATAGGTGATGAATGGAAAACGTCTTTCAAAACAAAACTTGGCTTGTATGAATGGCTTGTCATGCCCTTTGGTCTTTCGAATGCACCATCTACCTTTATGCGCCTCATGAATGAAGTTTTGAGTCCTTTAATTGGCAAATTTGTTGTGGTCTACTTTGACGACATCCTCATTTATAGCAAGTCTTTGGAAGATCACCTTGCTCATATTTCTCAAGTATTGTTGGCTCTTCGCAAAGCAAAACTTTTTGCCAATCTTTCCAAATGCAATTTTTGCACCAACAAGCTTGTTTTCTTCGGTTTTGTGATCTGTTTTAACGGAACTGAAGTCGACAACAAGAAAGTTGAGGCAATTAGGAATTGTCCTTCCCCTACTTCCGTGGGTGTGATAAGGCGCTTTCATGGCCTTGCCGGTTTCTATCGCCGCTTTGTCAAAGATTTTTCGACAATTGCTTGCCCTTTGAATGAACTTACCAAAAAGAATGTACCTTTTGTTTGAAGAAACATGCAACCAAAAGCTTTTGACACACTTAAGAAATGTTTGACCGAAGCTCCTTTGCTTGTCTTGCCAGATTTTGATAAAATTTTTTGAGATTGAGTGTGATGCTAGTGGTATAGGAATTGGTGGCGTTCTCATGCAAATGGATGTCTTGTTGCTTATCATAGTGAAAAACTAGATGGAGCTAAACTCAATTACCCAATCTATGATAAGGAACTATTTGCTTTGGTTAGAGTGTTAGAAGTTTGGCAACACTACCTTTGGCCTAAAGAATTCGTCATTCATTCCGATCATGAATCCTTGAAATACTTAAAAAGTCAAGCCAATTTGAACAAAAGGCATGCTAAATGGGTAGAATTCATTGAATCTTTTCCTTATGTCATTATGTACAAGAAAGGTAAATAAATTGTTGTAGCGGATGCCTTGTCTAGAAAAGAGTGTCTTCTTACACGCCGTGACATCAATGTGATTGGTTTGCATGAGCTCAAAGACTTATATGCTTCCGATGTTTTCTTTGGTCCTATCTTTGAGAAATGCTTGCCTAACCGAGGTTTTAATGACTATTATCTTCACAAAGGTTTCTTGTTTAAAGCTAACAAATTGTGTATCCCCGATTCCTCTCTTCGTTTGTTGTTATTGAAGGAATCACATGAAGGAGGTCTCATGGGACACTTTGGACGCGACAAGACCTACGCCATGCTCTCAAATAACTACTATGGGACCAAGATGAAGCACCACGTGGAAAGACACGTCAAGAGATGTTCTACATGTCTCCGAGCTAAGTCTACTTCAAACCCTCAAGGTCTTTACTTGCCATTGCCTATTCCACATGCACCTTGGAGTGATATTAGTATGGATTTTGTGTTAGGACTCCCACGAACTAAAACCAATATGGACTCCATTTTTGTAGTTGTTGATCGTTTTTCAAAAATGGAACATTTCATTCCTTGCAACCGAACCGACGATGCTTCACATGTTGATACCTTGTTTTTCAGGGAAATTGTGCGTCTACATGGTGTGCCCACTTCAATTGTGTCAGATCGGGACGTCAAGTTCACCTCATACTTTTGGAAAACGTTGATGGCCAAGCTCGGCGTCAAGCTACTCTTCTCCACCGCCTACCACCCACAAACGGATGGACAAACCGAGGTCGTCAACCGCACACTATCTTCACTCCTTCGAGCATTGATCAAGCCCAACCTAAATAATTGGGAAGAATGCATCCCACATGCCGAGTTTGCCTACAATCGAGCACTACACCAAGCAACCAAGCGAAGCCCCTTCGAGATCGTCTACGGCTTCAACCCCAACACCTCTCTCGACATACTACCATTGCCTCTACACGAGCAAACCAACATGGAAATTGACAAGCGCACCGACTACATCAAGAAGCTACATGATTCCACAAGAGCTACGCTTGAGAAGAATTCCGAGCATCGAGCCTACGTCATGAACAAGAACAAGAAGCCAATGGTGCTCCAAGAAGGTGACCTCGTTTGGCTACACTTGCGCAAGGACCATTTTCCTGAAGAGCGCAACTCCAAACTCAAGCCAAGAGGCGACGACCCTTTCAAGATCGTCAAGCGCATCAACAACAACGCCTATAAGATCGACTTACCAAAATCCAAGTACCTCGTCCACAACTCATTCAATGTCAAGGACATCTCTCCCTTCCATGGATACCCAAGTGATGAAGACGACGGCGAGTCGAGGTCGACTCTTTTTCAAGGGAGGGGGGAGATGATGCAGCCCACCCAATTCCACCAAGTGCACCAATGACAAGATCACGAGCAAAGGCCATACATGACAAGGTGAATTCACTCCTCTCGCTACATGCTTTCGGTGACTTGGCGAATGGTGCGCTACCTCGTGGAAATGCCCTTTGTGTGCTCAGGTGTGGCCCCACCATGGACCCCCAAAACGATGCTCAAAGAGTTGCCCAAGAAGACGCGGAAGGTGAATGAGAGGGACCAGCGCAACAAGACGAAGGCAAGAAGCCCCAGGTGGTGGAACCTCCGGTGAACTCACCGGAGCCTCCGCCCTGCTCCAGGCAGCGGAACCTCCGGTGCCACCTCCGCCCAAACCCCCTTCTGTTCCATAAGAGCGGACCTTCCACCGGAGCCAGCACCGGAGCCTCCGGTGCTACCTCCGCCGAAAACTCGTTCGGTGCGACAAGGGCGGAGCCTCCACCGGAACCCCACCGGAGCCTCCGGCTGAACCACCGGAACCTCCGGTGAAAGCACCGGAGCCTCCGCTCCTGCGCGGCCTGCGTGCCAACTTTCGGGCCTTGACCCTTGTATCTCCTCCTCCCACCTACCCCCTTGGTACTATAATATAAATAGACTCCCCAATCTCATATCTAGGGTTAGAGTTGAAATTAAAACATTGAGCTTTGCTCCTTTGTATCCCTCTTTGAGGCTACTCCTACGGTGTGTACCTAGAAACGTATCAAGGCTACTCCTACGACTTCGTCTAGGACCGTATCAAGATTCACCCAACTATGTGTCCTCTCCCCTTGGGTTTCAGTCAAGAGTTGTCCAATCTTCCTCTCGTAAATCCTTGAGGTTCTATTGGTGTAGTGGACCGGCTACGGGTGTGAAACGGTTTGTATCAAGGTGAGTTCAGTTGGATCAATCGTTGCGTAGGTGGCCCTCGGGGGTTAGTTGATGGGAGGTTTGGGATCTTTCGGTTCTCGCTATTTATCCCCCTTTGTGTTTCCCCGCGTTTGCCCACGATTCCCCCTCGTGTCCCCCTCTCGTGTTCTTCGTGTTCTTCGCGTTCTTTGTTTATTCTTGTCGACTCGTGAAGATCGGGCCAATCTAGGAGTAAACCTCCGCATCATCTGGTATCTAGAGCCAGATTGACACGAATCCGACACCCACTCCCCACCTTTTCCACCAATTTTTCTTCTATCCACCATAAATTCGAAAATTTGACCAAAAATAGCCAAAAGGGATTTCGACCGATCTGTTGCTTTGTTGAGTTTTTCGTGGATTTGATCAATGGATTTGTTGCCAAACACCATTCCCCAACATTATATTCAGCCACTTTTCCCCAATTTGTCCAAAAAAATCTTGATTTGAGAGGAATTTCGAAATTGACCAAAAATCTCAGAAAAATCCTGCTCGTCGATTCTTGGACAGATTTTGTAACTTGTTTTTCTTTGTCGTCGTTGATCCGAATTGAGTGAAACAAGTTGTAACGCGACGCCCACGACACCATCTACGCTTCCACATCAACGGATCGCCACGACATCGACATCCACCGACCGCAAGTCCGTGATCATCAATAAGAGATGTATAACTTGCTTCCGCTTGACCCAACTCATCCATTGCGTACCTTACCTATTCGGACTAGTTCTTTTACACCGCTTGGCATCGCATTAGTGGAACCGAGAGTGCAAGTTTGGCGCTTGTGAGAGATTAGCTACGAGTAGGCATTGGCATTTTAGAATCCATCAAAAAGAGAAAAAAAGAGAGGAGAAAGAGCAAGAAGCAAAAAGAGCCAAAAGTAGAAAAGGATCGATGCCGATTGCTATCATTTGTAGGAACGTGTAGCTTTGCATCACGAAAGAGAAAAGAGTGACCGGTTGACATGGTGCGAATCTTGTTGCCTTTTATAGTTTGCGGTTCGAGCTAGCGTCCTCCTTGTGTTAGTGTGGCATTGAGCTTAGTCTTCGATAGGTTCATTTCGTCTCCGCTCGTCCATTGGCCGCACTAAACCCATTTATCATTTGTGTGTGTGTGTGTTCCACCCATAATTTCTTCCACTAGGTTTGTTTTTTGTGCTAACTTTTCTTTGGTTCTTCTCCACGTTTGACAACAAACTTTTCTTCGGTTTTGTCGATTTTCTTCGCCACTTTCCTAACCCATTTGCCTTCCACATAAAGTGTGTGTGTTGTAGTTTGCGGTTTCTTTTGATCTTTTTGGATTCACTCTTGACATACTGCCCTACACCTAGGCTCGTCTACTAGCCTCAATACGACCAAAAAAGGTAACGTTGGGTAAGTGAGACATCCATTCCTTCAATATCACCCTTGTGTGTTGTTGAGATGGATAGGGAAGGAGTATTCACAAGTCCGAGCTCGGAGGATGAAGGAAACCCTTTCTTCAAGGATAATGCTTACGCCAACTTCGTCACCCACAATGACCATTTCCAGCTCCGTGAACTTGTCAAGGACGGGTTGCCACGCTATGAGCGTCAACTCCAAGAGCAAGAGGCTAGATTGAATAATCAAATGGCGTGCATCAACATCAACTTGGAAAACCTTTCCAACCGTTGTAATTCATCATCATCCTCAAGGTCTCGTCGCTCAAGCCACCACAACTAAGATCTTCACCAAGATTGTCGCAATGACTGCGACGATCTCCATGATCGCAACAACAACATGGAGGATGGTGGACAACCTCAAACAACAACCACCTCCTCAACAACCACAACAACCTCCTCAACAACAAGCTCCGCGACGACATTGGTATAAAGATAGCTCGCCATCACCACCTCCTCGACATGGCCAAGGCCGTGGTGATCCTCTTCAACAACCGCAACGCCCGGACCTTCGACAACATCATCATCCACCTCCACAAGGCCACGCTCAAGACTATGGCCACAATGATTTCATGGAAGGTGATCGTCAACATCGAAGGCCACCAAGGCGCAATGCACGTCCCAACAACAATGACCGCCAAGAACATGATCGCCCTCAACACCCTCGAGATGAACAAGTGCTTCCGCAACGCCCTCACCAAGAACAAGAACATCCTCGACACCAACACAATGACAATGATGATAGTGAACACAGTGAAGCAAGGCTCCGTCACCGCCAACACCCTCCTTCTAATGACCACCGGCGTCATCCTCCCCATCATGACCGCCACCACGGCGACAATGAGGATGACCCATACGATGGTTCACCGCCCATCTGTGATGAAGATCCTCATGAGCGACCACGTCACCAACACGAAGATAATAACATGAGTGCCCTTCGCTTCAATGTCCCAAAGTTCAATGGTGAGAATGACCCCGAAGAATATCTTGCTTGGGCTCTCAAGGTGGACAAGATCTTTGGCATTCACAACTTCACCGACAAGAAAATGGTTGCCTTGGCATCTTTGGAATTCGAAGGCTATGCACTCTTATGGTGGGATCGTCTACAAGCCGAAAGAGTCCGCAATCCCATTGCTCCTATTGCCACTTGGAATGAGATGAAGCAATTCATGCATGCTCGGTTTGTTCCTCCACACTACAAGCGTGACCTCTTCAAGAAGCTTCAAGAACTTCGTCAAGGTTTGAAGTCCGTTTATGAGTACTACAAGGAAATGGAGAATCTTTGATTCGAGCTCATGCGATGGAATCTCAAGAACAAACAATGGCCCGTTTCCTCAATGGCCTCAACTATCCTATAAGGAAGATCGTCGAGTATCAACCGTATGACAACATTGTGGCCCTTGTCCATCAAGCTCTCAAGGCCGAACGTCAAATTGTGGAAGATCTCAAGTACAACAAGAAAAAGGCTTTCTTTGCCTCAAGGCCTTCTTCTACTTCATCTCCAATGACACAAGTGACTACACCAACCAACAACAAGACCACTTCTAGAGCTTCTAGTTCTCTCAACAAGTCTCCACAACCGTTCAAGAAACAAGTGCCTCCCACCACCTCTTCGAGTGCTCCTCAAGTCAAGTCAAGCACTATAACTTGCTTCAAATGTGGTGGAAGTGGCCACAAGTCCTTCGAGTGTTCCAACAAGATGATAATGATTATTAACCAAGACGGTGAACGTGATTCCATGAGTGAAGGCGAATACTATGCCTTGCATCAAGTTGCTCTCAACTCCTTGGACGTGTCCAATGATGATGAAGAGAGTGTCTATTGCGATGAGGACAATAATCTATCGCTAGTGGTGACAAGGGTACTTACTACTTCTCCTCAAGATGAGCATGATCAATGGTGCAATCTCTTTCAAACTAGAGCCGGTATCAATGGAAAATCAATCAAGTTCATCATCGATGGTGGAAGTTGCCACAACTTAGCTAGCAAAGAGCTTTGCGACAAACTCCAATTGACTTACAAGCAACATCCTCATCCATACCATGTCCAATGGCTTAGTGACTTCGGAACCTTCAAGATTCAACATATGGTTTCCGTGCAATTCAAGATTGGTCCATTTGAAGACACGGTGTAGTGTGACGTTGTTCCTATGACCGTGTCTCATCTTCTACTTGGATGACCTTGGAAATATGACAAGAGTTCTATTCATGATGGGCTTACCAATCACTATAGCTTCAAGTGGAATAACAAGACATTTGTGATTCGTCCCATGTCTCCTAGCCAAGCGATCGCCGACTCTTGCACGTAAACAAGAAGAGCTCAAGTCTCGTGAGATGAGTGGTGAGAGAGTGATCCACCAAAAAGAGAGTGAGAGCCACAAGCCAAATATGAGTGAAAAAACTTCGAGTGTTCCCAAATGCCTTGACATACTTGCCACCAAAAGGGAGATGCGAGAGTTATGAGATAACCCAACCATTCTCCACTTTGTCCTAGTGTGCAAAGGGGAAGCACTTGAAACAAACGACATGACAAATTTTCCTCCATCTTTGTTGCCTTTGTTGCAGGAATTTGAAGACGTCTTTCCCGATGAACTCCCTCCGGGCCTTCCTCCTCTACGAGGAATCGAGCACCGCATTGACCTCATCCCGGGCGCGCCCCTCCCCAACCGCGCGCCTTACCGCACCAACCCCGAGGAGACTAAGGAGATTGAGCACCAAATATAAGAACTACTCGAGAAAGGTTTTATCCGCGAATCACTTAGCCCTTGTGCCGTGCCCGTTATACTTGTTCCAAAGCAAGATTCTACTTCCCGCATGTTCATGGATTGCCGACCTATCAATGCTATCACCGTTAGATATAGACATCCTATTCCTAGGCTCGATGACATGCTTTATGAATTGAGTGGTGCTACTATCTTTTCCAAGATTGATCTTAAAAGTGGTTACCATCAAATTCGCATGAGTATAGGTGATGAATGGAAAACGGCTTTCAAAACAAAACTTGGCTTGTATGAATGGATTGTCATGCCCTTTGGTCTTTCGAATGCACCATCTACCTTTATGCGCCTCATGAATGAAGTTTTGCGTCCTTTAATTGGCAAATTTGTTGTGGTCTACTTTGACGACATCCTCATTTATAACAAGTCTTTGGAAGATCACCTTGCTCATATTTCTCAAGTATTGTTGGCTCTTCGCGAAGCAAAAATTTTTGCCAATCTTTCCAAATGCAATTTTTGCACCAACAAGCTTGTTTATTGGGTTTTGTGATCTCTTCCAATGGAATTGAATTCGACAACAAGAAAGTCGAGGCAATTAGGAATTGGCCTCCCCCTACTTCCGTGGGTGAGATAAGGCGCTTTCATGGCCTTGCCGGTTTCTATAACCGTTTTTTCAGAGATTTTTCAACAATTGCTTGCCCTTTGAATGAACTTACCAAAATGAATGTACCTTTTGTTTGGGGAAACACGCAACAAAAAGCTTTTGACACACTTAAGAAATGTTTGACCGTAGCTCCTTTGCTTGTCTTGCCGGATTTTGATAAAACTTTTGAGATTGAGTGTGATGCTAGTGGTATAGGAATTGGTGGCGTTCTCATGCAAAATGGACGTCACCTTGCTTATCATGGTGAAAAACTAGATGGCGCTAAACTCAATTACCCAATCTATGATAAGGAACTATTTTATTTGGTTAGAGTGTTAGAAGTTTGGCAACACTACCTTTGGCCTAAAGAATTCGTCATTCATTCCGATAACGAATCCTTGAAATACTTAAAAAGTCAAGCCAATTTGAACAAAAGGCATGCTAAATGGGTAGAATTCATTGAATATTTTCCTTATGTCATTATGTACAAGAAAGGTAAATAAATTGTTGTAGCGGATGCCTTGTCTAGAAAAGAGTGTCTTCTTACACGCCTTGACATCAATGTGATTGGTTTTCATGAGCTCAAAGACTTATATGCTTCCGATGTTTTCTTTGGTCCTATCTTTGAGAAATGCTTGCCTAACCGAGGTTTTGATGACTATTATCTTCACAAAGGTTTCTTGTTTAAAGCTAACAAATTGTGTATCCTCGAGTCCGCTCTTCGTTTGTTGTTATTGAAGGAATCACATGAAGGAGGTATCATGGGACACTTTGGACGCGACAAGACCTATGCCATGCTCTCAAATAACTACTATTGGCCCAAGATGAAGCACCACGTGGAAAGACACGTCAAGAGATGTTCTACATGTCTCCGAGCTAAGTCTACTTCAAACCCTCACGGTCTTTACTTGCCATTGCCTATTCCACATGCACCTTGGAGTGATATTAGTATGGATTTTGTGTTAGGACTCCCACGAACTAAAACCAATATGGACTCCATTTTTGTAGTTGTTGATCGTTTTTCAAAAAATGGCACATTTCATTCCTTGCAACCGAACCGACGATGCTTCACATGTTGCTACCTTGTTTTTCAGGTAAATTGTGCGTCTACATGGTGTGCCCACTTCAATTGTGTAACATACCAAGTATGAAAACTTCCATTTAGGATGTTTGTTTCTTGTTTTATTAAAGTTTTGCATCATGTCATCATACTCATTGTTTTGTTTGCAGTTGTTTTGCTTCTGTTTTCAATTGTTTTCTATTTTCAAATTCAAACCAATCTCCAAATCAAATTGTTCATACTTGTTATGTTACATTTTCCAAATAAAAGGTTCAAATAAAACATCCATTTGTTTCCATGAAAAATAAAAAGCTCAACTATTAATTTGTTCCTTAATAATCCACTTAATTCAAATTGCATTCAAAATTCAAATCACATATTACAAACAGCACCCAATTTGAAATTATGGAAATTACAAAATAATTCATTCACTTGCTTCAAAGAAACTTGAATTTAAAACCTATTTGCTCAAGTTCAATTATTTTCAATTAATATTAATCTCATTCAAATTTTAAACAAATTTCAAACAGCACCTAAATTCAAATCTTTTTGAACAAACAAAAGTGCACTTTGTGCTGTTAACATAAATAAATAATATAAAATTTTTGCCTAATTTTTCTAAACCCAAAACTCATCTATTTCTTCCTATTTCTATTTCAGCAAAAAAAAATAACAGAACAAAAAAAAATGCACAGCGAGGGGCAGTGGGCTGCGCCCCACGCAGGCCCATCCCACCTTTCCTTCTCTCCCCGGCCCGATACCCCTTCGCGATCTTCTTCTCGCGGTACGGCGCGCATCCGCCACCGCACGTCGACGCCGTCACGAGCAGACGGCCAGCAGCTGCCCCCTAGCCCTATAAAACCTACCCCTAGGTCCCCGGAGCGCTGCCCTAGCCACCTACCTCCCTCCTCCCTCGAGCTGCGCCGTCGTTTTCCCTCTCACTGCCCAGGAATCCTCCCTCTCTGCAACCACACCGAGCCACCGTCCTCTGAATCTCTCCGGCGATCATCCGCCTCCAATGCCTCTCTGCGTGAGCTAGCGCTGGGGACGAGATCCCCGTAGCCCCCTCGACCTCTTGGACATCTCTGCGAGCACGGGAGGAGCCTGGATCGCCGCCGCCAACCTCGTCGCTGTCGCCGCCGGAGTTCTTCCCCGAGCCTCTGCTACCTCAACGGCGAGGGTGAGCACGCCTCTCACCTCCCTCTGTTCCCCTCTCTGCAGCAGCACACGCACTCATCCACGCACACCACAGCAGCGAGCCAGCACGACAGCAGCCGCGTTGATCGCCGCCGGCCACCGCTCCGTTCTGTCAAAGTTCAGAAAACGTTTGTCGGACCCCGGACCCCGAGATATACAAACTGTCATGTGCTCCTAGCAGTGGACCCACAAGGGCTTCAGGGTTACCAGCCCCGGCCGCAACAAACAACGGCAGGCAGACCGGATTCATCGGCATGTAGTCCGGATCCCCGGTCTACTACTCCTTGTGTCCATGCTAGTCATAACCAGATATGTATACCCAAGCATCCACGAGTCGGATGAAACTGAAGGAACGGGACCAGAGCTATACAGAGATGCTATGTGTCCAGAAAGTGCAACAACAATCGAGGGTTACTGGGGTTACCTCGCCCCAGGCCGGATATCTCCGGCAGGCGGGCTCGGTCATGGATCATCGGCTCCACAACCCCTCGACTGCGACAACTATGCAGGCATAGCCAAAACTGTATAACAACGGGCTCGAGACCAACAATCGATCAAAGCAGTACTCTAGACATGAAAGTTGTATTAAACAAGGCATACTAGAGTAGCTTACACAAAGAGGTTACAAGACCAACATAGGTCCAGCAACCCAACATTACAACAAGCAGCGAAAGCAAATATGTTGCTATACAACAAGAGCAAAAGGACTAAGAGTCCGAAACATAAGCAACGTAGCCAAACCCATACTACAGATACCAAGCTGCTGCCTGGGAACTCCTAACTACTCGTCGACGTCGAGGTAGAACCCCTCTTCAGCTGCATCACCGAAGTCTGAAACAAAACAACAACGAGGCAAGGTTGAGTACAAAAGGTACTCAGCAAGACTTGGCTTTTAAGGTTCTTTGCATAAAGCCAACTTTGTTTTCCGAAGTTGAGGAAGGAAAGCACGTGTAACAGAGCATTTATAAACAGAGGAGGGATCTACTCAACTACTGAGATCATTATGTTCTGTAGTCCACCAAGTACTTTCTCAACCCCAGACTACCTTATGCTACAAGAATCACCCCTCTCGACGTAGTCGAGGAGGCATCCTTCATTCATTGCCAGCAAGTTTTAGTCATTCCGTTAGAGTTATCTATGACCCCGTGACTTTCACCAAGTTGTCCATAACCGTGGACACGGCTTTCCGAAAGATTTATCCCTGCAGGGTGGTACACTTTACCCACACGTATCGACCGACTCTTAGTGCCACGCGGTAACGCTCCTCTCTAAGAGCGCGGCAGAGTGAGGTCGACCACGGCCTTTACCTTGCTTAACCCTTTCCATGAGTCAACCCAAACAGGGCCACCCCGTCAACAGGGAGTTGGCCACCTCCTGACGGCACCTGTTCTATGAGTCGGGACAAGATCCGTGTACGTCCATCACTGGTCCCGGTCACGCCCTAGTTTTCTCCAAAACCTTTTATGACACACCCGCAAATGGAAAACTCAAACTATGTGACCCATGGAAGTGATCAAACAAGTTAGTTAGCCGAGCGGGGTTCATTGGCCCGCGTGTGGCTGCACGCTCAGTCTTGGCTTCCGCGGCGAGACCTTAAATCCTAGGGTTGGCGAGTACGGAACGAATAACCACTACCCAAGTGGCCTCCCGTGCTAGCCTTAGTCAGTTTCATATGCTCAGTACTCATAAATATAACACCATACAAGGTTATCTAAGTGACCCAAATCATCAACCGGATGAAGTAGATCAGAACACTAAGCATGGCTAAGCATAACACACAAGGCTCTACGATACTCAAACAACCCTAGTCATACTAGGAGGGTAAACAGGTATGAAGGTGACATGTGAGGGGAAGGGTCATGCAGTGGATAGGTTAACTCTAACAGACTCAAAACACAGTTGAATCGAATGCATGAGTAAGAGGTTCAAAGACTCAAAACATGGGTAGCCATGAGGTGGTGCTTGCCTTGCTCGTCGAAAGTAGAGCTCGGGTTGTCGTAGAACGCCGGATCGACCTCCGGATCTCGGTCTACCGATAACGAACAACACCGGAAAGAAGGCAAACAATCAATACTTAACGACAGTGCAATGCACAATATGTATGCATGATTAAAACAATGCAATTGAAATGAAGCTTAAAAGATGGAGCAGGAAGCTAGGGTTTCGCGCCGTGAACGACGAACACCGGAGGAGGGGAAAAACCCTAAATTGAAGATGTGACCAAGCTAACATGCTCAAATGACTTTATAAACCTCATAGTTGGATTGCATTTGTTTCACTGATCAAAATGGTATATTACACTTAATTTTCTATTTTTATTGAATAAAAACTTTATTTTCAATATTTTAAATGAATTAAAAGTTAAGTACAAAAGTGACCTCAATTTAAACTTGGTTGAACATGTATGAAAATGACATGGATAAATAGCTCTCATTTTTCTGAACACATACATATTTTTTTCATAATTTTTGGAGCTGTGAAATAAAGGTTATTAATTTTCTAAAGAACAAATATTTTCTGTTTTTTTATTTCTCCTGCGGGCCCACTGTACAGTTTAAAACAGACAAAAGAGGGCCACTTGGCGTGCCACGTGGGCAGGTGATGTCACGGTGACATCACCGTGACCTCACGGTGGTGGCCGGCCGGTGGCAGTTGAGCTCGCCGGCGACGATTCCGGCGAGCCCCGGAAGCGTGCTTAGGTGCGTTAGGTTCCTCTCGACGAGGCGGACATGAGGGTGGCGGCGCCGCCCCGATACGGTCACCGGCGGCGAGGAATCGATGGCGGGCGGCGGCGGGGCTATCGGGTTCCGGCGAACTCGTCGAACCCGAGCCGGAGAGGACGAACGGAGGGGATGGGAAGACGGAGGAGCTCACCACGAGCTCAATGGAGCTGACGACGGGGCCGGAGGGGAGCTAGAACGGCGGCGCGGTGGAGCTTCCGGCGACCGGAGAGGAAGGAGGAGGCGGCGCGATTCGCGGCGCCTACGGCATCCCGGCTGCTGTGGCTGCTCGAGGGCGTAGAGGACTCGACGGCGCACCTGATGGGTTCAACGGGGAGGTGGGGGAAGCAGTGCAGCGGCGACGGGGGCGGATCACGGCGGCGGCCGGTTTCGGCGGAAGAGAGACAGAGGAGGGGAGAGAGACAGCGAGAGGGGGGGTTCTCTGCGAGGCTCGATGCGGACGTCTCTTTGGAGGCGTTCGGGGCCTCCACGTCGACTGCGAGGGGAGCAGGAGGTGGCGCGCGAGGCGGCGGCTGCCCTCCTGTCACCGGACAGGAGGAAGACGACAGGGTTTTCAAGAAAACCCCCTGGGAGAAAATAAAATTGCAAAGAAGCCCCTGGAAACTTTAAAACAGAACCCAAAAGTGAAATGTGAGGGCCTTTTTGTGAACCAAAAATTGCACAAAAATAGTCATTGGAAAGCTCTTTCAATTTTCTACCTTTCTAGCATAAGTTTGGTTCCATTTGAGAAACTTTGCAGAACAACTTTGTTTGAAACAAGTTTAAGTGATTTTCTGGTAACTCTCTGGTTGAACTTTAAAAGCAAAAATTTTGTCCAATTCTCATGCATGCATGCCATGTACACAACACCTCTCTTTATTACACAAAAAGTAGGGATGTTACAAGTCTACCCCCCTTACAAGAATCTCGTCCCGAGATTCCTAGGTTTTAGAAAAGAAATCGGGGTACTTAGATCGCAAGCGATCTTCTCGTTCCCAGGTTGCTTCGTTCTCGGAATGATGCGACCACTGAACTTTGAGGAACTTGATAGTTTGACTACGAGTTCTTCGTTCGGCCTCATCGAGGATACGGACGGGAACCTCCTTGTAAGAGAGATCATCCTTGAGTTTGATAGTTTCGTGGTCCACACCACGAACAGGATCCTTGAAGCAACGTTTGAGTTGTGAGACATGGAATACATCATGGACATCCGGAAATCCTGGAGGCAACTGCAGTTGATATGAAACTTGACCTCGTTTTCCAATGATAGGGAAAGGGCCGATATAACGAGGAGCCAGTTTGCCTTTGATTCCGAACCGTTTTCCACCTTTCAGAGGTGTGACTCGAAGATAAGCTTTCTCGCCAATCTCATAATGAACATCTTGGTGATGACGATCATAATAGCTTTTCTGGCGAGATTGAGCTGTTTTTAGTCGTTCACGAATGACACCAACGATTTCTTCCGCTTCCTTGATTACATCCGGTCTAAAGAACGATCTTTCACCGGTTTCAGACCAATTCAGCGGAGTTCGGCATTTGCGGCCGTAAAGAACTTCAAAAGGAGCTTTGCCCAAGCTAGATTGATAACTGTTGTTATAGGTGAACTCGGCATATGGAAGAAACTTCTCCCAATCCTTACCGAACGATATAACACAAGCCCGGAGCATGTCCTCAAGAATCTGGTTAACTCTCTCAGTTTGACCACCGGTTTGTGGATGGTAGGCAGTGCTGAAGGATAGACGAGTTCCCATAGCCTTTTGAAGACTCTCCCAGAATCTGGAGACAAACAAACTGCCTCTGTCTAAGACAATCCTCTTTGGAACTCCATGAAGACTGACTATTCGTGAGATATATAAATCTGCCAGATCAGAGACTCGAATAGTCTCACGAACAGGAAGGAAATGGGCAACCTTTGACAGACGATCAATCACTACCCATATAGCATTGTGCCCCTTTTTGGTATTGGGAAGGCCGGTAATGAAATCCATACCAATCTCATCCCACTTCCATTCAGGAATAGGCAGAGGTTGAAGAACACCGGCTGGTCTTTGATGTTCTGCTTTCACGCGACGACATACGTCGCATTCAGCAACATACTGAGCGATCTCCCGCTTCATACGGGACCACCAGAACCTTCGACGTAGATCTTGATACATTTTGGTGCTACCAGGATGGATAGAAAGAGGTGTGTCATGAGCCTCTTGGAGAATTTGCTTTCTCAGATTCCGTATCTTCGGCACTACCAGACGGTTGCCAAAATATACGACACCTTGATCATCGATGGAGAAACATTTAGCTGCACCGCTAGCAATGTTCTTCTTGATGTTGGCAATTCCCAGATCCCGCTTTTGAGCTTTCTTGATCTGGTCCTCAAGGAAAGGTTTTACCTCAAGGTTGGCCAAATAACCAGAAGGAACGATTTCCAGGTTGAGTTTGGAGAACTCCTCGTGAAGAGGAGGTTGGGCCTGTTGTATCATCAGATTGTTGCAATAAGACTTCCGGCTTAGCGCGTCAGCAACGACATTTGCTTTGCCGGGTTGATAATTGAGACCCAAGTCAAAGTCCTTGATTACCTCCAACCATCTTCTCTGTCTGAGATTCAGATCCGGTTGGGTGAACAGATATTTCAGACTCTGATGATCTGAGTATAACTCACATCGGTTGCCAAGAAGATAATGACGCCATTGCTTGAGAGCATGGACCACGGCTGCTAGCTCAAGATCATGGGTTGGATAGTTGTGTTCATGTGGTTTCAGTTGACGAGAACCATAAGCCACTACATGACCTTCTTGCATTAACACACAACCGAGTCCTTGTTGGGAGGCATCACAAAAGATGACAAAGTCCTTGCTCGTATCAGGAAGAACAAGCACAGGAGCGGTAGTCAGTTTGGTTTTCAGAGTTTGGAAACTTTCCTCTGCTTTTTCTGACCACTCGAACTTTTTGCCTTTCTTAAGAAGTTCAGTCATAGGTTTTGCAATTTTGGAGAAGTTCGCAATGAAACGACGGTAATAACCAGCCAGTCCGAGAAAACTCCGAACATCCTTGACTGATTTAGGTGTTTCCCAGTCCAGAATAGTTTGGATCTTGTCTGGAATAACGGCAACACCTTCGGCAGACACCACGTGTCCGAGATAGATGAGTTCCTTCAACCAGAACTCACACTTGGAGAACTTGGCATAAAGCTTGTGCTCACGGAGTTTGGATAACACCAAACGCAGGTGTTCAGAATGATCATCTTCGGTTTTGGAATAGACCAGGATGTCGTCGATGTAGACCACGACGAACTTATCAAGATACTCCATGAATACCGAGTTCATAAGCCTCATGAAGGTAGCTGGAGCATTAGTAAGACCAAAAGACATGACGGTGTACTCGTAAAGACCATAACGAGTAGTAAACGCCGTTTTAGGAATGTCCTCCTTTCTGATCTTTATTTGATGGTATCCTGATCGCAGGTCCATCTTAGAAAAGACAGTTGCACCAGCTAACTGATCGAAGAGGTCATTGATTCTTGGGAGAGGGTACTTGTTTTTGATGGTCACTGCATTCAGCGGCCGATAATCAACAACCAGACGTGGAACATTGGTATCCCGCTTCTTGACAAAGATAGTGGGACAACCCCATGAAGATGTGCTAGGTTGGATGAAACCCTTTTCTTCTAACTCCTCAATTTGGCGTTTCAATTCAACCAACTCCTCTGGGGCCATACGGTAAGGTCTTTTAGACATTGGAGCGGTACCAGGGACTAACTCAATGACAAACTCCACACTTCGATCAGGTGGCATGCCAGGCAACTCTTCCGGAAACACATCAGGGAAATCACTGACTACAGGTAACTCATGAATTTCAGGAGGATAATCACCTTGCATGAAGTACAGCTGCAGTTCAGGAGAGAGCCGTGTGCGTGCTGAAGGAGGAATGGTGAACTCAGACCAATAGTCGATGATGGCACCAGAAGGATGTTTCAAGGTGAGGCATTTTGTTGCACAATCCAAGACAGCTCCATATTTAGCAAGCCAATCCATGCCCAGTATGACATCAAGGTCAGTGGATTTTAGGGCAATGAAGGTTGCAGGGAATTGTAAGGATCCCACCTCAACCATGAGCTCTGGCGTAACCATGGTGGTTTGCCAGTTGCAACCAGGGGAGTTTACCATTAACGGTTTTTGCAACTTTTCGAAAGGTATCCCATGCATTTTAGCAAACCCTTCTGACATGAATGTATGCGATGCTCCAGAATCAAATAAGGCTAAAGCCGAAATTGAGTTGACACGAATCGTACCCAGTAAGACGCTTGGATCGTCCTGAGCATCCTCAGCAGTCACATAGTTCAGACGACCACGTCCAGCACCAGCAGGCTTTGCCATTTTCTTAGGAGGAGGAGGAGGTGCACGTCCTGCATGATTCTGAGGGCACTCCCTCGAGAAGTGACCAGGCTGGCCACAGCGATAGCACACATTGCTGGGAGGAGAGGCAACTGGAGGACGAGAACCTTGTCCACCACCATAGGTTGATGTAGCAGGTGGGACAGGTGGACGAGGAGCATATCCAGATGGCCTTGGCTGAAACGGAGCCCTGGGAACAGCGCTGTATGGAACGAACACACGGCGCTTCCTCTTCTGACCAGAGGGTGAAGCACGGGAATCTCCAGCACTCTTCTTGATAGCAGTATCCATCTCCTTTTTGCCACGTTCAAGAGTGATGGCCTGGTTGTAAAGTTCCTGGAAGCTCTGGAACTTAAAGGGCAGCATCTCATAACGAACAGTTGGGTTCAGGCCCTTACGGAACAGATCCTGCTTGTCCTCGTCATTAGTAACATCACGAGGAGCATAGCGAGCCAGACGAGTGAACACACGACCATAGGCCTCGATACCCATACTGCCCTGAGTGAGATCAAGGAACTCCTTTCTTTTACCGTCCATGACTGCCTTCGGGATATAGGCCTCACGGAAAGCAGTGCGGAACTCTGCCCAAGTGACCTCATGACCGGGCGCCTGCAACGCCAGAAAGCCTTCCCACCAAGCACCAGCAGCACCTTCAAGCTTATAGGTGGCGAAGTTCACACGGTCACGTTCCTGGACACGGAGAGCAATGAACTTGCGCTCCATTGTGCGAAGCCAGTCATCGGCATCGAGAGGCTCAGTGGAGTCAGCAAAGTAAGGTGGCTGAGCCTTGAGGAAGTCCACGAGTGTAACGCCGGCAGCACGGCGTTCAGTGTTCTGGGCCACACGCTCCAGAAGTTGTTCGTTCCTCAGACGATTGTTCTCAATGCTCTGCAGCACCTGCGCCATTGTGGGTGGCGGCGGAGGTGTTGGTTCAGGGGGAGGGTTGTTACGGCCACGAGTACCACCCGACATCCTGAGTAAAAGGAAGAGGAATCATGAATAACACATCCATGGTAAAAGGATACAATGGATCGACATGTAATAATTCCAACGGAACAACAAGATACATGCCGAAATGTAGTAGAACAGAATGAATGAACATGAAGTGTATCATTTCATCAACATGGAGACAACATATTACAACATTTATTGAAACCAGTCGAAGTACAAACCATACATAGTGGCGGTACAAGCTCACAAGCTTATGTACATACAACACTGAAAGAAAGTACGGTAGATACACCTCACCGAAGTTCTGCTCCTATACATTATTTTTCTACAACTTCGGGTTTCGAGTACATGAAAACAAACATTACTCTAGCTGGAACCGACAACGGTCTCAGTATCCTCCGAAGTCGAAAGGAAGTGGAACCGGAGCACCAGGGTAGCGACGAACAGACTCGTCCTGCGGTCCGTGGAGAGACTGTGGTACACCACGCACCATGCTAGGCCTCCTGAGGCGTCCACGAGGGGGAACATCACCTCCAACATCTGGAGATGCAACCGAGGAAGGCACAAGTACAGCTGGAAGCTCTATCTCAGAGGCCTGAACAATACCACTCTCAACGAATGGCCTCACTCTGGCTGTCACAGTCCTGAGACTAGCTGCGAGGGTGTTAACTAGTGCGCTAAGCTCACGCTCGCGACGAGCATAAGCAGCAAGGAGATCAGCGGTGCACCTAAGTGTAAGATCTTCCTCCTGGGAGGAATCAGCAAAGGTGTGGGTATAACACCCCTCAAGAGTAGCATCAGAACCAGGGCAGTAACGGAAGGAGCTATGCTCGTGATCTGGATAGTGGTAACGAAGCTCATTAAGACAATGCCGTGCAGCATCCTGCACAGCCATCTCAACGGTGAAACCAATACCCTCGGCATAGTGCTCAGCAGGAAAGATGGTGCCATCTAGCTGTGGAAGACGGACACCACACAAGTACTGGGTCTGGTGGAAGTCACGGTACTCCTCATACACGGTGTACACAGGATACCAAGGGGCTCCTATGTTTGCACAGGCTGAGGCTAGGAGATGAGGAAAACCGGGAACTCCAAGGCATAGTGTATGTCGAACAACCTGATCAGAAGGCATCTGAAACAAAGACATTTTCAAGATGTCAAAAGACATGGAGAAATGAGTTGAATTTGGAACTATAACAACTTGAGACAAAGTACTCAGAAGAAAAACACCCAACGGTTTTACTCCTAACTTTTGAGACAACAACAAGGAAACAACACACAAAAACAAATGAGATACGATGACTCAGAGTTAGAGCGATACCAGATAAGGAGCAAAAAGAATCCTAAGAGGGTTTTCATAACTCATTTTGTCTTTTCAAAGTAATTTTCACAAGTTCAAGACTCAACATCGACCAACGGTAAGGGTTTCCTACAGGCAGTCCTGCTCTGATACCAAGACCTGTCGGACCCCGGACCCCGAGATATACAAACTGTCATGTGCTCCTAGCAGTGGACCCACAAGGGCTTCAGGGTTACCAGCCCCGGCCGCAACAAACAACGGCAGGCAGACCGGATTCATCGGCACGTAGTCCGGATCCCCGGTCTACTACTCCTTGTGTCCATGCTAGTCATAACCAGATATGTATACCCAAGCATCCACGAGTCGGATGAAACTGAAGGAACGGGACCAGAGCTATACAGAGATGCTATGTGTCCAGAAAGTGCAACAACAATCGAGGGTTACTGGGGTTACCTCGCCCCAGGCCGGATATCTCCGGCAGGCGGGCTCGGTCATGGATCATCGGCTCCACAACCCCTCGACTGCGACAACTATGCAGGCATAGCCAAAACTGTATAACAACGGGCTCGAGACCAACAATCGATCAAAGCAGTACTCTAGACATGAAAGTTGTATTAAACAAGGCATACTAGAGTAGCTTACACAAAGAGGTTACAAGACCAACATAGGTCCAGCAACCCAACATTACAACAAGCAGCGAAAGCAAATATGTTGCTATACAACAAGAGCAAAAGGACTAAGAGTCCGAAACATAAGCAACGTAGCCAAACCCATACTACAGATACCAAGCTGCTGCCTGGGAACTCCTAACTACTCGTCGACGTCGAGGTAGAACCCCTCTTCAGCTGCATCACCGAAGTCTGAAACAAAACAACAACGAGGCAAGGTTGAGTACAAAAGGTACTCAGCAAGACTTGGCTTTTAAGGTTCTTTGCATAAAGCCAACTTTGTTTTCCGAAGTTGAGGAAGGAAAGCACGTGTAACAGAGCATTTATAAACAGAGGAGGGATCTACTCAACTACTGAGATCATTATGTTCTGTAGTCCACCAAGTACTTTCTCAACCCCAGACTACCTTATGCTACAAGAATCACCCCTCTCGACGTAGTCGAGGAGGCATCCTTCATTCATTGCCAGCAAGTTTTAGTCATTCCGTTAGAGTTATCTATGACCCCGTGACTTTCACCAAGTTGTCCATAACCGTGGACACGGCTTTCCGAAAGATTTATCCCTGCAGGGTGGTACACTTTACCCACACGTATCGACCGACTCTTAGTGCCACGCGGTAACGCTCCTCTCTAAGAGCGCGGCAGAGTGAGGTCGACCACGGCCTTTACCTTGCTTAACCCTTTCCATGAGTCAACCCAAACAGGGCCACCCCGTCAACAGGGAGTTGGCCACCTCCTGACGGCACCTGTTCTGTGAGTCGGGACAAGATCCGTGTACGTCCATCACTGGTCCCGGTCACGCCCTAGTTTTCTCCAAAACCTTTTATGACACACCCGCAAATGGAAAACTCAAACTATGTGACCCATGGAAGTGATCAAACAAGTTAGTTAGCCGAGCGGGGTTCATTGGCCCGCGTGTGGCTGCACGCTCAGTCTTGGCTTCCGCGGCGAGACCTTAAATCCTAGGGTTGGCGAGTACGGAACGAATAACCACTACCCAAGTGGCCTCCCGTGCTAGCCTTAGTCAGTTTCATATGCTCAGTACTCATAAATATAACACCATACAAGGTTATCTAAGTGACCCAAATCATCAACCGGATGAAGTAGATCAGAACACTAAGCATGGCTAAGCATAACACACAAGGCTCTACGATACTCAAACAACCCTAGTCATACTAGGAGGGTAAACAGGTATGAAGGTGACATGTGAGGGGAAGGGTCATGCAGTGGATAGGTTAACTCTAACAGACTCAAAACACAGTTGAATCGAATGCATGAGTAAGAGGTTCAAAGACTCAAAACATGGGTAGCCATGAGGTGGTGCTTGCCTTGCTCGTCGAAAGTAGAGCTCGGGTTGTCGTAGAACGCCGGATCGACCTCCGGATCTCGGTCTACCGATAACGAACAACACCGGAAAGAAGGCAAACAATCAATACTTAACGACAGTGCAATGCACAATATGTATGCATGATTAAAACAATGCAATTGAAATGAAGCTTAAAAGATGGAGCAGGAAGCTAGGGTTTCGCGCCGTGAACGACGAACACCGGAGGAGGGGAAAAACCCTAAATTGAAGATGTGACCAAGCTAACATGCTCAAATGACTTTATAAACCTCATAGTTGGATTGCATTTGTTTCACTGATCAAAATGGTATATTACACTTAATTTTCTATTTTTATTGAATAAAAACTTTATTTTCAATATTTTAAATGAATTAAAAGTTAAGTACAAAAGTGACCTCAATTTAAACTTGGTTGAACATGTATGAAAATGACATGGATAAATAGCTCTCATTTTTCTGAACACATACATATTTTTTTCATAATTTTTGGAGCTGTGAAATAAAGGTTATTAATTTTCTAAAGAACAAATATTTTCTGTTTTTTTATTTCTCCTGCGGGCCCACTGTACAGTTTAAAACAGACAAAAGAGGGCCACTTGGCGTGCCACGTGGGCAGGTGATGTCACGGTGACATCACCGTGACCTCACGGTGGTGGCCGGCCGGTGGCAGTTGAGCTCGCCGGCGACGATTCCGGCGAGCCCCGGAAGCGTGCTTAGGTGCGTTAGGTTCCTCTCGACGAGGCGGACATGAGGGTGGCGGCGCCGCCCCGATACGGTCACCGGCGGCGAGGAATCGATGGCGGGCGGCGGCGGGGCTATCGGGTTCCGGCGAACTCGTCGAACCCGAGCCGGAGAGGACGAACGGAGGGGATGGGAAGACGGAGGAGCTCACCACGAGCTCAATGGAGCTGACGACGGGGCCGGAGGGGAGCTAGAACGGCGGCGCGGTGGAGCTTCCGGCGACCGGAGAGGAAGGAGGAGGCGGCGCGATTCGCGGCGCCTACGGCATCCCGGCTGCTGTGGCTGCTCGAGGGCGTAGAGGACTCGACGGCGCACCTGATGGGTTCAACGGGGAGGTGGGGGAAGCAGTGCAGCGGCGACGGGGGCGGATCACGGCGGCGGCCGGTTTCGGCGGAAGAGAGACAGAGGAGGGGAGAGAGACAGCGAGAGGGGGGGGTTCTCTGCGAGGCTCGATGCGGACGTCTCTTTGGAGGCGTTCGGGGCCTCCACGTCGACTGCGAGGGGAGCAGGAGGTGGCGCGCGAGGCGGCGGCTGCCCTCCTGTCACCGGACAGGAGGAAGACGACAGGGTTTTCAAGAAAACCCCCTGGGATAAAATAAAATTGCAAAGAAGCCCCTGGAAACTTTAAAACAGAACCCAAAAGTGAAATGTGAGGGCCTTTTTGTGAACCAAAAATTGCACAAAAATAGTCATTGGAAAGCTCTTTCAATTTTCTACCTTTCTAGCATAAGTTTGGTTCCATTTGAGAAACTTTGCAGAACAACTTTGTTTGAAACAAGTTTAAGTGATTTTCTGGTAACTCTCTGGTTGAACTTTAAAAGCAAAAATTTTGTCCAATTCTCATGCATGCATGCCATGTACACAACACCTCTCTTTATTACACAAAAAGTAGGGCTGTTACAACGTTCTTCAGTTAAAAGTTCAGATTCGAAACTGAACCTAATCTTAGTTGCGTAGCGTATACTGACAAGAACGATTCGCACACCGTAGTGGTAACACACCACTGCTCGCCCTTCCGCAGCGCGGGTTCGAGCCCTGCCCCGCGCGATTAAACCCAATCTTTTGCGCGAGCAGCTGACAGGCAGGCCCCACCTGCCAGTGGTCTGTGCTGCCACGCGTGCACACACGCGGGCCACAGTGCCCTGGGCCCCCTCGTCAGTGGCTAGGGCTAGCCACTGCGAGGTAGAAAACATTTTTCAGCCTTTTTCTTTTTCAGTTTAAGTCCTTTTCCTTCACAGATTGGTCCCTGAATTTAAATTGCTAATAACTTTTAAATTACAACTCCAAATAATATAAATAAAATATGTTTGTTGAACCAAATTTAATTATCTATCTATTTAAACCATTTGTATTCTGTTTTGAATAATTCAAATGCATTAAAATTTCAAATTCAAGCAACTCATTTAAAATTTGATTAATTGCATAACTATTTCATACATAATCCAAATAACATAAATAAAATATGTTTTCCATGCTATTTTGAACCACCTTTTCAAATATAAATTTTGTTTCATGTTTTGAATAATTAAAATTGCTTAAATAATTTAAACCTTGTTTAAATCATTTAAATTTGCTAAATTCATAACTTGCTCAAATTAAATTATTTTTGAACTTATAAAATATGTTTCCAACACAGAAAAACATAAGCTTTTCAAATATGAATTTGAATTAATGTTTTGAACAAATAAAAAATTCAAATAAATTCATACTTGATTTTAATTCATTTAAATCTTGTTTAAACTTGTTTAATTCATAAGTAATTCATTCTATTTCCTTTTTCAATAATTGAAACATGTAATCCAGCTAAAATTTTGTGTACTTTCCAAATATGAATTTTGTTATTTGTTTTGAACAATTAAAATTGGTGAAAACAACAAATGCTTGTTTAACCGCTTTAAGGAACCAAAAGTCCTTAACTTAATAAATACAATTCCTAACTTTCTAAACCTTATTTCAACCATAATTCATGGGCTTTCCATATGCAATCCAAATTGCATGTGGGTCCATTTAATCATGTTGTTACCATATCAATTAGTTTATTTCTATGCATCAATTAAATGGTCATGCATCATCCCATGATTGTGCATTATGCCATGTTATTGATTGTTTATCTCTTTGCGTTGTTTGTTTGCTTCCTCTCGAATAGACGACGACGTTGAGACAGACGAGCTTTACGACACCCCTTCTGAGGATCTAGCTCAGTACCAGGCTGCTGAGTTTGTAGGCAAGTATTCACTCACATGAACCACTGTGTTCCTTTTCAACATTGGATACCGATACTTTCCGTTGTCTATTCTGCTAGCCTTATGAATCGTTCCTTCTGTTCGATCCTATCACATGTTATCCTTTAACCCTGATATAGCCTCACCTCCACACCTATAACCCCCATTGGTTGTGGCCCGTGTCTTACTAGCATGCTTAGGGTTGTTTCTGCTCGAGTCTGTTGCCGTTACTTTCTGTTATTATATTTCTATTATGTTCTCGGGCTCGATGTTTAAACAATCAACCTGTTAATGCTATGGGCAATAATAATTTGTTGATAAGGCACCGGCAGGAGGCCCGACGTGGTTTTGAGGCCTGCTAGTGTCGACCCTAATTAGGAAAAGGGTCTTGTCTACTGATCCATGATGAGCGCACTATCCGCATGTGGGAAGCGTGTATGGGCGCCCCCCTCAATTTGATTCGATTCGCATCTCGTCCAAATCGCCTCATTTAGTTCGGGTTTTCCATTTGCCGCATGCATATGCAGGTGCGAACCCTTGGTACCAGGGTGGAACTTTTGTAGTCGGCATTTAGGGAGACACGTTCTTAGAGTGCTATGAGGGTCCCCTTTTCTTCGTGGGGCTTGATTAGCCGTGCGCTCACTGCACGGGGTTCTTTGGGCTTGATGCGAAGAAGAGTTGAGTTGTGTAGAGTGCCTCGCTTGGTGGGTTTGATTCCCGTATGGCGGGATATTCTTACGTGTACGGCCAAATTGGTGCACCCCTGCAGGGATAAATCTTCTCGAGAAGCCGTGTTTTCCGCGGTTATGGTTAACTTGGTGAAAGTACTGGCTAACAAGTACTCAGAATAATTTACACCTAACTAATGATAACTTGACTAGTAATAGTCTTATTGACACAATGACTTGACCCATCATTAATCCAACTGTGTGAGTTATCCTCAGATTGCTTCTTTGGATAAGGGGCGAGATCCAGGATGGGTTTGTTTGGTGGTCAGTTATAGTTGGTTACGATACGCTATCTTATCTCCTTTCTTATAGCTGGAAGTTGTAGTATGTATCTGTAGTTGGTTAGTGCAGCCAGCTGCCGCATCTTTTGTATCCCCTTTTCTTCCGTTGAACCCAAAGCATCTGTGCTTGGTGTTGACGGGTTACACTTTTAATGAACTGTGAGTCTTGCTTGCCAGTACGTTTATGTACTGACCCCTTTGGGGCTATGGTTTCCGCATACTACGCTTACGAGGATCCCCGTGATGGCTACTACGTGGAGTTTGACGAGGCTGCTGACGAGTAGATAGCGGACCCGGGCAGGATCCGAGACATCGTGGATGGGCTCCGTTTTCCTTTTCATTCCCGGCTTCTTAAGCCTATTTGGATTTTGTCTGTACTCAGACCTTTGAATGCTTCCGCTGTGATGTAATGATGATATGTTGGGACATGTGTCCTCTGGATGATTGTATTTGCTATCTCTGCTCTAGTGAGAGCTATTTGCAACTTATTTCTATTTATTTGTGTCTTAGAGATATGTTGTGTTATCATTCTGTTAAACGCCGTTGACGTACCATGTGTGTATGGTATGAAGTACGTCAATGGTAGTATCCTGATTTCTATGGGATGGTTTACGTAGATGGTGAACAGTAGGGGTTGGTTGTCACACCTACGTGTGTTGGCCTACTCGTAAGAGATGCGGGTGCCGGTAAGCCCCGTAATCCAATCAACTACTGTTCAACGGAACTGCGAGTATCCTCTAGAAGTCCGGGTGCGACAAATGGTATCAGAGCCTGTCTGCCTGTAGGTTCCCTTTTACTGGTCGCAGTTGAGTCCAGAAACTATTTTGTAGCTACATAGGAAAAATGAAACGTGAGAGTAGGAATTCTGCCATTTTATTTCTTTCCCCACCCACCCTCCCTTTTCTGGTAAGGAAGTGCAACGTTGTTTTCTCTTCTCAGCTAAACTTTCAAGTTAGGTTTTCACGAATCCTGGTTTCTCTAGGATAGTTATATCTACTAGACCATAGGAATGGAGGTGCTTGTGACATGATTTATCATGTTGCCTACTCACGATTGAGAACGGGGGTGTGTAAGCCCCGGAAGCAAATCCTCTATTCCTTAAGCAGTAGATATTGATCCTTTAGAAGCCCGGATGGGTTTTCCGTAGTACCTCAGGAGTTTTTGGTCTCGTGTTTCCCGAATGTTGCTTCGATATCCTGTTCTCCTCAACATCCTTTTCGTCCGTTGAAACCTTGTTGTTGCTTTCCACTTCAGTTCTTCTACCGGCGTCTAATCAAAACTTCCCCGATCATCTGCAGATGGATCTCAGGTTCTTCCCGCAGGTGGTTCGGATGACTCGTTGCGAGAGCACCGCCGGTTATCCGGAGATGCTGAGAGACATGGTCACTTATCTGGGGTTCCGTTGGGCACCAGAGTACCAGGTCTACGAGCAGCAGCGAGAGTTTGACCAGACCTACTACCAGGCTATCGTCTACATTCTGTCAGATGATGGCATGAGCGTTGTCCACCGCTACGAGGCAGTGGGTTCCACAGTGGATATGGCCGTGCAGCAGGCAGCTTACGTGAGTCTCACCGTCCTTCGTGCTGACTACTGGGGATTTGACGATTCTATCTATCGCCACATCCCCCGTGGTTACATCACTTCGGAGGGAGCTCATTTCACTCTCTACGACAACTTGGATGTTTATGAGCATGATAACTCCAGGCTGCACACCACCGCTCAGTTTGTGAGGCACAGTGACGCAGTTGCCAGCACACTGTCTCAGGAGTTGGCTTCCGTCAGAGAGCAGCTCTACCTTGCTTTGACTCGTCTGGCGACTTACACCACAGACTTTGTTGGAGACGAGCGCTTTGCACATTTCGATCAGCCAGTTTGTCGTCGTCTGCCAGATGCTGGAGGTTACGAGCCAATCAGAGGTCCACTCCTCAACCTTGGTGCTGGTTACACTGGGCTTCCACGCTTTGGAGCACAGGGAGTCGACGCTATGTACTTCACCACACCTAGAGTCGCTCTCAGACCACGTCAGATCTATGTGGATCATCGTTCTACCTACTTTCGTGGGCGTGCTCCTCACCGTACCTCTCGCCGTACTCCTAGCCTCCGTCCTGCGTGATGAGAATGGGAGTACCGATGTATCCATTCTTAGCTATGTTTAGTTATCCTTTGACATTTGAACCATTTATGGTGTGTTGGATATTCTGATGTATTTGAACATGTGATGATGTACCTGTTGGTTATCTATTCATGCGTCGGAATAATCTCTCTTTCGGTTTCCAAGTCTATCCTTTTCTGTTGTTGTGCTAAAATGCATGTCTATTCAGGATGCCGCCAAGAAGGAACACCCCGCCTGAGCCACCGCCAATCACGGAGCTGTTGACTCAGATGACCCAAGTCATGGCACATATGGCCCAGTTCCAGACTAACCAGCACAACAACCAGAATGCTCCACGAGTCAGTATCAAGGAGTTTCTAAGTCTGGGCCCAAGAGCTTTCGTGGCAACACGCGAGCCTCTGGATGCTGATGACTGGATCTGTGAGATAGCTAGGGCTCTGGAGATTGCTCACGTTGCTGAGGAAGACAAGTTCAAGTATGCATCCTATCTGCTGAAGGGTCAGGCAGCTACTTGGTGGGAAAACTACCAGACCATGAGAGCTAGCTATCCAATCACCTGGGTTGTTTCAAGGAAGCCTTCCTGAAGCACCACATTCCAGATGGTCTCATGGAAAGGATGCGTGAAGAGTTTTGCCCTCTCAAGCAGGGCAAGCTGGACGTCATTGGCTATCAGAGTGAGTTCAATCGCCTCGCTCGTTACGCTGGTGATGAGGTGTCCACTGAGGCTAAGAAGATGGCAAGGTTCCGCAGCGGTTTTAACCCGGAACTCAAGTACGCCCTCACCAACATCAAGGCCAACAACTTCGAGGAGCTCGTGAACACCGCGCTCAATGAGGAAAATGGGCGCAAGGCGTTCGAGGAGTCTCGAAAGCACTCGCGTGAGGGTGGTTCCTCCTCCAACATGACCACCCCTCCGCAGAAGCGCCGCATCTGGGTGCCAAATGGTGCTGTCACTCGGGCTCCATATGCCCAAGCTTCTCCAGGCTTCGCTCCCCGCCCACCCAACCCTGCTCAGATGCATGATCAGAGGGCTTCGATGGGGCAGCCAAGGCCAGGGCCTCCTCGTGTCGTCACTTGCTACAAATGCAAGCAGACGGGGCACTACGCTGACAAGTGCATGCAGAGGCAGCTACCTCCACCACCACCTCGTCCCAACACAAACCAGGCAATGGTGCGTGCTCCCCCGGCTAAAGCCTTCAACTCCAACAACAGGCCTGTCGGGAGGACCGCAAGGGTGAATCATGTCAAGATCGACAAAGCTGAGGAAGCTGCTGACGTCGTTCTCGGTATATTACCCGTAAACTCTTTTCCATCTAAAGTGTTGTTTGATACCGGAGCATCGCATTCTTTTGTGTCAAAGATTTTTGCCGCAACAAACAACCTAATGGTGGTTCCACTAAGCAATCAAATCACTGTTCACTCACCGGGGTCTCAAATGTTGACTTCCAAGATAAGTAAGGATAATCAAATCCTAATTGGAGGCCACATATTCCTTGCTTCACTCATGTTGCTGGGAAGTTCTGACATTGATGTCATTCTTGGTATGGATTGGCTGAAAGCCAATAAAGCAAAAATTGACTGTGCTCAAAAGTCAATAACTCTGTTCCACCTTTCTGGCCAGATAGTCTATTCTCCAAATGAATCAAGTTCCATTCAGCTGTGCACCCTCGATGCAAAACCTTTACCTCTACTTGAAAATGTTCCGGTGGTTTGTGAATTCCCTGACGTCTTTCCAGAAGAGTTGCCAGGGATGCCTCCGGACAGAGCAGTTGAGTTCGTGATCGAGCTTGAACCAGGTACTGCTCCAATCTCTAAGCATCCATACAAGATAGCTCCTCCTGAACTGAAACTATTAAAGGAGCAAATCGATATGTACATGGAGAAAGGTTACATTCAACCTAGTTCATCGGCTTGGGGTTGCCCAACTCTGTTCGTTGCAAAGAAGGATCAAACAAAGAGACACGTTGTTGACTATCGTCCTCTTAACGAGAAAACCATCATAAACAAGTATCCAATTCCTCGTATCGATGATCTTTTTGATCAACTTGCTGGAGCCTCAATATTCTCCAAGTTGGACTTGAGAATGGGTTACCATCAAATAAAGATCAGAAAGGAAGATATTCCAAAAACAGCCTTCACCACTCGGTACGGTCTATATGAATACACTGTCATGTCCTTTGGTCTAACCAATGCACCAGCGACATTCTCTCGGCTCATGAATTTTGTCTTCCATGAATACCTCGACAAGTTCATTGTGATATATCTTGATGACATTCTTGTATACTCCAAATCTGAGGAAGAGCATGGAGAACATCTTCGTCTCACTCTCATGAAACTTCGCGAGCATCGTCTATATGCCAAGTTCTCAAAATGTGAGTTCTGGATTCCAGAAGTTGCTTACCTTGGTCATATCATCTCTGCCAAGGGCATAGCCATTGATCCAGAAAAGGTTAAAGCAATTGTTGATTGGAAACCTCCAAAGACGGTAAAGCAAGTAAGAAGTTTTCTTGGCTTGGCTAGCTATTGCCGTCGTTTCGTCCAAAACTTTTCCAAGATTGCCAAACCTCTCACTGATCTCACAAAGAAGGACAAGAAGTTCGTTTGGTCTCCACAATGTGATGAAAGTTTCAATCTCCTGAAGACTAAACTCACTTCTACACCAGTTCTGGTTGGCCCAGATACTACCAAACCTTTCCAGATATTCTGTGATGCATCTCTCCAAGGTCTAGGTGCAGTTCTTATGCAAGAACGTCAAGTAGTGGCTTATGCTTCACGTCAGTTGAATGCACATGAGCTCAATTATCCCACACATGATCTTGAACTTGCAGCAGTTGTGTTTGCCCTCAAGAAATGGAGGCAATACTTGTTGGGTAATCGCACTGAAATCTTTTCCGATCATAAGAGTCTGAAATACATCTTCACTCAACCAGATCTAAACCTCAGGCAAAGGAGATGGATTGAAAAGATTAAAGACTTTGATCTCACCATTTCTTACACTCCAGGCAAGGCTAATGTTATGGCCGATGCTCTCAGTCGCAAGTCGTATTGCAATAATCTCATGATCATGGAAAGCTAACCTCCACTGCATGAAGAATTCCAGAAGCTGAACCTTGGTCTTGTTCCTCAAGACTATCTTGCAAGCTTGACAGCCAGTCCAACTCTCGAGGACAAGATTCGTTCTGAACAACTTCGTGATGCTGAAATCAAGAAGATGGTAGAACACATCAAAGAAGGCAAGGAGAAATTTAAGTCCTTCTCAATCGATGACAAGGGAACTGTGTTCTTCGAAGGACGCATTGCAGTTCCTCAAGTTCAAAGTCTCAAAGATGTCATTCTCAAGGAGGCTCATGAAACTCCTCTCTCCATACACCCTGGAAGTACAAAGATGTACAAGGATCTCAAGACACTGTACTGGTGGCCTGGCATGAAACGTGAAATTGCTCAATACGTTTCTGAATGCGACGTTTGTCAACGTGTTAAGGCAGTTCATCAGAAAACAGCAGGTCTTCTACAACCTCTGAAAATCCCTGAGTGGAAGTGGGACATGATTGAAATGGACTTCGTCATTGGTTTTCCAAAGTCCAAGAAGGGCAACGATGCAATCTTCGTTGTTATTGATCGTCTCACTAAAGTAGCTCACTTCTTTGCTGTCAAAGAAACGATCTCAGCTAGCCAGTTAGCAGAGCTCTACACAGCAAAAATTGTTCCTCTTCATGGTGTTCCATTGGAAATAAGCTCAGAGCGTGGAAGCATATTCACTTCTCATTTCTGGAAAAGCTTTCAAGAAGCATTGGGCACCAAACTTCTGTTCAGCACAGCTTACCATCCTCAGTCTCAAGGGCAAGTCGAAAGAGTCAATCAGATTCTCGAGGATATGCTCAGAGCATGTGGTCTCTCCTTTGGCATGAAATGGGAGGAATGTCTTCCATATGCTGAATTCTCCTACAACAACAGCTTCCATGCAAGCCTAGGCATGGCACCATTTGAAGCTCTCTATGGCCGCAGATGCAGGAGTCCAATCAATTGGTCTGGAGCTGGTGAACGTTCACTCTTAGGCCCTGACATTGTTAAGGAAGCCGAAGAGAAAGTTCACATCATTCGGGACAATCTCAAGATTGCCCATTCTCGTCAGAAAGGCTACTATGACAGCAAGCACAGGGATATGATTTATGCACCTGGTGACAAAGCATATCTCCGTGTAACTCCCCTCAGAGGCACTCATCGTTTTGGTGTGAAAGGAAAACTTGCACCAAGATACATTGGTCCTTTCAACATTCTCTCAAGGCGTGCGGAAAATGCCTATCGTCTTGAACTTCCAGAAAAACTATCCAAGGTGCACGATGTGTTTCACGTGTCACAGCTCAAGAGGTGTTTCAAAGATCCAGATCGTGCAGTTGATCATGATTCCATTGAACTGCAAGATGATCTATCTTATGAGGAGCACCCTGTTCGAATTCTCGATGAGACCGAACGTAAGACTCGCAACAAGAGCACCAAGTTCTTGAAAGTGCAGTGGTCCCATCATTCCGATAAAGAGGCAACATGGGAGACCGAAGAGGATCTTCGCAAGAAGTATCCGGACCTTTTCTCTTCTCGGTAGGAATCTCGGGGCGCGATTCCTTCAAGGGGGGGCGTTTTGTAACATCCCAAGTATGAAAACTTCCATTTAGGATGTTTGTTTCTTGTTTTATTAAAGTTTTGCATCATGTCATCATACTCATTGTTTTGTTTGCAGTTGTTTTGCTTCTGTTTTCAATTGTTTTCTATTTTCAAATTCAAACCAATCTCCAAATCAAATTGTTCATACTTGTTATGTTACATTTTCCAAATAAAAGGTTCAAATAAAACATCCATTTGTTTCCATGAAAAATAAAAAGCTCAACTATTAATTTGTTCCTTAATAATCCACTTAATTCAAATTGCATTCAAAATTCAAATCACATATTACAAACAGCACCCAATTTGAAATTATGGAAATTACAAAATAATTCATTCACTTGCTTCAAAGAAACTTGAATTTAAAACCTATTTGCTCAAGTTCAATTATTTTCAATTAATATTAATCTCATTCAAATTTTAAACAAATTTCAAACAGCACCTAAATTCAAATCTTTTTGAACAAACAAAAGTGCACTTTGTGCTGTTAACATAAATAAGTAATATAAAATTTTTGCCTAATTTTTCTAAACCCAAAACTCATCTATTTCTTCCTATTTCTATTTCAGCAAAAAAAAATAACAGAACAAAAAAAAACAGAAACGCACAGCGAGGGGCAGTGGGCTGCGCCCCACGCAGGCCCAGCCCACCTTTCCTTCTCTCCCCGGCCCGATACCCCTTCGCGATCTTCTTCTCGCGGTACGGCGCGCATCCGCCACCGCCACGTCGACGCCGTCGCGAGCAGACAGCCAGCAGCTGCCCCCTAGCCCTATAAAACCTACCCCTAGGTCCCCGGAGCGCTGCCCTAGCCACCTACCTCCCTCCTCCCTCGAGCTGCGCCGTCGTTTTCCCTCTCACTGCCCAAGAAACCTCTGAATCTCTCCGGCGATCATCCGCCTCCGATGCCTCTCTACGTGAGCTAGCGCTGGGGACGAGATCCCCGTAGCCCCCTCGACCTCTTGGACATCTCTGCGAGCACGGGAGGAGCCTGGATCGCCGCCGCCAACCTCGTCGCTGTCGCCGCCGGAGTTCTTCCCGAGCCTCTGCTACCTCAACGGCGAGGGTGAGCACGCCTCTCACCTCCCTCTGTTCCCCTCTCTGCAGCGCGTGCACACACAACAACACACGCACTCATCCACGCACACCACAGTAGCGAGCCAGCACGACAACAGCCGCGTTGATCGCCGCCGGCCACCGCTCCGTTCTGTCAAAGTTCAGAAAACGTTCTTCAGTTAAAAGTTCAGATTCGAAACTGAACCTAACCTTAGCTGCGTAGCGTATACTGACAAGAACGATTCGCACACCGTAGTGGTAACGCACCACTGCTCGCCCTTCCGCAGCGCGGGTTCGAGCCCTACCCCGCGCGATTAAACCCAATCTTTTGCGCGAGCAGCTGACAAGCAGGCCCCACCTGCCAGTGGTCTATGCTGCCACACATGCACACACGCGGGCCACAGTGCCCTGGGCCCCCTCGTCAGTGGCTAGGGCTAGCCAGTGCGAGGTAGAAAACATTTTTCAGCCTTTTTCTTTTTCAGTTTAAGTCCTTTTCCTTCACAGATTGGTCCCTGAATTTAAATTGCTAATAACTTTTAAATTACAACTCCAAATAATATAAATAAAATATGTTTGTTGAACCAAATTTAATTATCTATCTATTTAAACCATTTGTATTCTGTTTTGAATAATTCAAATGCATTCAAATTTCAAATTCAAACAATTCATTTAAAGTTTGATTAATTGCATAACTATTTCATACTTAATCCAAATAACATAAATAAAATATGTTTTCCATGCTATTTTGAACCACCTTTTCAAATATAAATTTTGTTTCATGTTTTGAATAATTAAAATTGCTTAAATAATTTAAACCTTGTTTAAATCATTTAAATTTGCTAAATTCATAACTTGCTCAAATTAAATTATTTTTGAACTTATAAAATATGTTTCCAACCCAGAAAAACATAAGCTTTTCAAATATGAATTTGAATTAATGTTTTGAACAAATAAAAAATTCAAATAAATTCATACTTGATTTTAATTCATTTAAATCTTGTTTAAACTTGTTTAATTCATAAGTAATTCATTCTATTTCCTTTTTCAATAATTGAAACATGTAATCCACCTAAAATTTCGTGTACTTTCCAAATATGAATTTTGTTATTTGTTTTGAACAATTAAAATTGGTGAAAACAACAAATGCTTGTGTAACACCTTTAAGGAACCAAAATTCCTTAACTTAATAAATAAAATTCCTAACTTGGTAAACCTTATTTCAAATTGTTTCTATTGTTGTTATTTTTCTGTTTTCCTCATCCATGCATCATAATAATCCACCCTCACCTATTGGTTAGTTGTAAAACAATTGTTTCACCATAATTCATGGGCTTTCCATATGCAATCCAAATTGCATGTTGGTCCATTTAATCATGTTGTTACCATATCAATTAGTTTATTTCTATGCATCAATTAAATGGTCATGCATCATCCCATGATTGTGCATTATGCCATGTTATTGATTGTTTATCTCTCTGCGTTGTTTGTTTGCTTCCTCTCGAATAGACGACGACGTTGAGACAGACGAGTTTTACGACACCCCTTCTGAGGATCTAGCTCAGTACCAGGATGCTGAGTTTGCAGGCAAGTATTCACTCACATGAACCACTGTGTTCCTTTTCAACATTGGATACCGATACTTTCCGTTGTCTATTCTGCTAGCCTTATGAATCGTTGCTTCTGTTCGATCCTATCACATGTTATCCTTTAACCCTGATATAGCCTCACCTCCACACCTATAACCCCCATTGGTTGTGGACCGTGTCTTACTAGCATGCTTAGGGTTGTTTCTGCTCGAGTTTGTTGCCGTTACTTTCTGTTATTATATTTCTATTATGTTCTGGGGCTCGATGTTTAAACAATCAACCTGTTAATGCTATGGGTAATAATAATTTGTTGATAAGGCACAGGCAGAGGCCCGGCGTGGTTTTGAGGCCTGCTAGTGTCGACCCTAATTAGGAAAAGGGTCTTGTCTACTGATCCATGATGAGCGCACTATCCGCATGTGGGAAGCGTGTATGGGCGCCCCCCTCAATTTGATTCGATTCGCATCTCGTCCAAATCGCCTCATTTAGTCGGGTTTTCCATTTGCCGCATGCATATGCAGGTGCGAACCCTTGGTACCAGGGTGGAACTTTTGTAGTCGGCATTTAGGGAGACACGTTCTTAGAGTGCTATGAGGGTCCCCTTTTCTTCGTGGGGCTTGATTAGCCGTGCGCTCACTGCACGGGGTTCTTTGGGCTTGATGCGAAGAAGAGTTAAGTTGTGTAGAGTGCCTCGCTTGGTGGGTTTGATTCCCGTCTGGCGGGATATTCTTACGTGTACGGCCAAAATTGGTGCACCCCTGCAGGGATAAATCTTCTCGAGAAGCCGTGTTTTCCGCGGTTATGGTTAACTTGGTGAAAGTACTGGCTAACAAGTACTCAGAATAATTTACACCTAACTAATGATAACTTGACTAGTAATAGTCTTATTGACACAATGACTTGACCCATCATTAATCCAACTGTGTGAGTTATCCTCGGATTGCTTCTTTGGATAAGGGGCGAGATCCAGGATGGGTTTGTTTGGTGGTCAGTTATAGTTGGTTACGATACGCTATCTTATCTCCTTTCTGATAGCCGGAAGTTGTAGTATGTATCTGTAGTTGGTTAGTGCAGCCAGCTGCCGCATCTTTTGTATCCCCTTTTCTTCCGTTGAACCCAAAGCATCTGTGCTTGGTGTTGACGGGTTACACTTTGGTGAACTGTGAGTCTTGCTTGCCAGTACGTTTATGTACTGACCCCTTTGGGGCTGTGGTTTCCGCAGACTACGCTTACGAGGATCCCCGTGATGGCTACTACATGGAGTTTGACGAGGCTGCTGACGAGTAGATAGCGGACCCAGGCAGGATCCGAGACATCGTGGATGGGCTCCGTTTTCCTTTTCATTCCCGGCTTCTTAAGCCTATTTGGATTTTGTCTGTACTCAGACCTTTGAATGCTTCCGCTGTGATGTAATGATGATATGTTGGGACATGTGTCCTCTGGATGATTGTATTTGCTATCTATGCTCTAGTGAGAGCTATTTGCAACTTATTTCTATTTATTTGTGTCTTAGAGATATGTTGTGTTATCATTCTGTTAAACGCCGTTGACGTACCATGTGTGTATGGTATGAAGTACGTCAATGGTAGTATCCTGATTTCTATGGGATGGTTTACGTAGACGGTGAACAGTAGGGGTTGGTTGTCACACCTACGTGTGGTGGCCTACTCGTAAGAGATGCGGGTGCCGGTAAGCCCCGTAATCCAATCAACTACTGTTCAACGGAACTGCGAGTATCCCCTAGAAGTCCGGGTGCGACAAATTGTGTCGGATCGGGACGTCAAGTTCACCTCATACTTTTGGAAAACGTTGATGGCCAAGCTCGGCGTCAAGCTACTCTTCTCCACCGCCTACTACCCACAAACGGATGGACAAACCGAGGTCGTCAACCGCACACTATCTTCACTCCTTCGAGCATTGATCAAGCCCAACCTAAAGAATTGGGAAGAATGCATCCCACATGCCGAGTTCGCCTACAATCGAGCACTACAGCAAGCTACCAAGCGAAGCCCCTTCGAGATCATCTACGGCTTCAACCCCAACACCGCTCTCGACATACTACCATTTCCTCTACGCGAGCAAACCAACATGGACATTGACAAGCGCACCGACTACATCAAGAAGCTACATGATTCCACAAGAGCTACACTTGAGAAGAATTCTGAGCATCGATCCTACGTCATAAACAAGAACAAGAAGCCAATGGTGCTCCAAGAAGGTGACCTTGTTTGGCTACACTTGCATAAGGACCGTTTTCCCGAAGAGCGCAACTCCAAGCTCAAGCCAAGAGGCAACGACCCTTTCAGGATCGTCAAGCGCATCAACAACAACGCCTACAAGATCGACTTACCAAAATCCAAGTAACTTGTCCACAATTCATTCAATGTCAAGGACATATCTCCCTTCCATGGATACCCAAGTGATGAAGACGACGACGAGTCGAGGTCGACTCTTTTTCAAGGGGGGGGGAGAAGATGCAGCCCACCCAATTCCACCAAGTGCACCAATGACAAGATCACGAGCAAAGGCCATACATGACAAGGTGAATTCACTCCTCTCGCTACATGCTTTCGTTGACTTGGCGAATGGTGCGCTTCCTCATGGAAATGCCCTTTGTGTGCTCAGGTGTGGCCCCACCATGGACCCCCAAAACGATGCTCAAAGAGTTGCCCAAGAAGATGCGGAAGGTGAACGAGAGGGACCAGCGCAAGAAGACGAAGGCAAGAAGACCTAGGTGGCGGAACCTCCGGTGAACCCACAGGAGCCTCCGCCCTGCTCCAGGCAGCGGAGCCTCCGGTGCCACCTCCGCCCAAACCCCCTTCTGTTCGATAAGAGCGGATTCTCCACCGGAGCCAGCATCAGAGCCTCCAGTGGTCCGACCCCGGAGGCGGAGCCTCCGGTGCTACCTTCGCAGAAAACTCGTTCGGTGCGATAAGGGCGGAGCCTCCACCGGAACCCCACCGGAGCCTCCGGCTGAACCACCGGAACCTCCGGTGAAAGCACCGGAGCCTCCGCTCCTGCGCGGCCTGCGTGCCAACTTTCGGGCCTTGACCCTTGTATCTCCTCCTCCCACCTACCCCCTTGGCACTATACTATAAATAGACTCCCCAATCTCAGATCTAGGGTTAGAGTTGAAATTAGAACATTGAGCTTTGCTCCTTTGTATCCCTCTCTGAGGCTACTCCTACGGTGTGTACCTAGGAACCTATCAAGGCTACTCCTACGACTTCGTCTAGGACCGTATCAAGATTTACCCAACTACGTGTCCTCTCCCCTTGGGTTTCAGTCAAGAGTTGTCCAATCTTCCTCTCGTAAATCCTTGAGGTTATATTGGCGTAGTGGACTGGCTACGGGTGTGAAACGGTTTGTATCAAGGTGAGTTCAGTTGGATCAATCGTTCCGTAGGCGGACCTCGGGGTTTAGTTGAAGGGAGGTTTGGGATCTTTCGGTTCTCGCTATTTATCCCTCTTTGTGTTTCCCCGCGTTTTCCCATGATTCCCCCTCGTGTCCCCCTCTCGTGTTCTTCGTGTTCTTCGCGTTCTTCGTTCGTTCTTGTCCATTCGTGAACATCGGGCCAATCTAGGAGTAAACCTCCGCATCATCTGGTATCTAGAGCTAGATTGACACAAATCCGACACCCACTCCCCACCTTTTCCACCAATTTTTCTTCTATCCACCATAAATTAAAAAATTTGACCAAATATAGCCAAAAGGGATTTCGACCGATCTGTTGATTTTTGGAGTTTTTCGTGGATTTGATCCATGGATTTGTTGCCAAACACCATTCCCCACCTTTCAATTCAGACACTTTTCCCCAATTTGTCCAAAAAAAATTCTTGATTTGAGAGGAATTTCGAAATTGACCAAAAATCTCAGAAAAATCCTGCTCGTTGATTCTTGGACAGATTTTGTAACTTGTTTTTCTTTGTCGTCGTTGATCCGAATTGAGTGAAACAAGTTTTCATGCGACGCCCACGACACCATCTACGCTTCCACATCAACGGAACGCCACGACATTGATATCCACCGGCCGCAAGTCCGTGATCATCAATAAGAGAGGTATAACTTGCTTCCGCTTGACCCAACTCATCCATTGTGTACCTTACCTATTCGGACTAGTTCTTTTACACCGCTTGGCATCGCATTAGTGGAACCGAGAGTGCGAGTTTGGCGCTTGTGAGAGATTAGCTACGAGTAGGCATTGGCATTTTAGAATCCATCAAAAAGAGAAAAAAAAAGGAGAAAGAGCAAGAAGCAAAAAGAGCCAAAAGTAGAAAAGGATCGATGCCGATTGCTATCATTTGTAGGAACGTGTAGCTTTGCATCGCGAAAGAGAAAAGCGTGACCGGTTGACACGATGCGAATCTTGTTGCCTTTTATAGTTTGCGGTTCGAGCTAGCGTCTTCCTTATGTTGGTGTGGCATTGAGCTTAGTCTTCGATAGGTTCATTTCGTCTCCGCTCGTCCATTGGCCGCACTAACACCATTTATCATTTGTGTGTGCGTGTTCCACCCATAATTTCTTCCACTAGGTTTGTTTTTTGTGCTAACTTTTCTTTGGTTCTTCTCCATGTTTGACAACAAACTTTTCTTCGGTTTCTTCGATTTTTTTCGCCACTTTCCTAACCCATTTGCCTTCCACATAAAGTGTGTGTGTTGTCGTTTGCGGTTTCTTTTGATCTTTTTGGATTCACTCTTGACATACTGCCCTACACCTAGGCTCGTCCACTAGCCTCAATACGACCAAAAAAGATAATGTTGGGTAAGTGAGACATCCATTCCTTCAATATCACCCTTGTGTGTTTTTGAGATGGCTAGGGAAGGAGTATTCACAAGTCCGAGCTCGGAGGATGAAGGAAACCCTTTCTTCAACGCTAATGCTTACGCCAACTTCATCAGCCACAATGACCATTTCCAGCTCCGTGAACTCGTCAAGGACGGGTTGCAATGCTATGATCGTCGAATCCAAGAGCAAAAGGCTAGATTGAATAATCAAATGACGCGCATCAACATCAATTTGGCAAATCTTTCCAACCGCCGTAATTCATCATCATCCTCAAGGTCTCGTCGCTCAAGCCACCACAACCAAGATCTTCACCAAGCTCGTCGCAATGACCGCCACGATCGCCATGATCGCAACAACAACATGGAGGATGGTGGACAACCTCGACAACAACAACCACCTCCTCAAAAACCATAGCAACCTCCTCAACAACAAGCTCCGCGACGACATTGGTACGAAGATAGCTCGCCATCACCACCTCCTCAACATCGCCTACAATCGAGCACTACACCAAGCTACCAAGCGAAGCCCCTTCGAGATCGTCTACGGCTTCAAGCCCAACACCGCTCTCGACATACTACCATTGCCTCTACGCGAGCAAACCAACATGGGCATTGACAAGCGCACCGACTACATCAAGAAGCTACATGATTCCACAAGAGCTACGCTTGATAAGCATTCCGAGCACCGAGCCTACGTCATGAACAAGAACAAGAAGCCAATTGTGTTCCAAGAAGGTGACCTCGTTTTGCTACACTTGCACAAGGACCGTTTTCCCGAAGAGCGCAACTCCAAGCTCAAGCCAAGAGGCGACGACCCTTTCAAGATCGTACGTCAAGCGCATCAACAATAACGCCTACAAGCTCGACTTACCAAAATCCAAGTACCTCGTCCACAACTCATTCAATGTCAAGGACATCTCTCCCTTCCATGGATACCCAAGTGATGAAGACGACGGTGAGTCGAGGTCGACTCTTTTTCAAGGGGGGAGGGGGCAGATGATGCAGCCCACCCAATTCCACCAAGTGCACCAATGACAAGATCACGAGCAAAAGCCATACATGACAAGGTGAATTCACTCCTCTCGCTACATGCTTTAGGTGACTTGGCGAATGGTGTGCTACCTCATGGAAATTCCCTTTGTGTGCTCAGGTGTGGCCCCACCATGGACCCCCAAAACGATGCTCAAAGAGTTGCCCAAGAAGACGCGGAAGGTGAAGGAGAGGGACAAGCGCAAGAATACGAAGGCAAGAAGCCCTAGGTGGCGGAACCTCTGGTGAACCCACCGGAGTCTCCGCCCTGCTCTAGGCAGCGGAGCCTCTAGTGCCACCTCCGCCCAGACCCCCTTCTGTTCGATAAGAGCGGAGCTTCCACCGGAGCCAGCACCGGAGCCTCCGGTGCTACCTCCGCCGAAAACCCGTTCGGTGCGACAAGGGCGGAGCCTCCACCGAAACCTCCGGTGAAAGCACCGGAGCCTCCGCTCCTACGCGGCCTGCGTTCCAACTTTCGGGCCTTGACCCTTGTATCTCCACCTCCCACCTACCCCCTTGGCACTAGACTATAAATAGACTCCCCAATCTCAGATCTAGGGTTAGAGTTGAAATTAGAACATTGAGCTTTGCTCCTTTGTATCCCTCTTTGAGGCTACTCCTACGGTGTGTACCTAGAAACGTATCAAGGCTACTCCTACGACTTCGTCTAGGACCGTATCAAGATTCACCGAACTACTTGTCCTCTCCCCTTGGGTTTCAGTCAAGAGTTGTCCAATCTTCCTCTCATAAATCCTTGAGGTTCTATTGGCGTAGTGGACCGGCTACGGGTGTGAAACGGTTTGTATCAAGGTGAGTTCAGTTGGATCGATCGTTCCGTAGGTGGCCCTCGGGGTTTAGTTGACGGGAGGTTTGGGATCTTTCGGTTCTCGCTATTTATCCCCCTTTGTGTTTCCCCGCGTTTGCCCATGATTCCCCCTCGTTTCCCCCTCTCGTGTTCTTCGTGTTCTTTGCATTCTTCGTTCGTTCTGGTCGATTCGTGAAGATCGGGCCAATCTAGGAGTAAACCTCCGCATCATATGGGGATCGTTTAGTTCTTGTTAATTCGGTATTAAAAAGTGTAGCAATGTTTATGCACTCTTTTCTGGAAATTCCTAAAGGTGTTCGGAAGAGACTATATTTCTATAGATCTCTTTTTTTTTTTGGCTGAGTGATGAGAACAAACGCAAGTATAGATTAACTAAATGGAATATCATTTGTAGGCCTAAGGATCAGGGTGGGTTAGGTGTGGAAGTGCTGGAGCTAAAAAAACAAATGTTTGCTAAGTAAGTGGTTGTTTAAGCTCTTAAATTAGGAGGGTGTTTGGAAGGAATTGTTGCAAAAGAAATATCTTTATAGAAAAAGTTTAGCTCATGTCGAGGCACAACCTACCGATTCTCCCTTTTGGAAGGGTCTAATGAGAGTTAAGGAAGAGTTCTTTCGTAGAGGTTCTTTTAAAATAGGTAATGGGGAAACAATAAGGTTTTCGGAGGATACTTGGTTAGGTTCAACTCCTCTACTAAATCAGTATCCTCTCTTATATAATATTGCGCAACATAAAAATGTTTCGGTGCATGATGTGTTTCACAATGCTCCACCTCTTAACATTGGTTTTGGGAGGAACCTGGTTGGAAATACGTGGGAGATGTGGTCTCATCTATGTTTGCGTTTGATGAATGTTTCTCTCAATAATACTCCTGATAGGTTTTATTGGAAGTTGTCTCAAGATGGTGTTTTCTCAATCTATGTATGAGTACCTTATGAATAGTCATACTATATTTCTTAAAACTTATTTGTGGAAGTTGAAAATTCCTCTCAAGATTAAAAAAATTACGTGGTTCTTAGATAAAAAGGTGTTGTTTATGAAATATAATCTAGCTAAACAAAGTTGGAAAGGAGATACACATTGTTCCTTTCGTGGGAATGAGGAGACGGCTGACCACTTATTTATCTTGTGCCCTTTTGCTAAACTTGTTTGGCGTGTGATTTTTTTGTACTTACAATAGCCCTCTCCCTTCAATGTTACTAATATGTTTGGAAATTGGTTAAATGGGATCGACAAAGAGACCAAAAATAGAATCCGTATGGGCATTTTGGCTATTTGTTGGTCTATATGGAATTGTAGGAATAATCTTGTGTTTAACAGGAAGACAAATTTTCATGTCTTACATGTTATCTAAATGGTGGTGCATTGGATCCGGCTATGAACTTTCTTACTACCTTCGGACCAGAGAGAGTTTATGGTGGATGGATGCAAGAGACTTCTTATCGTGGCACATGGTTTTTTCTCCCGACATACGTGGCGACATATTAATTTCGTAGTTTTGTTTTTCATGCTTTTCACTCTGAGGGAGGCTTGTCTCTTTGTGAGGTTTTCATACTTGTAAACTCTTAAGATACTATGTAACGCAATAAGTAATAAATGTTGTGTGCATCGCTCGATGCAGAGGCTGGGGTGTTCCCCATTAAAAAAAAAATCATATCTTCAATGAGGATCCGGAAGCAAGCCACACCCTTGAAACTCTCCGTCATAAATGGGCACGCATGCAATCCTCCGTTAACAAGTTCACGGGATGCTATGTCCAAGTGGGCAATGTAAGACTTGTAAGCTTAATTTTGGATGTTCACTTCATTTTAGTTATAAAAAAATTGAGTGAATCTTTTAGTCGGTAGACGGAGGGTGCCATCCTTGTGTACAATCAACTTGAGAGGTTGCCACGGCGGTGGACCCATTGTTGAAGGACCGGCAAGCGGGATATCTCCTCCTGTTCTGGCAAGTGACAACAAGGTGGAGTCCGATAGAAGGGGGATGACATGCTCACGGTGCGTCAAGTGGAGTATCAGGTCAGGAAGTAACGGCGCGACAGGTAGAGGCGACATGAAGCAGCGTCCGCCCGCATATGCCGAGGGAGGAGTGAAGCCATGTTATCCTCCTTTCACGAGGATTTGCCCTCGTTTGTCTACCGCTCCCTCTGTATTAAAATATAAGTTTTTTTAAACGGGAAATTCGAGGCTCTGCATCCGTTAGATGCACACAACTTATTTTATATATAATAAAACTACAAACGTTTAGTGTGTGAAAGTAGCCTTATTAGAATTCAACCATACCGCGGAGTGACTACAAAGATTAGCCAACGAAAATCATCAGAATAGGAGAACTGCACATGATGTAATATTCTAGTGTGCAACCGGTCACTCTGTTTGAAGATAGCCCGCACGACCGCCTTCAACCTAACACATCCATGTCTAAACGTCCATACTAGACATATTTTAGTATAAGATGTACATAAATCTACACACTAAAATATGTCCATATACGTGTTGTGTTGTATAGAAAATATTAAACATATTACATTTTATATTTTGATACGGGGAGTTTTTTTTTTTTTTGAGACATGTGACATGCTTCATTGATCAGATAACACACTTACATCGTTCGCGAGATTGCCGAGAATAAACCTAGGAGGTTCATCAACCAAATACAAGAATTGCCAGAAAAATAATCCTCCCTCGCCAGCTCATGAGCTACTAGATTCGCTTGATCAGAAAATACGGGGGGAGTATTTTAGTTGAACTATGAACGTCCGGGACTGAGTCTGTTGAAGGCCGGAATTTGCCCATCTGGTGGTCGGAGATGCTTAGAAAATCTTACGCCTTTCGTGGCATATTCGAGAAAAATCATCTTGTCGATCGATCAGGATGCCCGGACGATCACGTTCCTGGGCCACAATCGGACCTCTTTGGTCTCTACACGTACGTTATCTGGTCTATCATTCGCGTGCACATGAACGCACGCAGCACGACAAGCATGTCGACCGCCATGGCCACGAAGGTAAATAACGAAAAAAAAAAAAAAAAATGAGGTTCCTGAAACAGTCGACCGGTCATTTCGTATCTGTACGAGGGATCCATCGAGAGTGGCGGATGTGATCGGCACCACGGTACATGTCCTCCTGCCAAACGTGCGAAGACAGCACTTGCAAGTAGCGTACGTGAAGCACTCGTTTCGGTGGCCACAGCTTTCCCAGAGACAGACGAATGCATTGCGTACGGCGGTCGGTGTATGAACGGTGATGGAACAGGCCAATAGCATGGTGTTATGCAATGATAATTGGAGACGGGTGGACGGAAATCTTTTGTAGCTCCCTAGCTTTAGTTATCCTGGTTCCGGATGGCACCCACCGGGTTCGGGGCCGGGTCGACGCCCCACATACCCGTCCCATTTAACTTGTCGGGTCTCATTTCTTACCATACCCACGACCCTACCGGGTCCGGGGCCCCAACGGGTACCCATTTAAGGAACGACGGCGACACATGTGGGGAATAAAACAATGAATACTGGAATGATGTTGGTGGGAATAGACACGTGTGTACGTGTGTTATCTTCGGGACACAAAATTTCAACGCTTCCATGTGATGTGTGTGGTTTGTGTTTCATAACTCGTGGACGTGTGGCTAGACATAAGATCATTAGGGATATTGATTAGGACTTAGAGCGGGTCTGCGGGTATGCGGGTACGGGTTTGCCACCCCCATACCCGCCCCATTATACCTGGCGGGTCGAACATTTTACCAAACCCTCCCCATTTAAGGCGGGTACCCGTCGGGTTTTCGGGTTTCGGGGCCCCATTGCCATCCGTAATCCTGGTTGTTCGAAAGTTGAAAAGTTCATTTTAGGTCTAAAAAAATTCTGAGAAAATACATACAAGTATACATACGCCTGCTCGTCTGGTGTATACAAGTACATATATATTATATAGTACAGTACATGTCTAATATGTATGACCAGATTTGCGTCGAAATAGTTTTTCGGCCTACACAAAAAAGACAAATATTGAAAGGAAAAAATGTTTTTTTTGTCCTTTTACACCCACGATTTATGATATTTTGGGTAGCTACAATAAAAAGTATTATCTAGCAAAACTTGGAGGATATGTACATAACATACGTATGTGTACTCAAAATTTACTTTTACAAAAAACTAAAATTTTAAAATATCATATTTTTAATACCGAAATCACCGAAAATGGGGAGCTGAAACACCTCAGGGATGGAGAAATTTAATTAGGAATAGACTTCTAGAGGCAGATATTGATTTTCTCTTTTGTTCTCGTTTTGTTGACGCTATGGATGTGGGGGATAAAGTGCAAGCTCTGGCTGACAGATCTAGAAAAGTGATGGACTGATTTAATTTGATGTTGGAGCAGGACAATACGGCTACGCTGTTCATCTCTGTTTCCTTAGACCATGTACAACGCGGGCGTTTAGAGTGGACGCTAGGCTAAAATTCCTTACAGTTATGCCTAAATCCCGGTCGATCCGGGGATTCACTGATGCGTCAACGCAAAACAAAGCGTCCGACGTTAGGACTCCTTTTTAGCCACAACAGGCAGTTTAATTAGCGCATGCAGTGGCCCCTAGCAACCGAACTAAGCGCTTGGCGTTGGAGGCTGAGGCGCTTGGCTGATAAAACAATTTCGTGAGCTTTATTTTTATTTGTCTAAGCGTCCAAGTAAGCGACTGACAGTGTACGTGTCCTTAGTACCCTGTTTCATTAGTTTGGGTCTGATTTATTTTATGGATTTACTTCCGCTCCGATTGGCCAAACGAAACATGGCGCAATCACATTTTCAGTTGGGCTTGCATCTGCCGGTAAAATCACGAAACAGAGCCAGCACGAGGGTGAATGGGGCGGCAGGCCGGCGGCCCATTAAGCTTTCCGCCTTGTTTTTTTTCTTTAGGGAAAACTTTTTGCCTTGTTAACCATGTTATTTAATATAAATCCTCTATTTCACACAGTAAGATTTTTTTACCAAGTTATTATATATATGTTTTATTAAAAACTAAAATGTAATACCTTTTATCGCTAATAAAATATTTCAGCAGCTCCGAAAACTATTTTCGACCTTTTTTTGCATATTTAACATTTATAAAACGTATTCATCCGCACCATATAAAAAATTTACTTGGATTTTAAATTTTTTCCAACAGGTAATATTACACATCCTTATCGGGAAACATTTCTTGTCCATCAAATATAAATATCCTTGCCTATGTCACAATTGTGATATTGTTTCTTCAAAAGGGTTGTTGTCAAAACACATTCACTTCGTATTGAAATATAAGATGTTTTAACATTTTCTAGACAACACGTATCTAGATATGTTTTAGTGTGAGATAAATATGAATCTACACATATCTAGATACGTGTTATCTGAAAAGCGGTAAAACATTTTACATTTTGATACTGAGGGAGTATTACATAAAACTATGGAATCAACGAGTTATGTGTTCTAGATGCAATAAAATTAATGAATGTAGAAATCATTAAAAAAATGTGAAAATACAAATGGAAAAGAAATGAAAAAGTAATAAAGAAGTAAAAATAAAAGGAAAAATAGAGCAATAAGTAAGATTTACTCAAAGTTGTCTAAGTGTGGTGAAGCTAACCGACTTACTTGGTTTGGGTATAGGTAAAAGTAGAAAGAATTCTGAGTGCCCAAACTTTTTAGACGAAAGGCTCGAGCAGAGTTTGGATTTAAACTAATAAATCCCCATCGACAGCGTATACAACAAACAACAAACCTCTTACACATAGTGCATCATCAACCCACAAACAAGTAAAAGATTCAATACAGTAGTAGTTGAAATGCATACACCCCCCAAACTCAACGCGTAGGAAGAACACACCCGGATAACGACATGATGGGGAAGACTACTCCGGCCTATCCTGCACAAAAGTCTGGAGAGCACGAATCGCCAATCGTCATCCCCGACGTCTCGCGATCCAGTCAACCGGTTGGGTCGGAACCCCCCCCCCCCCCCCACACATAACAGTGTATTTATTCCTTTTGTTCCATAGGGTCCAACATAGCGCCGCACAACAGTTCCAAAACACTCGTTTCGTTTGACCTACGTATCCGTGTAAGCACCGAAAAATGTCCGCTAGACAGGGGGGGAGGGGGTTTCTGCGAGCATGCCAGCAGTTCCCAGCATATAGCCCATTGTAGGGACCATGGCGGTGGTGGATGTTACCGTTGGAAGGAAGGCACTTCCAACCCAGCTGCCACAGGAATATGCACACTTTAAGGGGAATGACGATTCTCCAAAGGTCGCTAAACTGTTTGCTAGCGGTGCCTTGGTAGAATTTACGGTACATGGAACATACGGAGAATCTCCCTAAAGGTTCAAGAGCCCAGGTGATGAGATCCTGACCGGCGGTAAACTGGATCCATTTGTGAAAATGGCTTGTAATATGGAACATAGGTAGCAACTAACTCTCTCTCTCTCTTTGTGCCTCTCTTTCTCACTGCCGGTAACATTCATACTTCTCTCCAAACCTCACAGATCAGTGGTAAAAAAATATACCACCGCATACATGCGTGCCACTAGCAACGTGTGCTAGAAAGACGGCCAGTCGGCCAGCTGCAGATCGAGTGGCATTCATGTGTCAAAGGCTCCGCAATGCAGGCATGGTTCCACAATCATTTGCTCAACACGATAAGGTAAAGAACAAGAACAACCGGCGCCTCATTAAACAACATCATACTACGGAGGAAATGTTGCCACGGAATTATACTCAAGAGAACAAGACAGGTGGACAGCACACCTAATCCCTGCAAGTTAGTGGCAATAAAGTGCTAACCACTGCACCGCCAAAGTGTTTGTCTAGCAAGTCGCAAATTGGCCGTCGTCCCAGAGCGGCAGAATAGTACGGGTACCACGAAAAATGCGAAAGATTCTTGCAGTTTTCATTGAAGTCTATTGGTCTGTGTTTGGATGACATGCGCATGGCTTGCATGACAGGAACACAAGACCATACATCTCTGGCCTCAAATTTTGGCGGTGTGTTTGGATGACATGCGCATGGCTTGAATGACAGGACTTAATCCGATGATTGAAAACTCTGATATTATCAAATCCACTAAACCCTCAATTTTCCTTGCAAGGAAAGGCATATATTAATAAATGGTTATAGTGGATTAAGTCCTAATCGGCACTGCAATTTTCAGTTGCCGTACCTGATGCAAACTGACAGAATTATATATTGTTCTACTCGCCGACTTTGGAGAACGCAGGATTTCTCCTTTGGTTCCTGTCACAATCACTTAGCCAAACTATGTAAAATATTCACTTTTGCAATGATATTTTATTATAATCCTAGTAAACATTGGTTTATGGAACTGAGGATGCTCCGCCCTGTTCTACTGTTAATTAAATGGTATATACAGCCTCCAAAATTATCCCATTTCTGAAAAAAAAAACTTCCAGCATTTTTCTGGAATAGACTGGCTGGATAAAAACAGCCGATGACAATCTATGCTAGTTCTTCCCTGTTTGCTAGACCGTGTAAACTATTCCCTACTATTGTAATGCGTGTTTAAGTAGTTGCAACAGTAGCAGAAAATGCTAAACATTTTTCAGAAGTTGCTGAATTGACTTCCCTTCTTCTTTCCACGAAACAGGGTTTTCGTCCTGCTTTATAAATAAAGCAACCGACTTCCCTTCTTCTTTTCTGAAGACGTAAAACCTTTGCTTAGTTTATTACTATAGCAAAAACATTTGCCATTTGTACACAATTGCCATTTGTACACAAAACAACGGCATGGCAGAGGCCTGCGAGAGAGAAAAGTTGTCGGTGTTGAAGATTTTGAGTTTTAGTTGAGAAAGGGGGGATATGTTTATTAAATCTCCATCACACTAATGCGGAGCACAACAGAAATTGGTTTTGCCCAAGAGGACTCATGTCTCATTGGTGAAAGTAAATGAACTAATGTTCCAAAACACAAGTAATAAAATTTAGTGAAGGGCCTGATGGTTTTACCAACAGATTCTTCGTGGCCTGCTGGGGGATCATCAAGGCAGACGTCATGGCTGCGTTTGACTCGCTAAGTCGTAGGGATACCCGTGGATTTGGGGCAGTTAATCAGGCCCTCGTCACGCTGTTGCCCAAAAAGGACGGGGCCGAGGAGATCAAGGACTTCAGACCGATCAGCCTGATCCACAGCATGGCTAAGCTGGTGGCCAAGGTGGTCTCAATTCGGGTGGTCACGGTCCTGCCACAGCTGGTGGGGGAACATCAAAGTGCCTTTGTGCGTGGGAGATGCCTCCATGACAATTTCATGGCAGTGCAAGGCACGGCCCGTAGACTCAACAGCCTGGGCAAGGCAGCGGTACTCCTTAAGCTCGACATAACGAAAGCGTTTGACACTGTGAGTTGGGCCTTCCTTCTAGAGGTGTTGAGGAGCTTGGGTTTTGGAGACCGGCTGATCTCCATTATCTGTGGATTACCGTCGACGGCTTCCACAAGGGTTCTGCTAAATGGCCGGCCTGGTGACAAGATCTTCAACAGGCGTGGACTACGACAAGGGGATCCCCTTTCACCCTAGCTGTTCATCATGGTCATGGAGGTACTCCACCTGTTGATTGAGAGGGCTACGGCCCGTGGATTGCAGGACCGGCTGGCTCGGAATGGACTGCGAAATCGCACGGCCATATATGCGGACGATGTCGTCACCTTCCTGCACCCTACCACGCGAGACCTTAGGGTCTTCGCTGCGCTTGTGGAAGATTTCGGGGCGGCATCCGGCTTGCGTACTAATTTGCGAAAATGCTCTGCACACTTGATCCGCTGTGGGGACGAGGAGGCGGAGCTGGTCACTAGGGAGCTGAGGTGTCAGATTCTCCCCTTTCCGCTGCGCTACCTTGGTCTCCCCTTAGGCCTCAGGAAGCCTTCGGCGGAACAGCTCCGGTATCTGGTGGACGCTATTGCAGGGTACCTCCCCAGGTGGCAAGCCGGCCTCCTCAATAGAGGTGGGCGACTGGAGCTGATCAAGACCACGCTGTCGGCGGTGTCCATTTTCTCCATGATGTCGCTCGATCTGCCAATGAAGACGCTGGCCGACATCAACAAAATCCTCAGGGGATTCCTGTGGAGAGGGCGCAAAGACGCCCGTGGAGGACACTGTCTCGTGGCTTGGGACAGGGTTTGCATGCCTAAGGACCTGGGAGGACTCGGGGTGCCGAACATGAGACTGATGAATCTGGCCCTGAGAGCACGGTGGCTGTGGCTCGGTAGGACGGACGGGTCGAAGCCATGGAAGGAGTTCAATATCCAGGTCCCGCGGGAGGCAAAGGCACTTTTTGAGGCCGCGACTGTCTCGGTTCTAGGCGATGGGGCCTCCACTTTTTTCTGGACGGATAGGTGGCTGCAGGGCGGGCGCATTAAAGACCTGGCACCAAACCTCCTTCTTGAGGTGCCCAAGAGGGCCCGCACATCCAGGACGGTCCGAGACGGCCTAGCCGGGGGCTGGCTAGAGGATGTGCCTACTGACCTAAGCGCCCCGGAGATCCGCGAGCTCCTCGATTTAGCCGAACTTTTAACGGAGACCACCCTCGTGGAAGGGAAAGAGGACGAGTTCAGGTGGAACGGGGAAGCAAGCCTCACCTACTCGACGCGCTCTGCGTACAGAGCACTCTTCCATGGGTCGGTGAGGTTTGCCGGGGCACTTCAGGTTTGGCAATCCCGGGCGCCGAACAAATGCAAGGTCTTCCTGTGGCTAGCCATGCGGAACAGATGCTGGACGGCGGACAGGCTGAGTCGTAGAGGATTGCCACACCCCGCGGCATGCCCCTTCTGCGACCAACAAGGAGAGTGCATTGACCACCTCCTTCTTGGATGCGCCTTCGCGCGGGAGATCTGGCACAGTTTCTTCTCCAGATGGGGTGAGACAGACTGGACCCCATTGGCGGATGACACATTGGTGGACTCGCTTCCGGCCAGGCTGTTAGGAGGACCGGACAAGAAAGATATGTGGACGGCCATCAACCTGGTCTGCTGGTGCCTCTGGAGGCACCGCAATGGAGTTGTGTTTGATGGGCTCCGGCCGTCGGTGCAGAGGGCCTCTTCATTAATCGAGGAGGAAGCCCAGTTGTGGTGCGCAGCAGGACTGTTCCGGGGTAGTCTTCGGCAGGTGGATAGGTGGAGGTCTCGCGAGTAGTCGATTTATGTGAGGGGTGGGTTGCGTGCTGTGCGGTTGTGCCAGACGCGTTATAATTTGGCCTCTTGGCCTCTTCTTCTATGAAACCGATACGTCTCCCAGGACGTATCCTTGAAAAAATAAAATTTAGTGATACAACATGCACAAAGTTGGTGAAATCATTCAATTTTTTCAATAGTAGTTTTGCCACTGTTATGGACAACCAAGGAAGAACAGATTCTGTATAGTTCATCTACTAAAAATAAACAGTAATTCAACTTTCTTTTTAATAACAGATCGACTTTGATATGTAAGTTTTGCATGTTTAGATGAATTTGCTTGTGCTAAAGAGTTTCATCAGAAACATCAACAAAGACAAAAATAAAGGACAGCACATCGAACGGCACCAGTGATTTAAATGCTCCAGTAAACCAACTATTATTCAATCACAAGATGAACTAAAATACTCTATAAAAAGGTTCACAACACTAACAAAACAATTAAATAAAGCAAAGTGCGGTTGGGCGGCCTAGTAGTACCAATCATAGATCAAACTAATCCTTAGACTAAATTGTCCGTGGTAATCAACTAATCATCCGCACCGCCCAGAAATACTCTAGTCCGCAATTGGAGCTTTGCCAATAAGTTGCTAGCACGACTTTGTGTGTATAAAAGGGCCCTAATCTGAAGATGAATTCGCTCATCAGTGCAAGCTAACCGCCCTCTTTGAAGTGTGTAGCTAGACACATCATCCAGGGCAGCATAAAGAGAGTGAAAGCAGGATGGTGAAACTCACATTCGGAAGCTTCGGTGACTCCTTCAGCGGCACGTCCATCAAGGCCTACGTGTCGGAGTTCATCGCCACCCTCCTCTTTGTGTTCGCCGGCGTCGGGTCCGCCATTGCCTACGGTGAGTCACATGAGTGTGGGAACCGTGTCAGTGATCACTCGTCAGTAGTATGATGCATGTAGTTCATTGCTAAGGGATGATTTGGTTTCTGCAGGCAAACTGACCAGTGATGGCGCTCTGGACCCGGCTGGCCTGGTGGCCATCGCGATCGCCCACGCCTTCGCGCTCTTCGTGGGCGTCGCGGTCGCCGCCAACATCTCCGGCGGGCACCTCAACCCCGCCGTGACCTTCGGGCTTGCCGTCGGTGGCCACATCACCATCCTCACCGGGATCTTCTACTGGGTCGCCCAGCTGCTCGGCTCCACCGCCGCCTGCTTCCTCCTCAAGTTCGTTACCCACGGAAAGGTCCGTACTACGTAGTACTTGCCACAACATCACTCTACTGCCTGTTCAGTTCACGTACAGAGTAACCGATGGATTGTGTACGCAGGCCATCCCGACGCACGCGGTGGCGGCGGGCATGAACGAGTTCGAGGGCGTGGTGATGGAGATCGTTATCACCTTCGCGCTGGTGTACACGGTGTACGCCACGGCGGCGGACCCGAAGAAGGGGTCCCTCGGCACCATCGCGCCCATCGCCATCGGCTTCATCGTGGGCGCCAACATCCTCGCCGCCGGCCCGTTCAGCGGCGGCTCCATGAACCCCGCCCGTTCCTTCGGCCCGGCCGTCGCCGCCGGCAACTTCGCAGGGAACTGGGTCTACTGGGTCGGACCCCTCATCGGAGGCGGCCTCGCCGGGTTCGTGTACGGCGACGTGTTCATCACTTCCTACCAGCCAGTCGCCGACCACGAGTACGCGTAAATCGCGCGCATAGGTCGAAGTGTCCAACGCTCGCTCTGCCCGTTTCAGATGAAGCGCATCGTTAAGTTGCTCGCTCTTCGTCCTGTCCTGTGATGTGGGTAAAGCTTGTGTACCAATGGTGCGTCACGGTCACGGCACCTGTGTTTTCCCTTTTGATTCAATCCGTGTAAAAATGTTCTGCTGTCCTCGTTGGGAAGAAGAAAAAAGATCGTTCCACGGAACAACCTCTCGTTTGCAGTTTATTTCCATTGCATATGTGGATTTGGAATATTGCGTAGTCCCTTATCACGCGCAACGGGCGATTTGTGATGGAATGGAACTGGTGTTAACTGCAAACACTTCGTGTGTACGGTTGCGCTCCTTCCCTGCAAACCGCGCCACCCTTCTCCCCTTTCAAATGTTGCTCAGAGGCGCCCCTGAAACTCTGAACTGAACTGTAAAAATGAGAAAAAAATCTTGCTTGTGCCTAGTTTATGACCTAGGAAACTAGGGTTGGCGACTCCTCCGGCGACTTATCACCGGGGTGAGATTGAATCGGAGTGCAAACTCGAGATCGGTTCCAATCGGGATTTCGGCTCCGTGGGAGGAGATATTTGGCCTCCGCCGGCTAGCGATCCGTGGTGTCGTTGTCAGGCAGGAGTTGTTCTCGAGCGTGGAGTTGGGTCTTTTCGACGGTAACTTCTCTGTTCCGATCGACAGGGGCGATGGCGGCGTCTAGAGGAAACAGCGCAGGCAGATCGAGAGAAGGCGAAGTGGATCTAGAGGAGGCCCTGCAAAATCTTGATCTGAGGGAGGGTGAACTAGACGATGTGGTCATCGGAATTGATGAACTCAAGGATCTCAGGAAACAGGCTCGTTGGCTCGCAGTAGCTAAAGTTAACACAAGGAAACCAATCAATTCATCAGTTTTATTTGAAACACTTCGTGGAGTTTGGGGACTAGCTTACGAACCAGAATTTCGTGAGGTTGATGACAATCTTTTCACATTGAAGCTTTTCTGTCTGGGAGACTGGAATAAGGTGATGAACCAGGGACCGTGGCTTTACAAAAAATTAGTTGTTGTCATAAGCGAGTACGATGGGCTCACTGATCCGAGGGAGGTGAAGTTGGATAGAACCATGGTGTGGGCACAGATACATGCTATCCCTGAGATGTATCGGGTGGCAAAGGTGGTTGACCAGCTCGCTAGAAGAATTGGAAAGGTGTCTTGTGTTGAGATGAACCCGACAAGGTTTTTCGAAGGAGACTATGTACGGGTAAGAGCGAGTATTGATGTTAATAGTCCTCTTATCCGCTTTGCTCCCCTTAATATTGGTGGGAAAGATCGACTATTACTGAAAGTAAAATATGAAAAGATCGGCTTTTTCTGTGATGTGTGCGGAATAATGGGACACGATATGGAGGAGTGTGGAGATGGAGTGCATGATCAGACCACACTACAATATGGTAAATGGATGTTGGCCACAAGGAGAAATTTAACACGACAATTCTCAGCTAGGGGTGGTTTTTCGGGTAGAGCTGGAGGTCGAGGATGGGGACGGGGTAATGCTACTCCTTATGGTCGCAAGAGAGGCTCGGAGGATATGGAAACAGAAGAAGAAATTAGCGACACAGCCTCTAGTCCGTTGAAAAAGGTGGGTGATCTCATGGAGGAAGATACAGGGGATCCGAAAAAAGGGGCACTAGTGACTACCTCCAAGAAGCTATTATTTGACAGCGAGAGAGAAGTCGACGTGGGAATAAGATCAGATCATGATGAGAACCTGCCTGGTGGGAAGGGTGATCTCATACCCCCTCCACCGGCGGGCTATTGCAATCCAAGAGAGAAAAAGAGATCTAAGAAAGTGGAAGAAGGAAACAACACAAGCTCTAATGATAGCAGATCGGCGGCTCCGCTCGACGGAGACCGCCGGGAACAATGAATCTTCTAAGATTGAACTGTCGGGGCTGCGGGCGGCCCGAGACAGTTCAAGAAATTGGCAACTTGATTCAGTTGCATCGCCCCTCTTTGGTTTTTCTCTCGGAAACCAAACTGTCAGATACGAGAGCGAAAGAATTAAGATTCAGGTTCGGGTTTAGGAATGCGTTTGAAGTGAAGTCTGAAGGAGCAAGTGGTGGCTTGGCTTTGTTCTGGAACAATGAGTCGGTGGTGAGCCTGAACTCTTATAGTAGGACTCATATTGATGTCATGGTTCAGAATGAAGCATTGGGACAGAAAGAATGGCGGTTCACTGGATTTTATGGCGATCCGGTTAGATCGAGGAGGAAACGTAGTTGGGAGCTCCTCCAATATTTACGAACAGAGTCTGATAGTCCGTGGCTATGTGCAGGGGATTTCAATGAGATTCTTGATGCTAGGGAGAAGTTTGGAGGAAATAGAAGGGAAGAATGGATGATGGAGCATTTTCGAGATACGGTGGATATGTGTCACTTCTCAGATTTGGGCTTTGTTGGTCTCCCATATACCTAGGATAACAGACAACGTGGAAATAGAAATATTAAAGTTAGGTTGGACCGTGCTCTTGGTGACAATCGTTTCATGGATTGGTTTGGGAATACGGATGTTCTTCACATACAGACCACGAAATCTGACCACTGTGGTCTGCTCATCCGTATATTTGAAGAAGTGGACGCGGGAATCAATACTTCCAAAGTGTTTAGGTACGAAAATGCTTGGTCGAGGCATGTATCATATACAGCCTCGGTACAGGAGGCGTGGATCCCAGCTACTGGGGATCTTGCTTCGGTGGCCGCTGCTATTGGAGGGATCCGATCCAAGTTGCAGCGATGGAGCAGTAATGAGTTCGGCAACGTCAAAAAACAGTTGATTGCAATGAGGAGAAGGCTAGAAGAATTGAGGAAAAATTCAATTGGGACTGGTCCGTCAAGAGAAGAATTTCGGCTGATGGATAGGATCTCAGAACTCCTAGCAAGAGAGGAAATTATTGCAAAGCAAAGATCACGTATTCAATGGCTCAAGGAAGGAGATCGTAATACATCATTTTTTCATGCTAGAGCAAAAGAAAGAGCGAAGCAAAACAGAATAAAAAGGCTACATTTGGAAGACGGCACTGTTATTCATAAACAAACGGAGATTGAGAATGCTGCTGTTCTTTTTTACAAGAATCTGTTCTGTAGTGAAGGTACAAATCCAGAATTGATAACTGATTCAATGGAGGTGAAAATTGATAGCCAGATGAACAATAACCTTTGCATGCCGGTCTCTGATATGGAAATTGAGAAGGCCCTGTTCATGATGCACCCCAATAAATCTCCGGGGGCGGATGGTTTCACTGCAGGTTTTTATATCAGACATTGGGATTTATTGAGGAATTCTATTTGCTGCGGGGTTAGGATTTTTTTTGAAACAGGTAATATGCCGGAGGAGGTGAATGAAACAGTATTAGTCTTAATTCCAAAAATAAAGGATCCTTTGAGCCTAACACAATATAGGCCTATTTCATTATGCAATGTGTTATACAAAATTGTTTCGAAGATTCTTGCTCTTAGACTCAGGCCTATTCTGGAGGAGATTATTTCTGAAGAACAGAGTGCCTTCGTACGAGGGAGATTAATCACGGATAATGTGTTAACAGCGTATGAATGTATTCATTACTTGCAAAGGAAAAAAGGTAAATCTGGTGCTTGTGCAATTAAATTGGATATGGCTAAAGCCTATGATCGTGTGGAGTGGACCTATCTCAGGAGTATTATGGAGAAGATGGGTTTTGCGGAATGGTGGATTGCTAGAATAATGGCATGTGTGGAATCAGCCTCCTTTTCGGTGCGTGTCAATGGTGTGTTTTCAGAAGTTTTCAAACCCTCGAGAGGTATCCGACAAGGTGATCCCTTAAGTCCATATCTATTTCTTCTTTGCTCGGAAGGATTAACACATCTCCTGAAAACTTTTGGATTAAATTACCTTGCAAGAGGTATTCGTGTGGGTATCCATGCCCCATGGATCTCACACTTGTTATTCGCGGACGATTGTATTGTGTTTACTCAAGCAACAGTGGAGGGAGCTAACAGAATCAATGCCATTCTCGAGAGATATCTCCATGGCTCGGGTCAGATGGTCAATAAATCAAAATCTGCAGTGTTCTTCAGTAGTAATTGTAATGCAGACAAGAAACAGGAGATTCTCTCAGCTCTTGACATTCATACAAAAGCATTGGGTGAAAAATATTTAGGCCTCCCAACTGCTTTGGGTAGGTCTACGGATGATCAATTTGAGAGTATTTTAACAAAGATAAAACGGCTGATCAATGGTTGGGCTTCTCAGTTCTTGAGTAGTGCGGGGAGAGAGGTTCTTATTAAAGCAGTATGCCAGGCAATACCAACGTATTCGATGAGTTGTTTTCGACTGTCAAAGAAATTATGTAAGACAATTGGCAGTGTCATTGCTCGGTTTTGGTGGGGAGGTGATGAAAACAAACGAAAGATGCATTGGCGGAAGTGGAGAGATATGGCTATCCCAAAGGAAGATGGAGGTATGGGTTTTCATGATATTGAGCTTTTTAATCAAGCTATGTTGGCTAAACAAGGGTGGCGTCTTATTACTACCCCTAATTCCCTATGTGCAAAAGTTTTAAAAGGGAAATATTTTCCTAATGTTGATTTCATGAATGCTTCGAAGAAGAAGGGATCATCACATACATGGAGAGCTATCCTATATGGGAGAGAAGCGTTGAAACTTGGCATGATTAAGAGGGTTGGCGATGGTACATCTATTAATGTTTGGAATGATCCATGGATCCCCGATAATCCTAATATGAGACCTATGAGAAGAGAGATCACTAGTACAGTGACTTTGGTGGAAGAATTATTGCATCCGATTACGGGGGAGTGGAAGGAAAATGTTGTCAGGGCAAACCTTATTCATTCCGATGCCGAAGCTGTCCTGAAGATTCCAGTAGGTAGTATATTAGAGGATACATGGGCATGGCTACCGGAAAGACTTGGTTTCTTCTCCGTTCGATCGGCTTATAAAACCCTGATCCAGCGGGTTAATATTCAGCCAGGTGGTTCTCCTAGTACTAGGAACACACAGATGTGGAAGAAGCTATGGAAAATACCAGTACCCCCAAAGGTAAAGAATTTTTGGCGGAGAGTGATTAATAATTTTGTGCCAACTAAAGAGGTTCCCTGTGATCGCCATATTGAGAGATTGGGCTTATGTGATGATTGTGGACAGATTGAAACCATTCATCATGCACTTTTTAAATGTACTTGGGCAAGAAACTTCTGGTCTGAAATTTACAATATCAGGGGCTTCAAAATTCCGAAACTTCATCCGGTATCTTGGGCTACTGACATCATTGAAGGTAATTGTGTTTTGGGGGAGGCCCGACCTATTATTCTGTGTGGTGCCTGGGCAGTTTGGACGGAAAGAAATGCCAGGAGACATGACGAAACGCGAAGATCGCTGAGCAATTCTGTTCGGTGGACTCTGGAAATGGTACTGGACCTATCAACATCTTGCAAGGAACTAGTGCCTCGGTTAAAACCTGTACAAGTTAAATGGAGATCATATCTTGTTGAATCCAACATCGGGAGTACAGGAATTGGAATAAGGGATCATACAGGTAATCTGATTTGTGCCCAGGCCTTTTGGTATGATCATGCTACTAGCCCTTTGGCGATGGAAGCATTTGCTTTTAGGGACGGTGTTCGCCTTGCTGTTCACAGAGGGATCCGCAAAGTGGTTGTGGAGTCTGATTCTTTGCAACTTTGCCAACTCTGGGAGAGCAAAAGGTTTGAACGATCAGAGGTTGCACCAATTCTTTCAGAGGTCAGTGATGTTGCAGGGAACCTATTATCCCTCACTCTAAAGCATATCCCTAGAAGTGCTAATGAATTGGCCCATTTATGTGCTAGAAATTGTAGTTCAGAGAGAAGGAGATGTCTTTGGGTAAATTTTATACCCCGCTTTCTTGATGCATGTATCAAGAGAGATTGTAATCCCGGATGATTTTATCGGCGGCAAGTCTGTACTCTTTTCCTTACCAGGGTACCTACGGGGACTGGAAGGTTTTTAACGAGGCAGACTTGTTTGCTTAATATAGTTTGTTAATTCTCAAAAAAAAAAGAAACTCTAAACTGTATCCCTCTCCTGTTTCCTCCTCCAATTTCTGAAGACAAGAGAGAGAAAATATACTAGTGCTGCACAATGGCGTCCTCCAACCTCAGGGCTCACATGGAGCGGTCCTTCTCGGCGCCGGCGCTCCGGTCGTACCTCGCCGAGTTCATCTCCACTTTCCTCTTCCTCTTCGCCACCGTCGGCTCTGCCATCTCTGCCAGTTCGTCTCGTCGTCGAATGCTCTCTGATTTCCACGCAGTAACAAAACACGATCCAAGTCGTTTTCACAGCCTAAATCACGCTTACGCACGGCGCGGTGGTTTTTTTTTTTGGGTTGCTGCAGGGATGCTGACGCCCGACGTCTCGTCCAACGCCTCGTCCCTGGTGGCCACCGCGGTGGCCCAGGCGTTCGCGCTCTTCGCAGCGGTGTTCATCACGGCCGATGTCTCCGGCGGCCACGTCAACCCCGCCGTCACGTTCGCCTTCGCCCTTGGCGGCCACACCCCCTTCCCGACTGCCATCCTCTACTGGACATCCCAGTTGCTCGGCTCCACTTTCGCCTGCTTCGTCGTCCACGTCATCTCCGCCGGCCAGGTAACTGAACGATATGGATGCCGCCTTCCGCACACTGGCATTTCACACGTACATGCTGGTTCGGCGCGGGGATCATGGAGGCGTTGACCACGTTCATGGTGGTGTACACCGTTCACGCGGCGTGCGACCCCCGGGCGGGCGGACGGAGCGGCGCCACGGCGACAGCGATGGGTTCTCTGGTCATTGGGCTCGTCACGGGCGCCGCTCGCTCACCAGCGCGTTCATGAACCCCGCGCGCTCCTTCGGGCATGCTGGTTCGGCGCAGGGATCATGGAGGCGTTGACCACGTTCATGGTGGTGTACACCGTTCACGCGGCGTGCGACCCCCGGGCGGGCGGACGGAGCGGCGCCGCGGCGACGGCGATGGGTTCTCTGGTCATCGGGCTCATCACGGGCGCCGCTCGTTCACCGGCGCGTTCATGAACCCCGCGCGCTCCTTCGGGCCGGCGGTCGTCAGCGGGGACTTCAAGAACCAGGCCGTGTACTGGGCTGGACCAATGGTCGGCGCGGCGGCTGCGGCGATGGTGCACCAGAGCTTGATGTTCCCGTCGGTGCCTATCCCATTGCACGGGACTGTGGACACGGTGGCTGTCTGATGACTGATGACATCCAATGCTGGATTGGGTAGAGCCTGTTCGGTTAGCAAATTAACAAGACTAGCTAGATTATCGATGTCGTTGCAGTAGCGCTAGTGTGATGTACCTACCTTTTGTAAGTACTAGCACACTTGCCCGTGCGTTGCAACGGACTACATACTATCGTGATGTTCAATAGTTCAAAGAAGACGAAGATCAAAGATAGTAAAAATATTGAAAACAATTATGAGCAAAGCAATAACATGGTAATATAGGTTGATTCATTCCTAGGATATGTTTTTTTTTCCTATCAATTTTTCTCCAACACACATTTGAATTATAAAATATATGTTCTTTCACACTGATAACACAACTATGATGTAAGTACATATTTGTACACAAACATAGTAATATAGAGTTAAGTGACAATCTATACATAATAATAATAATAATAAAAGCATTAAGGTTATTTTCGTCCACATAAATTTACGCATTTGCCCTCCCACCAAATCCTATATTACGCGCACTGCTGCCATCGCTAAGTCGCGTACCGATTGTCTCTTGTCCTCCTCTGCACTGCAATGACGCATCGTTATGTTCCGTCGGTGCTTTAGATGTCTCCTTCCTAATCTGTGGCGCCCCTCCTTTATTTCTCCGGTTTTGCTATTTCTCACTCGAGCGAGAATTAAGTTAGAGCTCACTCAACTCGAATCTCGTTAGATTTACATCGTGATTCGTGCGGGTTGTTAATTATACATGACTTGCAACTCATATTTCCCCCAGTTACACATGGGTGACACTCAGTTGCAACTCAGATTTCATAAGTTACACATGCAACTGGCTAATGCAATCTGAGTGAGAATTAATTTAATTCTCACTCGAGTGAGTCCTAGGCATTCCCTTTTTTCTCCTGTCCGCCACCTCTTCAATCTCCGGCCAACGGCAAGCACCACATCCTCCAACCGGTGTTACGGAAGGCGGAGGCCATAAACCTCTCCGTTCCCAAAATCCAGGCGCTCACGGGTTCACCCTGTCCATCGCCGTGTTCACACTGATTTGTTCCTCTCCTATTGGTGCTAGCCATGGCGGCATGGCTAGAGGCTTTGAGAGGAGGATGACATGTCAGATCCGGAGTTTGGGTTCAAGAATCGCATCGATCCGTCCAAGAAAAAAGGGCAAAGCCGATCTCGTCGTGGCAGGTTTTCGGCCGCCGCGGTGTGATTCTGACACCCACCAACAACCAGAATCGTGACGCGCAGCATGCCGATCAGTCGCCTCCCGCGCGCCGCCATGCGGATCCCACGTCCATGCCGTTCACCTCTGCCGTCCAAGTCGGCTCGTCCAGCAGCCACCGTGGAGATAGAACCCTGTTGGTGCTGCTTGTCGCATTCTAGCGTGACATGCATCATGCTGGCCGTGCACAACTCCAGCAGTAACCCCGGCTGGCTGCTCGGGCTGTCGTGGAAGGCAATGGTGTTGCGGGTTTCCTTACACCATTAAAAGAATAACGATCCAGCCACGTTACTACTTACATCAGTAGCTGAGCTGGAGTGGCGTACCTGAAGCAGCATCGACGAATTTGCCTCATGGCAGTACACGCTTTAGAAAGCTCGTTGAGTCGTGGAAACGCCTTTGAGTAAGAGACCATAAGTGCCGGGCCTTGTTTTGTTTCCCTGCAACTACGGGTCCTGCACGAAAACAGGAGGGCACTACCTCCCTGTCCGTTAATGTCAGTTTATCTTAGGCTTTCAGTTAACAAACTCCAAAAACAGAAGACTGTCCATCCATTGTGTTACTGTTTCCATCCATCTGCATATCTCTCCCCGCACGAGCCACCGTCTTACGCGACCTTTCAGTCGTCCCTCCTTTCCCGCGAACTCCACCACCCTGCCGCCACCGACGCGTCCGAACCAGGCCAAGCAGCAGGAATATGTCAAAGGCTCAAAGCTCCAGCACCAGATTTTTTTCGACCTAGCATCTCCCCTCGCCGCCCAGACCGAGCACATGTTGTAAGAGAGCGCGGCCACACACCGGACGTCCTGCAGCGCCATATACGTCCCTAACAACACGACAGGATGGCACGTTGGATAGATCCGCCGTACCGGCCATGGGGCCTAGCCGCTAACGCTGCCCTGTAGGGTCCTGGGCGATCGCGCCGCTGGGAGTGTCGCCGAGGACGCAGCCACGGGCGCGCCGTCAGTCGTCAATTTCGGAGTTCTGGAAGATGACGAACAGCGATCTCAGCTCATCGTGGACGAACGGTGACCTCAGCTCATCGCGACATACGAATCATGGGTGTTGCGGGTTGTGATTTGTCGGTTGTTATCCGTCAGAAGATCAACACAGTCCGGGCCAGGTTCGACCTCGTTTCCTATGGACGGGTTAGTATCGCTAGCCATTGAAAAATTTGGTTTTGTTTAGCGATCGGAAGAAAACGTAAAGTAGTGACGGACGAAAACGTAAACTGCAAACGGACGAAAATAGGGAGGAAGAAATCTTCCTCCCTTTATTATTAGGTAAAGATATGATCGTGACTATGTATTGAGACTTTGAAAGTGCACTAGACGCACCAAAATACATACATCTACACGATCCACGCTATATGTATTATATTTTATTTGATACAAAGAATGTAGAGGAGGCCTCTACCTTATGTTTACGGCAAGGGTTTAAGAATTTACAGCCATAGCGACGCCATGACAAAAAAGAAACAGAAGAAGTAAGAAGAAAAGCTAACTAGGTAGTGAATCCAGCTTTCTAGGGCCCCGCATGTCGTCTGGACTGTGGGACCACAGTTTTAACTCATCAACAATATTCGCCAGCAGCTGACGCCTGGTGAACAAATTTTGGTTAAAAACTCGTTCATTCCTCATCTTCCAGAGTGCTAGCAATCAGGCTGCCAGGTAAATCGTCCACGTCCTGGAATTTACGTGCTGCTCTACCTGTTGGCAGAAAGTTGTGATAGAGTTGGAAACCCTGGCGGCATCAGTTAGCTTTAGCTTATCCCAGACCCAGTTGGAGTATTTGCATTGCAAAGCTATATGGTCGATTGACTCGATGGCTAGGCATAGGTCGTATCCCGGGTCTGCACACCAACTTTTCTTCACCATATTGTTCTTTGTGTTAAGTCTCCCCTTGTAAGCCGGCCAAAGGAAAACCTGTGCCTTGGAGGGATCAGTGTTTGCCAGACCCATTTGCATGCGATACTCCGATGTCCTCGGTCTGCAAGGAGCGTGTACCAGTCCGCTGTGCAGGGTATTTTTCCAGTGGTCACCAGCGTACATTCGTCTTGAGCATCTGTTAATTGGTTGGATTCTGCATGAAGAATTCTTGTAGCTGTTGTAGCTGTCTTTGTGCCGTAGCTGTAACCGAGGGAAGTAGCTTTATATCCAAGTAGCCGTCATGGAACTGGGATTGAACCGTGCAGCATGGATCCACCGCGAAGCTATACAGAATTGGTAGGTTGTCCCGCAGTCTCCCTAACCCTGTCCAGGAGTCATGCCAGAATGCCACTGTCCTCCCGGAGGAAACTGAGCAAATTGTTGCTGATTGCACCTGTCGTGGTTTTGTCACGGCAAGTGTCCTCATGCGAGAACTAGATTGCGAGGCCATTGCTACTAAGCGAAACTTTGAAAGTGTTAAGGTGGAAACGAGAGACGCGAGTTTACCCAGGTTCGGCCCCTCTATTGAGGGTAAAAACCTACTCATGCCTTCTTACTATTCAAAGAACTAAGTCTCGATTACAAAAGGCGATTCTGGCTCGCGATGTCTCGAGTTACTTTGCTCTTGATCTAGAACTTGGCTTTCTACGTTCGGGGGTCTCGCCTTATATAGTGGAGGAGACCTCCGGGTTACAAAGGAGTCCGGGTCACACCCGCACTCGGAGTCCAGCCTCCCTCCGGTTCCAAGCCTCCCTCCGGTTCCTAGTTATCTTGATCCGGTCTTTCCTAAACCGGTCTTGGGCTGCGGTGCGGGCTCTCGAGTTCCCCTGTTACCCGTCCTAGGCCTTGGGCCGGTTCCCAGTGATCCAGGTTGCGGTCACCACCTTCCGGTTCTCCCTGTCTTATCTGGCGCAGCATAGCGAGACCCGGGTCACTCATCATGAACCGGATCAGGCATGTCCGGTTCACATGTGGGACTGGTAAGGCTCCCCCTTACATATTCCCCCAACATTAGCCCCCAGGTTAACATGAACGCTTTAAGCCTCAAACTTAAGAAGTTCACGTTAAACTTTACTCGAAAAAACTTTAAACCTAACCTTCTAGCTCAAGGAAAATAACCTTCTAGGATATCTATTCCGGATCTCACGGGTCGAGCTCTTTATCTCCAGGATCATATCTTTCCGTTTCTTGTAAAGATAACTCTCATATCTTTATTTCCCAAATCTCCGGAACCTAAAGGATCTTAACCTAGCCCGGATTTTTCTCCATGCAATCGTTCCATTTCATTGGAAAAGAATTCTTTTTCTGCGATCTGATCTGACTGTATATTTTTGTTAATAGCGTAATCCTGAGGGGTTTTTATGTAAAGTTACCTCTTAACCCTAGGGTTTAGCCCCCTCCTATAAATACCAGGCGTACGGCCCCCAGGTCTCATTCGCACCCAGCTCTCCCCACTTCGTCTTGTTCCTCCGATCTAAGCTCCAGAGCTCATCCTTTTCGCCAGCGTCGCCGCGGCCGGAGCTTCGCCGGCGTTCATCACAGGATGGGAAACGAGAAATCTTTGGCGACCAAGGCCGGCGGAGCAGGAAAAAAGAAGAAAACCGGAATAGCTTCCGGTTCTGGCACTGCCGGTTCTCGACGAAACAATATGCAAGTGAACTGGTGCAAGTGTGAGATGACACAAGGCCGGCTCACGGAAATGGAAACTTCCAGGCTACTGCCTTCCGGTTTATCTTGGCGAGCTCTGGGGAACGAGACCTGGCCTAAACCTGGGCCGAGTGAGGTAATAACTTTTGAAGCCCATATTCTTCATGGGTTTCGCCCACCCGATTCACTCTTTTTCCGTCGGCTCTTGGCTTACTACGGCCTCCATCCTCAAGACCTCCCACCAAATTCCATCCTAAACGTTAGCAACTTTGTAGTCCTTTGTGAGGACTACCTCCAAATAGAACCAAACTTAGATCTCTTCCTCGAGTACTTTTACTGTAACAAGCACCCCGAGGTAGCTGGGGTTGAACTTATACACTGCGGGGGGGGGGGGGGGGTCTCATTCCAGAGACGTAAGGACATTGCTTACCCACGCATTCCACTTGCAAGCCATCCTAAGCTGTGGCAAAAATCCTATTTTTATATCAAGTGTACCACTCCTGAAGGTGAACTGGCTCTTCCGGGTTTCCGTACGGAATGCTTGGTTTATACTAGCACAATGAATTCTTATGCCAAGCCCGTCGATCGAATCAAGATCCGGCCTCTCCTAAAACGTGCAACCTCGCTGATAGTTCACGGGCTTACAGATTTAGACTGGACAAAGACCTGGGTAGATTGGCGTGTCCAGCCACTTAGCATCAGGAACCGGTTATTTCATGAATATTCCGGTTCAGTAGATTCTCTGAAACTCCTGGTGGGAGTGAAGCAAGACCAGTTCTTTCAAGTTGGCCTGGAGCTTCGCCGGCGTTCATCACAGGATGGGAAACGAGAAATCTTTGGCGACCAAGGCCGGCGGAGCAGGAAAAAAGAAGAAAACCGGAATAGCTTCCGGTTCTGGCACTGCCGGTTCTCGACGAAACAATATGCAAGTGAACTGGTGCAAGTGTGAGATGACACAAGGCCGGCTCACGGAAATGGAAACTTCCAGGCTACTGCCTTCCGGTTTATCTTGGCGAGCTCTGGGGAACGAGACCTGGCCTAAACCTGGGCCGAGTGAGGTAATAACTTTTGAAGCCCATATTCTTCATGGGTTTCGCCCACCCGATTCACTCTTTTTCCGTCGGCTCTTGGCTTACTACGGCCTCCATCCTCAAGACCTCCCACCAAATTCCATCCTAAACGTTAGCAACTTTGTAGTCCTTTGTGAGGACTACCTCCAAATAGAACCAAACTTAGATCTCTTCCTCGAGTACTTTTACTGTAACAAGCACCCCGAGGTAGCTGGGGTTGAACTTATACACTGCGGGGGGGGGGGGGGGGGTCTCATTCCAGAGACGTAAGGACATTGCTTACCCAGGCATTCCACTTGCAAGCCATCCTAAGCTGTGGCAAAAATCCTATTTTTATATCAAGTGTACCACTCCTGAAGGTGAACTGGCTCTTCCGGGTTTCCGTACGGAATGCTTGGTTTATACTAGCACAATGAATTCTTATGCCAAGCCCGTCGATCGAATCAAGATCCGGCCTCTCCTAAAACGTGCAACCTCGCTGATAGTTCACGGGCTTACAGATTTAGACTGGACAAAGACCTGGGTAGATTGGCGTGTCCAGCCACTTAGCATCAGGAACCGGTTATTTCATGAATATTCCGGTTCAGTAGATTCTCTGAAACTCCTGGTGGGAGTGAAGCAAGACCAGTTCTTTCAAGTTGGCCTGGAGCCCTTTAGTTCTTCAAACCCGGCTCCTCCTGTAAGTTTTCATGTCTTCGTAACTTTGCTTCCTTTATTATTCTTTTCAACCGCACAGATTGTAACCTTGATGCTGTTCCGGTTCTCAGGCTAATGACCCTTTCTGGACTACTACCGAAGAACCGGCTTCACCACCCGAAGAAGAGGAATCAGAAGAACCAAGCGACGACGAGGAAGAGATTTCTGAATTTGATTCCCTCGGCCAGTTGCACAACCGGTTTGCTGACACTGATTACTCGCAGGAAGAGCAAGAAGAACAAGAAGCTGCCGGGTTAGGCGACGACAAAGCTGTTGGAGAGGAGTTGGTTTATGACGCTCCGGATCAAGCCATGCCGGATCTCAACCCCTATACTCCCATCACCAGTTCAAACCTGGTGGCTGATAAGGAGTCCCCCACAGGCCAGAAGAGAACCCAGCAGGCTGTCTCAAAGGTGCCTATCTCTAGACTGTCAAAAAATCCTTTGAAAACAACATCACACACACAGGAAACGCAGGAAGATGAAGAGGGAAGCAAGAGAATGAGGACCCAGAGCTCCGACTCCAACGATTTAGAAACAAGTTTGCCTGAGAAAACCCCCACTCACCGGGTCTCCAAAGTGCGGGTTTCGCCCACTGCTTCACACCCCTTGGCCGGACAAATTAGGCCAGAACTGAGTCGTCCTTTTCATTCAGATTCTCCGAACTCAGATTCGTCCCATTTCTGCGGGGCTAGCTCATTCTCCATTAACTCTGGGTAAGCTAACTTTCCTTTCATGTTTTGATAATATCTTAATTTTTTGCAATGTAACTCAAATTTTTTCCTTTTGTAACAGTACTCAAGCTGTATTAAAAGTAAACCCTGTGTCATCTACTGCTCCCTCCGTAACTGTTGAGGGAAAAAACCTTGAGGAAGAAAAGGATGAACCGGTTGCTCCTTCGCCGGGTCATATGGACGTTATGCCTGAAGAACATGAAGAGGTGAACCCGATTGATGATACCCCGGGTAGTGATCCTCCAGTTGAAAAGGTAGATATCCAGGACCTGGACGTGGTCATAACCGGATCTCAGGCTGTTGAGATTGCTGGACCATCTACTATTCTCAGCAAAGTTGTTGAAGACCCAAAGGTGAAACCAGAAGACAAGAAGTCTACTCCTAGCCTAAATATTGAAGGCCGGAACTTTGAAACACTTGTTCAAGAGCTTTCGGAGAACCGGCGCCGTGCTGACGACATCATAGGATATCTGAAGCAGAAATATGAGGTAACCTCGATATTCATAACCCATAATTCCCAACTTTGTAGACTGAAAAGCTTACCACCTGAGTAATTGTAACCTGGATAGCTGTAGCCCCAAAGTGCCGGCTTATAATGTCATAATAATCCGGGACTTGCTATGCATTTAATAATTGCTTGCTTGAAATAAAGTGAAAAATACTGTAGCCCCCAAGTGCCGGGTTGTGAGCCTGCAACTAGCCGGGACTTAAGAATAGATTATAATCCAACTTAAAAAATTGAGATATTGTAGCCCCCAAGTGCCAAGTTGCAAACCTGTAGCTACTTGGGACTTGAGTTTTAATGAACATTGTTATAAGTTTGCCAGTATCCGGGTTATGATTTTATAAGCCGAATATTTTATCAAGTGTATGCCTAAACTTTGAATATCTTGAAATTTTTGAAGAGTCTTGAGTCCTCGTCTCAAAGAGAGGTTTCAAACTTAAAAAACCTTCTTGAACATGAGGATAAAAAGACTGAGGAGACTAGGACCCGGCAGAAAGAACTAGAAGAACAAATCTTTGAGGCGGCCAAAACTTGGTCTGGGTTACAACAGGATTTTGAGACCCGGGAGAAAAATCTTGTTGCCCGGGCAGAAACTGCTGAAAAAGAACTGGAGGAGATCCGGACACAGTTTACCAAGGTTACAGAGCTGCTGAGAGATATTACTTGCAGCGTGTTTGGTAAGTTTATCCGGCTTATCGCCCCCTTCAATGTAGTGTATGCCCGTTGGTGTATTTCTTTTATCTTTTATCAAATGCTTTAACTTATATCAGAAATTATTTTGTAACCTGTAGGCATGATGCATGGTAATAACCTGAAACTCCCAGACTTGAAACTCAAAGCCTTGTTCACCCTAATCCGGCAGCTATACATTGGAGGTGGAGAATTTATTAAAGCTGTTCGGAAGTGGGATGTTCCGCCAAGAAGGCTTAGCGAAATTCTTGTGGAGCTAACTCATGTCCCTCAGTGGATAGAAGAGCATAAGCTATCAGCCTGCCGCCGCGGAGCCATCAAGGTCATGTCACTGGCGAAAGCATATCATCCGGAACTGAAGTCGGATCTTCTTGTGGGAGGTTTCCCAGAGTTCAAGGTAGATATGACAAAGTATGACAAGAAGGACTTTGCGAGAATAGAGAAAGATTGTCGGTTCTATGTCCGTACGATTGCTGAGAAGATGAAGTTGAAGGATCTGTGTTTGGGTTATAATTCGTCTCGTGAACGAAAAATGCCCTTCACTCCCTTTGCCATGGCTGCTGTTCGACAAGCCCCTCCCAAGAGCCGTCTTTCCATAGCCTCATCGTCTGGTGCACCTCAGTCGGTTACGCCTTCTGTCTCTGCTCCACGTACCACGCCCCTTATATGAACCGGAGAATGTTACTGATGCTCTGGCTCAGCTAGAGTGGAAGTATGTCCCTGCCGATGAAGTCCAGGGAGCACACCAGACCCCAGATGACCCGGAGACTAAAGACGTTGCCCCTCAAGACCCGGCCATGCAAGATCCGGCCCAGTAGAAGGAAAAATCTGCTGCAGAGTGATTATGTGACATTTTTTTGCAAAAGCAATAATTCGACCCTGTTGGGTCTGTAATAGGCTAGATAAAATGTTTTATTTCTAGTCCTATTTTTTGAAAGTGCGTGTGTGCACTTATGCCACAATTTGGTCTGCAGTAACCCAGATTTCTTTTGAGGTTATGAAAATCATATCCGGTTTAATATTTCCTGCGTTTTCCTTTACCGGAAGATAAAAATTTCATTCACTTGGTTTTTCTTTGCTTTCTGGCTCAGTCGGTTTTTCGCATGACTTATTCTAGCGTGTACAACTCTGTGAGTTCAGGGTCATAGTAACCCGGCTTACCGGGTTATAATGATTGACTCCACCAGGTTTAAACATCTAGGTCATAAAAGTGCGTGTAACCACTGACTGGCAGGCAAGTATAACCAATATATTTTGGCATAAGCCAGATTCTTGAGATATAAACTGTGCTCTAGCATCAGCCCAAAGTAATCATATGAGAATAATATTGTGCCTTTATATCACAGGAATAAGCCAACATATTTCAATAACTCAGGTGCTGCTAACATTGATTCTTATTTTCTGAAAGATAACATAGTGATTACAATGATCCTATGTATAATATGGCCTCAATTGGGCTATGTTCCATGGTCTTCCAGTTTCTTCCTCAGATGTGCGGGTTTCATTTCGCATATCGATGAGGTAATAGGACCCATTGTGTAGTTTTTTACTGACTACAAAGGGTCCTTCCCATGGAAGACCTAGCTTATGCATCCCATCTTTCTTCTGAATAAGTCTTAAAACCAAATCTCCTTCTTGAAAACTTCGGCTCCTAACTCTGCGGCTATGATAGCGACGCAGTTCCTGCTGATATATAGCTGACAGAGATGTTGCTAGGTCACGTGCTTCCTCTAAGGCATCTAATGAGTCTTGACGAGCTAACTCATTATCGGTTTCCACATAAGTTGCTACTCTTGGCGAATCATGACAAATATCACTTGGCAAAACTGCTTCAGCTCCATAAACCAGGAAAAACGGTGTATAACCTGTTGACCTATTTGGAGTAGTTTGTATGCTCTACAAAACGGCTAGTAACTCGTCAACCCAGCACCCTGCGGTTTTCTCCAAAGGTACCTGAAGTCTCGGTTTGATACCTTTGAGTAACTCTTGATTTGCTCGTTCTGCCTGTCCGTTGGACTGTGGATGTGCCACCGAAGCAAGGCCAAGTCGAATATGGTTTTGTTCGCAAAAAATCTTCATTTCCCCTTCTGACAAATTTGTTCCATTGTCTGTTATGATGCTGTGTGGATAACCAAACCTGAAAATCAGCTTTTTTAAGAACTTGACTGTTGTAACCGCGTCACATTTGCTGATTGGTTCTGCTTCTACCCATTTTGTAAACTTATCCACTGCCACCAAAAGATGAGTTTTTTTATCAGATGACATTTTGAAAGGTCCTACCATATCAAGCCCCTAGACTGCGAAAGGCCAAGTTATGGGTATCATACACAAATCCTCAGCTGGCACGTGGTCCTGTCTTGCATACCTCTGACATCCTTCACAGGTTTTGACTATGTTCTCTGCGTCAGCGTCTGCAGTAAGCCAGAAAAAATCATGTCTAAAAGCTTTTTTAACCAACGATTTTGAACTTGCATGATGACCACAATGACCTGAATGAATTTCCCTCAAGATCTGACATCCTTCTTCTGGAGAGACACACCGCTGGAAAATTCCAACCACACTTCTCTTATATAACTCACCGTTGATGATTGTATATGATTTTGACCTTCTGATAACCTGTCTAGCCATAACCTCGTCCTGCGGGAGTTCACCTCTTGCAAGGTATGACAGGTATGGCTCAGTCCACTCCGGATGTGTATGCAATACTGCTATCAGTTCAGATTCCGGGTCTGGGTTTGCTAAGTCTTCTTCCGTTGGAATCTTGATCGACGGACTATGAAGTTCGTCCAAGAAAACGTTAGGTGGAACTTTTTTTCTTCTGGGATCCCAAACGAGCTAGTGCATTAGCCGCCTCATTAAGACGTCGATCAATATGATCAACCTGATAACCCTGAAAATATCCGGCTAGCTGGGTAACCGCTCGCCTGTAAGCCACCATAACTGGGTCTTTAGAATCCCAGGTCCGTGTAACTTGTTGGGAGACAAGGTCTGAATCACCCAAACATCGAATCCGGGTTACGATCATCTCCTTAGCAACGCGATGTCCATGAAACAAAGCTTCATACTCTGCTGCATTATTAGTGCATTTGAACGAAATTTGTAAGACGTAGCGAAATTTATCACCTCTTGGGGAAGTTAACACCACACCAGCCCCTGAACCTTCCAATTGCCGAGACCCGTCAAAATGCATAGTCTAGTATTTGGTATCCGGTTTATCCGGTGGAACCTGTAACTGTGTCGAGTCATTTATAAATTCGATCAAAGCTTGAGACTTTATTGCCGTCCTAGGCTCATATTTGATGTGATATGGCCCCATCTCAATAGCCCATTTTGCAACTCTCCCTATTGCTTCTCTGATCTGAATAATGCCTGACAAGGGCGCTGAACTGACCACAGTGATGGGATGTTCCTGAAAGTAATGTTTCAGTTTGCGACTGGCCATGAATACTCCAAAAACTAACTTTTTCCAATGCGAGTAACGTTGCTTGGACTCTGTCAGAACCTCGCTGACATAATAAACCGGTCGTTGGATCAGACCTTCCTTTCCTTCCATCTTGCGTTCCACAACTACGACCGCACTGCTGCTCTGTTATTGTTTGCTATGTATAGTAACATAGGTTCCTTTTTCTCAGGTGCAGCTAAGACTGGAGCGTTAGAGAGCTGTTTTTTCAGAGCCTCCAAAGCCTCATCCGCCTCTTGATTCCAAACAAAGGTGTCAGTTTTCTTCAGAAGTTGATACATAGGTATAGCCTTTTCACCCAACCTGGTTATGAACCGGCTTAAGGCTGCAACACAACCTGTGAGCTTCTGAACGTCTTTCAGGCAAGCCGGCTTCTTCAGGTTATGTATAGCCTGGATTTTTTCCGGGTTTGCCTCAATGCCCCGTTTCAAAATAATGAAACCCAGTAACTTTCCGGCTGGCACTCCAAAAACGCACTTTGTTGGGTTAAGTTTCATTTGGTATTTGCGTAAGCTGGCAAATGTTTCTTCCAGGTCTGAGATCAAGGTGTTTGCACTTTATGACCAGATTGACTCGATGGCTGGGCATAGGTCGCATCCCGGGTCTGCACACCAACTTTTCTTCACCATATTGTCCTTTGTGTTAAGTCTCCCCTTGTAGGCCAGCGAAAGGAAAAACATGTGCCTTAGAGGGATCAGTGTTTGACAGACCCATTTGCATGCAATACTCCGATGTCCTCCGTCTGCAAGGAGCGTGTACCAGTCCGCTGTGCAGGGTTTTTTCTAGTGGTCACCAGCCTACGTTCGTCTGGAGCATCTGTTAATTGGATTGGATTCTGCATGAAGAATTCCTATAGCTGTTCTCAAAAGAAGGCATCGGTTTAGAGAAGACGAAGAGAACTTCAAAAAGGGAAGAGTTGAGCGTTAAGAGAAAGACATACCAACTTTCGATGGTGCAACTGTTGATGCCGAGCTACGTGCTCTCGTGCCTGCTCCGGGAAATGGCCCACGATATGTGAGATATGGTGACACACACAACTGGACTCACGTGGCATGCTTGAGGCAACTCGAATATTACAAGGACCTCGAACTGGCAGGATGACGTGGCACAAGGTGGCTTGACACAACGCGTGCGGCTGTCGTCAAGGAACGAGGCGATGCCAAACCCGCTCGCCAACGAGTGCGTCGCGTTTTCAGAGCATATTGCTCGAGAGCTGTACAGAATTGGTAGGTTGTCCCGCAGTCTCCCTAACCCTGTCCAGGAATCATGCCAGAATGCCACTGTCCTCCCGGAGGAAACTGAGAAAATTGTTGCTGATTGCACCTGTCGTGGGATAATCACGGCAGACGTAACCGAGGGTAACTTATCTTGGGGCAAGACGACTTTGGTGTTTGGGAGAGGGTTTAGCTCAAGGGAAAACATGATGATATGCGATCTGGTAGCCGGCAATCAAGCCGCCGAGTCTTCAATCTCGATCTATTAATTCAACTCTCGTATTACACTGGATACTTGATACCTAGCGATATTGCTCTAACTCTTGGATCTCTCTCGTCTAACCCTAGGGGCCGGCTTATAAAATATCCGGACCCCCTGGCTTACTCTCCAAGGCGCACTCTGAATCCTACCCGGACACCGCTTACAAACCCTAAGCTTCCTTACCGGAACCCACAATCCGGGTTACCAGGCCTACGATCTTGGGCCTTCTAGAAGCTCCTTTATCCTTAGCCGGGTCTCGCGCAGCGTCCTTTGGGCCGAGTTATACCTCGGCGTTGGCCTACCGGGTTATCATCCCTCCATCAGTAGTCCCCAGAATAGCTTGGGCTTCACGGGATTCTCCTTGAAGCGCACGCTATTCCCTGCAAAAATATCAACATTCAAGTTTATAGAGGCCGGGTTAGATTGCTTTGATAAACAGCTAGGCCCAACTCCATGGTGGCCATATGGTAACCCGGCTCTCTCCAAGTCTATCGTTTATTTCTCCGGGTCAGTGCCCTGATAATGATGCCAAGGATCCGGCTTACTTCACTTATCTAACCGATCCAAATATCACGGGAAAGATCTGCTTCATATCTGTTCCGGATATTCCGTGCGGCACTTAACGCATATCCAGAAAAATCCGGGCGGATATCCTTTACCCAAAATTTCCGGCTCTCAACCGTTGATCTAGGTTTATCCACCCGCACCCTATAAATAGGTACCTGGGGGATACCCCAACTCCAACGGTCCACTTCTCCTTCCTTTTCCTCTCCTCCATTTCCGCGCTCGAGCTTACAAAGCGCCGCCACGGAGTCCACACGCGCGCCGCCAGAACCAATCCACCGCCGGCTATGTTCCGCCGCATCTCGTGCCGCGCCGCCGCCAAGCTCCGCCGCCGCGCCCTCGACCTGCCCGCCGGGAATCGCAAAGGGGCACCGGGACTGTGCCATCTGCCGTCGTCGGGCTTCGCTTCAATCCGCTCCGGTAAGCCTCTTACTCCCATTGATCTAGCTTTGCAATTTCTCGACTTGTTCTGGATTGAATCTAGGTCAATCCGCGGGCCATTTTTCTCGCCGCACTGGATTAGATCGCATAACTCCATGCTAGTTTGCCCAATAGCTTGATAGATGGTCACATGTCACTCCCCTATCACCATTAATCCTTAATTTCTCCACAAAATCATCCGCAAATTTCTCAATCTAGATCCGTTTCGCCCTAATTTTCCGCGCCTGTCATTGACACCCGAAAAATCCACTTCTTCCGGTTCTTTTTGCTTGCAGTAGATACATGGGCAATCATCCTTCTTCCTCAAACACTTTCCAATACGTAAGTACCCCATAATTTCTATGCCGATACTTGATACCCGGATAACTTGTAATTTTTCGCTCCGTCCATTGATACCCAGACGATTCTTAGTCTCTTTGTCTAGCTGATACCTCTTGCCTATACTCGGATAATTCGTGATTTCCGAGTCTTATGCTTTGTACACTTGTCTTGTGCCTCGCAGGCTGAACCCATGGCGCCCAAGAAGCAAGGGAAACAGCAGGCCAAAGCCCGGACGACTCAATCGATCTCCGCGAACTGGGCACGATCCACGGTTACCAAGGCCAAGCTAGAAGAGCTGGCCGAGTTAGGAATCCTCCCCCCCAGAAGGACATCCACTGGAGGGTGCCGGGTGATGAGACCCGGCCCACGCCGGCTGACGACGAGGTAATTTGCTTCGTCGAACACGTGACCCGGGGGTTTCGCCCTCCGGGTCACCCTTTCTTCCGTGAGGTCTTGAGCCATTACGGCCTCCGGGTATTCGACATAGGGCCTAACTCTATGTTGAATATAACCCATTTTATCGTTCTTTCCGAGTCATACTTGTGCACTCCGCCAAGTTTGACTCTCTTTATCGAACTCTTTCAGTGCAAGCCGTGCCGCGAAAGTGGTGACGGCGCACTTCTTGCTTGCGGCGGGGTCTCTATCCAACACCGCAAGAACTCTCCTATGCCAACCCTTACCCTCAATTCCCATGTCAAACATTGGCAACTCTCCTACTTTTACTGCCGAGACACTTCCCCACCCGGCGAGAGGAAACTGCCGGGTTATTCGGAGGGTCTCCTTGATATCTCTGAAAACTTCAACGCCTTCGCCCCTGACTCGGACAGGGAGGCAATTCAACCCCTCCTCACAAAAATATCCGTCCTTTCCGCCCAAGGTCTCCTTGGGCTCAATTTGGTTAAGACATGGGTGGATTTCCGGATCCAGCCTAATTCCATCCGCACCAAGCTGATGTGCGAATACTCGGGGCACGTCACTGACGCGCTCCGATACTCCTCCAAGAATTATCCAGCTGGTGACACCAACAAGACCATCAAGAGCTTCTTGACGGAAAAGTTGGATGTGATCAAGAATATCGCCGGGTTACCGGCGTTCACCCGGGAAAATCCGGCTCCAGCGGTAAGACCGATACTCGTAAATTTATTCCCACTCCTTGACTTGATACAGCTGTTAATTCTCACTTCCATGTTTTTATATCAGGCTGATGACGCCTTCTGGAACGTCGAGACCCCCCTTCTTCCGGAGACCCGGAAGAAGATGAAGAGCCGGCTGACAACGACGAAGGTATTTATCCGAGTCGTGAATCAGCTTTGCTTGCATCATTTTCCTCACTCATCTAACTTTTTCCCTCGATACATACTCGGCTTACAGGGTTGGAGGACGAAGAAGACAAGGACGAGGAGGACCCGGAGGCCACTGAGTCCGATCAAGAAATAACAGTCGGGACCAAACGGAAGGCCAGAGGGGTGGTATCCAAGGTTCCTTTCTCCTATATGTCCTCCGAACCCTACTCCTTTGATAACATGCGCAAACTTAACCATCAATTATCAAACTCATCATACTTGAAGGACCCTTTTCAGGCAAAGCGTAGAGTGACCCGGAGTTCCCCGGGTGACGATCCCCTCAACCCGGGCATCTCCACCTCACCAGACCACCGCGCCGGTACTCCTCCGCCTCATTCTTCCAAGTCCCCTCAGCGTCACCCTTCCCCCAACCATCCACGGGCCGGGCAGTTCCGGGTTCCGCTATCGGTTGATGTAACAGCTTCATCTGCTTCCAGCAGCGAGCTCCCACCAGATTTCACCGTGAACGCCGGGTAAGTCTTCACTATATGATATCCTTATATACCTGATAATTTTCATCCACTGTCGCTAACTATCTCTTTTCTTTCTTCCTTAGTGACCAAGCCACACTTAGTGACTTGGAGAACATGGCGACGGATAAGCCGAAGACGGATGAGCCGACTGATGATATGGACGCCGCGACTGGCGGCGATGTTGAAGGCAATCAAGAACAAGATCCCTTTGTTGACCCGGCTCACCAGGCAGCCGGGTCTCCAAAGTCGTCCGAAGAGGCAGTGGACGAGGAGATTGAGATCCTGGACACAAGGGTGAGTTCTCCAAACCCGGACACCCAGACAGTCCGGGTATCAACCCCAAAGTCGGGGAAAGTTCCCCCGCCACGCGATCAAGCAGCCGGCTCTTCCGGTGTCAGGCCTGAAGACATGACGTTCTCCCAGATGCTTGATGCCCTGCACACCTTGAGGGCCGATGAAGAGAATATCTTAGAAGCTTTGATAGCTAAACATGAGGTAAATCCGAGCAATATTGCCTGTATCATTATCTAGTCCCCAAGTTCCGAGTGAATTTATTGATAATTTGCTTGGGACTTCGTGGTATAACCGACTGATAGCTTGCTTTTTATCCGGCTAATCCTTCCTTGTGCCCACGCAGGCCTTCGTTACCCAATCTGAGAAAGCATTGGCGAAGGCCACCAAGCTTGCTGAGAAGGAGGCGGCTCTACGCGAGTCGGCTGAAGCTGAAGCTAGGAGGAGCGGGAAGATCACAAGGAAGTATAGAAGGAGGGCTCATGCAGCAGAAGATAGGCTGACGACACTTTCTGTTCAAATCGCTGATACATATAGTGCTTTGACCGGTATAATTCTTAACTTGATAATCATGATCCGGGTTCTCATTCTGATAAATAGCCAGGTTTCCTTATTCGTTGAGTTTTCTTGCAGGTCCGGATGAAGTAATCCCGGACGAAGATGACATTGCCAAGTTGAAAACCATCAAGAGCACTCTCCGGCAGCTCTGTGCCGGAACCAAGTGGATTCTTGAAGAACTGCGATGGCCGGGTGTTGGGCACGGCAACCTGAAGAAACTGCTGGACGCATGCTCCACTATTCCCGAGTGGATTTGGCATTGGAAGCGCTCGTCCTGCTGGGTTGGAGTGACCCGGGGGCTTGCGCTGGCTAAAGCTTATTTTCCTAAGCTCGAGCCGGCCAAGCTTATGGGCGGGTTTCCGGAATTTAATCACGATGGATCAAAGTTCTCCCCGAAGAATTTCAAGGCCATCACCCGGCCAGCATGATTGCCGATGGTTTGGACCTTAGTGTCATTATTCCAGCGTATGATTCTGACGACAAGGCTATCAAGTCGGATCTTCCCAAGCCATACGATATGCTAGCCCGATGGAAGGCGGAGGCTGCCCAGTTGAGAGAGGAGGCCGCGAAGAAGAAGGCTGAGGCCGATTCTGCGCGTGCTACCTCCACGCCGATTGTCCCTCCTCCTGCCCGGGCCGGCACTACTGCTGATCCGGGTGTTGCTGCTACCAAGGGTACTGAAGGGCAAGCTAAGGAACAAGACCCGGCTGGCAAAGGCAAGGGGAAGATGGATGCCTCAGACCCGGGTGCCGAGTGATACTTTCTATCCGCTGTTATTTCGTATGCGCCAGTCGGCCGATGGGCCCTTTGAACAATTATTTTTGACGGTGCGCCTGTGCACCTTTGATACTAGTACCGAGAGTTGTAATGCACTTCAATGCCGTAATATACTTCGTGGCCCTTCTGGCCTTTGGATGATTTTGATATTTATCTGCCTTTGAGCTTATTTGCTCTTGATACTCCGACTTTCTTTATGGTTCCTTTTGCGAGACTCAGTTTCCGGGTCTGGTGGGTTTTGACAGGTGGGCTTTTCTCTAAGTCCCCAAGTCCCCAAGACCCGGATTTGTGGGTTTTTGGTGCTTAATAGCTAGATAACTTGCCTCTTTTTTTTTTCAAAATCCCCAGTCCCCAAGATCCGAAGTTCCGAGTCTGGGGTGTGAGGTTTCTCAAAGAAAACAGGTTGTTTCCGCTAAGCCCAAAACCTAGAGCCGTTTCACATAGGTGTTGAAGTTATGCTTGATAGACTTTGAGTTTCCGGTTATTAACCCTGTACTCTGCATAACTTGTGGTTTAGATGACCCTTTTGACTCTCTTGTACTGTAAGCCGGCTTTCGCGTGGATACCATGTTGTTAGATCTGTACGAGAACAGGGTCAGGCAAGTCCCATTGGGCATCATGGCTGATTGTAATCGTAAGCGAGCAAATCATGCCACTTTAGTGCGAGTCACATCGAGCTTGAGTAAGAAAAGTCAAGAAATTTGGCTCCTTTGTCCGGTTATAAGATTGCAGCCGTACTCGTTTGCGAGTAATCGGCCCTTATAACTCATAGGCATCATGGCCGGGTCTTTGAGTTTGTAACTGTGCTATTCAAGCAATCAGCCCCCAAGACCTAAATATATGCAACATACTAAGGAAACTAATGCTCTAAGGAAACAATAAATAATACTTACCTGGAAGAAAAGTAAAAATCATAACAGAAAAATAGAACTTGATAAAACGTGTGAAGGAGATATATCGCTTAACAATCTCTTTGTTGATATGAGAAAGTTAGGTCAGCAAGCCGCCTCATTAAAAACCCTCCAGTCCCCTTAGGTACCCTGGATAGGAAAAGAGTGCGTCTGAAACCTGCTGCCTGTTACATCGTTTAATTATTCTTGGAGATCGTCGCCCGAGCTAGTGTAATCAATACACATTCTCCACTCGTTGGTCTTTTTCCTTATAAGTACCGGGTTTGCTAACCAACCCGGGGTGGGTACTTCCATGATACGGCCGGCTATAAGTGGCCGTGCAATTTCTTCTCCTGTGGCATATTGTTTGGAGGGATCACCCTCGATGAAAGCCACCATCTTTGTGTCCTGTGCTGCCTTGAATTTTGCTCTCTCACCTTCAGTATTTGGCCTTTTTAGCGCTGTTCTGTCATCCGGGTCTACTTGAGACCGGTAATACTTGAGTTCCTCTTTTCTGCAAGCTTGCTCCGCCATGGCTGCATCTCCTTCATCGCACTCAGCTGCTATATCACGGCTTCCATGTATGGTGATGGTCTGCTTAGGACCCGGGATTTTTAGCTGTAGATACACATAACACGGCCTAGCCATGAACTTAGCATAAGCCGGCCTTCCGAATAGCGCGTGATAAGGACTGCGCAACTTAACCACCTCGAAAGTGAGCCATTCAACCCGGAAATTGTCCTTCGATTCTCCGAAAGCTACCTCCAATGCTATTTTTCCTTCGGGGCACGCTGAGTGACCCGGCACTATCCCGTGAAAGACTGTTGAACTTTTCTGTAGCTGAGACTCCTTGAGGCCCATGCGTAGAAAGGTTTCCCAATACAAGATATTGATGCAACTTCCACCGTCCATTAGGACCTTCTTCAGCTCATAACCATTGACCTGTGGTGCAACCACCAATGCTAGGACTCCCGGGTGTTCTATCCTTTCCGGGTGATCTCTTCTGCTCCATGTTACGTCCTGCTCTGACCATCTCAGGTATCTCGGGAGAGCCGAAGAAACCGAGTTTACTGCTTGTTTCAGTATCCTTTTGTCCTTGTTGGAAATTCCCGTGGTATGCACGTGATATTGTCCCAATTGCTTGGGGTTGGCTTGGAAACCTCCAGCTCCCCCTTGGTTGTTACCCGGATTTCCGCCTGCCGGGTTACCGGCTGGGGGTGGGCCGTTGCCCGGGTTTCTACCCGGACCCGGTCCTCCTCCCCGACCTGCACCTCGCATGGCCTTGTTTATCTCCTCATTCTTCCATCTCTGTAGGTCCGCGCACTGCTCCAATGAGTGGTTAGCCGGCCTACCGTTCCTGCTGTGCTTTGGGCACGCCATTCTGAAGATATCCCAATTGTTACCCGGCCTTGGCGGTCCTTGATAATTTCCTCCATTGTGGTTTCCAGTATTGAAATTTCCTTCTGCCCTGGGTCTCGAAGACCCGGCTTCCGTGCTAGCAACAAACTCGGAGACTCCCTCAAACGGGCGCTTGTTCTGGTTGTTCCCATTGTTACCTCCGTTGTTACCCGGCGTTGATCCATTGCCGTTTCTTCCATTTGTATTTGTTTTTGCTTTCTTGTCATCGACATCCTCTTCTGTAGTATCCGTTGCGGCGTGTTTGTTGCACGCATCCATTAGCTCTCCCATCGTAACCTCTGAAGCATTTCGACTAGATTTCATGCGAGTTAACTTCTGCACTAAAGGTATGTACTTGCACGTCTTTGCCATAGCTTGTAGCGCATCTTTGGGCTGAATATCCGTAGATGAGTGAAGTATTTCCATAACCCGGCGCACCCAGCTGCGCGCCGATTCTCCCTTCTTTTGGACACATCGCTCTAGGTCATCAATAGTAAATAGCTTTCTGCACGTTCCATGAAAATGTTTGATAAATGCAGTTTTTAACTCTTCCCACGACTTGATAGATCCCTCCGGTAGATTATTGAACCATAATTTTGCTGCTCCTTCTGACATCATTAAGTACATGAACTTGGCTTGAAGATTTTCAGTTGCGTTGCGAATCGACATTGCCATCTCATAGCTGCTCAACCATGTTTCCGGATCCATAGTTGGCTCATAATTCACCACTTTACCCGGTTCCTTGAATTTATCCGGGTAAGGCTCAGCCCTGATGTTGTCCGACAGGCACTTAGGCCCGGCGAGATTAGTCGGAACTGGCCTCACTCGGGAAACATGTGATCCTGCGGGAAGTGCAGCTGGACGCGGTACGGCTGGTGGCCCATGCACCGCAGACCCGGCCGCGGCCCTCCTGGCTCTGGAACTGTCCACGATAGCTTGTGCTGCTGATGCTGCTGGTACTGCCTGAACGCGGGGAGGAGGCGGCATTTGTTGCTGCTCTTCCCTCCGCCGCGCTGAACTTGTCTGGATATTGCCGGTATTAGCTCGTTGTTGGCTGACATATGGTGTCCCATGCATCCCGCTTCTGTGATCCGGGTAATTAACTTGCTGCGCTACTGCCGTATGCAATAACTCGATCGCCCGTCGGGTCTGCTCCGCGTGGGGTGACTCTCTTACGGGGATCTGATTCAATGCTAACGTTGCAGCATACACATTATCAATGGGGTTGTTGTAATGACCTGCTGGCGTGCGAAATCGTGATGGCGGTGGTGGTGGTAATGTATTGCCGGAGGTGACTCCAGTCTATAATGTGGGTAACCCGGCTTGTGTGTTTGCCGGCTGTGCTCCTCCAGTAACAGGTTGCTGTACGGTTCCTTGGTCTGCTGCTGGAATCGGTTGATCCTGAGGTGTGATAAATAGGTTGGTCGGATTTATAACTCCGCCCGTTGCTGGTAACATGGTTTGGTGCCTTTGACGCGCCCTGGTTGTCTCTTCTCGGAGCCGGGTTTCCAATGCATCCAGCTCACGTTGGCGGGTGGCCATCCCCTGCCTTTCTGCTTCTACTTGCCTTCTCTGTTGCTCCAATGCACGGCGGGCTACGTCCAGATCTCTGACACGTTCCGCAGCGTTTTCCGGAGTAATAACTGTAGCTAAAACGGTTGGATCCAGAATCAAGTTGTTGTTGAATAGGGCCGGGTGTTGCGGGTTTGAAGGACCCGCCCCTGGCGTTCGGTTTGCCAGATATCCAAACATGTTTGCCTGCAACTCACTGTCCGCCGCGTGACTGGTAACTGATGCTGCCTCTCCGTCAACCCGGGTGAGAACCGGGTTTCCGTCAACCGGATCTTGCTGCTGGGCCGATGTTTGTGCTGCTCCGACTGTGGCCGCGGTCGCGTTCCCCTGATTGGTCGCAGGAGCCGTGTAAACCGCAACCTGGCGCACAACGCTTGGCGCGAACTCGTACACTTTCTCTTCACTGCTATTTTCCTCGTACCGGTTCTCCAGCAGATGCAGGATGGATTCGGTATCGTCTTCTCTCATGACCCGGCCACGCGGGGTCCATGCCGGCTCCTCCGGCTGTTCCCTCTTCGTGGGGGGCTCTTCTGTCGGATCTACCGTCCCGACCGATTCTTCTCCATCTGATTGAGCGTGGGTTGTCTCCCCTGACACAGAATCAAATTCGAAATCGTCAGGGATTGAACCGGACGTACGTACCATGCCGACGAAGACGTTGATTTGGCCGATTGTTACGACAGATCCGGATTCGAGTAGATCCGACTCTGGCCCCCAGCCGAAATCGTCCACGAGCTTCTCTCCTTCGCGGTCGGCGTAGATCTCGCCGATGACAAGGTTCTCCATGTTCTTCCGAGCTTCTCCCGTGATGTAAACACCCTTGGACGTAGGCCCCACGGTGGGCGCCAACTGTCGTGGGATAATCACGGCAGACGTTACCGAGGGTAACTTATCTTGGGGCAAGACGACTCTGGTGTTTGGGAGAGGGTTTAGCTCAAGGGAAAACATGATGATATGCGATCTGGTAGCCGGCAATCAAGCCGCCGAGTCTTCAATCTCGATCTATTAATTCAACTCTCGTATTACACTGGATACTTGATACCTAGAGATATTGCTCTAACTCTTGGATCTCTCTCGTCTAACCCTAGGGGCCGGCTTATATAATATCCGGACCCCCTGGCTTACTCTCCAAGGCGCACTCTGAATCCTACCCGGACACCGCTTACAAACCCTAAGCTTCCTTACCAGAACCCACAATCCGGGCTACCAGGCCTATGATCTTGGGCCTTCTAGAAGCTCCTTTATCCTTAGCCGGGTCTCGCGCAGCGTCCTTTGGGCCGAGTTATACCTCGGCGTTGGTCTACCGGGTTATCATCCCTCCATCAGCACCCACCTGAACAATTTTACTAGTGACTTCCAGAAAGGGGTATCATTTGTCTAGATGCCATCTGGGATGTTAGTCTGCAAGTACCACCGTGCTAGCCAGCCAAAGCAGGCCCCCCCTCGCCCCATCAGCAATTTGCAGACCAGGTTGGCCATTAGATCCGTGTTGTGGGTGCGGACAGTTTTTCTGCCTAATCCCCCCATGTTCTTTGCCATGGTGACCACCTTCCTGGCAACAAGACAGTGTCCTCCTAGTATTTTTTTCCTTTCCGGAGGAACGCTCTCCTGAGTTTATCTCGTGTTTCGATACTTGACTTGTCCCATTCAATGCAGGCCATGAAATACGTTGGGACTCTAGAGAGAACCGAATTAACCATCTGTAGTCTTCCACCTGAATACAGTAGCCCCGGAGCCCAAACAGGCAGCCGGCCGTCGATCCTCAATATTCGCCAGCAGTTGACGCCTGGTGAACAAATTTTGGTTGAAAACTCGTTCATTCCTCATCTTCCAGAGTGCTAGCAAGCAGGCTGCCACGCAAATCGTCCACGTCCTGAAATTTACGTGCTGCTCTACCTGTTGGCAGAAAGTTGTGATAGAGTTGGAAACATTGGCGGCATCAGTTAGCTCTAGCTTATCCCAGACTCAATTGCAGTATTTGCAGTGAAAAGCTATATGGTCGATTGACTCCCGGGTCTGCACACCAAATTTTCTTCACCATATTGTCCTTTGTGTTAAGTCTCCCCTTGTAAGCCAGCCAAAGGAAAAACCTGTGGCTTGGAGGGATCGGTGTTTGTCGGACCTGTGCTCTAGACTGGTACGCGCCCGGCATCGCGCAGTCAGACTGGCTAGACTCGGCAGTCAAACACGTTGATACGGAACGGAAGCATGCGCGCTGCGGTATGTAGTGGAGGGCGTTGGATGGTCAGGGAAAAAAGCGTACGTGCAGTGCAGGTATACAACACTGGATTATCTCTCTCTCTACATACGCGCACGCGTTTGGAGACCTGCATCCGTACGTGTCTACTACGCCACCCGAAAGATGCATGCGCCCGCCGTGCCAAGGTCAAAGAAAACAAAATGGTCCAGCTCAGAAACAAGCCGCGTCTTTCGTCGGTGCCTACAATACGCGACTCGATGGACGATCGATCTTCTCTTTTTCTATTTTTTTCTTCCCACGTTGGACATGCATCTGCTCTGATCAATCTTCTCTTTTACTTTTCCTCCACAGTCTAGATGCAATTCTTTTCCTGGCGATGCAAGAGAACACAATCACTCTGCTAGGTACGGCCGGGCTAGTTCTCAGCCTCATGCCATTCCTCTCCTCCACTGGCCGGCCACTCCATCCATGCATCTCCTCACCCTGGGATCCATCTTCTCCTAAGAAAAACAAAATGAGGACGTACAGGCTAGATCACTAGCTTGTCGACACCACAGCTCCACCATGCGCAAACAAGAACATGTAAAGGAAGAGGGGCGGAATGGTTAGATTAATTACCTGCCATGATGGGTCGACCTCCATGCCATTGCCTAGCCTCGCCTCGCCAAAGTCCAAAGTCACAAGTCACGTGCATATCCGCACGCGGCTCGTGGCCATGCCTTTCTATTTATAGGCTAGAGGTAAACCACATAGAGATGCGGAAGGAGCTCTGCGTCCATTGTTACGAGGAGATACGCAGCGACGGATCATGGATGGATGGACGGCTGAGATAAAAACTCTCCCGGATTGCTGACATGGACGCGCCCTTAATTATCTTCCAAGCGGGAGCGGCCAGGCGCTTCATGCGATGCGCCGGTAATTAAGGCAACCAATCAATTGCGACACTCCTTTCTGGCGTGCACAATATATTAGGCTCTCTTTAATGCCCCTAAATCATAGGGTGAGGAGAATGAGCTAGGTTCCGGCATCGGTCCCCACCGGATTGTTTCTGCTCGTCACTGCAAGCAAGCAGCGTACGAATTAGCAAAGAAGACCGTCGACCAAGGTGGATCGCCAGTGATCGAGATATCGAACGCTGCACGTACGTAGCAGTAGCACACTATGACACCAGTGCTTACCTTGGTAGCCTAGCAGGCCAAGGTTCGTGACCAGGCGGGCTAGCCTGGCGGTGTCGCCTCCGAGGGCGAGCACGCGGGTGAGCGTCGGGAACATCCCTGGAACCAGAGGGTCATGGAGCTGGTGGTGTGCCATGGCCGCCAGCCGCCGCGCGCATGTCGTGCGTGCGTGCAGAGCGGCGCTTTGCGCGCTAGGGCTGCGAGAGACGACGCATGCAGGAGTCCGTATGTTTAGATGGATTGGCGGCAAGAGATGAGGGGCAGTTGGTCTTGTTTAATTTCTGGCGTTGGCAAAAGGTTGTTACATTGGTTTCGTTTGTTAAACAAGTCCTTCCTCGTTTAAATTGGTTCAAGCGTTTAAATCTGTGCTCTGGATCGCATTTCCCCGTCGTTCGCGTACAGGTCGGTTGCCGAAGAAATCGCGCCGCGATGGCGCAACCCATGCAACAACGCTAGGACTTCGCCTTCTAGAAGGCGTGACGTCATGTACTGCATCATCGTCGGGTCTAGATGTAAGATAATTTTTTTTTGCCAATTACTTTTCTTAAAACAGTAGTGGCACCAAAAGGACCCACAACCACAAGAAGGGTACATGGCACAATTTGCAACCAAGAGCGGAGCTCGGCTTAGGTCAAGGTAGGGCGGCCATTATTTTTTTCCGCAACATTATTATGGCTTCTTTGACTAAGATTTGGTAGTCCTTTTGTGTTATTTGTTGCTGGCGTTTTCACTTCGTTATTTGATCGTTGGAAAGAAAATATTGGAATAGAACCAATATTCGCCAGCAGCTGACGCCTGGTGAACAAATTTTGGTTGAAAACTCGTTCATTTCTCATCTTCCAGAGTGCTAGCAAGCAGGCTGCCAGGCAAATCGTCCACGTCCTGGAATTTACGTGCTACTCTACCTGTTGGCAGAGAGTTGTGATAGAGTTGGAAACACTGGCGGCATCAGTTAGCTCTAGCTTATCCGAGACTTAGTTGCAGTATTTGCAGTGAAAAGCTATATGGTCGATTGACTCCTGGGTCTGCACAACAAATTTTCTTCACCATATTGTCCTTTGTGTTAAGTCTCCCCTTGTAAGCCAGCCAAAGGAAAATCTGTGGCTTGAAGGGATTGGTGTTTGTCGGACCTGTGCTCCAGACTGGTACGCGCGCGGCGTCGCGCAGTCAGACCGGCTAGACTCGGCAGTCAAACACGTTGATACGGAACAGAAGCATGCGCGCTGCGGTATGTAGTGGAGGGCGTTGGATGGCCAGGGAAAAAAGCGTACGTGCAGTGCAGGTATACAACACTGGATTATCTCTCTCTATATATACGCGCGCGCGTTTGGAGACCTGCATCCGTACGTGTCTTCTACGCCACCCGAAAGACGCATGCGCCCGCCGTGCCAAGGTCAAAGAAAACAAAATGGTCCAGCTCAGAAACAAGCCGCGTCTTTCGTCGGTGCCTACAATACGCGGCCCGATGGACGATCGATCTTCTCTTTTTGTATTTTTTTTCTTGCCACGCTGGACGTACATCTGCTCTGATCGATTTTTTCTTTTTCTTTTCCTCCACAGTCTAGATGCAATTCTTTTCCTGGTGATGCAAGAGAACACAATCACTCTGCTAGGTACGGCCGGGCTAGTTCTCAGCCTCATGCCATTCCTCTCCTCCGCCGGCCGGCCACTCCATCCATGCATCTCCTCACCCTGGGATCCATCTTCTCCTAAGAAAAACTAAATGAGGACGTACAGACTAGATCACTAGATTGTCGACACCACAGCTCCACCATGCGCAAACAAGAACATGTAAAGGAAGAGGGGCGGACTGGTTAGATTAATTCCCTTCCATGATGGGTCGACATCCATGCCATTGCCATTGCCTAGCCTCGCCTCGCCAAAGTCCAAATTCACAAGTCACGTGCACATCCGCACACGGCTCGTGCCCATGCCTTTCTATTTATAGGCTAGAGGTAAACCACAGAGAGATGCGGAAGGAGATCTGCGTCCATTGTTACGAGGAGATACACAACGATTGATCATGGATGGATGGACGGCTGAGATAAAAACTCTCCCGGATTGCTGACATGGACGCGCCCTTAATTATCTTCCAAGCGGGAGCGGCCAGGCGCTGCATGCGATGCGCCGGTAATTAAGGAAACCAATCAATTGCGACACTCCTTTCTGGCGTGCACGATATATTAGGCTCTCTTAAATGCCCCTAAATCATAGGGTGAGGAGAATGAGCTAGGTTCCGGCATCGGTCCCCACCGGATCGTTTCTGCTCGTCACTGCAAGCAAGCAAGCAGCGTACGAATTAGCAAAGAAGACCGTCGACCAAGGTGGATCGCCAGTGATCGAGATATCGAACGCTGCACGTACGTAGCAGTAGCACACTATGACACCAGTGCTTACCTTGGTAGCCTAGCAGGCCAAGGTTCGTGACCAGGCGGGCTAGCCTGGCGGTGTCGCCTCCGAGGGCGAGCACGCGGGTGAGCGTCGGGAACATCCCTGGAACCAGAGGGTCATGGAGCTGGTGGTGTGCCATGGCCGCCGGCCGCCGGGCGCATGTCGTGCGTGCGTGCAGAGCGGCGCCTTGCGCGCTAGGGCTGCGAGAGACGACGCATGCAGGAGTCCGTATGTTTAGATAGATTGGCGGCAAGAGATGAAGAGCAGTTGGTCTTGTTTAATTTCTGGCGTTGGAAAAAGGTTGTTACATTGGTTTCGTTTGTTAAACAAGTCCTTCCTCGTTTAAATTGGTTCAAGCGTTTAAATCTGTGCTCTGGATCGCATTTCCCCGTCGTTCGCGTACAGGTCGGTTGCCGAAGAAATCGCGCCGCGATGGCGCAACCCATGCAACAACGCTAGGATTTCGCCTTGTATAAGGCGTGACGTCATGTACTGCATCATCGTCGGGTCTAGATGTAAGATTTTTTTTTTGCCAATTACTTTTCTTAAAACAGTAGTGGCACCAAAAGGACCCATAACCACAAGAAGGGTACATGGCACAATTTGCAACCAAGGGCGGAGCTCGGCTTAGGTCAAGATAGGGCGGCCGTTATTTTTTTCCCCAACATTATTATGGCTTCTTTGACTAAGATTTGGTACTCCTTTTGTGTTATTTGTTGCTGGCGTTTTCACTTCGTTATTTGATCGCTGGAAAGAAAATATTGGAATAGAACCAATAGTCGCCAGCAGCTGACGCATTGTGAACAAATTTTGGTTGAAAACTCGTTCATTCCTCGTCTTCCAGAGTGCTAGCAAGCAGGCTGCCAGGCAAATCGTCCACGTCCTGGAATTTACGTGCTGCTCTACCTGTTGGCAGAAAGTTGTGGTAGAGTTGGAAACACTGGCGGCATCAGTTAGCTCTAGCTTATCCCAGATTCAGTTGCAATATTTGCAGTGAAAAGCTATATAGTCGATTGACTCCCGAGTCTGCGCACCAAATTTTCTTCACCATATTGTCTTTTGTGTTAAGTCTCCCCTTGTAAGCCAGCCAAAGGAAAAACCTGTCGCTTGGAAGGATCGGTGTTTGTCGGACCTGTGCTCCAGACTGGTATGCGCGCGGCGTCGCGCAGTCAGACTGGCTAGACTCGGCAGTCAAACACGTTGATACGGAACGGAAGCATGCGCGCTGCGGTATGTAGTGGAGGGCGTTGGATGGTCAGGGAAAAAAGCGTACATGCAGTGCAGGTATACACCACTGGATTATCTCTCTCTCTACATACGCGCGCGCGTTTGGAGATCTGCATCCCAACGTGTCTACTACGCCACCCGAAAGATGCATGCGCCCGCCGTGCCAAGGTCAAAGAAAACAAAATGGTCCAGCTCAGAAACAAGCCGCGTCTTTCGTCGGTGCCTACAATACGCGGCTCGATGGACGATCGATCTTCTGTTTTTATATTTTTTTTGCCACGCTGGACGTACATCTGCTCTGATCGATCTTTTCTTTTTTCTTTTCCTCCATAGTCTAGATGCAATTCTTTTCCTGGCGATGCAAGAGAACACAATCACTCTGCTAGGTACGGCCGGGCTAGTTCTCAGCCTCATGCCATTCCTCTCCTCCGCCGGCCGGCCACTCCATCCATGCATCTCCTCACCCTGGGATCCATCTTCTCCTAAGAAAAACCAAATGAGGACGTACAGGTTAGATCACTAGCTTGTCGACACCACAGCTCCACCATGCGCAAACAAGAACATGTAAAGGAAGAGGGGCGGACTGGTTAGATTAATTACCTGCCATGATGGGTCGACCTCCATGCCATTGCCATTGGCTAGCCTCGACTCGCCAAAGTCCAAAGTCACAAGTCACGTGCACATCCGCACGCGGCTCGTGCCCATGCCTTTCTATTTATAGGCTAGAGGTAAACCACAGAGAGATGCGGAAGCAGTTTTGCGTCCATTGTTACGAGGAGATACACAGCGACGGATCATGGTGGATGGACGGCTGAGATAAAAACTCTCCCGGATTGCTGACAAGGACGCGCCCTTAATTATCTTCCAAGCGGGAGCGGCCAGGCGCTGCATGCGATGCGGCGGTAATTAAGGCAACCAATCAATTGCGACACTCCTTTCTGGCGTGCACGATATATTAGGCTCTCTTAAATTCCCCTAAATCATAGGGTGAGGAGAATGAGCTAGGTTCCGACATCGGTCCCCACCGGATAGTTTCTGCTCGTCACTGCAAGCAAACAAGCAGCGTACGAATTAGCAAAGAAGACCGTCGACCAAGGTGGATCGCCAGTGATCGAGATATCGAACGCTGCACGTACGTAGCAGTAGCACACTATGACACCAGTGCTTACCTTGGTAGCCTAGCAGGCCAAGGTTCGTGATCAGGCGGGCTAGCCTGGCGGTGTCGCCTCCGAGGGCGAGCACGCGGGTGAGCGTCGGGAAAATCCCTGGAACCAGAGGGTCATGGAGTTGGTGGCGTGCCATGGCCGCCGGCCGCCGCGCGCTTGTCGTGCGTGTGTGCAGAGCGGCGCCTTGCGCGCTAGGGCTGCGAGAGACGACGCATGCAGGAGTCCGTATGTTTAGATGGATTGGCGGCATAAGATGAGGGGCAGTTGGACTTGTTTAATGTCTGGCGTTGGCAAAAGGTTGTTACATTGGTTTCGTTTGTTAAACAAGTCCTTCCTCGTTTAAATTGGTTCAAGCGTTTAAATCTGTGCTCTGGATCGCATTTCCCCTTCGTTCGTAGGTCGGTTGCCGAAAAAATCGCGTCGCGATGGCGCAACCCATGCAACAATGCTAGGACTTCGCCTTCTAGAAGGCGTGACGTCATATACTGCATCATCGCGGGGTCTAGATGTAGATGAATTTTTTTTTGCCAATTACTTTTTTTAAAACAGTAGTGGCACCAAAAGGACCCACAACCACAAGAAGGGTACACGGCACAATTTGCAACCAAGGGAGGAGCTCGGCTTAGGTCAAGGTAGGGCGGCCGTTATTTTTTTCCCCAATATTATTATGGCTTCTTTGACTAAGATTTGGTACTCCTTTTATGTTCTTTGTTGCTGGCGTTTTCACTTCGTTATTTGATCGTTGGAAAGAAAATATTGGAATAGAACCAATATTCGCCATCAACTGACGCCTGGTGAACAAATTTTGGTTGAAAACTTGTTCATTCCTCATCTTCCAGAGTGCTAGCAAGCAGGCTGCCAGGGAAATCGTACACGTCCTGGAATTTACGTGCTGCTCTACCTGTTGCCAGAAAGTTGTGATAGAGTTGGAAACACTGGCGGCATCAGTTAGCTCTATCTTATCCCAGACTCAGTTGCAGTATTTGCAGTGAAAAGCTATATGGTCGATTGACTCCCGGGTCTATACACCAAATTTTCTTCACCATATTGTCCTTTGTGTTAAGTCTCCCCTTGTAAGCCAGTCAAAGGAAAAACCTGTGGCTTGGAGGGATCGGTGTTTGTCGGACCTGTGCTCCAGACTGGTACGCGCGCGGCGTCGCGCAGTCAGACTGGCTAGACTCGGCAGTCAAACACGTTGATACGGAACGGAAGCATGCGCGCTGCGGTATGTAGTGGAAGGCGTTGGATGGTCAAGAAAAAAAGCGTACGTGCAGTGCAGGTATGCAACACCGGATTATCTCTCTCTCTACATACGCGCGCGCGTTTGGAGACCTGCATCCGTACGTGTCTACTACGCCACCCGAAAGATGCATGCGCCCGCCGTGCCAAGGTCAAAGAAAACAAAATGGTCCAGCTCAGAAACAAGCCGCGTCTTTCGTCGGTGCCTACAATACGCGGCTCGATGGACGATCGATCTTCTCTTTTTCTATTTTTTTTCTTGCCACGCTGGACGTACATCTGCTCTGATCGATCTTCTCTTTTTCTTTTCCTCCACAGTCTAGATGCAATTCTTTTCCTGGCGATGCAAGAGAACACAATCACTCTGCTAGGTACGGCCGGGCTAGTTCTCAGCCTAATGCCATTCCTCTCCTCCGCCGGCCGGCCACTCCAGCCATGCATCTCCTCACCCTGGGATCCATCTTCTCCTAAGAAAAATAAAATGAGGACGTACAGGCTAGATCACTAGCTTGTCGACACCACAGCTCCACCATGCGCAAACAAAAACATGTAAAGGAAGAGGGGCGGACTGGTTAGATTAATTACCTGCCATGATGGATCGACCTCCATGCCATTGCCATTGCCTAGCCTCGCCTCGCCAAAGTCCAAAGTCACAAGTCACGTGCACATCCGCACGCGGCTCGTGGCCATGCCTTTCTATTTATAGGCTAGAGGTAAACCAAAGAGAGATGCGGAAGGAGCCCTGCGTCCATTGTTACGAGGAGATACACAGCGATGGATCATGGATGGATGGACGGCTGAGATAAAAACTCTCCCGGATTGCTGACATGGACGCGCCCTTAATTATCTTCCAAGCGGGAGCGGCCAGGCGCTGCATGCGATGTGCCGGTAATTAAGGCAACCAATCAATTGCGACACTCCTTTCTGGGGTGCACGATATATTAGGCTCTCTTAAATGCCCCTAAATCATAGGGTGAGGAGAATGAGCTAGGTTCCGGCATCGGTCCCCACCGGATCGTTTCTGCTCATCACTGCAAGCAAGCAAGCAGCGTACGAATTAGCAAAGAAGACCGTCGACTAAGGTGGATCGCCAGTGATCGAGATATCGAACGCTGCACGTACGTAGCAGTAGCACACTATGACACCAGTGCTTACCTTGGTAGCTTAGCAGGCCAAGGTTCGTGACCAGGCGGGCTAGCCTGGCGGTGTCGCCTCCGAGGGCGAGCACGCGGGTGAGCGTCGGGAACATCCCTGGAACCAGAGGGTCATGAGCTGGTGGTGTGCCATGGCCGCCGGCCGCCGCGAGCTTGTCGTGCGTGCGTGCAGAGCGGCGCCTTGCGCGCTAGGGCTGCAAGAGACGACGCATGCAGGAGTCCGTATGTTTAGATGGATTGGCGGCAAGAGATGAGGGGCAGTTGGTCTTGTTTAATTTCTGGCGTTGGCAAAAGGTTGTTACATTGGTTTCGTTTGTTAAAAAAGTCCTTCCTCATTTAAATTGGTTCAAGCGTTTAAATCTGTGTTGTGGATCGCATTTCCCCGTCGTTCGCGTACAGGTCGGTTGCCGAAGAAATCGCGCCGCGATGGCGCAATCCATGCAACAACGCTAGGACTTCGCCTTCTAGAAGGCGTGACGTCATGTACTGCATCATCGTCGGGTCTAGATGTAAGATAATTTTTTTTTGCCAATTACTTTTCTTAAAACAGTAGTGGCACCAAAAGGACCCACAACCACAAGAAGAGTACATGGCACAATTTGCAACCAAGGGCGGAGCTCGGCTTAGGTCAAGGTAGGGCGGCCGTTATTTTTTTCCCCAACATTATTATGGCTTCTTTGACTAAGATTTGGTACTCCTTTTGTGTTATTTATTGCTGGCGTTTTCACTTCGTTATTTGATCGTTGGAAATAAAATATTGGAATAGAACCAATATTCGCCAGCAGCTGACGCCTGGTGAACAAATTTTGGTTGAAAACTCGTTCATTCCTCATCTTCCAGAGTGCTAGCAAGCAGGCTGCCAGACAAATCGTCCACGTCCTGGAATTTACGTGCTGCTCTACCTGTTGGCAGAAAGTTGTGATAGAGTTGAAAACACTGGCGGCATCAGTTAGCTCTAGCTTATCCCAGACTCAGTTGCAGTATTTGCAGTGAAAAGCTATATGGTCGACTGACTCCCGGGTTTGCACACCAAATTTTCTTCACCATACTGTCCTTTGTGTTAAGTCTCCCCTTATAAGCCAGCCAAAGGAAAAACCTGTGGCTTGGAGGGATCGGTGTTTGTCGGACCTATGCTCCAGACTGGTACGCGCGCGGTGTCGCGCAGTCAGACTGGCTAGACTCGGCAGTCAAACACGTTGATACGGAACGGAAGCATGCTCGCTGCGGTATGTAGTGGAGGGCGTTGGATGGTCAGGGAAAAAAGCGTACGTGCAGTGCAGGTATACAACACCGGATTATCTCTCTCTCTACATACGCGCGCGCGTTTGGAGACCTGCATCCGTACGTGCCTACTACGCCACCCGAAAGATGCATGCGCCGCCGTGCCAAGGTCAAAGAAAACAAAATGGTCCAGCTCAGAAACAAGCCGCGTCTTTCGTCGGTGCCTACAATACGCGGCTCGATGGACGATCGATCTTCTCTTTTTCTATTTTTTTCTTGCCACGCTGGACGTACATCTGCTCTGATCGATCTTCTCTTTTTTTTCCTCCACAGTCTAGATGCAATTCTTTTCCTGGCGATGCAAGAGAACACAATCACTCTGCTAGGTACGGCCGGGCTAGTTCTCAGCCTCATGCCATTCCTCTCCTCCGTCGGCCGGCTACTCCATCTATGCATCTCCTCACCCTGGGATCCATATTCTCCTAAGAAAAAAAAATGAGGGCGTACAGGCTAGATCACTAGCTTGTCGACACCACAGCTCCACCATGCGCAAACAAGAACATGTAAAGGAAGAGGGGCGGACTGGTTAGATTAATTACCTGCCATGATGGGTCGACCTCCATGCCATTGCCATTGCCTAGCCTCGCCTCGCCAAAGTCCAAAGTCACAAGTCACGTGCACATCCGCACGCGGCTCGTGGCCATGCCTTTCTATTTGTAGGCTAGAGGTAAACCACAAAGAGATGCGGAAGGAGCTCTGCGTCCATTGTTACGAGGAGATACACAGCGACCGATCATGGTTGGATGGACGGCTGAGATAAAAACTCTCCCGGATTGCTGACATGGACGCGCCCTTAATTATCTTTCAAGCGGGAGCGGCCAGGCGCTGCATGCGATGCGCCGGTAATTAAGGCAACCAATCAATTGCGACACTCCTTTCTGGCGTGCACGATATATTAGGCTCTCTTAAATGACCCTAAATCATAGGGTGAGGAGAATGAGCTAGGTTCAGGCATCGGTCCCCACCGGATCGTTTCTGCTTGTCACTGCAAGCAAGCAAGCAGCGTACGAATTAGCAAAGAAGACCGTCGACCAAGGTGGATCGCCAGTGATCGAGATATCGAACGCTGCACGTACATAGCAGTAGCACACTATGACACCAGTGCTTACCTTGGTAGCCTAGCAGGCCAAGTTTCGTGACCAGGCAGGCTAGCCTGGCGGTGTAGCCTTCGAGGGCGAGCACGCAGGTGAGCGTCGGGAACATCCCTGGAACCAGAGGGTCATGGAGCTGGTGGTGTGCCATGGCCGCCGGCCGCCGCGCGCTTGTCGTGCGTGCGTGCAGAGCGGCGCCTTGCGCGCTAGGGCTGCGAGAGACGACGCATGCAGGAGTCCGTATGTTTAGATGGATTGGCGGCAAGAGATGAGGGGCAGTTGGTCTTGTTTAATTTCTGGCGTTGGCAAAAGGTTGTTACATTGGTTTCGTTTGTTAAACAAGTCCTTCCTCGTTTAAATTGGTTCAAGCGTTTAAATCTGTGCTGTGGATCGCATTTCCCCGTCGTTCGCGTACAGGTCGGTTGCCGAAGAAATCGCGCCGCGATGGCGCAACCCATGCAACAACGCTAGGACTTCGCCTTCTAGAAGGCGGGACGTCATGTACTGCATCATCGTCGGGTCTAGATGTAAGAGAAATTTTTTTTGCCAGTTACTTTTTTAAAACAGTAGTGGCACCAAAAATACCCACAACCACAAGAAGGGTACACGGCACAATTTGCAACCAAGGGCGGAGCTCGGCTTAGGTCATGGTAGGGCGGCCGTTATTTTTTTCCCGAACATTATTATGGCTTCTTTGACTAAGACTTGGTACTCCTTTTATGTTCTTTGTTGCTGGCGTTTTCACTTCGTTATTCGATCTTTGGAAAGAAAATATTGGAAAAGAACCAATATTCGCCAGCAGCTGACGCCTGGTGAACAAATTTTGGTTGAAACCTCGTTCATTCCTCATCTTCCAGAGTGGTAGCAAGCAGGCTGCCAGGCAAATCGTCCACGTCCTGGAATTTACGTGCGGCTCTACCTGTTGGCAGAAAGTTGTGATAGAGTTGGAAACACTGGCGGCATCAGTTAGCTCTATCTTATCCCAGACTCAGTTGCAGTATTTGCAGTGAAAAGCTATATGGTCGATTGACTCCCGGGTCTGCACACCAAATTTTCTTCACCATATTGTCCTTTGTGTTAAGTCTCCCCTTGTAAGCCAGCCAAAGGAAAAACCTGTGGCTTGGAGGGATCGGTGTTTGTCGGACCTGTGCTCCAGACTGGTACGCGCGCGGCGTCGCGCAGTCAGACTGGCTAGACTCGGCAGTCAAACACGTTGATACGGAACGGAAGCATGCGCGCTGCGGTACGTAGTGGAGGACTGGAGGGCGTTGGATGGTCAGGGAAAAAAGCGTACGTGCAGTGCAGGTATACAACACTGGATTATCTCTCTCTCTACATACGCGCGCGTGTTTGGAAACCTGCATCCGTACGTGTCTACTACGCCACCCGAAAGATGCATGCGCCCGCCGTGCCAAGGTCAAAGAAAACAAAATGGTCCAGCTCAGAAACAAGCCGCGTCTTTCGTCGTTGCCTACAATACGCGGCTCGATGTACGATCGATCTTCTCTTTTTCTATTTTTTTCTTGCCACGCTGGACGTACATCTGCTCTGATCGATCTTCTCTTTTTCTTTTCCTCCACAGTCTAGATGCAATTCTTTTCCTGGCGATGCAAGAGAACACAATCACTCTGCTAGGTACGGCCGGGCTAGTTCTCAGCCTCATGCCATTCCTCTCCTCCGTCGGCCGGCTACTCCATCTATGCATCTCCTCACCCTGGGATCCATCTTCTCGTAAGAAAAAATAATGAGGACGTACAGGCTAGATCACTAGCTTGTCGACACCACAGCTCCACCATGCGCAAACAAGAACATGTAAAGGAAGAGGGGCGGACTGGTTAGATTAATTACCTGCCATGATGGGTCGACCTCCATGCCATTGCCATTGCCTAGCCTCGCCTCGCCAGAGTCCAAAGTCACAAGTCACGTGCACATCCGCACGCGGCTCGTGGCCATGCCTTTCTATTTATAGGCTAGAGGTAAACCACAGAGAGATCCGGAAGGAGCTCTGCGTCCATTGTTACGTGGAGACACACAACGACGGATCATGGATGGATGGACGGCTGAGATAAAAACTCTCCCGGATTGCTGACATGGACGCGCTCTTAATTATCTTCCAAGCGGGAGCGGCCAGGCGCTGCATGCGATGCGCTGTTAATTAAGGCAACCAATCAATTGCGACCGTCCTTTCTGGCGTGCACGATATATTAAGCTCTCTTAAATGCCCCTAAATCATAGGGTGAGGAGAATGAGCTAGGTTCTGGCATCGGTCCCCACCGGATCGTTTCTGCTCGTCACTGCAAGCAAGCAAGCAGCATACGAATTAGAAAAGAAGACCGTCGACCAAGGTGGATGGCCAGTGATCGAGATATCGAACGCTGCACATACGTAGCAGTAGCACACTATGGCACCAGTGCTTACCTTGGTAGCCTAGCAGGCCAAGTTTCGTGACCAGGCGGGCTAGCCTGGCGGTGTAGCCTTCGAGGGCGAGCACGCGGGTGAACGTCGGGAACATCCCTGGAATCAGAGGGTCATGGAGCTGGTGGTGTGCCATGGCCACCGGCCGCCGCGCGCTTGTTGTGCGTGCGTGCAGAGCGGCGCCTTGCGCGCTAGGGCTGCGAGAGACGACGTATGCAGGAGTCCGTATGTTTAGATGGATTGGCGGCAAGAGATGAGGGGCAGTTGGTCTTGTTTAATTTCTGGCGTTGGCAAAAGGTTGTTACATTGGTTTCGTTTGTTAAACAAGTCCTTCCTCGTTTAAATTGCTTCAAGCGTTTAAATCTGTGCTCTGGATCGCATTTCTCCGTCGTTCGCGTACAGGTCGGTTGCCGAAGAAATCGCGCCGCGATGGCGCAACCCATGCAACAACGCTAGGACTTCGCCTTCTAGAAGGCGTGACGTCATGTACTGCATCATCGTCGGGTCTAGATGTAAGAGAATTTTTTTTGCCAATTACTTTTCTTAAAACAGTAGTGGCACCAAAAGGACCCACAACCACAAGAAGGGTACATGGCACAATTTGCAACCAAGGGCGGAGCTCAGCTTAGGTCAAGGTAGGGCGGCCGTTATTTTTTTCCCCAACATTATTATGGCTTCTTTGACTAAGATTTGGTACTCCTTTTGTGTTATTTGTTGCTGGCGTTTTCACTTCGTTATTTAATAGTTGGAAAGAAAATATTGGAATAGAACCAATATTCGCCAGCAGCTGACGCCTGGTGAACAAATTTTGGTTGAAAACTCGTTCATTACTCATCTTCCAGAGTGCTAGCAAGCAGGCTGCCAGGCAAATCGTCCACGTCCTGGAATTTACATGCTGCTCTACCTGTTGGCAGAAAGTTGTGATAGAGTTGGAAACACTAGCGGCATTAGTTAGCTCTATCTTATCCCAGACTCAGTTGCAGTATTTGCAGTGAAAAGCTATATGGTCGATTGACTCCCGGGTCTGCACACCAAATTTTCTTCACCATATTGTCCTTTGTGTTAAGTCTCCCCTTGTAAGCCAGCCAAAGGAAAAACCTGTGGCTTGGAGGGATCGGTGTTTGTCGACCTGTGCTCCAGACTGGTACGCGCGCGGCGTCGCGCAGTCAGACTGGCTAGACTCGGCAGTCAAACACGTTGATACGGAACAGAAGCATGCGCGCTGCGGTATGTAGTGGAGGGCGTTAGATGGTCAGGGAAAAAGCGTACGTGCAGTGCAGTATAGAACACTGGATTATCTCTCTCTACATACGCGCGCGCGTTTGGAGACCTGCATCCGTACGTGCCTACTACGCCACCCGAAAGATGCATGCGCCCGCCGTGCCAAGGTCAAAGAAAACAAAATGGTCCAGCTCAGAAACAAGCCGCGTCTTTCGTCGGTGCCTACAATACGCGGCTCGATGGACGATCGATCTTCTCTTTTTCTATTTTTTTCTTGCCACGCTGGACGTACATCTGCTCTGATCGATCTTCTCTTTTTTCTTTTCCTCCATAGTCTAGATGCAATTCTTTTCCTAGCGATGCAAGAGAACACAATCACTCTGCTAGGTACGGCCGGGCTAGTTCTCAGCCTCATGCCATTCCTCTCCTCCGCCGGCCGGCCACTCCATCCATGCATCTCCTTACCCTGGGATCCATCTTCTCCTAAGAAAAACAAAATGAGGACGTACATGCTAGATCACTAGCTTGTCGACACCACAGCTCCACCATGCGCAAACAAGAACATGTAAAGGAAGAGTGGCGGACTGGTTAGATTTATTACCTGCCATGATGGGTCGACCTCCATACCATTGCCATTGCCTAGCCTCGCCTCGCCAAAGTCCAAAGTCACAAGTCACGTGCACATCCGCACGCGGCTCGTGGCCATGCCTTTCTATTTATAGGCTAGAGGTAAACCAAAGAGAGATGCGGAAGGAGCTCTGCGTCCATTGTTACGAGGAGATACACAGCGATGGATCATGGATGGATGGACGGCTGAGATAAAAACTCTCCCGGATTGCTGACATGGACGCGCTCTTAATTATCTTCCAAGCGGGAGCGGCCAGGAGCTGCATGCGATGCGCCGTTTATTAAGGCAACTAATCAATTGTGACACTTCTTTCTGGCGTGCACGATATATTAGGCTCTCTTAAATGCCACTAAATCATAGGGTGAGGAGAATGAGCTAGGTTCCGGCATCGGTCCCCACCGGATCGTTTCTGCTCGTCACTGCAAACAAGCAAGCAGCGTACGAATTAGCAAAGAAGACCGTCGACCAAGGTGGATCGCCAGTGATCGAGATATCGAACGCTGCACGTACGTAGCAGTAGCACACTATGACACCAGTGCTTACCTTGGTAGCCTAGCAGGCCAAGTTTCGTGACCAGGCGGGCTAGCCTGGCGGTGTAGCCTCCGAGGGCGAGCACGCGGGTGAACGTCGGGAACATCCCTGGAACCAGAGGGTCATGGAGCTGGTGGTGTGCCATGGCCGCCGCCCGCCGCGCGCTTGTCGTGCGTGCGTGCAGAGCGGCGCCTTGCGCGCTAGGGCTGCGAGAGACGACGCATGCAGGAGTCCGTATGTTTAGATGGATTGGCGGCAAGAGATGAGGGGCAGTTGGTCTTGTTTAATTTCTGGCGTTGGCAAAAGGTTGTTACATTGGTTTCGTTTGTTAAACAAGTCCTTCCTCGTTTAAATTGGTTCAAGCGTTTAAATCTGTGCTCTGGATCGCATTTCTCCGTCGTTCGCGTACAGGTCGGTTGCCGAAGAAATCGCGCCGCGAAGGCGCAACCCATGCAACAACGCTAGGACTTCGCCTTCTAGAAGGCGTGACGTCATGTACTGCATCATCGTCGGGTCTAGATGTAAGAGAATTTTTTTTGCCAATTACTTTTCTTAAAACAGTAGTGGCACCAAAAGGACCCACAACCACAAGAAGGGTACATGGCACAATTTGCAACCAAGGGCGGAGCTCGGCTTAGGTCAAGGTAGGGCGGCCGTTATTTTTTTCCCCAACATTATTATGGCTTCTTTGACTAAGATTTGGTACTCCTTTTGTGTTATTTGTTGCTGCCGTTTTCACTTCGTTATTTAATCGTTGGAAAGAAAATATTGGAATAGAACCAATATTCGCCAGCAGCTGACGCCTGGTGAACAAATTTTGGTTGAAAACTCGTTCATTCCTCATCTTCCAGAGTGCTAGCAAGCAGGCTGCCAGGCAAATCGTCCACGTCCTGGAATTTACATGCTGCTCTACCTGTTGGCAGAAAGTTGTGATAGAGTTGGAAACACTAGCGGCATTAGTTAGCTCTATCTTATCCCAGACTCAGTTGCAGTATTTGCAGTGAAAAGCTATATGGTCGATTGACTCCCGGGTCTGCACACCAAATTTTCTTCACCATATTGGCCTTTGTGTTAAGTCTCATCTTGTAAGCCAGCCAAAGGAAAAACCTGTGGCTTGGAGGGATCGGTGTTTGTCGGACCTGTGCTCCAGACTGGTATGCGCGCGGCGTCGCGCAGTCAGACTGGCTAGACTCGGCAGTCAAACACGTTGATACGGAACGGAAGCATGCGCGCTGCGGTATGTAGTGGAGGGCGTTGGATGGTCAGGGAAAAAGCGTACGTGCAGTGCAGGTATAGAACACTTGATTATCTCTCTCTACATACGCGCGCGCGTTTGGAGACCTGCATCCGTACGTGCCTACTACGCCACCCGAAAGATGCATGCGCCCGCCGTGCCAAGGTCAAAGAAAACAAAATGGTCCAGCTCAGAAACAAGCCGCGTCTTTCGTCGGTGCCTACAATACGCGGCTCGATGGACGATCGATCTTCTCTTTTTCTATTTTTTTCTTGCCACGCTGGACGTACATCTGCTCTGATCGATCTTCTCTTTTTTCTTTTCCTCCATAGTCTAGATGCAATTCTTTTCCTAGCGATGCAAGAGAACACAATCACTCTGCTAGGTACGGCCGGGCTAGTTCTCAGCCTCATGCCATTCCTCTCCTCTGCCGGCCGGCCACTCCATCCATGCATCTCCTTACCCTGGGATCCATCTTCTCCTAAGAAAAACAAAATGAGGACGTACATGCTAGATCACTAGCTTGTCGACACCACAGCTCCACCATGCGCAAACAAGAACATGTAAAGGAAGAGTGGCGGACTGGTTAGATTTATTACCTGCCATGATGGGTCGACCTCCATGCCATTGCCATTGCCTAGCCTCGCCTCGCCAAATTCCAAAGTCACAAGTCACGTGCACATCCGCACGCGGCTCGTGGCCATGCCTTTCTATTTATAGGCTAGAGGTAAACCAAAGAGAGATGCGGAAGGAGCTCTGCGTCCATTGTTACGAGGAGATACACAGCGATGGATCATGGATGGATGGACGGCTGAGATAAAAACTCTCCCGGATTGCTGACATGGACGCGCCCTTAATTATCTTCCAAGCGGGAGCGGCCAGGCGCTGCATGCGATGCGCCGGTAATTAAGGCAACCAATCAATTGCGACACTCCTTTCTGGCGTGCACGATATATTAGGCTCTCCTAAATGCCCCTAAATCATAGGGTGAGGATAATGAGCTAGGTTCCGGCATCGGTCCCTACCGGATCGTTTCTGCTCGTCACTGCAAGCAAGCAAGCAGCGTACGAATTAGCAAAGAAGACCGTCGACCAAGGTGGATCGCCAGTGATCGAGATATCGAACGCTGCACGTACGTAGCAGTAGCACACTATGACACCAGTGCTTACTTTGGTAGCCTAGCAGGCCAAGGTTCGTGACCAGGCGGGCTAGCCTGGCGGTGTCGCCTCCGAGGGCGAGCACGCGGGTGAGCGTCGGGAACATCCCTGGAACCAGAGGGTCATGGAGCTGGTGGTGTGCCATGGCCGCCGGCCGCCGCGCGCTTGTCGTGCGTGCGTGCAGAGCAGCGCCTTGCGCGCTAGGGCTGCGAGAGACGACGCATGCAGGAGTCCGTATGTTTAGATGGATTGGCGGCAAGAGATGAGGGGCAGTTGGTCTTGTTTAACTTCTGGCGTTGGCAAAAGATTGTTACATTGGTTTCGTTTGTTAAACAAGTCCTTCCTCGTTTAAATTGGTTCAAGCGTTTAAATCTGTGCACTGGATCGCATTTCCCCGTCGTTTGCGTACAGGTCGGTTGCCGAAGAAATCGCGCCGCGATGGCGCAACCCATGCAACAACGCTAGGACTTCGCCTTCTAGAAGGCGTGACGTCATGTACTGCATCATCGTCGGGTCTAGATGTAAGAGAATTTTTTTTGCCAATTACTTTTCTTAAAACAGTAGTGGCACCAAAAGGACCCACAACCACAAGAAGGGTACATGGCACAATTTGCAACCAAGGGCGGAGCTCGGCTTAGGTCAAGGTAGGGCGGCCGTTATTTTTTTCCCCAACATTATTATGGCTTCTTTGACTAAGATTTGGTACTCCTTTTGTCGCACCCGGACTTCTAAAGGATACTCACCGTACGAACTGAACATCATTTTTGATTGGATTACGGGGCTTACCGGCACCCGCTCCTCTTACGAGTAGGCCAACACTTAGGTGTGACAACCAATCGTTACTGTTCACCGTCGATGTAAACTATCCCGTAGAAATCAGGACACTACCGTTGACGTACTTCATACCATACACACATGGTACGTCAACGGCTTTGAACAAGATGATAACACAACATATCTCTAAGACACAAAAGATTGAAATAAGTTGCAAATGGCCCTCACTAGAGCAGAGATAGCAAATACAATCATCCAGAGGACACATGTCCCAACATAACATCATTACATCTCAGCGGAAGCATTCAAAGGGGTCTGAGTACAGACAACTCCAAATAGGCTTAAGAAGCCGGAAGCTAAAATAAAGACGGAGCCCATCCACGATGTCTCGGATCCTGCCCGGGTCCGCTAACTACTCGTCAGCAGCCTCGTCAAACTCCACGTAGTAGCCATCACCTGGATCCTCGTAAGCGTAGTCTGCGGAAACCACAGCCCCAAAGGGGTCAGTACATCCAAGTACTGGCAAGCAAGACTCACAGTTCACCAAAGTGTAGACCGTCAACACCAAGCACAGATGCCTTGGGTTCAACGGAAGAAAGGGGATATACAAAAGATGCTGCAACTGGCTGCGCTAACCAACTACAGAGATTCTACCACTACTAACTATCAGAAAGGAGATAAGATCGAGTTTTGTAACCAACTGAAAGATAACATCAAACAAACCCATCCTGGATCTCGCCCCTTATCCAAAGAAGCAATCCGAGGATAACTCACACAGTTGACTTAAAGATGAATCAAGTTATTGTGACAATACTCCTATTACTAGTCAAGTTGTTAATCATGGGGTGTGAGATTGTGAATCATTAGGTTTAAGTTGTCCTGAGTACTTGTTAGCCAGTACTTTCACCAAGTTAACCATAACCGCGGAAAACACGGCTTCTCGAGAAGATTATCCCTGCAGGGTTGCACCAATTTGGCCGTACACGTATCGATAACCCGCCAGATGGGATGCCTCCCACCAAGCGGGGCACTCAACACAACTCAACTCTTCTCCGCATCAAGCCCAAAGCACCTTGGGCGCACGGCTAATCGAGCCCAGAAGAAAATGGACCCTCATAGCACTCTAAGAACGTGTCCCCCTATATGCCGACTACGAAAGTTCCACCCTGCGCTGGGCTCGCAAAAACATGCATGCGGCAAATAGAAAGCACGAACTAAATGAGATGATTTGGACGAGATGCGAATCGAATCAAATTGAGGGGGGCGCCCATACTCGCTTCCCACATGCGGGTAGTGCGCTCATCATGGATCAGTAGACAAGACCCTTTTCCTATTAGGGTCGACACTAGCAGGCCTCAAAACCACACAGGGCCTCCTGCCGGTGCCTTATCATCAAATTATTATTAAGTAATAACAGTAGCATGATTGATTGATTGATTAATTAAGCATCAAGCCCCCAGAACATAATGAAATATAGTAACTGAAAGTAACGGGTAACAGACTCGAGCAAAAAAATCTAAGCATACTAGTATGACACTGGCTCAATCAATAGGGTTGTAGGAGTGGTGGTGAGGCAATATCAGGGTTAAAGGATTCATGTGATAGGTTCGTAACAGAAACAACTACCACTAAGGCTAGCAAGAATAGACAACGGAAAGTATCGGTAACCAGGGTTGAAAGGAACACAATGGTTCATGTGAGTGATAACTTGCCTGCAAACCTAGTAGCCGGGTACTGAGCTAGATCCTCAGAAGGGGTGTCGTAAACATCGTCAGTATCAACGTCGTCGTCTATCCGAGAAAAAGCAAAACAAAAAAAACAGGAATGTAAACAATCATTGCCATGGCATTGTGCACAATCAAGATGATGCATGACAAATTAATGGTTGCATCAAAATAAACTAGCTAACATGATAACACAATTTAAATGGAACCCCTATGCTATTTTGAGTGGCATATGGGAAAGGGTCCATAATTAAGTGGAGCAAATGATTTATAATTAATTATTATGTGAAAGTTGTTAGCATGATGCATGCATGATGGTAACAACAAAATAACAACAAATAACAATAATAGATGCAAAGGAAAAGGAATAAAACAAGTTTGGAAAATTATTTATTAAGTTTGGAAAATTTGGTTACTTAAACATGTCACACAAACAATTATTGTTTTCATCAATTTAAAGTGTGCAAAACAACTAACAAAATTTATATGTGAAAAGAACATCAAATTTTAGTTGGATTACATGTTTCAAATATTGAAATTTGAATTAGGATGAATTTATTATGAATTAAACAATATTAAACAAGTTTTAATTGAATTTAGAACAAGTTTGAATATTATTTGAATTTTATTTGTTCCAATCATAATTTCAAATTCACATTTGAAAAGTTCACACTTTGATGGTTTGAAAACATATTTTGCATGTTAAAAAATATTTTATTTTGAGCAAGTTATGATTTTTATCAATTTTAAATGAATTAAACAAGTATTAAATTATTTAGGCAATTTAAATTATTCAAACAATGAAACAAATTTTATATTTGAATAGGACATTCAAAATGGTATGAAAAACATATTTTATTTGCCTTATTTGGAATTAGTATGAATTATTTATGAATTATTGCAAATTACATTTGAATTATTCAAATTTGAATTTTAAATGTATTTGGAAAATTCAAAACAGTTCACAAATGGAATAATTGGATAGACAATAAAATTTGGAGCAATAAACATATATAACTTTTATTTATTGGAATTATGGATTAAAAGTTATTAAAGATTTGGATTTAGTGTTTATTCTGCTATTTAAAAGAAATAGGAAAATAAACCAGAAACGTTTTAATTCTTTGGTTACGGGCCAGCACCCTAGCCGCAGCCACTGCAGGGTGGGCCACGGCCAACGTGGCGCTGGGCGAGTGCCTGCGTGGCCACCAGGGCCATTGACTGGTGGGCCACTGGCGCGGGGAGAAAATATCCAAAAGAATTTGCGCGGCGGGGACTCGAACCCTCGACCGCTCGCTAGCGTGCGTGCGGTCTGAACCAACTGCGCTGTGCGCGTGCGTTTGACAGATACAGATGCGCGGGGAGGAAATAGTTACGCAAGCGCTATCTGAATTTTCTGACGAGCGCGCGCTTCCGCGACACTGACAGAGGAACGCGGCTCACCGGCGATGACCAACGGCGATCTCGTGGCCGTGCTGTGCCGTGGAGGGTTGCGGATCGTGCACGGAACGGTGGCAGTGATGCGAGCAAGAGGCAGAAAGGAGGAGGGGACGGTGGCGCGCTCACCGTGGGGCGTCGAGGAAGCAGGAGGTGGCGCGGCCGGCGGCGATGACAGAGACGACGTCGCAGATCCGGTGACACCCCGTGCCCTCGCAGGTGTCCAACGCGTAGAGGAGGGAGTGGCGTCTCGGTTTCAGTAGATGGACAGGGAGTGGGGAGGCTAGGTGGGCGGCGCCATGGCGAAATTCAGAGGAGCTGCCGCCGGTGAGGGTTTCAGAGAGGAATCTGAGCCAGCGAGGAGACGATCGACGGCGGGAGAGAGGGGAAACGGCGACCTAGGGCTAGGGTTAGGGCTGTGGGGTGCCCTAGGGCTACTTATAGGGCCCTGCGCGATGCGATGGCCGTCGGCTGCCGCCGTACTCCGACGTGGAGGCCGCGGATGCGCGCCGTACTCGGGACAGACGAGCCGCACGATTTACGAAGCGGTACGCGCGGGAGTAGACGGGCTGGGCCGCGCGCGCGTTAGCTTAGGTGGGTTGGGCTAGGTTATCTGCCGCGCGCGCTGCGTTAGCTTTTCTCTTTTTTTTATTTTTCCTTTTCTGTTTTTTTTGTAGCTTTTGGTTTTGGAAGAAAAGGATGGATTTAAATTCAGAGAAAAATTTGAAAAAAAATAGGGGAAGTTCCTTAGGCCAAATGCAAGCATTTGGTAGCTTTTATTTGCAAAAGTTTAAATATTTGCTTGCTGTTTGAGATTAAACCAAATTTAGGGAATTTTTGAATATTAATGAAACCTTATGCAAACAAGCATTTTTAATAGGGTTACCCCTAAGGTTTAAAATGATTTAAAGAGTACAATGGTGTGGTGAACTTCATGGATTCAAAAGGTACTGATTTGAAACCTTGGTTTGAATTTAAAAGAAAAATGAGTTAGGAATTGTTGATTGAATTAATTGATTGAATTAATGGTTTGATTAAAACCACCAATTTAATAAGTGATCCACATGGAATAAAATGGTTGTTTTCATTTGTTGTTCTTATTCCAAAAGTTGTAACAGATCAAGTATGAAAATAACCATTTGAAATTGTTTGAGTTTGATTATAAAAACAAGATAAAACAGAAGCACAACAAATAGTAACAAATGCAAACAAATAATTAAACATGATGACATGATGCAATGCTTGAATTAAAACAACAAACAAAACATTCTAAGGGATATTTCATACTTGGGATGTTACAAAACGCCCCCCTTGAAGGAATCGCGCCCCGAGATTCCTTACTGAGAAGTGAAAAGGTCCGGATACTTCTTGCGAAGATCCTCTTCGGTCTCCCACGTTGCCTCTTTATCGGAATGATGCGACCATTGCACTTTCAAGAACTTGGTGCTCTTGTTGCGAGTCTTACGCTCGGTCTCATCGAGAATACGAATAGGGTGCTCCTCATAAGATAGATCATCTTGCAGTTCAATGGAATCATGATCAACTGCACGACCTGGATCTTTGAAACACTTCTTGAGCTGTGACACGTGGAACACATCGTGCACCTTGGATAGTTTTTCTGGAAGCTCAAGACGATAAGCATTTTCTGCACGCCTTGAGAGGATGTTGAAAGGACCAATGTATCTTGGTGCAAGCTTTCCTTTCACACCAAAACGATGAGTGCCTCTGAGGGGAGTTACACGGAGATATGCCTTATCACCAGGTGCATAGATCATATCCCTGTGCTTGCTATCATAATAGCTCTTCTGACGAGACTGAGCAATCCTGAGATTGTCACGAATGATACGAACTTTCTCCTCGGCTTCCTTAACAATGTCAGGGCCTAAGAGTGAACGTTCACCAGCTCCAGACCAGTTGATTGGACTCCTGCATCTGCGACCATACAGTGCGTCAAATGGTGCCATGCCTAGGCTTGCCTGGTAGCTGTTGTTGTAGGAGAATTCAGCATATGGAAGGAAATCCTCCCATTTCATGCCAAAGGAGAGACCACATGCTTTGAGCATATCCTCGAGAATCTGATTGACTCTTTTGACTTGCCCTGAGACTGAGGGTGATAAGCTGTGCTGAACAGAAGTTTAGTGCCCAAAGCTTCTTGAAAGCTTTTCCAGAAATGAGAAGTGAAGATACTTCCACGGTCTGAGCTTATTTCCAATGGAACACCATGAAGGGGAACAATCTTTGCTGTGTAGAGCTCTGCTAACTGGCTAGCTGAGATAGTTTCCTTGACAGCAAAAAAATGAGCTACCTTAGTGAGACGATCAATAACAACGAAGATTGCATCGTTGCCCTTCTTGGACTTTGGAAACCCACTAACGAAGTCCATTTCAATCATGTCCCACTTCCACTCAGGTATTTTCAGAGGTTGGAGTAGACCTGCTGTTTTCTGATGCACTGCCTTAACACGTTGACAAACGTCGCATTCAGAAACGTATTGAGCAATTTCACGTTTCATCCCAGACCACCAATACAGAGTCTTTAGATCCTGGTACATCTTTGTACTTCCAGGGTGAATGGAGAGAGGAGTTTCATGAGCCTCCTTGAGAATGATATCCTTGAGACTTTGAATCTGAGGAACTGCAATGCGTCCTTCGAAGAACACGGTTCCCTTGTCATCAATTGAGAAGGACTTGAATTTATCATTGCCTTCCTTGATGTGCTCTACAATCTTCTTGATTTCAGTATCACGAAGTTGTTCAGAACGAATCTTGTCCTCGAGAGTTGGACTGGTTGTCAAGCTAGCAAGGTAACCTTCTGGGACAAGGCCAAGGTTCAGCTTCTGGAATTCTTCATGAAGTGGAGGTTGGCTTTCCATGATCATGAGATTATTGCAATATGACTTGCGACTGAGAGCATCGGCCATAACATTTGCCTTGCCTGGAGTGTAAGAAATGGTGAGATCAAAGTCTTTAATCTTCTCAATCCATCTCCTTTGCCTGAGGTTCAGATCTGGCTGAGTGAAGATGTATTTCAGACTCTTATGATCGGAAAAGATTTCAGTTTTGTTACCCAACAAGTATTGTCTCCATTTCTTGAGGGCATACACAACTGCTGCCAGTTCTAGGTCATGTGTGTGATAGTTTTGCTCATGTGGATTCAACTGACGCGAAGCATAAGCCACAACTTGACGTTCTTGCATAAGAACTGCTCCTAGGCCTTGGAGAGATGCATCGCAGAATATCTGGAAAGGTTTGGTAGTATCTGGGCCAACCAGAACAGGTGTGGAAGTGAGTTTAGTCTTGAGGAGGTTGAAACTCTCATCACATTGTGGAGTCCAAACGAATTTCTTGTCCTTCTTTGTGAGATCAGTGAGTGGTTTGGCAATCTTGGAAAAGTTTTGGACGAAACGACGGCAATAGCTAGCCAAGCCAAGAAAACTTCTGACTTGCTTCACCGTCTTAGGGGGTTTCCAGTCAACAATTTCCTTAACCTTTTCAGGATCAATGGCTATGCCTTTGGCAGAGATGATATGACCAAGATATGCAACTTCTGGAATCCAGAACTCACATTTGGAAAACTTGGCATATAGACGATGCTCGCGAAGTTTCATGAGAGTGAGACGAAGGTGTTCTCCATGCTCTTCCTCGGATTTGGAGTAGACTAGAATATCATCGAGATATACCACAACGAACTTGTCGAGGTATTCATGGAAGACAGAATTCATGAGTCTTGAGAATGTTGCCGGTGCATTGGTGAGACCAAAGGACATGACGGTGTATTCATATAGACCGAAACAAGTGGTGAAAGCTGTCTTAGGAATATCTTCCTTTCTGATCTTTATCTGATGGTACCCCATCCTCAAGTCCAATTTTGAGAATATTGAGGCTCCAGCAAGTTGATCAAAAAGATCATCGATACGAGGAATTGGATACTTGTTCTTGATGGTTTTCTCGTTGAGAGGACGATAGTCAACCACGAGTCTTTTTGTTTGATCCTTCTTGGCAACAAACAGAGTTGGGCAACCCCAAGCGGAGGAACTAGGCTGAATGTAACCTTTCTCCATGTACATATCGATTTGCTCCTTCAACAATTTCAGTTCAGGAGGAGCTATCTTGTATGGATGCTTAGAGATTGGAGCAGTACCTGGCTCAAGCTCGATCACGAACTCAACTGCTCTATCCGGAGGCATCCCTGGCAACTCTTCTGGAAAGACGTCAGGGAATTCACAAACCACCGGAACATTTTCAATTGCAGGAAGGGGTTTGGCATCTAGGTTGAACAGCTGAACAGAACTTGATCCATATGGAGAATAGACTATCTGGCCTGAAGTGTGGGAGAGAGTTATTGACTTTTGAGCACAGTCAATTTTAGCTTTGTGGGTCTTCAACCAATCCATACCCAGGATGACATCAATGTCAGAATTTCCCAGCAACATGAGTGAAGCAAGGAATATGCGACCTCCAATTAGGATCTGATTGTCCATGCTTATCTTGGAAGTCAACATTTGCGGTCCCGGAGAGTGAACAGTCATTTGATTGCTTAGCGGAACCAGAACTAGGTTGTATGCTTTTGCAAAAATCTTTGACACAAAAGAATGCGATGCTCCGGTATCAAACAACACTTTAGCTGGAAAAGAGTTTACGGGTAATATACCGAGAACGACGTCAGCAACTTCCTCAGCTTTGTCGGCCTTGATATGGTTCACCCTCGCGGTCCTCCCGACAGGCCTGTTGTTGGAGTTGAAGGCTTTAGCCGGGGGAGCACGAACCATTGCCTGGTTGGTGTTGGGGCGAGGAGGTGGAGGTAGCTGCCTCTGAGTGCACTTATCAGCGTAGTGTCCAGTCTCCTTGCACTTGTAGCAAGTGACGACACGAGGAGGACCTGGCCTTGGCTGCCCCATTGGAATCCTCTGACCCTGCATCTGAGATGGGTTGGGTGGGCGGGGTCCAAAGCCTGGAGAAGCTTGGGCATTTGGAGCCCTAGTGACAGCAGCATTTGGCACCCAGATGCGGCGCTTCTGCGGAGGGGTGGTCATGTTGGAGGAGGAACCACCCTCACGCGAGTGCTTGCGCGACTCTTCGAACGCCTTGCGCCCATTCTCCTCATTGAGCGCGGTGTTCACGAGCTCCACGAAGTCCTTGCACTTGATGTTGGTGAGAGCGTACTTCAGTTCCGGGTTAAAACCTCGGCGGAACCTTGCCATCTTCTTGGCTTCAGTGGACACCTCGTCACCAGCGTATCGAGCTAGACGATTGAACTCGTTCTGGTAGCCGAGGACGTCCAGCTTGCCCTGTTTGAGAGAGCAGAATTCCTCACGCATCCTTTCCATGAGACCATCTGGGATGTGGTGCTTCAGGAAGGCATCCTTGAAACATCCCCAGGTGATAGGATAGCCAGCTCTCATAGTCTGGTAGTTCTCCCACCAAGTAGCTGCCTGACCCTTCAGTAGGTAGGTGGCATACTTGACCTTATCTTCCTCAGCAACATGAGCAATCTCCAGAGCCCTGTTCATCTCCCTGATCCAGTCATCAGCATCCAGAGGCTCACGTGTTGCCACGAAAGCTCTCGGCCCCATGCTCAGAAACTCCTTGATGTTGACTCGCGGAGCATTCTGGTTGTTGTGCTGGTTAGCCTGGATCTGGGCCATCTGAGCCACGACCTGAGTCATCTGAGTCAACAGCTCCGTGAGCGGAGGTGGTTCAGGCGGGTTGCTCCTTGTTGGCGGCATCCTGAATAGACATTCATTTTAGCACAACAATAGAAAAGGATAGACTTGGTAACCGAAAGATAGATTATTCCGACGCATGAATAGATAACCAACAGGTACATCATCACATGTTCAAATACATCAGAATATCCAACAGACCAATACATGGCTCAAATGCCAAAGGATAACTAAACATGGCTAGGAATGGATACATCGGTACTCCCATGCTCATCACGCAGGACGGCGGTGAGTAGTACGACGAGAGATACGGTGCGGAGGAATCCCCCGGAAGTAGGTATGACGACGATCCACGTAGAGCAGGACTGCTCTGAGAGCAACTCTCGGTGTGGTGAAGTAGAAAGCGTCGTCTCCCTGTGCTCCAAAGCGGGGAATCCCAGTGTAACCCGGACCAAGGTCGAGAAGTGGACCTCTGATCGGCTCGTAACCTCCAGCATCTGGCAGCGGAAACCCAGCTGGCTGAGTGAAACGCGCAAAGCGCTCGTCTCCAACAAAGTCTGTGGTGTACGTAGCCAGACGAGTCAACGCCAGATAGAGCTGCTCCCTGACTGAGGCTAACTCCTGAGAAAGTGTGGAAGCAACTGCGTCACTGTGCCTCACGAACTGAGCAGTGGTGTGCAGCCTGGAGCTATCAGACTCGTAGGTATCCAGGTTGCTGTGGAGAGTGAAGTGAACTCCCGCTGCCGTGATGTAACCACGGGGGATGTGACGATAGATGGAATCATCAAACCCCCAGTAGTCAGCACGGAGAACGGTGAGACTCACGTAAGCTGCCTGCTGCACGGCCATATCCACTGTGGAACCTACTGCCTCGTAGCGGTGGACAACGCTCCTGCCATCATCCGACAGAATGTAGACGATAGCCTGCTAGTAGGTCTGGTCAAATTCTCGCTGCTGCTCGTAGACCTGGTACTCTGGTGCCCAATGGAACCCCAGATAGGTAACCATGTCTCTCAGCATCTCCGGATAACCGGCGGTGCTCTCACAGCGAGTCATCCGAACCACCTGCGGGTAGAACCTGAGATCCATCTGCAGATGATCGGGGAAGTTTTGATTAGACTCCGGTAGAGAACTGATGTGGAAAGTAACAACAAGGTTCAACGGACGAAATGATGTTGAAAAGAACAGGATATTGAAGCAACATCGGGAAACTCGAGACCAAAAACTCCTGAGGTACTACGGAGAACCCAAAACACGTGAAATCCTAACTTGAAAGTTTAGGTGAGAACAGAAAACAACGTTGCACTTCCTTACCATAAAAGGGTGGGTGGGTGGGGAAAGAAGAAAAATGGCAGAATTCCTACTCTCACGTTTCATTTTTCCTATATAGCTACAAAATAGTTTCTAGACTCAACTGCGACCAGTAAAAAGGGATCCTACCGGCAGACAGGCTCTGATACCATTTGTCGCACCCAGACTTCTAAAGGATACTCACCGTACGAACTGAACAGCATTTTTGATTGGATTACGGGGCTTACCGGCACCCGCGTCCTCTTACGAGTAGGCCAACACTTAGGTGTGACAACCAATCGTTACTGTTCACCGTCGATGTAAACTATCCCGTAGAAATCAGGACACTACCGTTGACGTACTTCATACCATACACACATGGTACGTCAACGGCTTTGAACAAGATGATAACACAACATATCTCTAAGACACAAAAGATTGAAATAAGTTGCAAATGGCCCTCACTAGAGCAGAGATAGCAAATACAATCATCCAGAGGACACATGTCCCAACATAACATCATTACATCTCAGCGGAAGCATTCAAAGGGGTCTGAGTACAGACAATTCCAAATAGGCTTAAGAAGCCGGAAGCTAAAATAAAGACGGAGCCCATCCACGATGTCTCGGATCCTGCCCGGGTCCGCTAACTACTCGTCAGCAGCCTCGTCAAACTCCACGTAGTAGCCATCACCTGGATCCTCGTAAGCGTAGTCTGCGGAAACCACAGCCCCAAAGGGGTCAGTACATCCAAGTACTGGCAAGCAAGACTCACAGTTCACCAAAGTGTAGCCCGTCAACACCAAGCACAAATGCCTTGGGTTCAACGGAAGAAAGGGGATATACAAAAGATGCTGCAACTGGCTGCGCTAACCAACTACAGAGATTCTACCACTACTAACTATCAGAAAGGAGATAAGATCGAGTTTTGTAACCAACTGAAAGATAACATCAAACAAACCCATCCTGGATCTCGCCCCTTATCCAAAGAAGCAATCCGAGGATAACTCACACAGTTGACTTAAAGATGAATCAAGTTATTGTGACAATACTCCTATTACTAGTCAAGTTGTTAATCATGGGGTGTGAGATTGTGAATCATTAGGTTTAAGTTGTCCTGAGTACTTGTTAGCCAGTACTTTCACCAAGTTAACCATAACCGCGGAAAACACGGCTTCTCGAGAAGATTATCCCTGCAGGGTTGCACCAATTTGGACGTACACGTATCAATAACCCGCCAGATGGGATGCCTCCCACCAAGCGGGGCACTCAACACAACTCAACTCTTCTCCGCATCAAGCCCAAAGCACCTTGGGCGCACGGCTAATCGAGCCCAGAAGAAAATGGACCCTCATAGCACTCTAAGAACGTGTCCCCCTATATGCCGAGTACGAAAGTTCCACCCTGCGCTGGGCTCGCAAAAACATGCATGCGGCAAATAGAAAGCACGAACTAAATGAGATGATTTGGACGAGATGCGAATCGAATCAAATTGAGGGGGGCGCCCATACTCGCTTCCCACATGCGGGTAGTGCGCTCATCATGGATCAGTAGACAAGACCCTTTTCCTATTAGGGTCGACACTAGCAGGCCTCAAAACCACACAGGGCCTCCTGCCGGTGCCTTATCATCAAATTATTATTAAGTAATAACAGTAGCATGATTGATTGATTGATTGATTAATTAAGCATCAAGCCCCCAGAACATAATGAAATATAGTAACTGAAAGTAACGGGTAACAGACTCGAGCAAAAAAATCTAAGCATACTAGTATGACACTGGCTCAATCAATAGGGTTGTAGGAGTGGTGGTGAGGCAATATCAGGGTTAAAGGATTCATGTGATAGGTTCGTAACAGAAACAACTACCACTAAGGCTAGCAAGAATAGACAACGGAAAGTATCGGTAACCAGGGTTGAAAGGAACACAATGGTTCATGTGAGTGATAACTTGCCTGCAAACCCAGTAGCCGGGTACTGAGCTAGATCCTTAGAAGGGGTGTCGTAAAGATCGTCGGTATCAACGTCGTCGTCTATCCGAGAAAAAGCAAAACAAACAAAACAGGAATGTAAACAATCATTGCCATGGCATTGTGCACAATCAAGATGATGCATGACAAATTAATGGTTGCATCAAAATAAACTAGCTAACATGATAACACAATTTAAATGGAACCCCTATGCTATTTTGAGTGGCATATGGGAAAGGGTCCATAATTAAGTGGAGCAAATGATTTATAATTAATTATTATGTGAAAGTTGTTAGCATGATGCATGCATGATGGTAACAACAAAATAACAACAAATAACAATAATAGATGCAAAGGAAAAGGAATAAAACAAGTTTGGAAAATTATTTATTAAGTTTGGAAAATTTGGTTACTTAAACATGTCACACAAACAATTATTGTTTTCATCAATTTAAAGTGTGAAAAACAACTAACAAAATTTATATGTGAAAAGAACATCAAATTTTAGTTGGATTACATGTTTCAAATATTGAAATTTGAATTAGGATGAATTTATTATGAATTAAACAATATTAAACAAGTTTTAATTGAATTTAGAACAAGTTTGAATATTATTTGAATTTTATTTGTTCCAATCATAATTTCAAATTCACATTTTAAAAGTTCACACTTTGATGGTTTGAAAACATATTTTGCATGTTCAAAAATATTTTATTTTGAGCAAGTTATGATTTTTATCAAATTTAAATGAATTAAACAAGTATTAAATTATTTAGGCAATTTAAATTATTCAAACAATGAAACAAATTTTATATTTGAATAGGACATTCAAAATGGTATGAAAAACATATTTTATTTGCCTTATTTGGAATTAGTATGAATTATTTATGAATTATTGCAAATTACATTTGAATTATTCAAATTTGAATTTTAAATGTATTTGGAAAATTCAAAACAGTTCACAAATGGAATAATTGGATAGACAATAAAATTTGGAGCAATAAACATATATAACTTTTATTTATTGGAATTATGGATTAAAAGTTATTAAAGATTTGGATTTAGTGTTTATTCTGCTATTTAAAGGAAATAGGAAAATAAACCAGAAACGTTTTAATTCTTTGGTTACGGGCCAGCACCCTAGCCGCAGCCACTGCAGGGTGGGCCACGGCCAACGTGGCGCTGGGCGAGTGCCTGCGTGGCCACCAGGGCCACTGACTGGTGGGCCACTGGCGCGGGGAGAAAATCTCCAAAAGAATTTGCGCGGCGGGGACTCGAACCCTCGACCGCTCGCTAGCGTGCGTGCGGTCTGAACCAACTGCGCTGTGCGCGTGCGTTTGACAGATACAGATGCGCGGGGAGGAAATAGTTACGCAAGCGCTATCTGAATTTTCTGACGAGCGCGCGCTTCCGCGACACTGACAGAGGAACACGGCTCACCGGCGATGACCAACGGCGATCTCGTGGCTGTGCTGTGCCGTGGAGGGTTGCGGATCGTGCACGGAACGGTGGCAGTGATGCGAGCAAGAGGCAGAAAGGAGGAGGGGACGGTGGCGCGCTCACCGTGGGGCGTCGAGGAAGCAGGAGGTGGCGCGGCCGGCGGCGATGACAGAGATGGCGTCGCAGATCCGGTGACCCCCCGTGCCCTCGCAGGTGTCCAACGCGTAGAGGAGGCAGTGGCGTCTCGGTTTCAGTAGATGGACAGGGAGTGGGGAGGCTAGGTGGGCGGCGCCATGGCGAAATTCAGAGGAGCTGCCGCCGGTGAGGGTTTCAGAGAGGAATCTGAGCCAGCGAGGAGACGATCGACGGCGGGAGAGAGGGGAAACGGCGACCAAGGGCTAGGGTTAGGGCTGCGGGGTGCCCTAGGGCTACTTATAGGGCCCTGCGCGATGCGATGGCCGTCGGCTGCCGCCGTACTCCGACGTGGAGGCCGCGGATGCGTGCCGTACTCGGGACAGACGAGCCGCACGATTTACGAAGCGGTACGCGGGGAGTAGACGGGCTGGGCCGCGCGCGCGTTAGCTTAGGTGGGTTGGGCTAGGTTATCTGCCGCGCGCGCTGCGTTAGCTTTTCTCTTTTTTTATTTTTCCTTTTCTGTTTTTTTTGTAGCTTTTGGTTTTGGAAGAAAAGGATGGATTTTAATTCAGAGAAAAATTTGAAAAAAAATAGGGGAAGTTCCTTAGGCCAAATGCAAGCATTTGGTAGCTTTTATTTGCAAAAGTTTAAATATTTGCTTGCTGTTTGAGATTAAACCAAATTTAGGGAATTTTTGAATATTAATGAAACCTTATGCAAACAAGCATTTTTAATAGGGTTACCCCTAAGGTTTAAAATGATTTAAAGAGTACAATGGTGTGGTGAACTTCATGGATTCAAAAGGTACTGATTTGAAACCTTGGTTTGAATTTAAAAGAAAAATGAGTTAGGAATTGTTGATTGAATTAATTGATTGAATTAATGGTTTGATTAAAACCACCAATTTAATAAGTGATCCACATGGAATAAAATGGTTGTTTTCATTTGTTATTCTTATTCCAAAAGTTGTAACAGATCAAGTATGAAAATAACCATTTGAAATTGTTTGAGTTTGATTATAAAAACAAGATATAACAGAAGCAAAACAAATAGTAACAAATGCAAACAAATAATTAAACATGATGACATGATGCAATGCTTGAATTAAAACAACAAACAAAAAATTCTAAGGGATATTTCATACTTGGGATGTTACACCTTTTGTGTTATTTGTTGCTAGTGTTTTCACTTCGTTATTTGATCGTTGGAAAGAAAATATTGGAATAGAACCAATATTCGCTAGCAGCTGACGCCTAGTGAACAAATTTTGGTTGAAAACTCGTTCATTCCTCAACTTCCAGAGTGCTAGCAAGCAGGCTGCCAGGCAAATCGTCCACGTCCTGGAATTTACGTGCTGCTCTACCTGTTGGCAGAAAGTTGTGATAGAGTTGGAAACACTGGCGGCATCAGTTAGCTCTAGCTTATCCCAGACTCAGTTGCAGTATTTGTAGTGAAAAGCTATATGGTCGATTGACTCCCGGGTCTGCACACCAAATTTTCTTCACCATATTGTCCTTTGTGTTAAGTCTCCCCTTGTGAGCCAGCCAAAGGAAAAACCTGTGGCTTGGAGGGATCGGTGTTTGTCGGACCTGTGCTCCAGACTGGTACGCGCGCGGCGTCGCGCAGTCAGACTAGCTAGACTCGGCAGTCAAACACGTTGATACGGAACGGAAGCATGCGCGCTGCGGTATGTAGTGGAGGGCGTTGCATGGTCAGGGAAAAAGCGTACGTGCAGTGCAGGTATACAACACTGGATTATATCTCTCCCTACATACGCGCGCGCGTTTGGAGACCTGCATCCGTACGTGCCTACTACGCCACCCGAAAGATGCATGCGCCCGCCATGCCAAGGTCAAAGAAAACAAAATGGTCCAGCTCAGAAACAAGCCGCGTCTTTTGTCGGTGCCTACAATACGCGGCTCGATGGACGATCGATCTTCTCTTTTTCTATTTTTTTCTTGCCACGCTGGACGTACATCTGCTCTGATCGATCTTCTCTTTTTCTTTTCCTCCACAGTCTAGATGCAATTCTTCTCCTGGCGATGCAAGAGAACACAATCACTCTGCTAGGTACGGCCGGGCTAGTTCTCAGCCTCATGCCATTCCTCTCCTCCGCCGGCCGGCCACTCCATCCATGCATCTCCTTACCCTGGGATCCATCTTCTCCTAAGAAAAACAAAATGAGGACGTACATGCTAGATCACTAGCTTGTCGACACCACAGCTCCACCATGCGCAAACAAGAACATGTAAAGGAAGAGTGGCGGACTGGTTAGATTTATTACCTGCTATGATGGGTCGACCTCCATGCCATTGCCATTGCCTAGCCTCGCCTCGCCAAAGTCCAAAGTCACAAGTCACGTGCACATCCGCACGCGGCTCGTGGCCATGCCTTCCTATTTATAGGCTAGAGGTAAACCAAAGAGAGATGCGGAAGGAGCTCTGCGTCCATTGTTACGAGGAGATACACAGCGATGGATCATGGATGGATGGACGGCTGAGATAAAAACTCTCCCGGATTGCTGACATGGACGCGCCCTTAATTATCTTCCAAGCGGGAGCGGCCAGGCGCTGCATGCGATGCTCCGGTAATTAAGGCAACCAATCAATTGCGACACTCCTTTCTGGCGTGCACGATATATTAGGCTCTCTTAAATGCCCCTAAATCATAGGGTGAGGAGAATGAGCTAGGTTCCGGCATCGGTCCCCACCGGATCATTTCTGCTCGTCACTGCAAGAAAGCAAGCAGCGTACGAATTAGCAAAGAAGACCGTCGACCAAGGTGGATCGCCAGTGATCGAGATATCGAACGCTGCACGTACGTAGCAGTAGCACACTATGACACCCGTGCTTAATTTGGTAGCCTAGCAGGCCAAGGTTCGTGACCAGGCGGGCTAGCCTGGCGGTGTCGCCTCCGAGGGCGAGCACGCGGGTGAGTGTCGGGAACATCCCTGGAACCAGAGGGTCATGGAGCTGGTGGTGTGCCATGGCCGCCGGCCGCCGCGCGCTTGTCGTGCGTGCGTGCAGAGCGGCGCCTTGCGTGCTAAGGCTGCGAGAGACGACGCATGCAGGAGTCCGTATGTTTAGATGGATTGGCGGCAAGAGATGAGGGGCAGTTGGTCTTGTTTAATTTCTGGCGTTGGCAAAAGATTGTTACATTGGTTTCGTTTGTTAAACAAGTCCTTCCTCGTTTAAATTGGTTCAAGCGTTTAAATCTGTGCTCTGGATCGCATTTCCCCGTCGTTCGCGTACAGGTCGGTTGCCGAAGAAATCGCGCCGCGATGGCGCAACCCATGCAACAACGCTAGGACTTCGCCTTCTAGAAGGCGTGACGTCATGTACTGCATCGTCGTCGGGTCTAGATGTAAGAGAATTTTTTTTGCCAATTACTTTTCTTAAAACAGTAGTGGCACCAAAAGGACCCACAACCACAAGAAGGGTACATGGCACAATTTGCAACCAAGGGCGGAGCTCGGCTTAGGTCAAGGTAGGGCGGCCGTTATTTTTTTCCCCAACATTATTATGGCTTCTTTGACTAAGATTTGGTACTCCTTTTGTGTTATTTGTTGCTGGCGTTTTCACTTCGTTATTTGATCGTTGGAAAGAAAATATTGGAATAGAACCAATATTCGCCAGCAGCTGACGCCTGGTGAACAAATTTTGGTTGAAAACTCGTTCATTCCTCATCTTCCAGAGTGCTAGCAAGCAGGCTGCCAGGCAAATCGTCCATGTCCTGGAATTTACGTGCTGCTCTACCTGTTGGCAGAAAGTTGTGATAGAGTTGGAAACACTCGCGGCATCCGTTAGCTCTAGCTTATCCCATACTCAGTTGCAGTATTTGCAGTGAAAAGCTATATGGTCGATTGACTCCCGGGTCTGCACACCAAATTTTCTTCACCATATTGTCCTTTGTGTTAAGTCTCCCCTTGTGAGCCAGCCAAAGGAAAAACCTGTGGCTTGGAGGGATCGGTGTTTGTCGGACCTTTGCTCCAGACTGGTACGCGCGCGGCGTCGCGCAGTCAGACTAGCTAGACTCGGCAGACAAACACGTTGATACGGAACGGAAGCATGCGCGCTGCGGTATGTAGTGGAGGGCGTTGCATGGTCAGGGAAAAAGCGTACGTGCAGTGCAGGTATAAAACACTGGATTATATCTCTCTCTACATACGCGCGCGCGTTTGGAGACCTGCATCCGTACGTGCCTACTATGCCACCCGAAAGATGCATGCGCCCGCCGTGCCAAGGTCAAAGAAAACAAAATGGTCCAGCTCAGAAACAAGCCGCGTCTTTTGTCGGTGCCTACAATACGCGGCTCGATGGACGATCGATCTTCTCTTTTTCTATTTTTTTCTTGCCACGCTGGACGTACATCTGCTCTGATCGATCTTCTCTTTTTCTTTTCCTCCACAGTCTAGATGCAATTCTTTTCCTGGCGATGCAAGAGAACACAATCACTCTGCTAGGTACGGCCGGGCTAGTTCTCAGCCTAATGCCATTCCTCTCCTCCGCCGGCCGGCCACTCCATCCATGCATCTCCTTACCCTGGGATCCATCTTCTCCTAAGAAAAACAAAATGAGGAAGTACATGCTAGATCACTAGCTTGTCGACACCACAGCTCCACCATGCGCAAACAAGAACATGTAAAGGAAGAGTGGCGAACTGGTTAGATTTATTACCTGCCATGATGGGTCGACCTCCATGCCATTGCCATTGCCTAGCCTCGCCTCGCCAAAGTCCAAAGTCACAAGTCACGTGCACATCCGCACGCGGCTCGTGGCCATGCCTTTCTATTTATAGGCTAGAGGTAAACCAAAGAGAGATGCGGAAGGAGCTCTGCGTCCATTGTTACGAGGAGATACACAGCGATGGATCATGGATGGATGGACGGCTGAGATAAAAACTCTCCCGGATTGCTGACATGGACGCGCCCTTAATTATCTTCCAAGCGGGAGCGGCCAGGCGCTGCATGCGATGCACCGGTAATTAAGGCAACCAATCAATTGCGACACTCCTTTCTGGCGTGCACGATATATTAGGCTCTCTTAAATGCCCCTAAATCATAGGGTGAGGAGAATGAGCTAGGTTCCGACATCGGTCCCCACCGGATCATTTCTGCTCGTCACTGCAAGCAAGCAAGCAGCGTACGAATTAGCAAAGAAGACCGTCGACCAAGGTGGATCGCCAGTGATCGAGATATCGAACGCTGCACGTACGTAGCAGTAGCACACTATGACACCAGTGCTTAATTTGGTAGCCTAGCAGGCCAAGGTTCGTGACCAGGCGGGCTAGCCTGGCGGTGTCGCCTCCGAGGGCGAGCACGCGGGTGAGCGTCGGGAACATCCCTGGAACCAGAGGGTCATGGAGCTGGTGGTGTGCCATGGCCGCCGGCCGCCGCGCGCTTGTCGTGCGTGCGTGCAGAGCGGCGCCTTGCGCGCTAAGGCTGCGAGAGACGACGCATGCAGGAGTCCGTATGTTTAGATGGATTGGCGGCAAGAGATGAGGGGCAGTTGGTCTTGTTTAATTTCTGGCGTTGGCAAAAGATTGTTACATTGGTTTCGTTTGTTAAACAAGTCCTTCCTCGTTTAAATTGGTTCAAGCGTTTAAATCTGTGCTCTGGATCGCATTTCCCCGTCGTTCGCGTACAGGTCGGTTGCCGAAGAAATCGCGCCGCGATGGCGCAACCCATGCAACAACGCTAGGACTTCGCCTTCTAGAAGGCGTGACGTCATGTACTGCATCATCGTCGGGTCTAGATGTAAGAGAATTTTTTTTGCCAATTACTTTTCTTAAAACAGTAGTGGCACCAAAAGGACCCACAACCACAAGAAGGGTACATGGCACAATTTGCAACCAAGGGCGGAGCTCGGCTTAGGTCAAGGTAGGGCGGCCGTTATTTTTTCCCCAACATTATTATGGCTTCTTTGACTAAGATTTGGTACTCCTTTTGTGTTATTTGTTGCTGGCGTTTTCACTTCGTTATTTGATCGTTGGAAAGAAAATATTGGAATAGAACCAATATTCGCCAGCAGCTGACGCCGGGTGAACAAATTTTGGTTGAAAACTCGTTCATTCCTCATCCTCCAAAGTGCTAGCAAGCAGCCTGCGAGGCAAATCGTCCATGTCCTGGAATTTACGTGCTGCTCTACCTGTTGGCAGAAAGTTGTGATAGAGTTGGAAACACTGGCGGCATCAGTTAGCTCTAGCTTATCCCATACTCAGTTGCAGTATTTGCAGTGAAAAGCTATATGGTCGATTGACTCCCGGGTCTGCACACCAAATTTTCTTCACCATATTGTCCGTTGTGTTAAGTCTCCCCTTGTGAGCCAGCCAAAGGAAAAACCTGTGGCTTGGAGGGATCGGTGTTTGTCGGACTTGTGCTCCAGACTTGTACGCGCGCGGCGTCGCGCAGTCAGACTAGCTAGACTCGGCAGTCAAACACGTTGATACGGAACGGAAGCATGCGCGCTGTGGTATGTAGTGGAGGGCGTTGGATGGTCAGGGAAAAAGCGTACGTGCGGTGCAGGTATACAACACTGGATTATCTCTCTCTCTACATACGCGCGCGCGTTTGGAGACCTGCATCCGGACGTGCCTACTACGCCACCCGAAAGATGCATGCGCCCGCTGTGCCAAGGTCAAAGAAAACAAAATGGTCCAGCTCAGAAACAAGCCGCGTCTTTTGTCGGTGCCTACAATACGCGGCTCGATGGACGATCGATCTTCTCTTTTTCTATTTTTTCTTGCCACGCTGGACGTACATCTGCTCTGATCGATCTTCTCTTTTTCTTTTCCTCCAGAGTCTAGATGCAATTCTTTTCCTGGCGATGCAAGAGAACACAACCACTCTGCTAGGTACGGCCGGGCTAGTTCTCAGCCTCATGCCATTCCTCTCCTCCGCCGGCCGGCCACTCCATCCATGCATCTCCTTACCCTGGGATCCATCTTCTCCTAAGAAAAACAAAATGAGGACGTACATGCTAGATCACTAGCTTGTCGACACCACAGCTCCACCATGCGCAAACAAGAACATGTAAAGGAAGAGTGGTGGACTGGTTAGATTTATTACCTGCCATGATGGGTCGACCTCCATGCCATTGCCATTGCCTAGCCTCGCCTCGCCAAAGTCCAAAGTCACAAGTCACGTGCACATCCGCACGCGGCTCGTGGCCATGCCTTTCTATTTATAGGCTAGAGGTAAACCAAAGAGAGATACGGAAGGAGCTCTGCGTCCATTGTTACGAGGAGATACACAGCGATGGATCATGGATGGATGGACGGCTGAGATAAAAACTCTCCCGGATTGCTGACATGGACGCGCCCTTAATTATCTTCCAAGCGGGAGCGGCCAGGCGCTGCATGCGATGCGCCGGTAATTAAGGAAACCAATCAATTGCGACACTCCTTTCTGGCGTGCACGATGTATTAGGCTCTCTTAAATGCCCCTAAATCATAGGGTGAGGAGAATGAGCTAGGTTCCGGCATCGGTCCCCACCGGATCGTTTCTGCTCGTCATTGCAAGCAAGCAAGCAGCGTACGAATTAGCAAAGAAGACCGTCGACCAAGGTGGATTGCCAGTGATCGAGATATCGAACGCTGCACGTACGTAGCAGTAGCACACTATGACACCAGTGCTTACCTTGGTAGCCTAGCAGGCCAAGGTTCGTGACCAGGCGGGCTAGCCTCGCTGTGTCGCCTCCGAGGGCGAGCACGCGGGTGAGCGTCGGGAACATCCCTGGAACCAGAGGGTCATGGAGATGGTGGTGTGCCATGGCCGCCGGCCGCCGCGCGCTTGTCGTGCGTGCGTGCAGAGCGGCGCCTTGCGCGCTAGGGCTGCGAGAGATGACGCATGCAGGAGTCCGTATGTTTAGATGGATTGGCGGCAAGAGATGAGGGGCAGTTGGTCTTGTTTAATTTCTGGCGTTGGCAAAAGAGTGTTACATTGGTTTCGTTTGTTAAACAAGTCCTTCCTCGTTTAAATTGGTTCAAACGTTTAAATCTGTGCTCTGGATCGCATTTCCCCGTCGTTCGCGTACAGGTCGGTTGCCGAAAAAATCGCGTCGCGATGGCGCAACCCATGCAACAATGCTAGGACTTCGCCTTCTAGAAGGCGTGACGTCATATACTGCATCATCGCGGGGTCTAGATGTATGAGAATTTTTTTTTGCCAATTACTTTTTTTAAAACAGTAGTGGCACCAAAAGGACCCACAACCACAAGAAGGGTACACGGCACAATTTGCAACCAAGGGCGGAGCTCGGCTTAGGTCAAGGTAGGGCGGCCGTTATTTTTTTCCCCAACATTATTATGGCTTCTTTGACTAAGATTTGGTACTCCTTTTATGTTCTTTGTTGCTGGCGTTTTCACTTCGTTATTTGATCGTTGGAAAGAAAATATTGGAATAGAACCAATATTCGCCATCAGCTGACGCCTGGTGAACAAATTTTGGTTGAAAACTTGTTCATTCCTCATCTTCGAGAGTGCTAGCAAGCAGGCTGCCAGGCAAATCGTACACGTCCTGGAATTTACGTGCTGCTCTACCTGTTGGCAGAAAGTTGTGATAGAGTTGGAAACACTGGCGGCATCAGTTAGCTCTATCTTATTGTAACATCCCAAGTATGAAAAACCACCCCTAGCATGTTTGTTTCTTGTTTTATTAAAGTTTTGCATCATGTCATCATACTCATTACTTTGTTTGCATTTGTTGCATTTGTTTTCCTTTTGTTGCATCTGTTTTTCTCTGTTTTCACAATTGAAATTCAAACATTATTTCAAATGCTTGCTCATACTTGTTATGTTACAACTTTTCAAATAAAAGGTTCAAATTAAACTTCCATTTTTCCATGAAAAAACAAAAAGCTCAATTATTTATTTGTTCTTTGATATTCCACTGAATTCAAATGGCATTCAAAATTCAAATCACAATTTCCCAACAGCAACCTTTTTGGATTAATGAAAATTACCCAAAACAATTATAATCATTTGTTTCCATTTAATCCATAAGGTTCAACTATTAAAAATGGTGGCTTTTAATCAATCACTTAATTCAAATGTTATTTAAATTCAAATCAAATCACAAACAGCACCCAATTTGAACTTATGAGAATTACAACACAATGCTAATACTTTTTTTGTTTCAATTAAACTTTAAGGTTCAAACCATTTAAAAGTTGTTTTCAATAAATCACTTAATAATCAAATCCATCCAAATTTGAATTAAATTACAAACAACATTTTTGTTTTGAACTTTTTGTAAAACAAAAACTTGCAATTTGTTTCTGTTACATAAATAAGTAATATAAAATTTTCCCCTAATTACTTTCTACCCCAAACCTTATCTATTTCTTCCATTTTTATTTCTGCAAAAAAAAGTAACAAAACAAAATATAAAAAGGAAAAACGCTCTCAGAGGGGGGGGGGAAGCAGCACGGCCCAGCCCACCTTTACCTCCCCCTCGGCCCGGTACCCTTTCGGCCATCGTCTTCTCGCTGTACGGCGCCATCTCCCACCACCACGTCGACGGCAGAAGCGCAGCGACGGTCCCCGTCGCCCCTACGCCCCTACAAAACCCCCCTAGGGTTCCCCCTCGAGGCCCTAACCCTAGCTCCACCCTCTCCCTCTCTCGCTGCCGGCATTTTCCTCTCTCTCCGCTTGCAGCTACCCTCTGAACCTCGCCACCACCGTCCACCGAGCGCCGAGCTCTGAATCGGCGATGATCGCCGGCGATACGCTCCTCCTCCCCTCTGGATAGTCACGGGAACCAAGTCGCCGTGCTTCCCTCTCCCTCGCCGACACATCCACGACGCCCGGGACGGCCTGTAACGCCGCCGCGGTCCTCAGCTCGTCGCCGGCCGCCCTCCATCGACCCTCTGCTTCCACTCCACGACAGTGAGCACGCCATCCCTCTCCTCCTTCCTCTCTGGCGCAAGCACACGCACGATGCACACCGCAGCACCACTCCAACACGCACGAGCAGCACGGCACCGCAACGCGCAGCAGCTCGCCGCCATTGAGCCACCGTCGCTCTCTGTCCAAGATTCAGAAACGCGTTCGTCAGTTAAAAATTCAGTTACGAAACTGAACCTAACCTTACCTGCGTCGCGTATACTGACAAGGAACAAACGCTCACCGCAGTGGTTGCACGCTGCGTACGCGAGCGCAGGATCGAGTCCTGCCCCGCGCGAATAAATCCCCACACTTTTTCGCTGGGCAACTGACAGGCGTGGCCCACCTGTAAGTGGCCCCTGATGCCACCTGTGCTGCCACGCAGCCCTTGGGCCCTCTGTCAGTCGCAGTGACTAGCCACTGCTGAGTAACAAACGTTTTTCAACCTTTTCTGTTTCAAATTAAATCCTTTTTATTCACAGATTGGTCCCTAGTTTTAAATTGCTAATAACTTTTATTTTATAAACCCAAATAATAAAAGTAAAATATGTTTGTTGGACCAAATTTAATTATCTATCTATTTAAACCATTTGAATTCTGTTTTGAATAATTTAAATGCATTCAAATTTCAAATTCAAATAGTTCATTTGAAATTTGATTAAATGCATAAGTAATTCATACTTAATTCAAATAACATAAATAAAATATGTTTTCCATGCTATTTTGAACCATATTTTCAAATATAAATTTTGCTTCATGATTTGAATAATTAAAATTGCTTAAATAATTTAAACCTTGTTTAAATCATTTAAATTTGCTAAAATCATAACTTGCTCAAAATAAATTATTTTTGAACTTGTAAATATGTTTTCAAACTAGAAAAGTATAAACTTTTCAAATATGAATTTGAATTTATGTTTTTAACAAATAAAATTCAAATAATATTCCTACTTGAATTTAATTCATTTAAATCTTGTTAAAACTTGTTTAATTCATAATTAAATCATTGTAATTCCTTTTTCCATAATTGAAACATGTAATCCACCTAAAATTTTGTGCTCTTTCCAAATATGAATTTTGTTATTTATTTTGAACAATTTGAATTGGTGAAAACAACAAATACTTGTGTAACACCTTTAAGTAACCAAAATTCCCTACCTTAATAAACAAATTTCTAAACTTGGTAAACCTTATTTCAAATTGTTTCTATTGTTGTTTTCTTTTTGTTTTCCTCATCCATGCATCATACTAATCCACTTTCACATGATGATTAGTTGTAGAACAATTAATTCAACCATAATTCATGGGCTTTCCATATGCAACTCAAATTGCATGTGGGTCCATTCAAACATGTTGTTACCATGACAACTAGTTTAATTCTATGCACCAATTAAATGGTCATGCATCATCCCATGTTTGTGCACTATGCCATGATATTGATTGTTTGTCTCTCTGCGTTGTTTGCTTGCCTCTTCTCGGATAAACGACGACGTTGAGACCGACGATACTTACGACACCCCTTCTAAGGATCTAGCTCAGTACCAGGCTGCTGAGTTTGCAGGCAAGTATTCACTCACATGAATCATTGTGTTCATTTCAACATTGGATACCGATACTTTCTGTTGTCTATTTCTGCTAGCCCTATGTATCGTTGCTTCTGTTCGATCCTATCACATGTTATCCTTTAACCCTGATATAGCCTCACCTCCACACCTATAACCCCATTGCTTGTTGCCCCTGTCTTACTAGCATGCTTAGGGTTGTTTCTGCTCGAGTCTGTTACCCGTTACTTTTTGTTACTATATTTCTATTATGTTCATGGGGCTCGATGTTAAACAACAACCTGTTAATTCTGAGGTAACAATAATTTGCTGATAAGGCACCGGCAGGAGGCCCGGCGTGGTTTTGAGGCCTGCTAGTGTCGACCCTAATTAGGAAAAGGGTCTTGTCTACTGATCCATGATGAGCGCACTATCCGCATGTGGGAAGCGTGTATGGGCGCCACCCTCAATTTGATTCGATTCGCATCTCGTCCAAATCGCCACACTTAGTTCGGGCTTTCCATTTGATGCACTCATATGCAGGTACGAACCCGAGGCCAGGGTGGAACTTTTGTAGTCGGCATTTAGGGCGGCGTGGTCTTAGAGTGCTATGAGGGTCCCCTTTTCTTCGTGGGGCTCGATTAGCCGCGCACGCACAACACGTGGTGCTTTGGGCTTGATGCGAAGAAGAGTTGAGTTGTGTTGAGTGCCCCGCTTGGTGGGAGGCATTCCATCTGGCGGGTTATTCTTACGTGTACGGCCAAATTGGTGCACCCCTGCAGGGATAAATCTTCTCGAGAAGCCGTGTTTTCCGCGGTTATGGTTGACTTGGTGAAAGTACTGGCTAACAAGTACTCAGAACAACTTACACCTAACTAATGATAACTTGACTAGTAATAGCCTTATTGCCACAATAACTTGATCCATCATTAACACAACTGTGTGAGTTATCCTCGGATTGCTTCTTTGGATAAGGGGCGAGATCTAGGATGGGTTTGTTTGGAGTTAGTTATAGTTGGTTACGATACGCTATCTTATCCCCTTTCTGTTAGCCGGAAGTTGTATCATGTTCTGTAGTTGGTTAGTGCAGCCAGTTGCAGCATCTTTTGTATCCCCTTTCTTCCGTTGAACCCAAGGCATCTGTGCTTGGTGTTGACGGGCTACCCTTTGGTGAACTGTGAGTCTTGCTTGCCAGTACGTTTATGTACTGACCCCTTTGGGGATGTGGTTTCCGCAGACTATGTTTCCGAGGATCCCCATGGTGGCTACTACGTGGAGGATGACGAGACTGCTGGCGAGTAGATAGCGGACCCGGGCAGGATCCGAGACTTCGTGGATGGGCTCCGTCTTTTCGTTTCCGGCCTCTTAGGCCTATTTGGATCTTGTCTGTACTCAGACACTTTGAATGCTTCCGCTGTGATGTAATGATGAATTGTTGGGACATGTGTCCTCTAGATGATTGTATTTGCTATCTCTACTCTAGTGAGAGATATTTGCAACTTATTTCAATCTTTTGTGTCTTAGAGATCTGTTGTGATATCACTTGTTCAAATGCCGTTGACGTACCATGCGTGTATGTTTTGAAGTACGTCAATGGAAGTATCTGGATTTCTACGGGATGGTTTGCGCAGACAATGAATAGTAGAGAATGGTTGTCACACTTTTACGTGTTGGCCTGCTCATATTGAGATGCGGGTGCCGGTATGCCCCATAAGCCATTTATCTACTGTTTAACGGACTGTGAGTATCCCCTAGAAGTCCGGGTGTGACAAATGGTATCAGAGCTTGTCTGCCTGTAGGATCCCTTTTTACTGGTCGCAGTTGAGTCTAGAAACTATTTTGTAGCTATATAGGAAAAATGAAACGAGAGAGTAGGAATTCTGTAATTTTTCTTCTTTCCCCACCCACCCACCCTCCTGAATGGAAATGCATTTTAGCACAACAACAGAAAAGGATAGACTTGGTAACCGAAAGAGAGATTATTCCGACGCATGAATAGATAACCAACAGGTACATCATCACATGTTCAAATACATCAGAATATCCAACACACCATAAATGGTTCGAATCCCAAAGGATAACTAAACATAGCTAAGAATGGATACATCGGTACTCCCATGCTCATCACACAGGACGGCGGTGAGTAGTACGACGAGAGGTACGGTGAGGAGCACGCCCACGAAAGTAGGTAGAACGACGATCTACATAGATCTGACGTGGTCTGAGAGCGACTCTAGGTGTGGTGAAGTACATAGCGTCGACTCCCTGTGCTCCAAAGCGTGGAATCCCAGTGTAACCAGCACCGAGGTTGAGGAGTGGACCTCTGATCGACTCGTAACCTCCAGCATCTGGCAGACGACGACCAACTGGCTGATCGAAACGTGCAAAGTGCTCATCTCCAACAAAGTCTGTGGTGTAAGTCGCCAGACGAGTCAAAGCAAGGTAGAGCTGCTCTCTGACTGAAGCCAACTCCTGAGACAGTGTGCTGGCAACTGCGTCACTGTGCCTCACAAACTGAGCGGTGGTGTGCAGCCTGGAGTTATCATGCTCGTAGACATCCAAGTTGTCGTAGAGAGTGAAATGAGCTCCCTCCGAAAAGTGATGTAACCACGGGGGATGTGGCGATAGATAGAATCGTCAAATCCCCAGTAGTCAGCACGAAGGACGGTGAGGCTCACATAAGCTGCCTGCTGCACGGCCATATCCACTGTGGAACCTACTGCCTCGTAGCGGTGGACTACGCTCATGCCATCATCTGACAGAATGTAGACGATAGCCTGGTAGTAGGTCTGGTCAAACTCCCGCTGCTGCTCGTAGACCTGGTACTCTGGTGCCCAACGGAACCCCAGATAAGTGACCATGTCTCTCAGCATCTCCGGATAACCGGCGGTGCTCTCACAACGAGTCATCCGAACCACCTGCGGGTAGAACCTGAGATCCATCTGCAGATGATCGGGGAAAGTTTTGATTAGACGCCGGTAGAGAACTGAAGTGGAAAGCAACAACAAGGTTTCAACGGACGAAAAGGATGTTGAGAAGAACATGATATCGAAGCAACATTGGGGAAACACGAGACCAAAAGCTCCTGAGGTACTACAGAAAAACCCATCCGGGCTTCTAAAGGATCAATATCTACTGCATCGTACTACTCACCGCCGTCCTGCGTGATGAGCATGGGAGTACCGATATATCCATTCTTGGCTATGTTAGTTATCCTTTGGCTTTCGAACCATTTATGGTGTGTTGGATATTCTGATGTATTTGAACATGTGATGATGTACCTGTTGGTTATCTATTCATGCGTCGGAATAATCTCGCTTTCGGTTTGCAAGTCTATCCTTTTCTGTTTTTGTGCTAAAATGCATGTCTATTCAGGATGCCGCCAACAAGGAACAACCCGCCTGAGCCACCGCCAATCACGGAGCTGTTGACTCAGATGACCCAAGTCATGGCGCAGATGGCCCAGTTCCAGACTAACCAGCACAACAACCAGAATGCTCCACGAGTCAGTATCAAGGAGTTTCTGAGTCTGGGCCCGAGAGCTTTCGTGGCAACACGCGAGCCTCTGGATGCTGATGACTGGATCCGTGAGATAGCTAGGGCTCTGGAGATTGCTCACGTTGCTGAGGAAGACAAGGTCAAGTATGCCTCCTACCTACTAAAGGGTCAGGCAGCTACTTGGTGGGAGAACTACCAGACCATGAGAGCTGGCTATCCAATCACCTGGGGTTGTTTCAAGGAAGCTTTCCTGAAGCACCACATTCCAGATGGTCTCATGGAAAGGATGCGTGAAGAGTTTTGCTCACTCAAGCAGGGCAAGCTGGACGTCATTGGCTATCAGAGTGAGTTCAATCGCCTCGCTCGTTACGCTGGTGATGAGGTGTCCACTGAGACTAAGAAGATGGCAAGGTTCCGCAGAGGGTTTAACCCGGAACTCAAGTACGCCCTCACCAACATCAATGCCAAAGACTTCAAGGAGCTCGTTAACACCGCGCTCAATAAAGAAAATGGGCGCAAGGCGTTCGAGGAGTCTCGAAAGCACTCGCGTGAGGGTGGTTCCTCCTCCAACATGACCACCCCTCCGCAGAAGCGTCGCATCTGGGTGCCAAATGGTGCTGTCACTCGGGCTCCATATGCCCAAGATTCTCCAGGCTTCGCTCCCCGCCCACTCAACCCAGCTCAGATGCATGCTCAGAGGTTTTCAATGGGGCAGCCAAGGCCAGATACTCCTCGTGTCGTCACTTGCTACAAATGCAAGCAGACGGGGCACTACGCTGACAAGTGCACTCAGAGGCAGCTACCTCCACCACCACCTCGTCCCAACACAAACAAGGCAATGGTGCGTGCTCCCCCGGCTAAAGCCTTCAACTCCAACAACAGGCCTGTCGGGAGGACCGCAAGGGTGAATCATGTCAAGATCGACAAAGATGAGGAAGCTCCTGACGTCGTTCTCGGTACATTCCCCGTAAACTCTTTTCCAGCTAAAGTGTTGTTTGATACCGGGGCATCGAATTCTTTCGTGTCAAAGATCTTTGCGACAGCAATTAAACTCCCCTTTGTTGGTTTGGGTTCCCCGCTAGTAGTAAACTCCCCTGGAGCAACTATGCAAACTTCCAAAATCAGTCATGAAAATCAGATCCTAATTGGAGGTCACATATTCCTTGCTTCTCTCATACTGCTTGGCAATTCTGACATTGATGTCATTCTTGGCATGGATTGGTTGAAAGCTAATAAAGCTACGATTGACTGTGCTCAAAAGTCAATAACTCTGTTCCACCCTTCTGGCCAGATAGTCTATTCTCCAAATGAATCAAGTAATGTTCAGCTATTCACCCTCGATGCAAAACCTCTACCTCTACTTGAAAATGTTCCGGTGGTTTGTGAATTCCCTGACGTGTTTCCAGAAGAGTTGCCAGGGATGCCTCCAGACAGAGCAGTTGAGTTCGTGATCGAGGTTGAACCAGGTACTGCTCCAATCTCTAAGCATCCATACAAGATAGCTCCTCCTGAACTGAAACTGTTAAAGGAGCAAATCGATATGTACATGGAAAAAGGTTACATTCAACCTAGTTCCTCGGCTTGGGGTTGCCCAACTCTGTTCGTTGCGAAGAAGGATCAAACAAAGAGACTTGTTGTTGACTATCGTCCTCTTAACGAGAAAACCATCAAAAACAAGTATCCAATTCCTCGTATCGATGATCTTTTTGATCAACTTGCTGGAGCCTCAATATTCTCCAAGTTGGACTTGAGGATGGGTTACCATCAAATAAAGATCAGAAAGGAAGATATTCCAAAAACAACTTTCACCACTCGGTACGGTCTATATGAATACACCGTCATGTCCTCTGGTCTCACCAATGCACCGGCGACATTCTCTCGACTCTTGAATTCTGTTTTCCATGAATACCTCGACAAGTTCGTTGTGGTATATCTCGATGACATTCTGGTCTACTCAAAATATGAGGAAGAGCATGGAGAACATCTTCGTCTCACTCTCATGAAACTTCGCGAGCATCGTCTATATGCCAAGTTTTCCAAATGTGAGTTCTGGATTCCAAAAGTTGCTTACCTTGGTCATATCATCTCTGCCAAAGGCATAGCCATTGATCCAGAAAAGGTTAAAGCAATTGTTGATTGGAAACCTCCTAAGACGGTGAAGCAAGTCAGAAGTTTTCTTGGCTTGGCTAGCTACTGCCGTCGTTTCGTCCAAAACATTTCCAAGATTGCCAAACCTCTCACTGATCTCACAAAGAAGGACAAGAAGTTCGTTTGGTCTCCACAATGTGATGAAAGTTTCAATCTCCTGAAGACTAAACTCACTTCTACTCCAGTTCTGGTTGGCCCAGATACTACCAAACCTTTCCAAATATTCTGTGATGCATCTCTCCAAGGCCTAGGTGCAGTTCTTATGCAAGAATGTCAAGTTGTGGCTTATGCTTCACGTCAGTTGAATGCACATGAGCAAAACTATCCCACACATGACCTAGAACTTGCAGCAGTTGTGTTTGCCCTCAAGAAATGGAGGCAATACTTGTTGGGTAATCGCACTGAAATCTTTTCCGATCATAAGAGTCTGAAATACATCTTCACTCAGCCAGATCTAAACCTCAGGCAAAGGAGATGGATTGAAAAGATTAAGGACTTTGATATTACCATTTCTTACACTCTAGGCAAGGCTAATGTTATGGCCGATGCTCTCAGTCGCAAGTCCTATTGCAATAGTCTCATGATCATGGAAAGCCAACCTCCTCTTCATGAAGAATTCCAGAAGCTGAACCTTGGTCTTGTTCCACAAGGTTATCTTGCGAACTTAACAGCCAGTTCAACTCTCGAGGACAAGATTCGTTCTGAACAACTTCGTGATGCTGAAATCAAGAAGATGGTAGAACACATCAAAGAAGGCAAGGAGAAATTTAAGTCCTTCTCAATTGATGACAAGGGAACTGTGTTCTTCGAAGGACGCATTGCAGTTCCTCAAGTTCAAAGTCTCAAAGATGTCATTCTCAAGGAGGCTCGTGAAACTCCTCTCTCCATACACCCTGGAAGTACAAAGATGTACCAGGATCTCAAGACACTGTATTGGTGGCCTGGCATGAAACGTGAAATTGCTCAATACGTTTCTGAATGCGACGTTTGTCAACGTTTTAAGGCAGTCCATCAGAAAACAGCCGGTCTTCTCCAACCTCTGAAAATTCCTGAGTGGAAGTGGGACATGATTGAAATGGACTTCGTCACTGGTTTTCCAAAGTCCAAGAAGGGCAACGATGCAATCTTCGTTGTCATTGATCGTCTCACTAAAGTAGCTCACTTCTTTGCTGTCAAAGAAACAATCTCAGCTAGCCAGTTAGCAGAGCTGTACACAGCAAAGATTGTTCCTCTTCATGGTGTTCCATTGGAAATAAGCTCAGACCGTGGAAGCATATTCACTTCTCACTTCTGGAAAAGCTTTCAAGAAGCATTGGGCACCAAACTTCTGTTCAGCACAGCTTACCACCCTCAGTCTCAAGGGCAAGTCGAAAGAGTCAATCAGATTCTCGAGGATATGCTCAGAGCATGTGGTATCTCTTTTGGCATGAAATGGGAGGAATGCCTTCCATATGCTGAATTCTCCTACAACAACAGCTTCCAGGCAAGCCTAGGCATGACACCATTTGAAGCTCTCTATGGCCGCAGATGCAGGAGTCCAATCAATTGGTCTGGACCTGGTGAACGTTCACTCTTAGGCCCTGACATTGTTAAGGAAGCCGAGGAGAAAGTTCGTTTCATTCGTGACAATCTAAAGATTGCTCAGTCTCGTCAGAAAAGCTACTATGACAGCAAGCACAGGGATATGATCTATGCACCTGGTGACAAAGCATATCTTCGTGTAACTCCCCTCAGAGGCACTCATCGTTTTGGTGTGAAAGGAAAGCTTGCACCAAGATTCATTGGTCCTTTCAACATTCTCTCAAGGCGTGCGGAAAATGCCTATCGTCTTGAACTTCCAGAAAAACTATCAAAGGTGCACGATGTTTTTCACGTGTCACAGCTCAAGAGGTGTTTCAAAGATCCAGATCGTGAAGTTGATCATGATTTCATTGAACTGCAAGATGATCTCTCTTATGAGGAGCACCCTGTTCGTATTCTCGATGAGACCGAGCGTAAGACTCGCAACAAGAGCACCAAGTTCTTGAAAGTGCAATGGTCGCATCATTCCGATAAAGAGGCAACATGGGAGACCGAAGAGGATCTTCGTAAGAAGTATCCGGACCTTTTCCTTTCTCAGTAGGAATCTCGGGGCGCGATTCCTTCAAGGGGGGGCGTTTTGTAACATCCCAAGTATTAAAAACCACCCCTAGCATGTTTGTTTCTTGTTTTATTAAAGTTTTGCATCATGTCATCATACTCATTACTTTGTTTGCATTTGTTGCATTTGTTTTCCTTTTGTTGCATCTGTTTTTCTCTGTTTTCACAATTGAAATTCAAACATTATTTCAAATGCTTGTTCATACTTGTTATGTTACAACTTTTCAAATAAAAGGTTCAAATTAAACTTCCATTTGTTTCCATGAAAAAACAAAAAGCTCAATTATTTATTTGTTTTTTAATATTCCACTGAATTCAAATGGCATTCAAAATTCAAATCACAATTTCCCAACAGCAACCTTTTTGGATTAATGAAAATTACCCAAAACAATTATAATCATTTGTTTCCATTTAATCCATAAGGTTCAACTATTAAAAATGGTGGCTTTTAATCAATCACTTAATTCAAATGTTATTTAAATTCAAATCAAATCACAAACAACACCCAATTTGAACTTATGAGAATTACAACACAATGCTAATACTTTTTTTGTTTCAATTAAACTTTAAGGTTCAAACCATTTAAAAGTTGTTTTCAATAAATCACTTAATAATCAAATCCATCCAAATTTGAATTAAATTACAAACAACATTTTTGTTTTGAACTTTTTGCAAAACAAAAACTTGCAATTTGTTTCTGTTACATAAATAAGTAATATAAAATTTTCCCCTAATTATTTTCTACCCCAAACCTTATCTATTTCTTCCATTTTTATTTCTTCAAAAAAAAAAGTAACAAAACAAAATATAAAAAGGAAAAACGCTCTCAGAGGGGGGGGGGAAGCAGCACGGCCCAGCCCACCTTTACCTCCCCCTCGGCCCGGTAGCCTTTCGGCCATCGTCTTCTCGCTGTACGGCGCCATCTCCCACCGCCACGTCGACGGCAGAAGCGCAGCGACGGTCCCCGTCGCCCCTACGCCCCTACAAACCCCCCCTAGGGTTCCCCCTCGAGGCCCTAACCCTAGCTCCACCCTCTCCCTCTCTCGCCGCCGGCATTTTCCTCTCTCTCCGCTCGCAGCTACCCTCTGAACCTCGCCACCACCGTCCACCGAGCGCCGAGCTCTGAATCGGCGATGATCGCCGGCGATACGCTCCTCCTCCCCTCTGGATAGTCACGGGAACCAAGTCGCCGTGCTTCCCTCTCCCTCGCCGACACATCCACGACGCCCGGGACGGCCTGTAACGCCGCCGCGGTCCTCAGCTCGTCGCCGACCGCCTTCCATCGACCCTCTGCTTCCACTCCACGACAGTGAGCACGCCATCCCTCTCCTCCTTCCTCTCTGGCGCAAGCACACACACGATGCACACCGCAGCACCACTCCAACACGCACGAGCAGCACGGCACCGCAACGCGCAGCAGCTCGCCGCCGTTGAGCCACAGTCGCTCTCTGTCCAAGATTCAGAAACGCGTTCGTCAGTTAAAAATTCAGTTACGAAACTGAACCTAACCTTACCTGCGTCGCGTATAATGACAAGGAACAAACGCTCACCGCAGTGGTTGCACGCTGCGTACGCGAGCACAAGGGCGCAGGATCGAGTCCTGCCCCGCGCGAATAAATCCCCACACTTTTTCGCTGGGCAACTGACAGGCGTGGCCCACCTGTAAGTGGCCCCTGATGCCACCTGTGCTGCCACGCAGCCCTTGGGCCCTCTGTCAGTGGCAGTGACTAGCCACTGCTGAGTAACAAACGTTTTTCAACCTTTTCTGTTTCAAATTAAATCCTTTTTATTCACAGATTGGTCCCTAGTTTTAAATTGCTAATAACTTTTATTTTATAAACCCAAATAATAAAAGTAAAATATGTTTGTTGGACCAAATTTAATTATCTATCTATTTAAACCATTTGTATTCTGTTTTGAATAATTTAAATGCATTCAAATTTCAAATTCAAATAGTTCATTTGAAATTTGATTAAATGCATAAGTAATTCATACTTAATTCAAATAACATAAATAAAATATGTTTTCCATGCTATTTTGAACCATCTTTTCAAATATAAATTTTGCTTCATGATTTGAATAATTAAAATTGCTTAAATAATTTAAACCTTGTTTAAATCATTTAAATTTGCTAAAATCATAACTTGCTCAAAATAAATTATTTTTGAACTTGTAAAATATGTTTTCAAACTAGAAAAGTATAAACTTTTCAAATATGAATTTGAATTTATGTTTTGAACAAATAAAATTCAAATAATATTCCTACTTGAATTTAATTCATTTAAATCTTGTTAAAACTTGTTTAATTCATAATTAAATCATTGTAATTCCTTTTTCCATAATTGAAACATGTAATCCACCTAAAATTTTGTGCTCTTTCCAAATATGAATTTTGTTATTTATTTTGAACAATTTGAATTGGTGAAAACAACAAATACTTGTGTAACACCTTTAAGTAACCAAAATTCCCTACCTTAATAAACAAATTTCTAAACTTGGTAAACCTTATTTCAAATTGTTTCTATTGTTGTTTCCTTTTTGTTTTCCTCATCCATGCATCATACTAATCCACTTTCACATGATGATTAGTTGTAGAACAATTAATTCAACCATAATTCATGGGCTTTCCATATGCAACTCAAATTGCATGTGGGTCCATTCAAACATGTTGTTACCATGACAACTAGTTTAATTCTATGCACCAATTAAATGGTCATGCATCATCCCATGTTTGTGCACTATGCCATGATATTGATTGTTTGTCTCTCTGCGTTGTTTGCTTGCCTCTTCTCGGATAAACGACGACGTTGACACCGACGATACTTACGACACCCCTTCTAAGGATCTAGCTCAGTACCAGGCTGCTGAGTTTGCAGGCAAGTATTCACTCACATGAACCATTGTGTTCCTTTCAACATTGGATACCGATACTTTCCGTTGTCTATTTCTGCTAGCCCTATGTATCGTTGCTTCTGTTCGATCCTATCACATGTTATCGTTTAACCCTGATATAGCCTCACCTCCACACCTATAACCCCATTGCTTGTTGCCCGTGTCTTACTAGCATGCTTAGGGTTGTTTCTGCTCGAGTCTGTTACCCGTTACTTTCTGTTACTATATTTCTATTATGTTCTGGGGCTCGATGTTAAACAACAACCTGTTAATTCTGAGGTAACAATAATTTGCTGATAAGGCACCGGCAGGAGGCCCGGCGTGGTTTTGAGGCCTGCTAGTGTCGACCCTAATTAGGAAAAGGGTCTTGTCTACTGATCCATGATGAGCGCACTATCCGCATGTGGGAAGCGTGTATGGGCGCCCCCCTCAATTTGATTCGATTCGCATCTCGTCCAAATCGCCACACTTAGTTCGGGCTTTCCATTTGATGCACTCATATGCAGGTACGAACCCGAGGTCAGGGTGGAACTTTTGTAGTCGGCATTTAGGGCGGCATGGTCTTAGAGTGCTATGAGGGTCCCCTTTTCTTCGTGGGGCTCGATTAGCCGCGCACGCACAGCACGTGGTGCTTTGGGCTTGATGCGAAGAAGAGTTGAGTTGTGTTGAGTGCCCCGCTTGGTGGGAGGCATTCCATCTGGCGGGTTATTCTTACGTGTACGGCCAAATTGGTGCACCCCTGCAGGGATAAATCTTCTCGAGAAGCAGTGTTTTCCGCGGTTATGGTTGACTTGGTGACAGTACTGGCTAACAAGTACTCAGAACAACTTACACCTAACTAATGATAACTTGACTAGTAATAGCCTTATTGCCACAATAACTTGATCCATCATTAACACAACTGTGTGAGTTATCCTCGGATTGCTTCTTTGGATAAGGGGCGAGATCCAGGATGGGTTTGTTTGGAGTTAGTTATAGTTGGTTACGATACGCTATCTTATCCCCTTTCTGTTAGCCGGAAGTTGTATCATGTTCTGTAGTTGGTTAGTGCAGCCAGTTGCAGCATCTTTTGTATCCCCTTTCTTCCGTTGAACCCAAGGCATCTGTGCTTGGTGCTGACGGGCTACCCTTTGGTGAACTGTGAGTCTTGTTATGTACTGACCCCTTTGGGGCTGTGGTTTCCGCAGACTACGTTTCCGAGGATCCCCATAGTGGCTACTACGTGGAGTATGACGAGACTGCTGACGAGTAGATAGCGGACCCGGGCAGAATTCGAGACTTCGTGGATGGGCTCCGTCTTTTCGTTTCCGGCCTCTTAGGCCTATTTGGATCTTGTCTGTACTCGGACACTTTGAATGCTTCCGCTGTGATGTAATGATGAATTGTTGGGACATGTGTCCTCTGGATGATTGTATTTGCTATCTCTGCTCTAGTGAGAGCTTTTGCAACTTATTTCAATCTTTTGTGTCTTAGAGATCTGTTGTGATATCACTTGTTCAAATGCCGTTGACGTACCATGCGTGTATGTTTTGAAGTACGTCAATGGAAGTATCTGGATTTTTTGCGCAGACGATGAATAGTAGAGAATGGTTGTCACACTTTTACGTGTTGGCCTGCTCATATTGAGATGCGGGTGCCGGTATGCCCCGTAAGCCATTTATCTACTGTTTAACGGACTGTGAGTATCCCCTAGAAGTCCGGGTGCGACACTTATCCCAGACTCAGTTGCAGTATTTGCAGTCAAAAGCTATATGGTCGATTGACTCCCGGGTCTGTACACCAAATTTTCTTCACCATATTGTCCTTTGTGTTAAGTCTCCCCTTGTAAGCCAGTCAAAGGAAAAACATGTGGCTTGGAGGGATCGGTGTTTGTCGGACCTGTGCTCCAGACTGGTACGCGCGTGGCGTCGCGCAGTCAGACTGGCTAGACTCGGCAGTCAAACACGTTGATACGGAACGGAAGCATGCGCGCTGCGGTATGTAGTGGAGGGCGTTGGATAGTCAAGAAAAAAAGCGTACATGCAGTGCAGGTATGCAACACTGGATTATCTCTCTCTCTACATACGCGCGCGTGTTTGGAGACCTGCATCCGTACGTGTCTACTACGCCACCCGAAAGATGCATGCGCCCGCCGTGCCAAGGTCAAAGAAAACAAAATGGTCCAGCTCAGAAACAAGCCGCATCTTTCGTCGGTGCCTACAATACGCGGCTCGATGGACGATCGATCTTCTCTTTTTCTATTTTTTTTCTTGCCACGCTGGACGTACATCTGGTCTGATCGATCTTCTCTTTTTCTTTTCCTCCACAGTCTAGATGCAATTCTTTTCCTGGCGATGCAAGAGAACACAATCACTCTGCTAGGTACGGCCGGGGTAGTTCTCAGCCTAATGCCATTCCTCTCCTCCGCCGGCCGGCCACTCCATCCATGCATCTCCTCACCCTGGGATCCATCTTCTCCTAAGAAAAACAAAATGAGGACGTACAGGCTAGATCACTAGCTTGTCGACACCACAGCTCCACCATGCGCAAACAAAAACATGTAAAGGAAGAGGGGCGGACTGGTTAGATTAATTACTTGCCATGATGGATCGACCTCCATGCCATTGCCACATCCGCACGCGGCTCGTGGCCATGCCTTTCTATTTATAGGCTAGAGGTAAACCAAAGAGAGATGCGGAAGGAGCTCTGCGTCCATTGTTACGAGGAGATACAAAGCGATGGATCATGGATGGATGGACGGCTGAGATAAAAACTCTCCCGGATTGCTGACATGGATGCCCCTTAATTATCTTCCAAGCGGGAGCGGCCAGGCGATGCATGCGATGTGCCGGTAATTAAGGCAACCAATCAATTGCGACACTCCTTTCTGGGGTGCACGATATATTAGGCTCTCTTAAATGCCCCTAAATCATAGGGTGAGGAGAATGAGCTAGGTTCCGGCATCGGTCCCCACCGGATCGTTTCTGCTCATCACTGCAAGCAAGCAAGCAGCGTACGAATTAGCAAAGAAGACCGTCGACCAAGGTGGATCGCCAGTGATCGAGATATCGAACGCTGCACGTACGTAGCAGTAGCACACTATGACACCAGTGCTTACCTTGGTAGCCTAGCAGGCCAAGGTTCGTGACCAGGCGGGCTAGCCTGGCGGTGTCGCCTCCGAGGGCGAGCACGCGGGTGAGCGTCGGGAACATCCCTGGAACCAGAGGGTCATGAGCTGGTGGTGTGCCATGGCCGCCGGCCGCCGCGCGCTTGTCGTGCGTGCGTGCAGAGCGGCGCCTTGCGCGCTAGGGCTGCAAGAGACGACGCATGCAGGAGTCCCTATGTTTAGATGGATTGGCGCCAAGAGATGAGGGGCAGTCGGTCTTGTTTAATTTCTGGCGTTGGCAAAAGGTTGTTACATTGGTTTCGTTTGTTAAAAAAGTCCTTCCTCGTTTAAATTGGTTCAAGCGTTTAAATCTGTGCTGTGGATCGCATTTCCCCATCGTTCGCGTACAGGTCGGTTGCCGAAGAAATCGCGCCGCGATGGCGCAATCCATGCAACAACGCTAGGACTTCGCCTTCTAGAAGGCGTGACGTCATGTACTGCATCATCGTCGGGTCTAGATGTAAGATAATTTTTTTTTGCCAATTACTTTTCTTAAAACAGTAGTGGCACCAAAAGGACCCACAACCACAAGAAGGGTACATGGCACAATTTGCAACCAAGGGCGGAGCTCGGCTTAGGTCAAGGTAGGGCGGCCGTTATTTTTTTCCCTAACATTATTATGGCTTCTTTGACTAAGATTTGGTACTCCTTTTGTGTTATTTGTTGCTGGCGTTTTCACTTCGTTATTTGATCGTTGGAAAGAAAATATTGGAATAGAACCAATATTCGCCAGCAGCTGACGCCTGGTGAACAAATGTTGGTTGAAAACTCGTTCATTCCTCATCTTCCAGAGTGCTAGCAAGAAGGCTGCCAGACAAATCGTCCACGTCCTGGAATTTACGTGCTGCTCTACCTGTTGGCAGAAAGTTGTGATAGAGTTGAAAACACTGGCGGTATCAGTTAGCTCTAGCTTATCCCAGACTCAGTTGCAGTATTTGCAGTGAAAAGCTATATGGTCGATTGACTCCCGGATCTGCACACCAAATTTTCTTCACCATACCGTCCTTTGTGTTAAGTCTGCCCTTGTAAGCCAGCCAAAGGAAAAACCTGTGGCTTGGAGGGATCGGTGTTTGTCGGACCTGTGCTCCAGACTGGTACGTGCGCGGTGTCGCGCAGTCAGACTGGCTAGACTCGGCAGTCAAACACGTTGATACGGAACGGAAGCATGCGCTCTGCGGTATGTAGTGGAGGGCGTTGGATGGTCAGGGAAAAAGCGTACGTGCAGTGCAGGTATACAACACTGGATTATCTCTCTCTCTACATACGCGTGCGCGTTTGGAGACCTGCATCCGTATGTGCCTACTACGCCACCAGAAAGATGCATGCGCCCGCCGTGCCAAGGTCAAAGAAAACAAAATGGTCCAGCTCAGAAACAAGCCGCGTCTTTCGTCGGTGCTACAATACGCGGCTCGATGGACGATCGATCTTCTCTTTTTCTATTTTTTTTCTTGCCACGCTGGACGTACATCTGCTCTGATCGATCTTCTCTTTTTCTTTTCCTCCACAGTTGTAACATCCAAGTATGAAAACACCCTAGTTGTTTTACTTCTTTGTTTTATTTATGCAATGCATCATGGCATCATCCTCATTTTATTTCTGTTGCATTCTTTTCATATTGAATCAAACCTTGTTTTCACACTTGTCTGTTACAATCTTTTCAAGCAAAGAATTGCAAAACAAAACCTTTCCTTGTTTTCCAAATAATTCAATTATGAGCACCTCTCAGTTGTTGGTTTTAATCAAACCAATATTCCAATCAATTAATTCAAATCATTAATTCCTAAATCATTTTCAAATTCAAACCAATCCTTAAAAGTCAGTACCTTTTGAAACCATAAAATTCACCACACATTTGCCCTCCTTAAATCATTCTAAAAACCCTAGGGGTAACCCTATTCAAATGCATGTTTTCTTAATGGTTTATTAATATTAAAATCCCTCTAATTTGGGTTCAATACAAACTATCATTTTAAAACTCAGTTTTTGAAATCCAAAGTTGGAATATGGTTTCTAATTGCCTAACTATCCTAACCTAATTTTTTCTGGAATTTTTCTTAAATAAAACCTTAACATTTTCTTCCCAAAAGCAAAACTACAAAAAAAAACAGAAGGAACAAAAATAATAAAAAGCAAAGCGCAGCAGCTAACCTAACTACCGACAGGCCCAGCCCACCTATCGCTCCTACCCACCGCGCGCGCAGCAGCCACAGAGGCCCGGTACCCCTTCGCAACGCACCTCACCTTCTCTCCCGTGTACGGCATGGCGCACCACCGTCGATCGCCTCCTCCCTCCACCCGATGCCGCGCCGTACGAGCCCGGAACCCCATAGCCCCCCTATATCTACCCTACCCCGAGACCTGCTAACCCTAGAAACCCTAGCCCCTCCTTTCCCTACCACCGCCGCGATGCCTCCCTCCTCTCTGCTAGCCTTCGCTCTCTGCACCCACCGAAGCCGTCGCCGTCAGACCACCGTCATCAATCCCTCGCCTTGGTCACCTCGAGGAGGATCCGTGGCCGGGAATGGATGCGCGGTGCGTCCAGCAACCTCGCTGCGTCCTCGCCGTCCGCTGGGAGCAGCCGTGAAGGCCGCGCCGTGCCGGAATTTCTCCTCCGCCACCGTCTGCTGCTTCGACAGCATCCCCGACGCCTGCAGCCAACCCCCCCCCTCCGGTTCCGCTCCAGCTTCTGCACGACTACGAGCACCACGAGGTGAGCCACCCTTCCCTCCTTCCTCTCTGTGCTGCGCCAGCATCGCCTCCACACCCACACACGCCCAGCACGCCTCGAGCTCGCACGGATCGCCAACAGACGCAGTACTTCTCTGAACCAACGACGAAAAAGACCTGCACTTTGTTCTCTGTCGGGAGTTTCAGTTAGCGTACTGCACCAAAAGAATTCAGTTAGCAATCTGAACCTTACCTTCACCGCGCGTGCTTACCTGACAAGGTTCAGTCAGTAGCGCAGTGGCACGGTGCCGTTCACGCGAGCGCAGCGACCCCAGTTCGATCCCTGGCTTTGCGATTAAAAGCCAACCCTTTTTTCGCGCGTGGCTGACGGACGGGACCCACCCGTCAGTGGCTCTACTGCCACGCTAGCACGCGCGCAGCGCACAGTCACCCCGTGGCCCACTGGCAGTGGCCGCGGCTAGGGTGCTGTGCGGTAACAAATTGTTTAACCTTTTTTTTCTGTTATTTCATAAATCAATTAAAAGGCAGAATTAAACACCAAACTAAATCCTTAATATCTTTTAATATATAACTCTAAAAAATAAAAGTTTTATATGTTTTCTGTTCTAAATTTCCCAATCTTTGCAACTAACCTTTTTGTGTACTGTTTTGACAATTCCAAATGTATTTAAAATTCAAACTTAAATAATTCAAATGCTAGTTTATAAAATCAATACCTAATTATTAATTAATCCAATAAATGCAAATAAAATATGTTTTCCATACCATTTTGCATAACCTTTTCAAGTATAATTTTTGTTTCCTGGTTTGAATAATTTAAATTGCCTAAATAATTTAATACTTGTTTAATTCAATTAAAATTGATAAAATCATAACTTGCTTAATATAAAATATTTTTGAACATGCAAATTATGTTTTCAAACCACCAAAGTGTGAACTCTTCAAATGTGAATTTGAATTTATGGTTTGAACAAATAAAATTCAATTAATATTTAAGCTTGTTTTAAATTCAATTAAAACTTGTTTAATATTGTTTAAATCATAATAAATTCATCCTAATTCAAATTTCAAAATGTGAAACATGTAATCCAACTAAAATTTGATGTTCTTTTCAAATATAAATTTTGCTAATTGTTTTGCACACTTTAAATTGGTGAAAACAATAATTGTATGTGTGGCATGTTTAAGTAACCAAAATTTTCCAAACTTAATAAATAATTTCTAAACTTGTTTTATTCCTTTTCCTTTGCACCTATTATTGTTATTTGTTGTTATCTTGTCATCATCATCATGCATGCATCATGATAACAACTATCACCTAATAAATAATTGTAAATCATTTGTTCCACTTATTTCAATGGATCCTTTTCCATATGCAACCCTTGCATATGGGTCCATTTAATTTGTGCTATCATGTTAGTCAGTTTATTTTGCTGCACTATTAATTGTCATGCATCATATTGATTGTGCACAATGCCATGGCAATGATTGTTTACAATTCCTGTTTTGTTTGTTTACTTCTTCTCGAATAGACGACGACGTTGAGGCAGACGACCTTTACAGCACCCCTTCTGAGGATCTAGCTCAGTACCCAGCTGTTGAGTTTGCAGGCAAGTTATCACTCACATGAATCATCGTGTTCCTTTCAACCCTGGTTACCGATACTTTCCGTTGTCTATATCTTGCTAGCCTTAGTGGTAGATGTTTCTGTTACGAACCTATCACATGAATCCTTTAACCCATGATATTGCCTCATCACCCCTCCTACAACCCATTGATTGAGCCAGTGTCTTAATAGCATGCTTAGGTTGTTTTGCTCGAGTCTGTTACCCGTTACTTTCAGTACTATATTTCATTATGTTCTGGGGGCTCGATGTTTAATCAATCAATCGATCATGCAATGTTTTTACTGTTAATAATAATTTGATGATAAGGCACCGGCAGGAGGCCCTGTGTGGTTTTGAGGCCTGCTAGTGTCGACCCTAATAGGAAAAGGGTCTTGTCTACTGATCCATGATGAGCGCACTACCCGCACGTGGGAAGCGAGTATGGGCGCCCCCCTCAATTTGATTCGATTCGCATCTCGTCCAAATCATCTCATTTAGTTCGTGCTTTCTATTTGCCGCATGCATGTTTTTGCGAGCCCAACGCAGGGTGGAACTTTTGTAGTCGGCATATAGGGGGACACGGTCTTAGAGTGCTATGAGGGTCCCTTTTCTTCGGGGCTTGATTAGCCGTGCGCCCAAGGTGCTTTGGGCTTGATGCGGAGAAGAGTTGAGTTGTGTTGAGTGCCCCGCTTGGTGGGAGGCATCCCATCTGGCGGGTTATTCATACGTGTACGGCCAAATTGGTGCAACCCTGCAGGGATAATCTTCTCGAGAAGCCGTGTTTTCCGCGGTTATGGATTACTTGGTGAAAGTACTGGCTAACAAGTACTCAGGACAACTTAAACTAATGATTCACTATTTCACACCCCATGATTAACAATTTGACTAGTAATAGGATTATTGTCACAATAACTTGATTCATCTTAATCCAACTGCGTGAGTTATCCTCGGATTGCTTCTTTGGATAAGGGGCGAGATCCAGGATGGGTTTGTTTGGGAGTTATCTTTCAGTTGGTTACAACCCTCGATCTTATCCCCTTTCTAATAGTTGGAAGTGATAGAATCTCTGTAGTTGGTTAGAGCAGCCAGTTGCAGCATTATGTTTATCCCCTTCTTTCCGTTGAACCAAGTCATCTGTGCTTGTGTTGACGGGCTATACTTTGGTGAACTGTGAGTCTTGCTTGCCAGTACTTGGATGTATTGACCCCGTTGGGGCTGTGGTTTACGCAGACTACGACTACGGCTACGATGACCACCAGGATGGCTACTTCGTGGAGTTTGACGAGACTGCAGACGAGTAGTTAGCTGGACCAGGGCAGGATCCAGAACCTACGTGGATGGGCTTCGTCTTCTTTATTTTCTCCGGCTTCTTAAGCCTGTTGGTTTTGTCTGTACCCAGACACCTTTGATTGCTTCCGCTGATGTAATGAATGCTATGTTGGGACATGTGTCCTCTGGATGATTGTATTTGCTATTTCTGCCTTAGTGAAGGCCAGTTGCAACCTTATTTCAATCTTTTGTGTCGTAGAGATAAGTTGTGATCATCATTCGTTCAAAGCTGTTGACGTACAGTGCGTGATTGATATGAAGTACGTCGACAGTAGTGCCTATGACTTCTAGTGGATAGTTTACATCGACGGTGGAATAGCAGGGCTTGTGTTGTCGCGCATAAGCGCAGGCCTACCAGGAAGCCGGGACGTGGGAGCAGTTATGCCCCATAATCCAAGAACCTGCTATCCAGTTCGTACGATGAGTATCCCTTAGAAGCCAGGGTGCGACAAATGGTATCAGAGCCTGTCTGCCTGTAGGATCCCTTTTTACTGGTCGCAGTTGAGTCTAGAAACTATTTTGTAGCTATACAGGAAAAATGAAACGTGAGAGTAGGAATTCTGCCATTTTTCTTCTTTCCCACCCACCCACCCTTTTTCTGGTAAGGAAGTGCAACGTTGTTTTCTGTTCTCACCTAAACTTTCAAGTTAGGATTTCACGTGTTTTGGGTTCTCTGTAGTACCTCAGGACTTTTGGTCTCATTTTCCCGATGTTGCTTCAATATCATGTTCTTTTCAACATCCTTATCGTCCGTGAACCTTGTTGTTGTTTTCCACATCCTTGTTCTTCTACCGGAGGCTAATCAAAACCTTCCCCGATCATCTGCAGATGGATCTCAGGTTCTACCCGCAGGTGGTTCGGATGACTCGCTGTGAGAGCACCGCCGGTTATCCGGAGATGCTGAGAGACATGGTTACCTATCTGGGGTTCCGTTGGGCACCAGAGTACCAGGTCTACGAGCAGCAGCGAGAGTTTGACCAGACTTGCTACCGGGCTATCGTCTACATTCTGTCGGATGATGGCACCAGCATTGCCCACCGCTACGAGGCAGTAGGTTCCACAGTGGATATGGCCGTGCAGCAGGCAGCGTACGTGAGTCTCACCGTTCTCCGTGCTGACTACTGGGGGTTTGATGATTCCATCTATCGTCACATCCCCCGTGGTTACATCACGGCAGCGGGAGTTCACTTCACCCTCCACAGCAACCTGGATACCTACGAGTCTGATAGCTCCAGGTTGCACACCACTGCCCAGTTCGTGAGGCACAGTGACACAGCTGTTTCCGCACTCTCTCAGGAGTTAGCCTCAGTCAGGGAGCAGCTCTATCTGGCGTTGACTCGTCTGGCGACGTACACCACAGACTTCGTTGGAGATGAGCGCTTTGCACGTTTCACTCAGACACTTGGTTTTCCTCTGCCAGATGCTGGAGGTTACGAGCCGATCAGAGGCCCACTTCTCGACCTCGGAGCTGGTTACACAGGGATTCCCCTCTATGGAGCACAGGGACACGACGCTTTCTACTTCACCACACCGAGAGTTGCTCTCAGAGCAGTTCCTATCTACAGGGATCGTCGTCATACCTACTTCCGTGGGATTCCTCCGCACCGTATCTCTCGTCGTACTACTCACCGCCGTCCTGCGTGATGAGCATGGGAGTACCGATGTATCCGTTCCTACCTATGTTTAGTTATCCTTGTCTTTCGAACCATGTATTGGTCTTTTGGATATTCTGATGTATTTGAACATGTGATGATGTACCTGTTGGTTATCTATTCATGCGTCGGAATAATCTATCTTTCGGTTACCAAGTCTATCCTTTTCTGTTGTTGTGCTAAAATGAATTTCTGTTCAGGATGCCTCCAACCAGGAACAACCCGCCTCCGCCACCACCAATGGGGAACTGTTGGCTCAGATGACCCAAGTGGTGACACAGATGGCCCAGATCCAGGCTAACCAGCACCACAACCAGAATGCTCCAAGGGTCACCATCAAGGACTTCCTCAGCTTGGGCCCAAAAGCTTTCGTGGCAACACGTGAGCCCCTGGATGCTGATGACTGGATCCGTGACGTAGCAAGAGCTCTGGAAATTGCTCATGTTGCGGAAGAGGATAAGGTCAAGTATCCCACCTACCTACTGAAGGGTCAGGCAGCTACTTGGTGGGAGAACTACCAGACCATGAGAGCTGGCTTTCCTATCACCTGGGGATGTTTCAAGGATGCCTTCCTGAAGCACCACATCCCGGATGGTCTCATGGAAAGGATGCGTGAGGAATTCTGCTCTCTCTCAGACAGGGCAAGCTGGACGTCCTCGGCTACCAGAACGAGTTCAATCGTCTCGCTCGGTACGCTGGTGACGAAGTGTCCACTGAAGCCAAGAAGATGGCAAGGTTCCGCCGAGGTTTTAACCCGGAACTGAAGTACGCTCTCACCAACATCAAGTGCAAGGACTTGGTGGAGCTCGTGAACACCGTGCTCAATGAGGAGAATGGGCGCAAGGCGTTCGAAGAGTCGCGCAAGCACTCGCGTGAGGGTGGTTCCTCCTCCAACATGACCACCCCTCCGCAGAAGCGCCGCATCTGGGTGCCAAATGGTGTTGTCACTCGGGCTCCAAATGCACAAGCTTCTCCAGGCTTTGGTCCCCGCCCACCCAACCCATCTCAGATGCAGGGTCAGAGGATCCCAATGGGGCAGCCAAGGCCAGGTCCTCCTCGTGTTGTCACTTGCTTCAAGTGCAAGGAGACTGGACACTACGCTGATAAGTGCACTCAGAAGCAGCTACCCCTACCTCCTCGCCCCAACACCAACCAGGCTATGGTTCGTGCTCCCCCGGCTAAAGCCTTCAACTCCAACAACAGGCCTGTCGGGAGGAACGCGAGGGTGAACCATATCAAGGCCGACAAAGCTGAGGAAGCTGCTGACGTCGTTCTCGGTATATTACCCGTAAACTCTATTCCAGCTAAAGTGTTGTTTGATACTGGAGCATCGCATTCGTTCGTGTCAAAGATCTTTGCTACAACGTACAATTTAGCTCTGGTTCCACTAAGCAATCAAATCTATGTGCACTCTCCGGGAACTAAAATGATTACTTCCAAGATAAGCATGGACAATGAGATCCTAATTGGAGGTCGCATATTCCTTGCTTCACTCATGTTGCTGGGAAATTCTGACATTGATGTCATTCTGGGTATGGATTGGTTGAAGACCCACAAAGCAAAAATTGACTGTGCTCAAAAGTCAATAACTCTCTCCCACACTTCAGGCCAGATAGTCTATTCTCCATATGGATCAAGTTCTGTTCAGCTGTTCAGCCTCGATGCCAAACCCCTTCCTGCAATTGAAAATGTTCCGGTGGTTTGTGAATTCCCTGACGTCTTTCCAGAAGAGTTGCCAGGGATGCCTCCGGACAGAGCAGTTGAGTTTGTGATCGAGCTTGAGCCAGGTACTGCTCCAATCTCTAAACATCCATACAAGATAGCTCCTCCTGAACTGAAATTGTTGAAGGAGCAAATCGATATGTACATGGAGAAAGGTTACATTCAGCCTAGTTCCTCCGCATGGGGTTGCCCAACTCTGTTTGTTGCCAAGAAGGATCAAACAAAAATACTCGTGGTTGACTATCGTCCTCTCAACGAGAAAACAATCAAGAACAAGTATCCACTTCCTCGTATCGATGATCTTTTTGATCAACTTGCTGGAGCCTCAATATTCTCAAAGTTGGACTTGAGGATGGGGTACCATCAGATAAAGATCAGAAAGGAAGATATTCCTAAGACAGCTTTCACCACTCGGTACGGTCTATATGAATACACCGTCATGTCCTTTGGTCTCACCAATGCACCGGCGACCTTCTCAAGACTCATGAATTCTGTCTTCCATGAATATCTCGACAAGTTCGTTGTGGTATATCTCGATGACATTCTAGTCTACTCAAAATCCGAGGAAGAGCATGGAGAACACCTTCGTCTCACTCTCATGAAACTTCGCGAGCATCGTCTATATGCCAAGTTTTCCAAATGTGAGTTCTGGATTCCAGAAGTTGCATATCTTGGTCATATCATCTCTGCCAAAGGCATTGCCATTGATCCTGAAAAGGTTAAGGCAATTGTTGATTGGAAACCCCCTAAGACGGTGAAGCAAGTCAGAAGTTTTCTTGGCTTGGCTAGCTATTGCCGTCGTTTCGTCCAAAACTTTTCCAAGATTGCAAAACCTCTCACTGATCTCACAAAGAAGGACAAAAAGTTCGTTTGGACTCCACAATGTGATGAGAGTTTCAACCTCCTGAAGACTAAACTCACTTCCACACCTGTTCTAGTTGGCCCCGACACTACCAAACCTTTCCAGATATTCTGTGATGCATCTCTCCAAGGCCTAGGAGCAGTTCTTATGCAAGAACGTCAAGTTGTAGCTTATGCTTCACGTCAGTTGAACCCACATGAGCAAAACTATCCCACTCATGATCTTGAACTTGCAGCAGTTGTGTTTGCCCTCAAGAAATGGAGACAATACTTGTTGGGTAACAAAACTGAAATCTTTTCCGATCATAAGAGTCTGAAATACATCTTCACTCAGCCAGATCTGAACCTCAGGCAAAGGAGATGGATTGAGAAGATTAAAGACTTTGATCTCACCATTTCTTACACTCCAGGCAAGGCTAATGTTATGGCTGATGCTCTCAGTCGCAAATCCTATTGCAATAATCTCATGATCATGGAAAGCCAACCTCCACTTCATGAAGAATTCCAGAAGCTGAACCTTGGTCTTGTCCCTGAAGGATACCTTGCTAGCTTGACAGCCAGTCCAACTCTCGAGGACAAGATTCGTTCTGAACAACTTCGTGATAATGAAATCAAGAAGATTGTAGAGCACATCAAGGAAGGCAATGATAAATTCAAGTCCTTCTCAATTGATGACAAGGGAACTGTGTTCTTCGAAGGACGCATTGCAGTTCCTCAGATTCAAAGTCTCAAGGATATCATTCTCAAGGAGGCTCATGAAACTCCTCTATCCATCCACCCTGGAAGTACAAAGATGTACCAGGATCTCAAGACTCTGTATTGGTGGCCTGGCATGAAACGTGAAATTGCTCAATACGTTTCTGAATGCGACGTTTGTTAACGTGTTAAGGCAGTCCATCAGAAAACAGCCGGTCTACTCCAACCTCTGAAAATTCCTGAGTGGAAGTGGGACATGATTGAAATGGACTTCGTTACTGGGTTTCCAAAGTCCAAGAAGGGCAACGATGCAATCTTCGTTGTTATCGATCGTCTCACTAAGGTCGCTCACTTCTATGCTGTAAAGGAAACTATCTCAGCTAGCCAGTTAGCAGAGCTCTACACAGCAAAGGTTGTTCCCCTTCATGGTGTTCCATTGGAAATTAGCTCAGACCGTGGAAGTATCTTCACTTCTCATTTCTGGAAGAGTTTTCAAGAAGCATTGGGCACCAAACTTCTATTCAGCACAGCTTATCACCCTCAGTCTCAGGGGCAAGTCGAAAGAGTCAATCAGATTCTCGAGGATATGCTCAGAGCATGTGGTCTCTCCTTTGGCATGAAATGGGAGGATTGCCTTCCATATGCTGAATTCTCCTACAACAACAGCTACCAGGCAAGCCTAGGCATGGCACCATTTGAGGCACTGTATGGTCGCAGATGCAGGAGTCCAATCAATTGGTCTGGAGCTGGTGAACGTTCACTTTTAGGCCCTGACATTGTTAAGGAAGCCGAGGAGAAAGTTCGTATCATTCGTGACAATCTCAGGATTGCTCAGTCTCGTCAGAAGAGCTATTATGATAGCAAGCACAGGGATATGATCTATGCACCTGGTGATAAGGCATATCTTCGTGTAACTCCCCTCAGAGGCACTCATCGTTTTGGTGTGAAAGGAAAGCTTGCACCAAAATACATTGGTCCTTTCAACATCCTCTCAAGGCGTGCAGAAAATGCTTATCGTCTTGAACTTCCAGAAAAGCTATCCAAGGTGCACGATGTGTTCCACGTGTCACAACTCAAGAAGTGCTTCAAGGACCCTGATCGTGCAGTTGATCATGATGATATTGAACTGCAAGATGATCTCTCCTATGAGGAGCACCCTACTCGAATTCTCGATGAGACCGTTCGTAAGACTCGCAACAAGAGCACCAAGTTCTTGAAAGTGCAATGGTCGCATCATTCCGATAAAGAGGCAACATGGGAGACCGAAGAGGATCTTCGCAAGAAGTATCCGGACCTTTTCATTTCTCAGTAGGGAATCTCGGGGCGCGATTCCTTCAAGGGGGGGCGTTTTGTAACATCCAAGTATGAAAACACCCTAGTTGTTTTACTTCTTTGTTTTATTTATGCAATGCATCATGGCATCATCCTCATTTTATTTCTGTTGCATTGTTTTCATATTGAATCAAACCTTGTTTTCACACTTGTCTGTTACAATCTTTTCAAGCAAAGAATTGCAAAACAAAACCTTTCCTTGTTTTCCAAATAATTCAATTATGAGCACCTCTCAGTTGTTGGTTTTAATCAAACCAATATTCCAATCAATTAATTCAAATCATTAATTCCTAAATCATTTTCAAATTCAAATCAATCCTTAAAAGTCAGTACCTTTTGAAACCATAAAATTCACCACACATTTGCCCTCCTTAAATCATTCTAAAAACCCTAGGGGTAACCCTATTCAAATGCATGTTTTCTTAATGGTTTATTAATATTAAAATCCCTCTAATTTGGGTTCAATACAAACTATCATTTTAAAACTCAGTTTTTGAAATCCAAAGTTGGAATATGGTTTCTAATTGCCTAACTATCCTAACCTAATTTTTTCTGGAATTTTTCTTAAATAAAACCTTAACATTTTCTTCCCAAAAGCAAAACTACAAAAAAAAACAGAAGGAACAAAAATAATAAAAAGCAAAGCGCAGCAGCTAACCTAACTACCGACCGGCCCAGCCCACCTATCGCTCCTACCCACCGCGCGCGCAGCAGCCACAGAGGCCCGGTACCCCTTCGCAACGCACCTCACCTTCTCTCCCGTGTACGTCATGGCGCACCACCGTCGATCGCCTCCTCCCTCCACCCGATGCCGCGCCGTACGAGCCCGGAACCCCATAGCCCCCCTATATCTACCCTACCCCGAGCTCTGCTAACCCTAGAAACCCTAGCCCCTCCTTTCCCTACCACCGCCGCGACACCTCCCTCCTCTCTGCTAGCCTTCGCTCTCTGCACCCATCGAAGCCGTCGCCATCAGACCACCGTCATCAATCCCTCGCCTTGGTCACCTCGAGGAGGATCCGTGGCCGGGAATGGATGCGCGGTGCGTCCAGCAACCTCGCTGCCTCCTCGCCGTCCGCTGGGAGCAGCCGTGAAGGCCGCGCCGTGCCGGAATTTCTCCTCCGCCACCGTCTGTTGCTTCGACAGCATCCCCGACGCCTGCAGCCAACCCCCCCCCCTCCGGTTCCGCTCCAGCTTCTGCACGACTACGAGCACCACGAGGTGAGCCACCCTTCCCTCCTTCCTCTCTGTGCTGCGCCAGCATCGCCTCCACACCCACACACGCCCAGCACGCCTCGAGCTCGCACGGATCGCCAACAGACGCGGTACTTCTCTGAACCAACGACGAAAAAGACCTGCACTTTGTTCTCTGTCGGGAGTTTCAGTTAGCGTACTGCACCAAAAGAATTCAGTTAGCAATCTGAACCTTACCTTCACCGCGCGTGCTTACCTGACAAGGTTCAGTCAGTAGCGCAGTGGCACGGTGCCGTTCACGCGAGCGCAGCGACCCCAGTTCGATCCCTGGCTTTGCGATTAAAAGCCAACCCTTTTTTCGCGCGTGGCTGACGGACGGGACCCACCCGTCAGTGGCTCTACTGCCACGCTAGCACGCGCGCAGCGCACAGTCACCCCGTGGCCCACTGGCAGTGGCTGCGGCTAGGGTGCTGTGCGGTAACAAATTGTTTAACCTTTTTTTTCTGTTATTTCATAAATCAATTAAAAGGCAGAATTAAACACCAAACTAAATCCTTAATATCTTTTAATATATAACTCTAAAAAATAAAAGTTGTATATGTTTTCTGTTCTAAATTTCCCAATCTTTCCAACTAACCTTTTTGTGTACTGTTTTGACAATTCCAAATGTATTTAAAATTCAAACTTAAATAAATCAAATGCTAGTTTATAAAATCAATACCTAATTATTTATTAATCCAATAAATGCAAATAAAATATGTTTTCCATACCATTTTGCATAACCTTTTCAAATATAATTTTTGTTTCCTGGTTTGAATAATTTAAATTGCCTAAATAATTTAATACTTGTTTAATTCAATTAAAATTGATAAAATCATAACTTGCTTAATATAAAATATTTTTGAACATGCAAATTATGTTTTCAAACCACCAAAGTGTGAACTCTTCAAATGTGAATTTGAATTTATGGTTTGAACAAATAAAATTCAATTAATATTTAAGCTTGTTTTAAATTCAATTAAAACTTGTTTAATATTGTTTAAATCATAATAAATTCATCCTAATTCAAATTTCAAAATGTGAAACATGTAATCCAACTAAAATTTGATGTTCTTTTCAAATATAAATTTTGCTAATTGTTTTGCACACTTTAAATTGGTGAAAACAATAATTGTATGTGTGGCATGTTTAAGTAACCAAAATTTTCCAAACTTAATAAATAATTTCTAAACTTGTTTTATTCCTTTTCCTTTGCACCTATTATTGTTATTTGTTGTTATCTTGTCATCATCATCATGCATGCATCATGATAACAACTATCACCTAATAAATAATTGTAAATCATTTGTTCCACTTATTTCAATGGATCCTTTTCCATATGCAACCCTTGCATATGGGTCCATTTAATTTGTGCTATCATGTTAGTCAGTTTATTTTGCTGCACTATTAATTGTCATGCATCATATTGATTGTGCACAATGCCATGGCAATGATTGTTTACAATTCCTGTTTTGTTTGTTTACTTCTTCTCGAATAGACGACGACGTTGAGGCAGACGACCTTTACAGCACCCCTTCTGAGGATCTAGCTCAGTACCCAGCTGTTGAGTTTGCAGGCAAGTTATCACTCACATGAACCATCGTGTTCCTTTCAACCCTGGTTACCGATACTTTCCGTTGTCTATATCTTGCTAGCCTTAGTGGTAGATGTTTCTGTTACGAACCTATCACATGAATCCTTTAACCCATGATATTGCCTCATCACCCCTCCTACAACCCATTGATTGAGCCAGTGTCTTAATAGCATGCTTAGGTTGTTTTGCTCGAGTCTGTTACCCGTTACTTTCAGTACTATATTTCATTATGTTCTGGGGTCTCGATGTTTAATCAATCAATCAATCATGCAATGTTTTTACTGTTAATAATAATTTGATGATAAGGCACCGGCAAGAGGCCCTGTGTGGTTTTGAGGCCTGCTAGTGTCGACCCTAATAGGAAAAGGGTCTTGTCTACTGATCCATGATGAGCGCACTACCCGCATTTGGGAAGCGAGTATGGGCGCCCCCCTCAATTTGATTCGATTCGCATCTCTTCCAAATTATCTCATTTAGTTCGTGCTTTCTATTTGCCGCATGCATGTTTTTGCGAGCCCAGCGCAGGGTGGAACTTTTGTAGTCGGCATATAGGGGGACACGGTCTTAGAGTGCTATGAGGGTCCCTTTTCTTCGGGGCTTGATTAGCCGTGCGCCCAAGGTGCTTTGGGCTTGATGCGGAGAAGAGTTGAGTTGTGTTGAGTGCCCCGCTTGGTGGGAGGCATCCCATCTGGCGGGTTATTCATACGTGTACGGCCAAATTGGTGCAACCCTGCAGGGATAATCTTCTCGAGAAGCCGTGTTTTCCGCGGTTATGGATTACTTGGTGAAAGTACTGGCTAACAAGTACTCAGGACAACTTAAACTAATGATTCACTATTTCACACCCCATGATTAACAATTTGACTAGTAATAGGATTATTGTCACAATAACTTGATTCATCTTAATCCAACTGCGTGAGTTATCCTCGGATTGCTTCTTTGGATAAGGGGCGAGATCCAGGATGGGTTTGTTTGGGAGTTATCTTTCAGTTGGTTACAACCCTCGATCTTATCCCCTTTCTAATAGTTGGAAGTGATAGAATCTCTGTAGTTGGTTAGAGCAGCCAGTTGCAGCATTATGTTTATCCCCTTCTTTCCGTTGAACCAAGTCATCTGTGCTTGTGTTGACGGGCTATACTTTGGTGAACTGTGAGTCTTGCTTGCCAGTACTTGGATGTACTGACCCCGTTGGGGCTGTGGTTTACGCAGACTACGACTACGGCTACGATGACCACCAGGATGGCTACTTCGTGGAGTTTGACGAGACTGCAGACGAGTAGTTAGCTAGACCAGGGCAGGATCCAGAACCTACGTGGATGGGCTTCGTCTTCTTTATTTTCTCCGGCTTCTTAAGCCTGTTGGTTTTGTCTGTACCCAGACACCTTTGATTGCTTCCGCTGATGTAATGAATGCTATGTTGGGACATGTGTCCTCTGGATGATTGTATTTGCTATTTCTGCCTTAGTGAAGGCCAGTTGCAACCTTATTTCAATCTTTTGTGTCGTAGAGATAAGTTGTGATCATCATTCGTTCAAAGCTGTTGACGTACAGTGCGTGATTGATATGAAGTACGTCGACAGTAGTGCCTATGACTTCTAGTGGATAGTTTACATCGACGGTGGAATAGCAGGGCTTGTGTTGTCGCGCATAAGCGCAGGCCTACCAGGAAGCCGGGACGTGGGAGCAGTTATGCCCCATAATCCAAGCACCTGCTATCCAGTTCGTACGATGAGTATCCCTTAGAAGCCAGGGTGCGACAACAGTCTAGATGCAATTCTTTTCCTGGCGATGCAAGAGAACACAATCACTCTGCTAGGTACGGCCGGGCTAGTCAGCCTCATGCCATTCCTCTCGTCCGTCGGTCGGCTACTCCATCTATGCATCTCCTCACCCTAGGATCCATCTTCTCCTAAGAAAAAAAAATGAGGACGTACAGGCTAGATCACTAGCTTATTGACACCACAGCTCCACCATGCGCAAACAAGAAATGTAAAGGAAGAGGGGCGGACTGGTTAGATTAATTACCTGCCATGATGGGTCGACCTCCATGCCATTGCCATTGCCTAGCCTCGCCAGAGTCCAAAGTCACAAGTCACGTGCACATCCGCACGCGGCTCGTGGCCATGCCTTTCTATTTATAGGCTAGAGGTAAACCACAGAGAGATGCGGAAGGAGCTCTGCGTCCATTGTTACGTGGAGACACACAACGACGGATCATGGATGGATGGACGGCTGAGATAAAAACTCTCCCGGATTGCTGACATGGATGCGCTCTTAATTATCTTCCAAGCGGGAGCGGCCAGGCGCTGCATGCGATGCGCCATTTATTAAGGCAACCAATCAATTGTGACACTTCTTTCTGGCGTGCACCATATATTAGGCTCTCTTAAATGCACCTAAATCATAGGGTGAGGAGAATGAGCTAGGTTCCGGCATCGGTCCCCACCGGATCGTTTCTGCTCGTCACTGCAAGCAAGCAAGCAGCGTACGAATTAGCAAAGAAGACCGTCGACCAAGGTGGATCGCCAGTGATCGAGATATCGAATGCTGCACGTACGTAGCAGTAGCACACTATGACACCGGTGCTTACCTTGGTAGCCTAGCAGGCCAAGTTTCGTGACCAGGCGGGCTAGCCTGGCGGTGTAGCCTCGGAGGGCGAGCACGCGGGTGAACGTCGGGAACATCCCTGGAACCAGAGGGTCATGGAGCTGGTGGTGTGCCATGGCCGCCGGCCGCCGCGCGCTTGTCGTGCGTGCGTGCAGAGCGGCGCCTTGCGCGCTAGGGCTGCGAGAGACGACGCATGCAGGAGTCCGTATGTTTAGATGGATTGGCGGCAAGAGATGAGGGGCAGTTGGTCTTGTTTAATTTCTGGCGTTGGCAAAATGTTGTTACATTGGTTTCGTTTGTTAAACAAGTCCTTCCTCGTTTAAATTGGTTCAAGCGTTTAAATCTGTGCTCTGGATCGCATTTCCCCGTCGTTCGCGTACAGGTCGGTTGCCGAAGAAATCGCGCCGCGATGGCGCAACCCATGCAACAACACTAGGACTTCGCCTTCTGGAAGGCGTGACGTCATGTACTGCATCATCGTCGGGTCTAGATGTAAGAGAATTTTTTTTGCCAATTACTTTTCTTAAAACAGTAGTGGCACAAAAAGGACCCACAACCACAAGAAGGGTACATGGCACAATTTGCAACCAAGGACGGAGCTCGGCTTAGGTCAAGGTAGGGCAGCCGTTATTTTTTTCCCCAACATTATTATGGCTTCTTTGACTAAGATTTGGTACTCCTTTTGTGTTATTTGTTGCTGGCGTTTTCACTTCGTTATTTGATCGTTGGAAAGAAAATATTGGAATAGAACCAATATTCACCAGCAGCTGACGCCTGGTGAACAAATTTTGGTTGAAAACTCGTTCATTCCTCATCTTCCAGAGTGCTAGCAAGCAGGCTGCCAGGCAAATCGTCCACGTCCTGGAATTTACGTGCTGCTCTACCTGTTGGCAGAAAGTTGTGATAGAGTTGGAAACACTGGCGGCATCAGTTAGCTCTAGCTTATCCCAGACTCAGTTGGAGTATTTGCAGTGAAAAGCTATATGGTCGATTGACTCCCGGGTCTGCACACCAAATTTTCTTCACCATATTGTCCTTTGTGTTAAGTCTCCCCTTGTGAGCCAGCCAAAGGAAAAACCTGTGGCTTGGAGGGATCGGTGTTTGTCGGACCTGTGCTCCAGACTGGTACGCGCGCGGCGTCGCGCAGTCAGACTAGCTAGACTCGGCAGTCAAACACGTTGATACGGAACGGAAGCATGCGCGCTGCGGTATGTAGTGGAGGGCGTTGCATGGTCAGGGAAAAAGCGTACGTGCAGTGCAGGTATACAACACTGGATTATATCTCTCTCTATATACACGCGCGTTTGGAGACCTGCATCCGTACGTGCCTACTACGCCACCCGAAAGATGCATGCGCCCGCCGTGCCAAGGTCAAAGAAAACAAAATGGTCCAGCTCAGAAACAAGCCGCGTCTTTTGTCGGTGCCTACAATACGCGGCTCGATGGACGATCGATCTTCTCTTTTTCTATTTTTTTCTTGGCACGCTGGACGTACATCTGCTCTGATCGATCTTCTCTTTTTCTTTTCCTCCACAGTCTAGATGCAATTCTTTTCCTGGCGATGCAAGAGAACACAATCACTCTGCTAGGTACGGCCGGGCTAGTTCTCAGCCTCATGCCATTCCTCTCCTCCGCCGGCCGGCCACTCCATCCATGCATCTCCTTACCCTGGGATCCATCTTCTCCTAAGAAAAACAAAATGAGGACGTACATGCTAGATCACTAGCTTGTCGACACCACAGCTCCACCATGCGCAAACAAGAACATGTAAAGGAAGAGTGGCGGACTGGTTAGATTTATTACCTGCAATGATGGGTCGACCTCCATGCCATTGCCATTGCCTAGCCTCGCCTCGCCAAAGTCCAAAGTCACAAGTCACGTGCACATCCGCACGCGGCTCGTGGCCATGCCTTTCTATTTATAGGCTAGAGGTAAACCAAAGAGAGATGCGGAAGGAGCTCTGCGTCCATTGTTACGAGGAGATACACAGCGATGGATCATGGATGGATGGACGGCTGAGATAAAAACTCTCCCGGATTGCTGAAATGGACGCGCCCTTAATTATCTTCCAAGCGGGAGCGGCCAGGCGCTGCATGCGATGCGCCGGTAATTAAGGCAACCAATCAATTGCGACACTCCTTTCTGGCGTGCACGATATATTAGGCTCTCTTAAATGCCCCTAAATCATAGGGTGAGGAGAATGAGCTAGGTTCCGGCATCGGTCCCCACCGGATCGTTTCTGCTCGTCACTGCAAACAAGCAAGCAGCGTACGAATTAGCAAAGAAGACCGTCGACCAAGGTGGGTCGCCAGTGATCGAGATATCGAACGCTGCACGTACGTAGCAGTAGCACACTATGACACCAGTGCTTACGTTGGTAGCCTAGCAGGCCAAGGTTCGTGACCAGGCGGGCTAGCCTGGCGGTGTCGCCTCCGAGGGCGAGCACGCGGGTGAGCATCGGGAACATCCCTGGAACCAGAGGGTCATGGAGCTGGTGGTGTGTCATGGCCGCCGGCCGCCGCGCGCTTGTCGTGCGTGCGTGCAGAGCGGCGCCTTGCGCGCTAGGGCTGCGAGAGACGACGCATGCAGGAGTCCGTATGTTTAGATGGATTGGCGGCAAGAGATGAGGGGCAGTTGGTCTTGTTTAATTTCTGGCGTTGGCAAAAGATTGTTACATTGGTTTCGTTTGTTAAACAAGTCCTTCCTCGTTTAAATTGGTTCAAGCGTTTAAATCTGTGCTCTGGATCGCATTTCCCCGTCGTTCGCGTACAGGTCGGTTGCCGAAGAAATCGCGCCGCGATGGCGCAACCCATGCAACAACGCTAGGACTTCGCCTTCTAGAAGGCGTGACGTCATGTACTGCATCATCGTCGGGTCTAGATGTAAGAGAATTTTTTTTGCCACTTACTTTTCTTAAAACAGTAGTGGCACCAAAAGGACCCACAACCACAAGAAGGGTACATGGCACAATTTGCAACAAAGGGCGGAGCTCGGCTTAGGTCAAGGTAGGGCGGCCGTTATTTTTTTCCCCAACATTATTATGGCTTCTTTGACTAAGATTTGGTACTCCTTTTGTGTTATTTGTTGCTGGCGTTTTCACTTCTTTATTTGATCGTTGGAAATAAAATATTGGAATAGAACCAATATTCGCCAGCAGCTGACGCCTGGTGAACAAATTTTGGTTGAAAACTCGTTCATTCCTCATCTTCCAGAGTGCTAGCAAGCAGGCTGCCAGGCAAATCGTCCACGTCCTGGAATTTACGTGCTGCTCTACCTGTTGGCAGAAAGTTGTGATAGAGTTGGAAACACTGGCGGCATCAGTTAGCTCTAGCTTATCCCAGACTCAGTTGGAGTATTTGCAGTGAAAAGCTATATGGTCGATTGACTCCCGGGTCTGCACACCAAATTTTCTTCACCATATTGTCCTTTGTGTTAAGTCTCCCCTTGTGAGCCAGCCAAAGGAAAAACCTGTGGCTTGGAGGGATCGGTGTTTGTCGGACCTGTGCTCCAGACACTAGTAGAGAAGTGCCTTTCTATGGAATCGATTCTGTGGCGCACCCCTATTCGGTGCGCCACAGAAATGTAATTCTGTGGCGCACGGGTGGGCATGCGCCACAGAAAACAGGAATTCTGTGGCGCACGGGACCGTGGTGCGCCACAGAAAACAGGAATTCTGTGGCGCACCGGATGGGGGTGCGCCACAGAAATGAGCTGGGGGCCCACACCAATAACTTTACACTCCCATTCTGTGGCGCATGGTGGTCAGTGCGCCACAGAAATATGACATTTCTGTGGCGCACCACTGCCACGTGCGCCACAGAATTCCCATCCGAAAAAATTCTGCCCTCACGCACCAACTCCACCCCCCCCCCCCCCCCCCGGGAACGCCTTTTCTAGTTTTTGACGGAAGAGTTGGCGGTCTAAAAAACATCAAAAAATAAATTCCTTATAGATGCACGGAGAGTTTAATGTCTACTTTTTTATCAAATTTTGAAATATGAATTTCGACTTTCTGAGCAAAAGTTTTATAAAAAAAGTAAAATGGGCATAACTTTTGCATACGATGTCGAAAAAAAATGATCAAGATATTAAAAAAAACTAGAGAAAAAAAGAAACCCAACCTCACTGGCCTTCGGCCTGTGAGCTTTTTTTAGAATCGCCAAATTCCAAAAGGAACAAAAGTTATGGCCGTTTTAAGATTTTGACTAGAAAATAAAAAAAAAAGAAAAAAAAATTCTGTGGCGCACCAAGGGGGGGTGCGCCACAGAATTGGGAGGCAGATTCGAAATCTGCCTCCTCCCCTCCTTTTCTTCACTTCTCCCCTCCACTTCTCCCCTCCACTTCTCCTCCACTTCTCATCTTCTACCTCTCCTCTCCTTCACTTCTCATCTTCTACCTCTCCTCTCCTCCACCTCTCCTCCTCCACCACCACCACCACCACCACCATCACCACCACCACCTCTCCTCCTTCTCCTCCTCCTCCACCACCACCACCACTCCTCCTCCACCACCACCACTCCTCCTCCACCACCACCATCCTCCTCCTCCTCCACCACCACCACCACCTCCGGTGAGCTCCTCCTCCTCCTCCTCCACCACCACCTCTCCTCCTCCTCTTTCTCCTCCTCCTCCTCCACCACCACCTCTCCTCCTCCTCTTTCTCCTCCTCCTCTATCACCACCACCTCTCCTCCTCCTCCTCCTCCTCCACCACCACCACCTCCGGCGAGCTTCTCCTTCTCCTCCCCACCAACTCCGGTGACCCCCATCCTCCACCCACCAACTCCGGCGAGCATCCGACGAAATCCGGCGAAATTTCGAAATTTTGAAAATTTCCCGCGGCCAGATCTGGCCGCCTTTTTTTTTGAAATTCAAAAAAAAATTCTGTGGCGCACCCCCCTTGGTGCGCCACAGAATGGCAAATTTCTGTGGCGCACGGCTGAGGTGCGCCACAGAATTGACATTTCTGTGGCGCACGGCTGAGGTGCGCCACAGAAAAAAATTCTGTGGCGTGAATTCTGTGGCGCACCCCTCTGGCCCCTAGGTGCGCCACAGAATCCTAATTTGGTGCGTCACAGAAAGGCCTTTTTCTAGTAGTGAGACTGGTACGCGCGCGGCTTCGCGCAGTCAGACTAGCTAGACTCGGCAGTCAAACACGTTGATACGGAACGGAAGCATGCGCGCTGCGGTATGTAGTGGAGGGCGTTGCATGGTCAGGGAAAAAGCGTACGTGCAGTGCAGGTATACAACACTGGATTATATCTCTCTCTGTATACACGCGCGTTTGGAGACCTGCATCCGTACGTGCCTACTACGCCACCCGAAAGATGCATGCGCCCGCCGTGCCAAGGTCAAAGAAAACAAAATGGTCCAGCTCAGAAACAAGCCGCGTCTTTTGTCGGTGCCTACAATACGCGGCTCGATGGACGATCGATCTTTTCTTTTTCTATTTTTTTCTTGGCACGCTGGACGTACATCTGCTCTGATCGATCTTCTCTTTTTCTTTTCCTCAACAGTCTAGATGCAATTCTTTTCCGGGCGATGCAAGAGAACACAATCACTCTGCTAGGTACGGCCGGGCTAGTTCTCAGCCTCATGCCATTCCTCTCCTCCGCCGGCCGGCCACTCCATCCATGCATCTCCTTACCCTGGGATCCATCTTCTCCTAAGAAAAACAAAATGAGGACGTACATGCTAGATCACTAGCTTGTCGACACCACAGCTCCACCATGCGCAAACAAGAACATGTAAAGGAAGAGTGGCGGACTGGTTAGATTTATTACCTGCCATGATGGGTCGACCTCCATGCCATTGCCATTGCCTAGCCTCGCCTCGCCAAAGTCCAAAGTCACAAGTCACGTGCACATCCGCACGCGGCTCGTGGCCATGCCTTTCTATTTATAGGCTAGAGGTAAACCAAAGAGAGATGCGGAAGGAGCTCTGCGTCCATTGTTACGAGGAGATACACAACGATGGATCATGGATGGATGGACGGCTGAGATAAAAACTCTCCCGGATTGCTGACATGGACGCGCCCTTAATTATCTTCCAAGCGGGAGCGGCCAGGCGCCTCATGCGATGCGCCGGTAATTAAGGCAACCAATCAATTGCGACACTCCTTTCTGGCGTGCACGATATATTAGGCTCTCTTAAATGCCCCTAAATCATAGTGTGAGGAGAATGAGCTAGGTTCCGGCATCGGTCCCCACCGGATCGTTTCTGCTCGTCACTGCAAACAAGCAAGCAGCGTACGAATTAGCAAAGAAGACCGTCGACCAAGGTGGATCGCCAGTGATCGAGATATCGAACGCTGCACGTACGTAGCAGTAGCACACTATGACACCAGTGCTTACCTTGGTAGCCTAGCAGGCCAAGGTTCGTGACCAGGCGGGCTAGCCTGGCGGTGTCGCCTCCGAGGGCGAGCACACGGGTGAGCGTCAGGAACATCCCTGGAACCAGAGGGTCATGGAGCTGGTGGTGTGCCATGGCCGCCCGCCGCCGCGCGCTTGTCGTGCGTGCGTGCAGAGCGGTGCCTTGCGCGCTAGGGCTGCGAGGGACGACGCATGCAGGAGTCTGTATGTTTAGATGGATTGGCGGCAAGAGATGAGGGGCAGTTGGTCTTGTTTAATTTCTGGCGTTGGCAAAAGGTTGTTACATTGGTTTCGTTTGTTAAACAAGTCCTTCCTCGTTTAAATTGGTTCAAGCGTTTAAATCTGTGCTCTGGATCGCATTTCCCCGTCGTTCGCGTACAGGTCGGTTGCCGAAGAAATCGCGCCGCGATGGCGCAACCCATGCAACAACGCTAGGACTTCGCCTTCTAGAAGGCGTGACGTCATGTACTGCATCATCGTCGGGTCTAGATGTAAGAGAATTTTTTTTGCCAATTACTTTTCTTAAAACAGTAGTGGTACCAAAAAGACCCACAACCACAAGAAGGGTACATGGCACAATTTGCAACCAAGGGCGGAGCTCGGCTTAGGTCAAGGTAGGGCGGCCGTTATTTTTTTTCCCAACATTATTATGGCTTCTTTGACTAAGATTTGGTAGTCCTTTTGTGTTATTAGTTGCTGGCGTTTTCACTTCGTTATTTGATCGTTGGAAAGAAAATATTGGAATAGAACCGTTTCTTGATGGTATTTTACCGCTACTCTAGATATGAACCTCCTCTTTTATTTCCTCTCTTCTTGACTTTAATTTGGATGGAATATAAGTATAAATGAGCTTATCGCAACAAACAATAAGCAAATCTGAACTAGATAGTCAAAATATTTTTTTTAACACATATCGCATTCTTTTCTTTCGCTGTTGGTAGGAACTAGGGTTCTACCGTGTCTAGGGCGTAGATTGTAGGGGAAGGAGGGAGTTGAGCGCGGCCGATCTCGCGGACGCCGGCGGCTGGGCGCCGTCGTGCGAGAGGGAGAGGAGGCGCAGGGAGGAGGTGCGGCTAGGGTTAGGGTTCCGGCTCCTCGGGGAGCCGGCAATAGAAATATTCTTATTGCTTGCCTCTCACGACCTATTACAATCTATATATATAAGGGAAAACTGAAATAGATAAATGGGCTAAGCCCTAGGGTGACCCACGGTTGGGCCCCCTCCTCCTATACGTGACTCCAGTCATAACATCTCTCCCCGCCTGCACAAACAGCTCGTCCTCGAGCTGGTAGTCGGGGTAGTGGAGGCTGAACTCCTCGCGCTTCTCCCAAGTGGCCTCTTCCTCCGAAAGGCCCTCCCACTGGATCAACAAGTACCAAATGTCGCGACGGAGTTGTGCGCGCAACACCTTCGCGGGACTGGGAAGTAGGCGCCCATCAGATGTAGGTGGTAGCGCCGGTGGTGCCGCCGGTGGCGCCCCATGGTAGGGCTTCAGGAGTCCCACATAAAAGAAGTCATGAATGCGGGCGCCCGCTGGCAGCTGTAGGCGGTAGGCCAGTGTCCCCACGCGCTCCAAGACAACGAAGGGGCCTGCGTAGCGCGGCCCAAGCTTGCGCTTCGCGCGTGGGTCGAGCGACTGCGTGGATCGATGAAGAAGACGCAGCCACACCCAGTCGCCCACTGCATATTCCACCTCGCGATGGTGGCTGTCGTAGTAGTGCTTGGCCAACTGCTGGGCTTGCACGAGGCGTTGCCGCACCTCTGCCAGCATCTCGTCGCGGGCGCGTAGGAGCTCCCCCGCGGCCTCCGTCCGGGCGGTCGCCGAGTCGACCGGAATAATGGGCGGTGGTGGGCGGCCGTAAACCACCTCAAATGGCGTGGCGCGCAAGGCGGAATGGTAAGAGGTGTTGTAGCAGTACTCCGCCCATGCAAGCCAATCCACCCATGCGCGAGGACGATCACCTGTAACACAACGCAAATACATAGCGATCACTTTGTTAACCACCTCTGACTGGCCGTCCGTCTGAGGATGAAACGCCGTGCTGAATCGGAGCTTCACCCCCGCCATCCTGAAGAGGTCGCGCCACACATGCCCCGTGAACACGGGATCCCGATCACTGACAATCGACGCGGGAAAGCCGTGAAGACGAACAATGCCGTCGAAGAAGGCACGTGCCACGGATGCGGCTGTATACGGGTGACCGAGCGCGATGAAGTGCGCGTACTTGGAGAAGCGGTCGACCACCGTGAGAATGACAGACTTGCCGCCCACCTTAGGGAGGCCCTCGATGAAGTCCATGGAGATGTCGGCCCAGACCTGTGAGGGCACCTCTAGTGGCTGCAACATCCCGGCGGGCCGCAGGGTCTCCGTCTTGTTGCGCTGACATATCTCGCAAGAGCGCACCCAATCACGGACTAACGCCCGATCACTCGGAATGTAGAAGTCGGCGCGGAGACGGTGGAGGGTCTTCTGGATCCCCTCATGGCCCGACGAATGGGCCAGCAGCAACACCTGATGCCGAAGGTCGTCGTGGTCGGGGACGAAGATGCGGCGCCCATGCAAGAGGAGTCCCTCCGCAAGACGCCACGGTGCGTCGAGCTCACCCGCCTCCAGCTGCTGCCGCAGGAGCTGGGCATCCGGCGCCTCCGCCGTGGCCCGGCAAATGGTGTCGAAGAGGACGAAGGAGGGCCCCGAGCGGATGCACATCAGCGTCCCCTCGGAAGCGTCGGCGTCGTCGGTAGTGTCGCGGCGCGAGAGGGCGTCGGCCACAGTGTTGAGGCGCCCTGGACGGTACTCCACCGTGAAGTCAAAACCAAACAGCTTGCTGATCCATTGATGCTGTGGTACTGTAGATAGCCGTTGGTCCAGCAGATACTTCAGGCTGTAGTGGTCCGTGCGGATCAGGAACGAGCGCCCCCAAAGATAGGGACGCCAATGCCGCACGGCCTGCACCAAACCAATGAGCTCCTGCTCGTACGCCGCGAGCTTGAGGTGACGTGCGGCGAAAGGCCGGCTGAAGTAGGCGAGGGGCCCCTCCCCCTGGTGAAGGACGGCGCCGAACCCCACCCCGGAGGCGTCGCAGTCGACCATGAACGGCCGTGTGAAGTCCGGCATCTGGAGAACGGGGCCCGTCGTGAGGGCCCCCTTAAGGGCCTCGAATGCCGCGGTGGCCTCGTCATCCCAGGCGAATGCATCGCGACGTAGCAGTCGCGTGAGCGGTGTCGCGATGAGGCCGAAGTCCCGGATAAATTTCCGGTAGTATCCGGCGAGACCTAGGAAGCCGCGAAGAGCGCGCGGCGAGCGAGGTAGCGGCCAAGCTGTGACGGCCGCCACCTTGTCGGCGTCCATGGCCACCCCCTCGGCGGAGATGACGTGGCCGAGGTAGGCGACCGATGTCGTCCCAAACGAGCACTTCGAGCGCTTAAGGTGTAGATGATGCGCTCGAAGCTCGTTGAAGACGATGGCGACGTGCTGTAGATGCTCCGCCCACGAGTGGCTGTAGATAAGAATGTCATCAAAGAAAACGAGCACAAACCGACGTAAGTAGGGGCGGAGGACGTCATTCATCAGGGCCTGAAACGTTGCTGGGGCGTTGGTGAGGCCGAAGGGCATCACCACAAACTCGAAGTGGCCATGATGAGTCCGGAACGCCGTCTTGGCGATGTCGTCCGGGTGCATGCGCACCTGATGGTAGCCCGATCGGAGGTCGAGCTTGGTGAAGAAGCGCGCCCCATGGAGCTCGTCGAAGAGCTCATCCACCACCGGAATAGGGAACTTGTCCTTGAGCGTGAGTGCGTTGAGGGCGCGGAAGTCGATGCAGAAACGCCATGTGCCATCCGCCTTGCGGACGAGCAGCACCGGAGCGGAGAATGGTGATGTAGAAATCCGAATAATGCCCGCGGCGAGCATGAGGGCGCACTGTCGCTCGAGCTCGTCCTTCTGCAGCTGGGGGTAGCGGTACGGCCGTACTGCAACTGGTGCCGTGTCCGGTGCGAGGTGAATCCGATGGTCATACACCCGGACCGGCGGAAGGCCGTGCGGCTCGTCGAATAGGTCGCCGTGCTGCTGCAGGAGGTGAGTGAGCAGGGGGTGCTCAGCGTCGGGGTCGGCCGTGGCGAGCTGGAGCTGCGGTGCCGGGGTGGCGCCCCCAATGCCCTCCCACCGGACGCGGCGGCCCTGATGATAGAAGGTCATCGTCAGTGCGGTAAAGTCCCACAGTATTGGACCCAGTGTCCGCAAGAAGTCCACGCCGATGATGAAGTCGAAGCAGCCCAAATCGATGCCGGCGCACGTGATGGTGAAGTGTTCGTCGCCGATGGATAGCGGCACGTTCCGCGCCATACCGTGGCAGCGAAGGCGATCGCCGTTGGCCACGGTGACGCGGAGGTGATCGCCGCTCGTCGGCTCAAGTCCCAAGCGGCGCATCGTGGCCGCCGGCAAGAAGTTATGCGTGGAGCCGGTGTCGACGAGGGCGACGAGATGCTCGCCCAGTATCGTCACCGGCAAGAGCATCGTCTGCTCATTGCGGATACCCGCCAACGCGTAGAGCGAGACCACGCACGCCGTGGCCTCGACTGGTGGATCGGCGGGTGTGTCCGCCTCGCTGTCGTCGACCGTCTCCAAGTAGAAGAGGCGCGGGCAGACGTGGCCCGGCGCGTAGGTCTCATCGCAGTTGAAGCACAGGCCGAGGCGACGGCGCTCAAGTTGCTCCGCTGGGGTGAGACGCCGGAACGTGCGCGGCGCAGACGCCGGAGCGGTGGTCGGCGTGGTCGGCGGCGGTGGTCTTGTGGCCGACGTGGTCGGCGGCGGGGGTCGGGTCGGTGGTCGAGCTCCGCGGCTCGGGGGACCCGGCTGCATGGCCTGGGCGCGGCGCTCGTAAGCCCGCGCGTAGTGCATCGCCGTCTGCAGGTCCTGGGGGGCTTGTAGTTCCACGTCCACCCGTATGTGGTCCGGTAGACCGCCGATGAAGAGCTCCGCACGCTGCTGGCCTGTCACGCCTGGGGCGTGGCACGCGAGGGTCTGGAAGCGCTCGGCGAAGTCCTGCACCGTGGAGGTGAAGGGGAGGCGCCCAAGCTCCGCCAGGCGGCTACCGCGAACAGGCGGCCCGAAGCGAAGGAGGCATAGCTCCCTGAAGCGGTCCCATGGGGGCATGCCGCCCTCGTCTTGCTCGAGGGCGTAGTACCAGGTTTGGGCAGCGCCCCGAAGGTGGTACGAGGCGAGCCAAGTGCGATCCGACGCCAGAGTGCGCTGCCCACGGAAGAACTGCTCGCACTGGCTGAGCCAATTCAGGGGGTCCTCCGACCCGTCGAAGGTGGCGAAGTCGACCTTGGCGTAGCGGGGCGGTGGCGGTGCGGCGGCTCCGTGGCCGTATACCCCGGCGCGGTCGTCCTGGGGGCGCGCGAAGCCCACGGCGGTGGGACTCGGGAGGGTGGGCAGCGGCGGTTCCCCGGCGGCGGTGTAGACCGGCGGAGGTGTCGACTCGGCGAGCCAAGCCGGCAGCGGTGACGGCGACGGGGGGAAGCGTATCTGGTTGATCGGAACGCCCCCCGGCGCGGTGGAGACCGGCCCTCCGGTGGCGGGTGGTGGCCAATGCGGCCACGGCAGCGTCGAGGGCGGCTGCGGCTGCGGCTGCAGATGGCCGACGGAGAACGCCGGCGGCCAAGGCGACGGCGTCGGCACGGGGAAGATCGGGTGCTGCGGTGGCGCTGGGGGCCCGTGGGAGCTCATCAAGAACACCCGTATCCCCTGGACGGCGGTGGCGAGGTCGTTGATGGCCCCGCTCAATTGCTCGGGGGAGTAGATGACCGGCGCGGCGGGGGCGGCGGCGGCGGCCGTGGTGGCGGCGGCGGCCGTGTTGGTGGCGGCGGCCGTGGAGGCGGCGACCGTGGTGGAGGGCGGCGGCGCAGCGGCCGCGGAGGCGAACGGGGGCGATGACATGATCGAACAAGTGCTAGCTGATACCAAGTTGGTAGGAACTAGGGTTCTACCGTGTCTAGGGCGTAGATTGTAGGGGAAGGAGGGAGTTGAGCGCGGCCGATCTCGCGGACGCCGGCGGCTGGGCGCCGTCGTGCGAGAGGGAGAGGAGGCGCAGGGAGGAGGTGCGGCTAGGGTTAGGGTTCCGGCTCCTCGGGGAGCCGGCAATAGAAATATTCTTATTGCTTGCCTCTCACGACCTATTACAATCTATATATATAAGGGAAAACTGAAATAGATAAATGGGCTAAGCCCTAGGGTGACCCACGGTTGGGCCCCCTCCTCCTATACGTGACTCCAGTCATAACAGCTGTACACCATCGAGCCCCCTAACCATTCAAAAACAACAGATATATTATTACTACTTGCCAAATAACTTGAACCAATCCTCTTAATCTCTTCATTCACTCCTTTTTACAATGCCAGACGGCCAAAACAAATAACGCACATAGCTGTAAGTGTGCGTCACATATCCTCCTGCTCGAAACAAAAGGACCACACAGCCACGGGCTTCAACAAGAGACAACCCACACACCAATAGATGGAATGATCCAACCTCAGCTAGAATCCTCTCCTGCATGGCCGCTCACAGCCTAGGATCACCGGTTGTCCAGGCAGACCGCTTCATCGCTTGTACACCTGGAACTCGCCGTCTCAGAAGAAGGCTCAATCACTGTCAGCTTCTTGTCCAGCTCGTGTACCTTCTTCAGCTCATCCCGCGGTCAGGCAGCATCTGCACCAGCAAAACCAGTCAACTCCATCACAAGATAAATGTAAGCTAATAATACAAAATTGCAAATGTGCAAGGAAAAGCAATTCACTGTTGCACAACCCATAAACAGGAGCAAGCATGAACCCTAGATAGATTTTTGCAAACACTAGGATACCGCGACCAATATTTTTCTAGGTAATCACAAGAGTGAACTGCAAACACAAGAGTTCCAGAACTGGGTAATCACACGATCCTAGATTGACAAGACCCTACTTGGCCCATGTTAGCGCTACTGCTACTATAGCTGGCTGCAGCAACAAAATTGAACAAAAGGAGAGTTTATGTATTTAGCATGTACCAAATCTTATTATCCATAATAAACTGATCGTAGAACTTCACATAGTAATCCCCCAACAAAGATAATTACCAATTTGTTTTTCCCTGTCCTAATTTGCGTATGTACAATGTCAGGTCATGCATAGATCAAGAACACCAAGGAAAAAAGCTAAACAATGAGGTATATGTAACTGCCTTAATCGCACTGCATAGGGTATGGTCAACCAACAATGCTTGCAAGAAAAAATGCTGCCAGGAAATGAAACTACTGCAGCAAAATAGAAAAAATTAATAACAACACGCTTTAGATGGAATAATATCAAGACAAGGCAACCAAGGCAGACGCAAAATTGTCAGGTTTGTTCCAAGATAATTCATCATTTTCATCCAATATTGCTCGGTAGGTCTACAAAGATAACATGGATGCAACCATCAAAATCCAAAGAATGAACATGCAACATCTCAGTCTTAAAGCACATAAAAAATCATCATCTTTTGGAGCTACATCTAGAACTACATCTCTCTGCTCTCTAGGATGAACCTATGATTTGCGACACAAGAAAGTTGCAATATTTTTTACCACCTTCCTACTACATACATAGCTAGGACCGAAAATGCTAGTAGCCAACAACAGAAGAATAAAACATGGGCTGGTGGTGAGCAAAACATTCATTTCTCACGAGTTGTGTGTGTTCATGGCAGAAATAATAAGAGCCATCTGGTCCATCCGAAGGCAACACTTAACTGTGACCCAACAATGCAAAAGGAAAAAAAAAAGGTACATACATCCTTGGAGGCGAAGACTTGGAGGAGGGTCATGGTGCCGATCAGGTTGTTGTTGTCATAGTATAGTTGCGGTTTCTCCCCGACAGCTTTCAACCTTACAGGGCCTTGAACCTGCACGACAAGAAAACTTGAGAACCAACATGCCCGATGACCATACGAAAACAAACAAACTCGTGACAAAAACAAATGAACTCCATTCTAGAAATGCTTCCCAGAAGAAAAAAAGATGTAACAAAATAATCAGGTTCCATCTCCGTCTTAGTAACAGGTTTCCGGCAGGCCGTGTTTGGCACCCATGGCCAGCACCAGCTAGCTAGGCATGCACATAACCATAAGCTATACGTGCACACAACACTTGTGCAGCTCCTAAATAGATGCCGAGATCAGAGAAGAATCTCATGTTATAACGAATACCAAGCACATAGCATGTCTGGCTGGCCGCAACCCTCAGAGCAAATCTCCAGGAACATTCCGGGTGTACTTCCCCAGAGTACTGCTGTTCCAAGAATTGCTCTGCTCGTACATGACCTCTGTGAAAAAACGGGAGAATAATAAATAGCAACATCTATCAAGCATCATTACTCACATCTCCCAAATTCTAGCTCTATTCCCATTATCAATTTCTTCCTTACAACATCTATATATATAAAAGATTTTCGAAGCTTTCATTGAACCTAGCACGATTTTTCCTAGTAGCGTTGCCACGTCGAGGTGTCGCTCGCTTGCCACTCAGTCTCCGCCTACTTCATCGTCCTCACCAGCAAGACCCACATGGACACAGGCTGCGTTTTTGTGCTCTTCTTAGTATTTCCCTTTTTTTCAAAAGGCATCAACTGCAGCAACCAAGTACTAGTGAAGACTCTGCAATAGCAATGTGCAAGTCAGAATATTTTGTAACTGAAATGCACAAACCAGCACGGCTTGAAATGTGCAATGTTTCCCAAAATACCACCAAATCAGCTACAACTACAATAAGGATTGGTACTTCGTCAATCAGCTATAGCTACAACCCAATAACATGAAGTTTACAATGTTTTGAAAAAGGATGACTGAAATGCACAACAGGGCAGGGGTTGAAATGTACAGTTTTTTCCAAAAGGATTAATCAAATAAGAGGAAATAGTTTCATGTGTTAAACAGAAAAAATCATATCAAGTTTCTCTAGGCATGAGACATCCAAGTGAAATATCTTAAACATGCAGTACTATCCTGAGTTATGAAAAACTCTAGTAATCTAGCATAATGATAAAATAACGCTTTTCACATGTAGTAAAATATACTGATCAAAGATGATCAAACTATCCAGATTTTTTACACTAGAAGTTTGGAACCAAAGAACACTTGAGCTAGGATGGATTGAAAGAAAAAAGGAAGCAACTTTTCTCTTGTTTTTCACAAAAGTAGCAACAATTGGAAGTCTAGAATGGGTAATGGATTAAATAGCAAGAGTCAGGTATGTTTGCTTCTGAGAGTTGCGCCATATATAGTAGAACATTATATACAACACACACCAAAAAACCCATGGATGATCTTCAGCAAATAAACGAAAGAAGAATGATGTTGCTTTAGAGCTCCGTTATGCATATGATCCTTGAAATTCATGCAAACCATTTGTATGTGAGATAAATCTTAACTGGGACCTAGTCTGTTGGTGGAGACTACTAAGGTCCATCTAACATAGCAAATGATATGTTAAAGGTGATAAATGATTCATGACAATAAAAAGACAAGGTACCAAGGAAATATATTGGCAATCAATGATATTTACCGCCGCATACACACACATGCAATGGATATAAATCATATGCAGCATGTCAACAGATCTCAAGATTCATTTTTTTACATCAACAAAATCTCATCGAGTAATATCGAACAAGTGAGAACCACGATGTACAAAGGCGAAGCACATAATCGCCACAGCTAGATGGTCGTGGTACCACCAACCACATATAAGAGGAAGAAGGGAACCCCAGAAGCTCACCTGAGGACGGTAATTGTCAGTTGTGGCGTGGTGCGTAAGAAATAGTTGAAGATGATGCAGGGGCGAACCAGCAGCTCTAGGTTACACGTCGAGGCCCAGTCTGAGACCACCTACATGTGATGTGCTCCAGGCCACATCATTGACCCAAGAAACACACACAACCATATGAGATTTAATTCGATGACCAAATCCTAACCAGTAGGTCATCAGCTCGATGGCTGTGATCTACAACCCTGTGGGAGGCCCAAAAAGGTTGCGGCTAGTAATGCCATAGTCAGAACCTGAGATGGAAATAATATAAAAGGTCAATTAGATCACATGCAACACTAGGTAGTTCATATGAGTACTTATATATTAGCACATGTTAATGAATCACAGGGAATCTACAACCTACACAGAAAAGCCAAATGATAATAGGTGCAATTTTCGTAGATAATTAATGCTCACTAGGAAAGAATAGAAGCAGATGCAGTAGAGGCCCAGCTCACAACACATGAGTCTATGTATACCATCCACTACTAGTTTTCTAGGCACCGAGTGCTAATCATGTGTTGTGTAGAGTAGTATGATTCAATCCAAACTTACTTGCCTCAAAAACTTAATATAATCCTTGCATTTTGACAAGAACATAGATAATGCACACAACATATGATGTGCCTCAAAAACAGATGCAACACCAAGTTGATCTATATGAGTTCTAAGATGTCAACACATGTTATAAACCACAGGGAATCTAGTAGCTACATAGATCATCATACAAAAAGGAAAATGATAATATGTTAAGTTTTGGTAGATGATTTAGTGGTCACTGGGAAAGAGTAGAAGCACATGTAGATATGTAGTAAAGGGACGACTCACAACACAGTCTATGTAAACCAGAGACTAATAGAGCTGCTCTAGGCAAGAAGTGTTCTTCTTGTGTTGAATACCAGCAACTAATGATTCATGACAATAACAAGAAAATATACCAAAGAAATACATTGCCAATAAATAATATTCCATGTTATTACTGCCGCGCACACACATGCAATGGATATAAATCATCGACAGCATGTCAATATATCTCGAGATTCATTTTTTTACATCAACAAAATCTCCTCGAGTAAAATTGGCATATTGAGAAGCCCGATGTATGAAGGAGAAGCACATAATCACCACGGCTAGATGGTCGTGGTACCAACAACCACATATAAGGGTGTGTTTGGTTGAGGGGATATCCCTCAACTGGTTAGGGTAGCCATTTTTTCAAGGTTTCCGTCCGTTTGGTTGGAGGACAAGCGAGGCTGGGGATAGCCATATTCCCCGAATATGCTCTCGAAAAACGGTGGCTCGGCTCGACTGGCAAAATCTGGCGGATGAGCCTAACCACTTCGGGCTCGTCGCTCCTCTCTCGTCGCTTTCCTATCCCGAAGCAGTGGCGACCTCGACAACAATCGAAGGGGCCGACAGGAGACCAAAGATATCGGCGACGGTACTAATTAGAATTCCGGCCGCCGCCGCTGCGACGACCCCAGCGCGTAGTGCCTGGTTCCATCGAATCTCATCCACAATTTCAGTCTACGGAATAACCGGATAAGGGAAAACTTAACTTTGACACAAACTACAGACGTAACTATCTACAGGGTAGTGTCACATCTGAACCAAAACGTCACCAAAACCACACATCCACTCATCGACTCTTTCAACCAAACAAAAAAATGGCTACCCCTAACCACCTCCTATTCTACCTAACCAAACAAACAAATTGGCTACCTCTAACCATGTGGTTGGGGATACACTCCTCCACAAAATCTATCCCCTAAACCAAACACACCCTAAGAGGAAGAACGGAACCCGAGAAGCTCACCTGAGGATGGTAATTGTCAGTTGTCGCCCAGTGCCTAGGAAGTAGTCGAAGCCCAGGACAGGGTGACAACAGCAGCTCCAGGTTACGCAACGAGGCCCAATCCGAGACCACCGACCAGTGATGGGGTCCAGGCCATCATTGACCCAAAAAACACACATAAGCATACGAGATTCAGTTCCATGATCAAATCCTAACCAGTAGGTCATCAGCTCAATGAGTGATCTACAGCCACGGGCAAGGCGCATGAGGCTATGGCGCCATAGTCAGAACCTGGAACGAAAATAATATAAAAGGTCAAATATATCACATGCAACACCAGGTAATTCAAACCATTGCTTAGATATTATCACATGTTAATAAATCACAGGAAATCTACAACCTATAGAAATCAGCCTATGAAAAGCCAAATGATAATAAGTGCAGTTATGGTAGATGATTAATGCCCGCTAGGAAGAAAAGAAGTAGATAGAGGCCCAGCTCACAACACATGAGTCTATGTATGCCAGACACTGCTAGTTCTCTATGCACAAGTGCTAAATCTTGTGTTGTGTAGAGTAGTATGATTTGATCCAAACTTACTTGCCTCGAGACACCGAAATTATTCCTTGCATTTTTTTCAAAAACATAGATAATGCACACATCAAATAATGTACCTCAAGAACAACATGCAGCACCAAGTGAATCATATGAGTGCTAAGATATCATCACTGTAAATAAATCAGAGGGAATCTACTAGCTACATAGATCATCCTACAAAAAGGCAAATGATAATATGTGTAGTAGGAGGCTTGACAAACCAACCATGACAGATTGGATTGTGCTGTATAAATAAGAACCAACCAACACGGGTGAGCAGAGGCATGCCACAAGGGACGTTGTTTGTTTCTTTATTTCTTCCTTCACAGTAGGTAGCTAATAATTTGTTTGCAGCCAGAGGGATAGGAATTGGGGAGAGCAGAAGAAAAGTAGAGGAATAAAAAAGGGACCTATAGCTGAACGTCGTCGTTGCTGGTCATGCTCGTCGGACTTCGGGGTTCCCAGGTCGCTGTCCTCGTCCATGTCCAACCTCCGGGCGGCAGCGGCGTGAGCAGAGAACCTCCACGCTGCTGATGGGAGCGGCATCCAGGAGGGCCACCGATGAACTGTACTAGCAACTTGCACATACATAGAGGAGTGTTTGAACGCAAAACTGAGGATTCATGGGAAGACACATTCCACATAAGAAACTACAGTCAAGAGCTAGCAACAAAATCGAAAAGCACTCCTAATCGTAAATTGGAGCCACACATTATGCCACCGTCCATGGGTTCAAGGATGGACGTATCAGGGTAATAAAGAGTTATGTAGTCGATCTGCAGGCTGCGTTGCAACAGCAAGCTCCTAGGCTGCGTCGCAATAGCAATCTCCCCACGGTCGTTCACGCCTCCTAGCTTGCCTCTGACGGACGGGTCAGCTCCTCCTCCCTAGGCCAAATGCCAGCTTGCTCGGGTTGGTTGGTATGAGGCATCACAGATGGCAGCGGAAGCAGGAGGTGGCTTGACGAAGGGGCTAATAATTTGTTTGCAGCCATCGGGATAGAAATTGGGGAGAGCAGAGCAAAACAGAGGAAAAGAAGAGGAACACAAACGGGACCTTTAGCGGGGCGCCGTCGTTGTTGTTCGTGCTCGTCGGGCTTCGGGGTGCCCAGGTCGTCGTCCACTTCCACGCTCCGGGCAGCGGCGGAGCGAACAGAGAACATCTGCCCTGCTGATGGAGGCGCTAGGGGATGCGGTGAGCGGGGACGGCTCGGAGCGGCCCTCGATGGCGCGCTGACGAGCAGAAGGATGTCTGGCCTGGAGAAGGGCGCTGGTACGGGCATCTACTTGGGAGCAGGAGGGCGGCGCGTGAGAAAGCCATGGTGGCCGCGCATCTGGTGGAAAGGGAAGGGGCACGAGGGTTGGAGCAGAAGTCGATGTGTAGACTGTACACGCGGGGTGAAAGCGAATGGAGCCAGAGACGAGGAGCCTCTTGATTTTCTTTTTATTTTTTTGTTTTCTGCGTGGATGTGTAGACTGTAGACGCGGGAGCAATCCGTGGGAGCCCCGTCTGAGCCACCTCATTGGTCGGTGACCTCGCATTACGTACTCCGAGAAAGGATAATAAATCAAGATCATCAATGCGTACGTGTCAATTTAGGTGGACTTAATTTGGTGATATTAACTCTCCAGTAGACTAGTACTAGTTACAACTACAAATCCGTCAAGTCAGATAAAAAACTTTCCCGGAATTATTACGTGCTCGTCGCCGTCGTGTGTGGGCATGCTGATGACCGCCACGATAATGTGATGCTGATGCCAGATAAAAAACATTTTTTGTTTTATTTATCATGCATGTGCATGTAAAATTAATTTGGATTGGAAAAGAAATATTATTAATGGGCCCAATTACAACTTTTCTCGTTTACTCCCATGTTTAATGGCTCTATAATGTATTAGCTTGTTTGTAGAAGGGAAAAATTTGCCATGCATCATCTTTGGCGCCTCCTCTCAATTAACTCGACCTAGCAAAAATAAAGAAGTGGGAATTATTTGTTAGACAACCACGGTAGGCTCATCACTTTAGTTACGCCAAAGTTTGGAGGTGACGAAGAGGTCAGCGTGGGAGCGAACAACACCCAAGAAGTCAGTAACGACAGTGTGGTCCGTGTGTAGATGAAGTTAGTGTCAATATGGAAGTAGTCGAGGCGGACGGCATGGAGGATGGTGTCGACGAGTTCGAAGTGGGCGTGAAAGGAGAGCATGTTGAAGCCTGATATGCATCGCGTGGCCCGTGCTCAGGGTCAAACGCCTGATCGGTGGCAACAACACCGATGTCGTGATTGGTCCCTAAGAGTGAGCATTGTGGTTGGCGTTTGAGAATTAGCGGTGGGGGTGGATGAGCACGACATGGCGTTGGTCTCCTCAAATAACAGGATGCACACCCTATCGCCGCATATGCGATGTCGGCCATCTTCACCTTCTTGGAAGACGAGGAGGATGTCGCCGTGGAAAGCACATTGTGCACATGAAAATGATAGAGTCAAATACATGTCATGAAGCTAAATTAAATATGCCTCTAGAAAAATTTGCATTTAAGAGTCAAAAAATATGTTCTTTGGCAAAATAAATCATGAAGAATGTGTACTTCACTCTTTGTCATCAACGGTGTTCCTTGATTAGTAGGAAAATATTTATGAAAAACATTTTGTTATGGAAGAGTTGTCGGAATGATCATCTACCGTGAACCACACATGGCGGTGAAATATTTTTTAGTTATTTGCTGAAACGCGAGATCTAATTCTAAGTGAGGGAACTTAAGACCACCTAGACATGCGTGGATGGACGAGACAGGTTTACACGGATCAAACGACCGAGGGAGATGTCATTTGAGTGAGTGAAGTTTAGAGCACCTAGATAGGTGTATGCGGGATCAGATGGACGAGAGACATGCATGTGGGTCGGGTGACCAAAGAAGGTGTTTGTGGGACCGAACGATCAAGAAAGGTGTATGTGGGCCCGGAGAACCGAGAGAGGTGTAGGCGGTACCAGCTGGCCGAGCGAGGTGCATGCATGACCACATGTTCGAGAGAAGTGCATGTGGGTTCAGATGACTAAGAGAGGTATATGTGGGTCTGGATGAATGAGAGTGGTGTATCATGTGGATCCGAACGATAGATAGGGGTGTATGTGGGTCCTAACAAACAATAAAGTGTAAGCGGGACCGAATGTTTGAGAGAGGTATATGTTGGTCCAGATGAAGTAGAGGTGTATGTGTGACCGAATGTCCTATAGAGGTTTATGAGTGACTGAATGGCCGAGAGAAGTGAACGCTAGATACAGCTACCTAACAGAGTTGTAGAGAAGTTCGGTAGATATGGCGCAACCCATGCAACAATGCTAGGACTTTGCCTTCTAGAAGGCGTGCCGTCATATACTGCATCATCGTGGGGTCTAGATGTAAGAGAATTTTTTTTTGCCAATTACTTTTTTTAAAACAGTAGTGGCACCAAAAGGACCCACAACCACAAGAAGGGTCCACGGCACAATTTGCAACCAAGGATGGAGCTCGGCTTAGGTCAAGGTAGGGCGGCCGTTATTTTTTTCCCCAACATTATTATGGCTTCTATGACCAAGATTTGGTACTCCTTTTATGTTCTTTGTTGCTGGCGTTTTCACTTCGATATTTGATCGTTGGAAAGAAAATATTGGAATAGAACCAATATTCGCCATCAGCTGACGCCTGGTGAACAAATTTTGGTTGAAAACTTGTTCATTCCTCATCTTCCAGAGTGCTAGCAAGCAGGCTGCCAAGCAAATCGTCCACGTCCTGGAATTTACGTGCTGCTCTACCTGTTGGCAGAAAGTTGTGATAGAGTTGGAAACACTGGCGGCATCAGTTAGCTCTATCTTATCCCAGACTCAGTTGCAGTATTTGCAGTGAAAAGCTATATGGTCGATTGACTCCCGGGTCTGTACACCAAATTTTCTTCACCATATTGTCCTTTGTGTTAAGTCTCCCCTTGTAAGCCAGTCAAAGGAAAAACCTGTGGCTTGGAGGGATCGGTGTTTGTCGGACCTGTGCTCCAGACTTGTACGCGCGCGGCGTCGCGCAGTCAGACTGGCTAGACTCGGCAGTCAAACACGTTGATACGGAACGGAAGCATGCGCGCTGCGGTATGTAGTGGAGGGCGTTGGATGGTCAAGAAAAAAAAAGCGTACGTGCAGTGCAGGTATGCAACACTGGATTATCTCTCTCTACATACGCGCGCGCGTTTGGAGACCTGCATCCGTACGTGTCTACTACGCCACCCGAAAGATGCATGCGCCCGCCGTGCCAAGGTCAAAGAAAACAAAATGGTCCAGCTCAGAAACAAGCCGCGTCTTTCGTCGGTGCCTACAATACGCGGCTCGATGGACGATCGATCTTCTCTTTTTCTATTTTTTTTCTTGCCACGCTGGACGTACATCTGCTCTGATCGATCTTCTCTTTTTCTTTTCCTCCACAGTCTAGATGCAATTCTTTTCCTGGAGATGCAAGAGAACACAATCACTCTGCTAGGTACGGCCGGGCTAGTTCTCAGCCTAATGCCATTCCTCTCCTCCGCCGGCCGGCCACTCCATCCATGCATCTCCTCACCCTGGGATCTATCTTCTCCTAAGAAAAACAAAATGAGGACGTACAGGCTAGATCACTAGCTTGTCGACACCACAGCTCCACCATGCGCAAACAAAAACATGTAAAGGAAGAGGGGCGGACTGGTTAGATTAATTACCTGCCATGATGGATCGACCTCGATGCCATTGCCATTGCCTAGCCTCGCCTCGCCAAAGTCCAAAGTCACAAGTCACGTGCACATCCCCACGCGGCTCGTGGCCATGCCTTTCTATTTATAGGCTAGAGGTAAACCAAAGAGAGATGCGGAAGGAGCTCTGCGTCCATTGTTACGAGGAGATACACAGCGATGGATCATGGATGGATGGACGACTGAGATAAATACTCTCCCGGATTGCTGACATGGACGCACCCTTAATTATCTTCCAAGCGGGAGCGGCCAGGCGCTGCATGCGATGTGCCGGTAATTAAGGCAACCAATCAATTGCGACACTCCTTTCTGGGGTGCACGATATATTAGGCTCTCTTAAATGCCCCTAAATCATAGGGTGAGGAGAATGAGCTAGGTTACGGCATCGGTCCCCACCGGATCGTTTCTGCTCGTCACTGCAAGCAAGCAAGCAGCGTACGAATTAGCAAAGAAGACCGTCGACCAAGGTGGATCGCCAGTGATCGAGATATCGAACGCTGCACGTACGTAGCAGTAGCACACTATGACACCAGTGCTTACCTTGGTAGCCTAGCAGGCCATGGTTCGTGACCAGGCGGGCTAGCCTGGCGGTGTCGCCTCCGAGGGCGAGCACGCGGGTGAGCGTCGGGAAAATCCCTGGAACCAGAGGGTCATGAGCTGGTGGTGTGCCATGGCCGCCGGCCGACAAGCGCGAGCGGCGCCTTGCGCGCTAGGGCTGCGAGAGACGACGCATGCAGGAGTCCGTATGTTTAGATGGATTGGCGGCAAGAGATGAGGGGCAGTTGGTCTTGTTTAATTTCTGGCATTGGCAAAAGGTTGTTACATTGGTTTCGTTTGTTAAAAAAGTCCTTCCTCGTTTAAATTGGTTCAAGCGTTTAAATCTGTGCTCTGGATCGCATTTCCCCGTCGTTCGCGTACAGGTCGGTTGCCGAAGAAATCGCGACGCGATGGCGCAATCCATGCAACAACGCTAGGACTTCGCCTTCTAGAAGGCGTGACGTCATGTACTGCATCATCGTCGGGTCTAGATGTAAGATAATATTTTTTTGCCAATTACTTTTCTTAAAACAGTAGTGGCACCAAAAGGACCCACAACCACAAGAAGGGTACATGGCACAATTTGCAACCAAGGGCGGAGCTCGGCTTAGGTCAAGGTAGGGCGGCCGTTATTTTTTCCCCAACATTATTATGGCTTCTGTGACTAAGATTTGGTACTCCTTTTGTGTTATTTGTTGCTGGCGTTTTCACTTTGTTATTTTATCGTTGGAAAGAAAATATTGGAATAGAACCAATATTCGCCAGCAGCTGATGCCTGGTGAACAAATTTTGGTTGAAAACTCGTTCATTCCTCATCTTCCAGAGTGCTAGCAAGCATGCTGCCAGACAAATCGTCCGCGTCCTGGAACTTACGTGCTGCTCTACCTGTTGGCAGAAAGTTGTGATAGAGTTGAAAACACTGGCGACATCAGTTAGCTCTAGCTTATCCCAGACTCAGTTGCAGTATTTGCAGTGAAAAGCTATATGGTCGATTGACTCCCGGGTTTGCACACCAAATTTTCTTCACCATACTGTCCTTTGTGTTAAGTCTCCCCTTGTAAGCCAGCCAAAGGAAAAACCTGTGGCTTGGAGGGATCGGTGTTTGTCGGACCTATTCTCCAGACTGGTACGTGCGCGGCGTCGCGCAGTCAGACTGGCTAGACTCGGCAGTCAAACACGTTGATACGGAACGGAAGCATGCGCGCTGCGGTATGCAGTGGAGGGCGTTGGATGGTCAGGGAAAAAAGCGTACGTGCAGTGCAGGTATACAACACCGGATTATTTCTCTCTCTACATACGCGCGCGTGTTTGGAGACCTGCATCCGTACGTGTCTACTACGCCACCCGAAAGATGCATGCGCCCGCCGTGCCAAGATCAAAGAAAACAAAATGGTCCAGCTCAGAAACAAGCCGCGTCTTTCGTCGGTGCCTACAATACGCGGCTCGATGGACGATCGATCTTCTCTTTTTCTATTTTTTTTCTTGCCACGCTGGACGTACATCTGCTCTGATCGATCATCTCTTTTTCTTTTCCTCCATAGTCTAGATGCAATTCTTTTTCTGGCGATGCAAGAGAACACAATCACTCTGCTAGGTACGGTCGGGCTAGTTCTCAGCCTCATGCCATTTCTCTCCTCCGCCGGCCGGCCACTCCATCCATGCATCTCCTCACCCTGGGATCCATCTTCTCCTAAGAAAAACAAAATGAGGACGTATAGGCTAGATCACTAGCTTGTCGACACCACAACTCCACCATGCGCAAACAAGAACATGTAAAGGAAGAGGGGCGGACTAGTTAGATTAATTACCTGCCATGATGGGTCGACCTCCATGCCATTGCCATTGCCTAGGCTCGCCTCGCCAAAGTCCAAAGTCACAAGTCACGTGCACATCCGCACGCGGCTCGTGGCCATGCCTTTCTATTTATAGGCTAGAGGTAAACCACAGAGAGATGCGGAAGGAGCTCTGCGTCCATTGTTACGAGGAGATACACAGCGACGGATCATGGATGGATGGACGGCTGAGATAAAAACTCTCCCGGATTGCTGACATGGACGCGCCCTTAATTATCTTCCAAGCGGGAGCGGCCAGGCGCTGCATGCGATGCGCCGGTAATTAAGGCAACCAATCAATTGCGACACTCCTTTCTGACATGCAGGATATATTAGGCTCTCTTAAATGACCCTAAATCATAGGGTGAGGAGAATGAGCTAGGTTCCGGCATCGGTCCCCACCGGATCGTTTCTGCTCGTCACTGCAAGCAAGCAAGCAGCGTACGAATTAGCAAAGAAGACCATCGACCAAGGTGGATCGCCAGTGATCGAGATATCGAACGCTGCACGTACGTAGCAGTAGCACACTATGACACCAGTGCTTACCTTGGTAGCCTAGCAGGCCAAGGTTCGTGACCAGGCGGGCTAGCCTGGCGGTGTCGCCTTCGAGGGCGATCACGCGGGTGAGTGTCGGGAACATCGCTGGAACCAGAGGGTCATGGAGTTGGTGGTGCGCCATGGCCGCCGGACGCCGCGTGCTTGTCGTGCGTGCGTGCAGAGCGGCGCCTTGCGCGCTAGGGCTGCGAGAGACGACGCATGCAGGAGTCCGTATGTTTAGATGGATTGGCGGCAAGAGATGAGGGGCAGTTGGTCTTGTTTAATTTATGGCGTTGGCAAAACGTTGTTACATTGGTTTCGTTTGTTAAACAAGTCCTTCCTCGTTTAATTTGGTTCAAGCGTTTAAATCTGTGCTCTGGATCGCATTTCCCCGTCGTTCGCGTACAGGTCGGTTGCCGAAGAAATCGTGCCGCGATGGCGCAACCCATGCAACAACGCTAGGACTTCGCCTTCTAGAAGGCGTGACGTCATGTACTGCATCATCGTCGGGTCTAGATGTAAGAGAATTTTTTTTGCCAGTTTTTTTTAAACAGTAGTGGCACCAAAAAGACCCACAACCACAAGAAGGGTACACGGCACAATTTGCAACCAAGAGCGGAGCTCGGCTTAGGTCATGGTAGGGCGGCCGTTATTTTTTTCCCCAACATTATTATGGCTTCTTTGACTAAGATTCGGTACTCCTTTTATGTTCTTTGTTGCTGGCGTTTTCACTTCGTTATTTGATCGTTGGAAAGAAAATATTGGAAAAGAACCAATATTCGCCAGCAGCTGACGCCTGGTGAACAAATTTTGGTTGAAAACTCGTTCATTCCTCATCTTCCAGAGTGCTAGCAAGCAGGCTGCCAAGCAAATCGTCCACGTCCTGGAATTTACGTGATGCTCTACCTGTTGGCAGAAAGTTGTGATAGAGTTGGAAACACTTGCGGCATCAGTTAGCTCTATCTTATCCCAGACTCAGTTGCATTATTTGCAGTGAAAAGCTATATGGTCGATTGACTCCCGGGTCTGCACACCAAATTTTCTTCACCATATTGTCCTTTGTGTTAAGTCTCCCCGTCCTTTGTGTTAAGTCTCCCCTTGTAAGTGTAACATCCCAAGTATGAAAATTATCCCCCTAGATGTTTTGTTTCTTGTTTTATTATTGCTTTGCATCATGTCATCATAATTTCCTTTTGTTGCATTTGAATTGAATTGTTTCCATTTGATTTCTATTTGAATTCCAAAACAAAATTAAATTATTTGTCATACTTGTTATGTTACTTTATGTCAAATAAAAACTACAAACAAACAAACAAATTGTTCCACTAAAACTGGGAATCAAAATCTTTAAATTGGCTAAGTCTCATTTATTTATTTTGATACCACAAATGGCTCAATTCATTTATTTTTTTCAAACAAGCAACATATTTAAAATATTTGGTAAACCAAAGTGTGGACTTGTTGCTATCACCATATTTCAACAATACAATTTTCCCCTAAGTTTTATCTAGCCTAAAAACCATCTCTTATTTCTCTTTTTCCAAATCTGCAAAAAAAAAGAGTAATAAACAGAAAAAACAAAAGAGAAAAGGAGGGGAATAGGGCATGCAGCCCAATTGGGCCAGCCCAAGTGCCCTTAGGCCTGTTACCCCTCACGTGTTCTTATACCTCCGTACGGCAGGCAGATGCCTTTGCCCACGTCGACAGGTGCAAGATCAAACGGCGATCCGAGCCTCCACCTCCCCTATAACCCTAGCCCTAGGGCTCCCCCGTGCCCTAGTCTCCTCCACCCTCCTTCTCCCTCGCGCTGCAGTTTTTTTTTTCTCTCCCTCTGCACGCTGCTCTTTTCTCTGTACACCACCGAAGGCAACCACTGCAGGCTCCGTCTCCGGCTCGCCGCCGGCGCCACGGCCCCCGCCCGGCCGCGCTAGGGCCGGGAACGGAGACGCCGCGCGCCCCTCTTCCTCGCCGTGGCCTCGGCTTCCCCGAGGACCACCGGAATCAACCGCCGTGGTCTACTTCTCCCCGGCCGGCCGTCCGCGAATCAAGCCCGTCGGCGGCGCCTCCGGCCTCCTACGCCTCCGTTGGGCCTAACAGCGGCATGAGGGTGAGCCGCTTCTTCTCCCTGAACCGTTTGCCCTCTCCCTTGCTCCCGTATCGTCGCACGCCGCTGCACACTAGCAGCGCTCGCTCATGTCCGTCCTGGTCGCAGGGACACAACGCAGGAAAGCGACAGCGTTTCTTCAGTTTCAGTTATTTTACGCCCGGAACACGGCCTAATATGCCTACGGATCCCAATCTCACAAACAAACGCTAGTGGCGCAGTTGGTCTGCTCTCTGGTTCCCACTGCGCGAGCTCACGAGTTCGAATCCCCGCGGAGGAAATTACCCAACCCTTTTTTGGTGATTTAATCCCCGCAGCCGCGCTTAGCTGAACCACAAAAGACCGCGCATCCCTGTTCTACAACGACCGCGGCAGTGGTCAGATGGCTAGCGAAGCTCGCTGCGCCCGCACAGGGGGTCGCGGGTTCGACTCCCCCCCCCCCCGCGCGCGTTAGCAACACATCTTTTGTTATTTTTTTCAGACCCAGCACAACACCCTAATTTTGCACACAGGTCCTTGGATTTTATTCTAGGTCCCTGCAGTTTTGTTTTAAGTCCCTACCTGTGGAATAAAATGGCAGATTAACCACCAAACTTTAAAAATGCCTAACTAATTAATTACAACTCCAAATTTAACATTTTTATATGTTTTCAATACCAAATTTAATTGTCTATCTATCTATAGCATTTGTTTTCTGTTTTGAATTTTCAAAATGCAATTCAAATTCGAATTCAAATAATTCAATTGCAATTTGCTAAAATCCATAACTAATTCATTATTAATCCAAATCATGCAAATAAAATATGTTTTCCATACCATTTTGAACCACCAATTCAAATATAAATTTTGTTTCATGATTTGAATAATTTAAATTGCCTAAATAATTTAATACTTGTTTAATTCATTTAAATTTGATAAAATCATAACTTGCTCAAAATAAAATAATTTTGAACATGCAAAATATGTTTTCAAACCATCAAAGTGTGAACTTTTCAAATGTGAGTTTGAAATTATGTTTTGAACAAATAAAACTTCCATTAAATTCAAACTTGTTTTAAATCCATTTAAAACTTGTTTAAATTGTTTAATTCATAATTAAATTATCCTAATTCCAATTTCAATATTTGAAACATGTAATCCAACTAAAATTTGATGTTCTTTTCAAATATAAATTTTGTTATTTGTTTTGAACACTTTAACTTGATGAAAACAACAATTGTTTATGTGACACCCTTAAGGAACCAAAATTTTCTAACTTAATAAATAAATTTCTAAAATTGGTAAACCCTATTTTAAATTGGTTCTATTGTTGTTATTTTGTTGTTTTCCTCATCCATGCATCATACTAATTCACCTTTATCTGTTGATTAGTTGGAAAACAAATAATCTAACCCAAAATTCATGGGCTTTTCATATGCAACTCAAAATTGCATATGTGTCCATTTAATTTGTGTTACCATGTTAGCTAGTTTATTTTGATGCAACTATTAACATGACATGCATCATCCCCATGTTTGTGCACTATGCCATGATATTGATTGTCTACCCTTTCTGCTTTGTCTGTTTGCTTCTTCTCGGTTAGACGACGACGTTGAGACCGACGATCCTTACGACACCCCTTCTGAGGTTCTAGCTCAGTACCAGGCTGCTGAGCTTGCAGGCAAGTTATCACTCACATGAACCACTGTGTTCCTTTCAACATTGGTTACCGATACTTTTCCGTTGTCTATTTCTGCTAGCCATATGCATCGTTGCTTCTGTTACGATCCTATCACATGATACCCTGAAACCATGATATTGCCTCACCTCCACTCCTATAACCCCGTTGTTTGAGCCCGTGTCTTACTAGCATGCTTAGGGTTGTTTCTGCTCGAGTCTGTTACCTGTTACTTTCTGTTATCATATTTCTATTATGGTCTATGGGCTCGATGTGTAAACAACAACCTGCTAAGGCTTGGGTAATAATAATTTGATGTTAAGACACCGGCAGGAGGCCCGTCGTGGTTTTGAGGCCTGCTAGTGTTGACCCTAATTAGGAAAAGGGTCTTGTCTACTGATCCATGATGAGCGTGCTCACCGCATCCGGGTGGTGGTATGGAACCCCCCTCGGCTTTGATCTGATCCGCAGTTTGTCCGAAGAGCCACACTTAGTTCGGGTGTTCCATTTGGCTCATACGCATAAATGGGTCGCTCCCATGGTTACTGATGATGATGATGACGCACACATATAGGGCGAGGCCTGTAGTGCCGGGGTGTTGTGTCCTGCGGGAGTTTTGCACACCTGCGCTGAGTATTCGGCTGCGTGGCTGGGACCTTATAGCTCCGTGGCTCCTAGGACAGGCTGTAGTGATGGTTCGAGTCGTGTCCAGTCCACCTGAGTTTTAGTTGGTGGCTTGAGTGTGTACGGGTACTGGAGCACACCCTGCAGGGATGAATCTTCTCGAGAAGCCGTGTTGTCCGCGGTTATGTGACGACTTGGTGAAAGTACTGGCTAACAAGTACTCAGAAAACTTACACCTAACTATAATAACTTGACTAGTAATAGGTTTATTGACACAATAACCTGAACCATCAATAATCCAACTGTGTGAGTTATCCTCGGATTGCTTCTTTGGATAAGGGGCGAGATCCAGGATGGGTTTGTTTGGTGGTTAGTTATAGTTGGTTACGATACGCTATCTTATCTCCTTTTCTGATAGTCGGAACTTGTAGAATGTATCTGTAGTTGGTTAGTGCAGCCCGCTGCCGCATCTTTTATAACCCCTTTCTTCCGTTGAACCCAAAGCATCTGTGCTTGGTGTTGACGGGTTACACTTTGGTGAACTGTGAGTCTTGCTTGCCAGTACGTTGTTGTATTGACCCCTTTGGGGCCGTGGTTTACGCAGACGACGATTCCGTGGATCCCCATGGAGGCTACTACGTGGAGTACGACGCCGCTCTTGACGAGTAGATAGCGGACCCGGGCAGGATCCGAGACTTCGTGGATGGGCTCCGTCTTTTCGTTTCCGGCCTCTTAGGCCTATTTGGATCTTGTCTGTACTCAGACCTGTTGAATGCTTCCGCTGTGATGTAATGATGTTATGTTGGGACATGTGTCCTCTGGATGATTGTATTTGCTATCTCTGCCTTAGTGAAGGCCATTTGCAACCTTATTTCAATCTTTTGTGTCTTAGAGATATGTTGTGGTATCATTCCGTTTAACGCTGTTGACGTACCATGTGTGATTGGTATGAAGTACGTCGACAGTAGTGCCTATGGTCTCTAGTGGATAGTTTACATCGACGGTGGAATAGCAGGGCTTGTGTTGTCGCGCATAAGCGCAGGCCTACCAGGAAGCTGGGACATGGGAGCAGTTATGCCCCATAATCCAAGCATCTGCTATCCAGTTCGGCCCGATGAGTATCCCCTAGAAACCAGGGTGCGACAAAGGGTATCAGAGCCTGTCTGCCTGTAGGATCCCTTTTACTGGTCGCAGTTGAGTCTAGAAACTATTTTGTAGCTATATAGGAAAAATGAAACGTGAGAGTAGGAATTCTGCCATTTTATTTCTTTCCCCACCCACCCTCCCTTTTCTGGTAAGGAAGTGCAACGTTGTTTTTCTCTTCTCACCTAAACTTTCAAGTTAGGATTTCACGAATCCTGGTTTCTCTAGGATGGTTATATCTACTAGACCATAGGAATGGAGGTGGTTGTGACATGATTTATCATGTTACCTACTCACGATTGAGAACGGTGGCAAATAAGCCCCGGAAGCAGATCCTCTATTCCTTAAGCAGTAGATATTGATCCTTTAGAAGCCCGTATGGGTTTTCTCCGTAGTACCTCAAGTGTTTGTGGTCTCCTTTTTCCCAGTTGTTGCTTCGATATCGTCCTTCACAAATCTTTCTCTTCCGTTGTAACAACTTATCTGTTAATCCGTTGTTAACCTCCATCCTTGTTCTATGCTACCTTCTTACCGTCTGAAGTAATCCTTTTAAGCACTTATATTGGATTTTGTTATCCGGTTAGTGTGTTAATCTTGGTATCCTCTTCAGGATGGAAAGTGGTGACGAAGAACCCACACTGCCACCCGAGGTGGGAAAAGTGCTGTCTCAGATGACACAAGTTATAAAGCAGATGCAGCAGAACCAAGACCTTGGGAGTAATGGCAACGCCCGGGTGTCTATTCGGGAGTTCCTTGAGCTCAACCCGCGCACGTTTGATACCTCCTCCGAGCCATTGGATGCTGATGACTGGCTCCGTGAAATGAACCGTACTCTTATGGTAGCTCATGTGGCTGACGAGGACCGTGTTCCTTACGTGACCTACCTTCTCCGTGGACAATCCATGTCTTGGTGGGAGAATTTCCAAGAAATGAGAGGTCCTAGTGTGGCAATCACATGGGAGGATTTCAAGCAAGCCTTCGTGCGCCATCACATTCCCGATGGGCTCATGGAGAAAATGCGTGAGGAATTCTATTCTTTCACACAAGGCAGTCTGGACGTTCTCGAATACCAAAGAGAGTTCAATCGTCTGGCTCGCTACGCCGGAGATGAAATCTCCACGGAAGCGAGAAAGATGGCAAAGTTCCGCAGGGGTCTCAACCCGGAACTCAAGTATGCTCTCACCAACGTCAAGGCCAAGAATTTTGAGGACCTCGTCAACATCGCTCTAAATGAAGAGCATGGGCGCAAGTTGGTTGAGGAATCTCGTAAGCACTCTCGTGAACAGGCTAATCTCTCGAAAGCTATCATGCCTCCACAGAAACGAAGAGTTTGGGTTCCATATACCACTCCAACACCGCCCATCTGCTTGCCAAGCCCGGCAGGATTTCTTGCCCTCCCTCCCACCCTAGTGGTATCTTCAGGAGGTGCTCCATCTCAGCCAAGTCCAACAGATCCTCGTTCTGCTAGTACATGCTTCAAGTGCGGTCTATCAGGACACTACTCCTACAAGTGCCCGCAGAACAAGCTACCATCACTACCTATCGCTAATGTCAATCATGTGATGGTACACACTTCTTCGCCTAGGCCCCGCAACAGGAACAAGTCTGTCTTGAGAACTGTGAGGGTGAACCATGTCAAGGCCCAGGGAGCAGAAGAATCTCCAGAGGTTGTAATGGGCACACTTCTTGTGAACTCGTTTCGTGCTAAAGTCTTGTTCGATTCTGGTGCTTCAAACTCTTTCATCTCTCAATGCTTTGCAAATAACAGTGGAATCAACTTCGAACAGTTGTCTATCCCTCTCCTAGTGAAATCACCGGGATCTAGCTGGCAAAGCAATAAAGTTAGCCAGAACATCGAGATAACAATTGGAAACCTTCCATTCCAGGCATCCCTGATAGCTCTCCACTCTTCAGATATTGATGTCATTCTGGGATGGATTGGCTGGTATCCAGCAAAGCAGTCATTGATTGTCCTGCTAAGTCTGTCAAAATCACACACCCTTCTGGCCAGATAGTCTACTTCCATGCTGAAAATCCAGTTGCTCAACTCTACACTCTCAATGCAAATCCTCTACCATCTATTGAAACTATTCCGGTGGTTTGTGAATTCCCTGATGTCTTTCCAGAAGAATTGCCAGGAATGCCTCCTGACAGAGCTGTTGAGTTCGTCATCGAACTTGAACCAGGCACTGCTCCAATCTCTAAGCATCCATACAAGATAGCTCCTCCTGAACTGAAGTTGTTGAAGGAGCAAATCGATATGTACATGGAGAAAGGTTACATTCAACCTAGTTCCTCAGCTTGGGGTTGCCCAACTCTGTTTGTTGCCAAGAAGGATCAAACAAAGAGACTCGTGGTTGACTATCGTCCTCTCAACGAGAAAACCATCAAAAACAAGTATCCAATTCCTCGTATCGATGATCTTTTTGATCAACTTGCTGGAGCCTCAATATTCTCCAAGCTGGACTTGAGAATGGGTTACCATCAAATAAAGATCAGAAAGGAAGATATTCCAAAAACAGCTTTCACCACTCGCTACGGTCTATATGAATACACCGTCATGTCCTTTGGTCTCACCAATGCACCGGCGACATTCTCTAGACTCATGAATTCTGTCTTCCATGAATACCTCGACAAGTTCGTTGTGGTATATCTTGATGATATTCTTGTCTACTCAAAATCCGAGGAAGAGCATGGAGAACATCTTCGTCTCACTCTCATGAAACTTCGCGAGCATCGTCTATATGCCAAGTTCTCCAAATGTGAATTCTGGATTCCAGAAGTTGCTTATCTTGGTTATGTCATCTCTGCCAAGGGCATAGCCATTGACCCAGAAAAGATTAAGGCAATTGTTGATTGGAAACCTCCTAAGACGGTGAAGCAAGTCAGAAGTTTTCTCGGCTTGGCTAGCTATTGCCGTCGTTTCGTCCAAAACTTCTCCAAGATTGCCAAACCTCTCACTGATCTCACAAAGAAGGACAAGAAGTTCGTTTGGTCTCCACAGTGTGATGAAAGTTTCAACCTCCTCAAGACTAAACTCACTTCTACACCAGTTCTGGTTGGCCCAGATACTACCAAACCTTTCCAGATATTCTTTGATGCTTCTCAACAAGGTCTAGGAGCAGTTCTTATGCAAGAACATCAAGTTGTGGCTTATGCTTCACGTCAGTTGAACGCACATGAGCTCAATTATCCCACTCATGACCTAGAACTTGCAGCAGTGGTGTTTGCCCTCAAGAAATGGAGGCAATACTTGTTGGGTAATCGCACTCAAATCTTTTCCGATCATAAGAGTCTGAAATACATCTTCACTCAGCCAGATCTAAACCTCAGGCAAAGGAGATGGATTGAAAAGATCAAAGACTTCGATCTTACCATTTCTTACACTCCAGGCAAGGCTAATGTTATGGCCGATGCTCTCAGTCGCAAGTCTTATTGCAATAATCTCATGATCATGGAAAGCCAGCCTCCTCTTCATGAAGAATTCCAGAAGCTGAACCTTGGTCTTGTTCCTCAAGGATACCTTGCAAGCTTGACAGCCAGTCCAACTCTCGAGGATAAGATTCGTTCTGAACAACTTCGTGATGCTGAGATCAAGAAGATCGCAAATAACATCAAAGCAGGCAATGTGAAGTATCAATGCTTCTCAATTGATGACAAGGGAACCGTGTTCTTCGAAGGACGCATTGCAGTTCCTCAAATTCAAAGTCTCAAAGATGTTATTCTCAAGGAGGCTCATGAAACTCCTCTCTCCATCCATCCTGGAAGTACAAAGATGTACCAGGATCTTAAGACACTGTATTGGTGGTCTGGCATGAAACGTGAAATTGCTAAATACGTTTCTGAATGCGACGTTTGTCAACGTGTTAAGGCAGTTCATCAGAAAACAGCCGGTCTTCTCCAACCGCTGAAAATTCCTGAGTGGAAGTGGGACATGATTGAAATGGACTTCGTCACTGGTTTTCCAAAGTCCAAAAAGGGCAACGATGCAATCTTCGTTGTTATTGATCGTCTCACTAAGGTAGCTCACTTCTTTGCTGTCAAAGAAACTATCTCAGCTAGCCAGTTAGCAGAGCTCTACACAACAAGGATTGTTCCTCTTCATGGTGTTCCATTGGAAATAAGCTCAGACCGTGGAAGCATATTCACTTCTCATTTCTGGAAGAGTTTTCAAGAAGCATTGGGCACCAAACTTCTGTTCAGCACAGCGTATCACCCTCAGTCTCAAGGGCAAGTCGAAAGAGTCAATCAGATTCTCGAGGATATGCTCAGAGCATGTGGTCTATCCTTTGGCATGAAATGGGAGGAATGTCTTCCATATGCTGAATTCTCCTACAACAACAGCTTCCAGGCAAGCCTAGGCATGGCTCCATTTGAAGCTCTCTATGGACGCAGATGCAGGAGTCCAATCAATTGGTCTGGAGCTGGTGAACGTTCACTCTTAGGCCCTGACATTGTTAAGGAAGCCGAAGAGAAAGTTCGCATCATTCGTGACAATCTCAAGATTGCTCAGTCTCGTCAGAAAAGCTACTATGACAGCAAGCACAGGGATATGATCTATGCACCTGGTGACAAAGCATATCTCCGTGTAACTCCCCTCAGAGGCACTCATCGTTTTGGTGTGAAAGGAAAGCTTGCACCAAGATACATTGGTCCTTTCAACATTCTCTCAAGGCGTGCGGAAAATGCCTATCGTCTTGAACTTCCAGAAAAACTATCCAAGGTGCACGATGTGTTTCACTTGTCACAGCTCAAAAAGTGTTTCAAAGATCCAGATCGTGCAGTTGATCATGATTCCATTGAACTGCAAGATGATCTATCTTATGAGGAGCACCCTGTTCGTATTCTCGATGAGACCGAGCGTAAGACTCGCAACAAGAGCACCAAGTTCTTAAAAGTGCAGTGGTCTCATCATTCCGATAAAGAGGCAACGTGGGAGACCGAAGAGGATCTTCGCAAGAAGTATCCGGACCTTTTCCTTTCTCAGTAGGAATCTCGGGGCGCGATTCCTTCAAGGGGGGGCGTTTTGTAACATCCCAAGTATGAAAATCTCCCTCCTAGATGTTTTGTTTCTTGTTTTATTATTGCTTTGCATCATGTCATCATAATTGCCTTTTGTTGCATTTGAATTGAATTGTTTCCATTTGATTTCTATTTGAATTCCAAAACAAAATTAAATTATTTGTCATACTTGTTATGTTACTTTATGTCAAATAAAAACTACAAACAAACAAACAAATTGTTCCACTAAAACTGGGAATCAAAATCTTTAAATTGGCTAAGTCTCATTTATTTATTTTGATACCACAAATGGCTCAATTCATTTATTTTTTTCAAACAAGCAACATATTTAAAATATTTGGTAAACCAAAGTGTGGACTTGTTGCTATCACCATATTTCAACAATACAATTTTTCCCTAAGTTTTATCTAGCCTAAAAACCATCTCTTATTTCTTTTTTTCCAAATCTGCAAAAAAAAAGAGAGTAATAAACAGAAAAAACAAAAGAGAAAAGGAGGGGAATAGGGCATGCAGCCCAATTGGGCCAGCCCAAGTGCCCTTAGGCCTGTTACCCCTCACGTGTTCTTCTACCTCCGTACGGCAGGCAGATGCCTTTGCCCACGTCGACAGGTGCAAGATCAAACGGCGATCCGAGCCTCCACCTCCCCTATAACCCTAGCCCTAGGGCTCCCCCGTGCCCTAGTCTCCTCCACCCTCCTTCTCCCTCGCGCTGCAGTTTTTTTTTCTCTCCCTCTACACGCTGCTCTTTTCTCTGTACACCACCGAAGGCAACCACTGCAGGCTCCGTCTCCGGCTCGCCGCCGGCGCCACGGCGCCCGCCCGGCCGCGCTAGGGCCGAGAACGGAGACGCCGCGCGCCCCTCTTCCTCGCCGTGGCCTCGGCTTCCCCGAGGACCACCGGAATCAACCGCCGTGGTCTACTTCTCCCCGGCCGGCCGTCCGCGAATCAAGCCCGTCGGCGGCGCCTCCGGCCTCCTACGCCTCCGTTCGGCCTAACAGCGGCATGAGGGTGAGCCGCTTCTTCTCCCTGAACCGTTTGCCCTCTCCCTTGCTCCCGTATCGTCGCACGCCGCTGCACACTAGCAGCGCTCGCTCATGTCCGTCCTGGTCGCAGGGACACAGCGCAGGAAAGCGACAGCGTTTCTTCAGTTTCAGTTATTTTACGCCCGGAACACGGCCTAATATGCCTACGGATCCCAATCTCACAAACAAACGCCAGTGGCGCAGTTGGTCTGCTCTCTGGTTCCCACTGCGCGAGCTCACGAGTTCGAATCCCCGCGGAGGAAATTACCCAACCCTTTTTTGGTGATTTAATCCCCGCAGCCGCGCTTAGCTGAACCACAAAAGACCGCGCATCCCTGTTCTACAACGACCGCGGCAGTGGCCAGATGGCTAGCGAAGCTCGCTGCGCGCGCACAGGGGGTCGCGGGTTCGACTCCCCCCCCCCCCGCGCGTTAGCAACACATCTTTTGTTATTTTTTTCAGACCCAGCACAGCACCCTAATTTTGCACACAGGTCCTTGGATTTTATTCTAGGTCCCTGCAGTTTTGTTTTAAGTCCCTACCTGTGGAATAAAATGGCAGATTAACCACCAAACTTTAAAAATGCCTAACTAATTAATTACAACTCCAAATTTAACATTTTTTATATGTTTTCAATACCAAATTTAATTGTCTATCTATCTATAGCATTTGTTTTCTGTTTTGAATTTTCAAAATGCAATTCAAATTCGAATTCAAATAATTCAATTGCAATTTGCTAAAATCCATAACTAATTCATTATTAATCCAAATCATGCAAATAAAATATGTTTTCCATACCATTTTGAACCACCAATTCAAATATAAATTTTGTTTCATGATTTGAATAATTTAAATTGCCTAAATAATTTAATACTTGTTTAATTCATTTAAATTTGATAAAATCATAACTTGCTCAAAATAAAATAATTTTGAACATGCAAAATATGTTTTCAAACCATCAAAGTGTGAACTTTTCAAATGTGAGTTTGAAATTATGTTTTGAACAAATAAAACTTCCATTAAATTCAAACTTGTTTTAAATCCATTCAAAACTTGTTTAAATTGTTTAATTCATAATTAAATTATCCTAATTCCAATTTCAATATTTGAAACATGTAATCCAACTAAAATTTGATGTTCTTTTCAAATATAAATTTTGTTATTTGTTTTGAACACTTTAACTTGATGAAAACAACAATTGTTTATGTGACACCCTTAAGGAACCAAAATTTTCTAACTTAATAAATAAATTTCTAAAATTGGTAAACCCTATTTTAAATTGGTTCTATTGTTGTTATTTTGTTGTTTTCCTCATCCATGCATCATAATAATTCACCTTCATCTGTTGATTAGTTGGAAAACAAATAATCTAACCCAAAATTCATGGGCTTTTCATATGCAACTCAAAATTGCATATGTGTCCATTTAATTTGTGTTACCATGTTAGCTAGTTTATTTTGATGCAACTATTAACATGACATGCATCATCCCCATGTTTGTGCACTATGCCATGATATTGATTGTCTACCCTTTCTGCTTTGTCTGTTTGCTTCTTCTCGGTTAGACGACGACATTGAGACCGACGATCCTTACGACACCCCTTCTGAGGTTCTAGCTCAGTACCAGGCTGCTGAGCTTGCAGGCAAGTTATCACTCACATGAACCACTATGTTCCTTTCAACATTGGTTACCGATACTTTTCCGTTGTCTATTTCTGCTAGCCATATGTATCGTTGCTTCTGTTACGATCCTATCACATGATACCCTGAAACCATGATATTGCCTCACCTCCACTCCTATAACCCCGTTGTTTGAGCCCGTGTCTTACTAGCATGCTTAGGGTTGTTTCTGCTCGAGTCTGTTACCCGTTACTTTCTGTTATCATATTTCTATTATGTTCTATGGGCTCGATGTGTAAACAACAACCTGCTAAGGCTTGGGTAATAATAATTTGATGTTAAGACACCGGCAGGAGGCCCGTCGTGGTTTTGAGGCCTGCTAGTGTCGACCCTAATTAGGAAAAGGGTCTTGTCTACTGATCCATGATGAGCGTGCTCACCGCATCCGGGTGGTGGTATGGAACCCCCTTCGGCTTTGATCTGATCCGCAGTTTGTCCGAAGAGCCACACTTAGTTCGGGTGTTCCATTTGGCTCATACGCATAAATGGGTCGCTCCCATGGTTACTGATGATGATGATGACGCACACATATAGGGCGAGGCCTGTAGTGCCGGGGTGTTGTGTCCCGCGGGAGTTTTGCACACCTGCGCTGAGTATTCGGCTGCGTGGCTGGGACCTTATAGCTCCGTGGCTCCTAGGACAGGCTGTAGTGATGGTTCGAGTCGTGTCGAGTCCACCTGAGTTTTAATTGGTGGCTTGAGTGTGTACGGGTACTGGAGCACACCCTGCAGGGATGAATCTTCTCGAGAAGCCGTGTTGTCCGCGGTTATGTGACGACTTGGTGAAAGTACTGGCTAACAAGTACCCAGACAACTTACACCTAACTATAATAACTTGACTAGTAATAGGTTTATTGACACAATAACCTGAACCATCAATAATCCAACTGTGTGAGTTATCCTCGAATTGCTTCTTTGGATAAGGGGCGAGATCCAGGATGGGTTTGTTTGGTGGTTAGTTATAGTTGGTTACGATACGCTATCTTATCTCCTTTTCTGATAGTCGGAACTTGTAGAATGTATCTGTAGTTGGTTAGTGCAGCCCGCTGCCGCATCTTTTATAACCCCTTTCTTCCGTTGAACCCAAAGCATCTGTGCTTGGTGTTGACGGGTTACACTTTGGTGAACTGTGAGTCTTGCTTGCCAGTATGTTGTTGTACTGACCCCTTTGGGGCTGTGGTTTACGCAGACGACGATTCCGAGGATCCCCATGGAGGCTACTACGTGGAGTACGACGCCGCTGTTGACGAGTAGATAGCGGACCCGGGCAGGATCCGAGACTTCGTGGATGGGATCCGTCTTTTCGTTTCCGGCCTCTTAGGCCTATTTGGATCTTGTCTGTACTCAGACCTGTTGAATGCTTCCGCTGTGATGTAATGATGTTATGTTGGGACATGTGTCCTTTGGATGATTGTATTTGCTATCTCCGCCTTAGTGAAGGCCATTTGCAACCTTATTTCAATCTTTTGTGTCTTAGAGATATGTTGTGGTATCATTCCGTTTAACGCTGTTGACGTACCATGTGTGATTGGTATGAAGTACGTCGACAGTAGTGCCTATGGTCTCTAGTGGATAGTTTACATCGACGGTGGAATAGCAGGGCTTGTGTTGTCGCGCATAAGCGCAGGCCTACCAGTAAGCTGGGACGTGGGAGCAGTTATGCCCCATAATCCAAGCATCTGCTATCCAGTTCGGCCCGATGAGTATCCCCTAGAAATCAGGGTGCGACAGTAAGACAGCCAAAGGAAAACCTTTGGCTTGGACGGATCGGTGTTTGTCGGACCTGTGCTCCAGACTGGTACGCGCGCGGCGTCGCGCAGTCAGACTGGCTAGACTCGGCAGTCAAACACGTTGATACGGAACGGAAGCATGCGCGCTGCGGTATGTAGTGGAGGACTGGAGGGTGTTGGATGGTCAGGGAAAAAAGCGTACGTGCAGTGCAGGTATACAACACTGGATTATCTCTCTCTCTACATACGCGCGCGCGTTTGGAGACCTGCATCCGTACGTGTCTACTATGCCACCCGAAAGATGCATGCGCCCGCCGTGCCAAGGTCAAAGAAAACAAAATGGTCCAGCTCAGAAACAAGCCGCGTCTTTCGTTGGTGCCTACAATACGTGGCTCGATGGACGATCGATCTTCTCTTTTTCTATTTTTTTTCTTGCCACGCTGGACATACATCTGCTCTGATCGATCTTCTTTTTTTCTTTTCCTCCACAGTCTAGATGCAATTCTTTTCCTGGCAATGCAAGAGAACACAATCACTCTGCTAGGTACGGCCGGGCTAGTTCTCAGCCTCATGCCATTCCTCTCCTCCGCCGGCCGGCCACTCCATCCCTGCATCTCCTCACCCTGGGATCCATCTTCTCCTAAGAAAAACAAAATGAGGACGTACAGGCTAGATCACTAGCTTGTCGACACCACAGCTCCACCATGCGCAAACAAGAACATGTAAAGGAAGAGTGGCGGACTGGTTAGATTAATTACCTGCCATGATGGGTCGAGCTCCATGCCATTGCCATTGCCTAGCCTCGCCTCGCCAAAGTCCAAAGTCACAAGTCACGTGCACATCCGCACGCGGCTCGTGGCCATGCCTGTGACGCCCCGAGATCGGGCACTATGCAGATTTCAGCATTCCCGCCAAAATCCACATAATAACCGATTCCAGGTTGCCACTTGTGATAACATTACAACAGTTCACGAATAATCCACAACAACAACAGAAAAGATATATACAAGATGACTCAAACGAGTCAGGGATACAACTGATACAATACAAAGATCCAAATAACAGCGGAAGAAACAACATAGCGTCCGACTACGGACAAGATACAAATTGGACTAAGAGTCCTGAAGATAACCGAGAGCGTCCAATCCCTGCCCAGGCCAAGCCGGAGGGATTCCCAAGCTAACGTCGTCAGACTTCAAACCTGTTGATTGCAATATTGAATATGCAGCCACGAAAAAGGATTCGTGGGTCAGTACGGTTAAGTACTGGCAAGTGGATAAACCATACTCACAAGATACCGGCGTAACCAGTCATCACAAGATACAAATACTTTGGGTTCAACGGAAAGGGAAAGGATTATTGCAAAGAAGCGGCAGCGGGCTGCACTAACCAATTACAGAGACTCGATACAACTTCCGGCTAAAAGAGGGGGATAAGATAGCGTATCGTAACCAACTAGTACTAACCACCCAAACAAACCCATCCAATGTTACCCCCTACTAAGGAAGCAACCCAAGGATAATTCACACTGTGGGATTAATGATGGTTCAAGTTATTGTGTCAATAAGACTATTACTAGTCAAATTATCATTAGTTAGGTGTAAGTTGTTCTGAGTACTTGTTAGCCAGTACTTTCACCAAGTCATCCATAACCGCGGAAAACACGGCTTCTCGAGAAGATTTACCCTGCAGGGGTGCACCAATTTGGCCGTACACGTAAGAATAACCCGCCAGACGGGGATCAAACCCACCAAGCGAGGTACTCAACACAATCCAACTCTTCTTCGCATCAAGCCCAAAGAACCCCGTGCAATTGAGCGCACGGCTAATCAAGCCCCACGAAGAAAAGGGGACCCTCATAGCACTCTAAGAACGTGTCTCCCTAAATGCCGACTACAAAAGTTCCACCCTGGCCTGGGTTCGCAAAATCATGCATGCGGCAAATGGAAAACCCGAACTAAATGAGGCGATTTGGACGAGATGCGAATCGAATCAAATTGAGGGGGGGGCGCCCATACTCGCTTCCCACATGCGATTAGTGCGCTCATCATGGATCAGTAGACAAGACCCTTTTCCTAATTATGGTCGACACTAGCAGGCCTCAAAACCACGCCGGGCCTCCTGCCGGTGCCTTATCATCAAATTGTTATTACCCAAAACATTAACATGTTGTTGATTGAATTGAAACCCAACTAGCAAACTAAACAGGTGATAAGACTGACAACAAGACTTGAGCGCAAACAACACTAAGCATGCAACTACGACACGAGGGCCAACAGGGTAAACAAACAACAGTTAATAGGAAGTGGAAGGAAGGCTATATCATGGCTGCAAGGTAACATATAATAGGATCGAGACACAAGCATCGAATCAACAGGCTAGAATAAGAACAACGGAAAGAATCGGTAACAAGTGATGAAAGGCAGCCATTTGGCAGCAAGTGAGTATACTTGCCTGGAATCCAGCAAGTAGAGGTACACCCGAAGAACTTGTCGTTGCTCACATCATCTCAACGTCCTATCCGCGAAGAAACAACGAACCTCGAACAAACACCGGATGCAACAATTACTACTACGGCAAAAGATCCAGCATGATCAAGATATGGATGCATGACAAGTTTAAAGATGCATCAACGATAAACTAGTTGACATGGTAAACATATTTAAATGGACCCATATGAAAGTTGATTAGGATGATGCATGGATGATGAAAACAATAAGGAAACAACAATAGATTCAAATTGAAATGAAGTTTACCAAGTTTGGAATTCTATTTGTTAAGTTATGAAATTTGGCTTCTTAAAGGTGTTACACAAGCATTTATTGTTTTCACCCATTTTAATTGTTCAAAATAGATAACAAAGTTCATATTTGAAAAGAGCACAACATTTTGGGTGGAAAACATGTTTCATTTGTTGAAAAAAGGAATTAAGATGAATTACTTATGATTTAAACAAGTTTACACAAGATTTAATTGAATTTAATTCAAGTATGAAATTATTTGAATTTTTATTTGTTCAAAACATTAAATGAAACTCATATTTGGAAAGGTTATGATTTTCTGGTTTGAAAACATATTTTATAAGTTCAAAAATAATTTTGACCAAGTTATGAATTTAGCAATTTAAAATGATTTAAACAAGGTTTAAATTATTTAACCAATTTTAATTATTCAACACATGAAACAAAGTTTATATTTGAAAATGTGGTTCAATTTGGCATGGAAAACATATTTCATATGTGACATTTGAATTAATATTGAATTAGTTATGAATTTCACCATTTAAATGATTTAAGTGAAGCATTAAGTAATTGCATTAATTTTATTTATCCAAAACAGAAAACAAATGTTATATTTGGAAAGATCATGAAATTTTGGTTGGAGAACATATTTTATATGGGCCATTTGAAATATATTTGAATTTGTTATGGATTTAATCAAATTCAAAATAGTTATTTGAATTTGAGTTTTTGAAAACATTTGGAATGTTCAAAACAGTAAAAAAAATACATATTTGAAAAGTTCATAATTTTCTGATTGGGATACATATTTTGTTTGTGCAATTTGGAGTTATAATGATGAAGATATTGCAATTGCAAAATTAGGGGTTATTCTGCCATTTTATGGAAAAGAAAAAGGAATTAGGAGCAGAAACTTTTTACACCCGGGGAGGACAGACCCGTGCTGGCTGACAGTTGGGTCCAGCGCCACAGAGGCGTCCACGTGAGTGTGGGTGTGGATGAGGTGGCAGCCCACGCCGCTGACGGGCGGGCCCGGGCGCGCGGAGGAAATGGCGAAAAAAGGTTGGCCTTTGCGGCTGAGAGGGATCGATCCTGGGTCTCCCCAGCGCGCGCAAGGAACAGGACCAAATGGGCTGCAGCTGTGTTTGTGCTAGGATACAGGTACGTGTGTAGATGATCTAACTGTGGTGCGCTAACTGAATTTTAACACAGCCGAACACTTCTTCAGTTACGAGCAGAGATCGATCGGGGACAGGGCTCGCCGGAGAACCACGACGGCGCCGCGCGAAGGCTGGCCGCAGAGCAAAGGAGGGAAGAGGGCCTATGCCTGGGAGGGGGGCCTCACCTCGGTGGGAGTCCGATGACGCGGTGATGGAGTGGTGACGACGCCGTGGCCGATCGAAGACGGTGGCGTCGTGGTCAGCTGTGGCGGGGAAAAGGCTCGCCGGCGGCCGTCTGTGGGGGCACGCGCTCGTCCTCGGTAGCCTAGCAGGCCAAGGTTCGTGACCAGGCGGGCTAGCCTGGCAGTGTCGCCTCCGAGGGAGAGCACGCGGGTGAGCGTCGGGAACATCCCTGGAACCAGAGGGTCATGGAGCTGGTGGTGTGCCATGGCCGCCGCGCACTTGTCGTGCGTGCGTGCAGAGCGGCGCCTTGCGCGCTAGGGCTGCGAGAGATGACGCATGCAGGAGTCCGTATGTTTAGATGGATTGGCGGCAAGAGATGAGGGGCAGTTGGTCTTGTTTAATTTCTGGCGTTGGCAAAAGGTTGTTACATTGGTTTGTTTGTTAAACAAGTCCTTCCTCGTTTAAATTGGTTCAAGCGTTTAAATCTGTGCTCTGGATCGCATTTCCCCGTCGTTTGCGTACAGGTCGGTTGCCGAAGAAATCGCGCCGCGATGGCGCAACCCATGCAACAACGCTAGGACTTCACCTTCTAGAAGGCTTGACGTCATGTACTGCATCATCGTTGGGTCTAGATGTAAGAGAATTTTTTTTGCCAATTACTTTTCTTAAAACAGTAGTGGTACCAAAAGGACCCACAACCACAAGAAGGGTACATGGCACAATTTGCAACCAAGGGCGGAGCTCGGCTTAGGTCAAGGTAGGGCGGCCGTTATTTTTTTGCCCAACATTATTATGGCTTCTTTGACTAAGATTTGGTAGTCCTTTTGTGTTATTTGTTGCTGGCGTTTTCACTTCGTTATTTGATCGTTGGAAAGAAAATATTGGAATAGAACCGTTTCTTGATGGTATTTTACCGCTACTCTAGATATGAACCTCCTCTTTTATTTCCTCTCTTCTTGTCTTTAATTTGGATGGAATATAAGTATAAATGAGCTTATCGCAACAAACAATAAGCAAATCTGAACTAGATAGTCAAAATATTTTTTTTTAACACATATCGCATTCTTTTCTTTCGCTGTACACCATCGAGCCCCCTAACCATTCAAAAACAACAGATATATTATTACTACTTGCCAAATAACTTGAACCAATCCTCTTAATCTCTTCATTCACTCCTTTTTACAATGCCAGACGGCCAAAACAAATAACGCACATAGCTGTAAGTGTGCGTCACATATCCTCCTGCTCGAAACAAAAGGACCACACAGCCACGGGCTTCAACAAGAGACAACCCACACACCAATAGATGGAATGATCCAACCTCAGCTAGAATCCTCTCCTGCATGGCCGCTCACAGCCTAGGATCACCGGTTGTCCAGGCAGACCGCTTCATCGCTTGTACACCTAGAACTCGCCGTCTCAGAAGAAGACTCAATCACTGTCAGCTTCTTGTCCAGCTCGTGTACCTTCTTCAGCTCATCCCGCGGTCAGGCAGCATCTGCACCAGCAAAACCAGTCAACTCCATCACAAGATAAATGTAAGCTAATAATACAGAATTGCAAATGTGCAAGGAAAAGCAATTCACTGTTGCACAACCCATAAACAGGAGCAAGCATGAACCCTAGATAGATTTTTGCAAACACTAGGATACCGCGACCAATATTTTTCTAGGTAATCACAAGAGTGAACTGCAAACACAAGAGTTCCAGAACTGGGTAATCACACGATCCTAGATTGACAAGACCCTACTTGGCCCATGTTAGCGCTACTGCTAGTATAGCTGGCTGCAGCAACAAAATTGAACAAAAGGAGAGTTTATGTACTTAGCATGTACCAAATCTTATTATCCATAATAAACTGATCGTAGAACTTCACATAGTAATCCCCCAACAAAGATATTACCAATTTGTTTTTCCCTGTCCTTATTTGCGTATGTACAATGTCAGGTCATGCATAGATCAAGAACACCAAGGAAAAAATCTAAACAATGAGGTATATGTAACTGCCTTAATCGCACTACATAGGGTTTGGTCAACCAACAATGCTTGCAAGAAAAAATGCTGGCAGGAAATGAAACTACTGCAGCAAAATAGAAAAAAATAATAACAACACGCTTTAGATGGAATAATATCAAGACAAGACAACCAAGGCAGACACAAAATTGTCAGGTTTGTTCCAAGATAATTCATCATTTTCATCCAATATTGCTCGGTAGGTCTACAAACATAACATGGATGCAACCATCAAAATCCAAAGAATGAACATGCAGCATCTCAGTCTTAAAGCACATAAAAAATCATCATCTTTTGGAGCTACATCTAGAACTACATCTCTCTGCTCTCTAGGATGAACCTATGATTTGCGACACAAGAAAGTTGCAATATTTTTTACCACCTTCCTACTACATACATAGCTAGGACCGAAAATGCTAGTAGCCAACAACAGAAGAATAAAACATGGGCTGGTGGTGAGCAAAACATTCATTTCTCACGAGTTGTGTGTGTTCATGACAGAAATAATAAGAGCCATCTGGTCCATTCGAAGGCAAAACTTAACTGTGACCCAACAATGCAAAAGGAAAAAAAAGAAAAGGTACATACATCCTTGGAGGCGAAGACTTGGAGGAGGGTCATGGTGCCGATCAGGTTGTTGTTGTCATAGTATAGTTGCGGTTTCTCCCCGACAGCTTTCAACCTTACAGGGCCTTGAACCTGCACGACAAGAAAGCTTGAGAACCAGCATGCCTGATGACCATACGAAAACAAACAAACTCGTGACAAAAACAAATGAACTCCATTCTAGAAATGCTTCCCAGAAGAAAAAAAGATGTAACAAAATAATCAGGTTCCATCTCTGTCTTAGTAACAGGTTTCCGGCAGGCCGTATTTGGCACCCATGGCCAGCACCAGCTAGCTAGGCATGCACATAACCATAAGCTATACGTGCACACAACACTTGTGCAGCTCCTAAATAGATGCCGAGATCAGAGAAGAATCTCATGTTATAACGAATACCAAGCACATAGCATGTCTGGCTGGCCGCAACCCTCAGAGCAAATCTCCAGGAACATTTCGGGTGTACTTCCCCAGAGTACTGCTGTTCCAAGAATTGCTCTGCTCGTACATGACCTCTGTGAAAAAACGGGAGAATAATAAATAGCAACATCTATCAAGCATCATTACTCACATCTCCCAAATTCTAGCTCTATTCCCATTATCAATTTCTTCCTTACAACATCTATATATATATAAAAGATTTTCGAAGCTTTCATTGAACCTAGCACGATTTTTCCTAGTAGCGTTGCCACGTTGAGGTGCCGCTCGCTTGCCACTCAGTCTCCGCCTACTTCATCGTCCTCACCAGCAAGACCCACATGGACACAGGCTGCGTTTTTGTGCTCTTCTTAGTATTTCCCTTTTTTTTTCAAAAGGCATCAACTGCAGCAACCAAGTACTAGTGAAGACTCCGCAATAGCAATGTGCAAGTCAGAATATTTTGTAACTGAAATGCACAAACCAGCACGGCTTGAAATGTGCAATGTTTCCCAAAATACCACCAAATCAGCTACAACTACAATAAGGATTGGTACTTCGTCAATCAGCTATAGCTACAACCCAATAACATGAAGTTTACAATGTTTTGAAAAAGGATGACTGAAATGCACAACAGGGCAGGGGTTGAAATGTACAGTTTTTTCCAAAAGGATTAATCAAATAAGAGGAAATAGTTTCATGTGTTAAACAGAAAAAATCATATCAAGTTTCTCTAGGCATGAGACATCCAAGTGAAATATCTTAAACATGCAGTACTATCCTGAGTTATGAAAAACTCTAGTAATCTAGCATAATGATAACATAACGCTTTTCACATGTAGTAAAATATACTGATCAAAGATGATCAAACTATCCAGATTTTTTACACTAGAAGTTTGGAACCATAGAACACTTGAGCTAGGATGGATTGAAAGAAAAAAGGAAGCAACTTTTCTCTTGTTTTTCACAAAAGTAGCAACAACTGGAAGTCTAGAATGGGTAATGGATTAAATAGCAAGAGTCAGGTATTTTTGCTTCTGAGAGTTGCGCCATATATAGTAGAACATTATATACAACACACACAAAAAAACCCATGGATGATCTTCAGCAAATAAACGAAAGAAGAATGATGTTGCTTTAGAGCTCCGTTATGCATATGATCCTTGAAATTCATGCAAACCATTTGTATGTGAGATAAATCTTAACTGGGACCTAGTATGTTGGTGGAGACTACTAAGGTCCATCTAACATAGCAAATGATATGATAAAGGTGATAAATGATTCATGACAATAAAAAGACAAGGTACCAAGGAAATATATTGGCAATCAATGATATTTACCGCCGCATACACACACATGCAATGGATATAAATCATATGCAGCATGTCAACAGATCTCAAGATTCATTTTTTTACATCAACAAAATCTCATCGAGTAATATCGAACAAGTGAGAACCACGATGTACAAAGGCGAAGCACATAATCGCCACAGCTAGATGGTCGTGGTACCACCAACCACATATAAGAGGAAGAAGGGAACCCCAGAAGCTCACCTGAGGACGGTAATTATCAGTTGTGGCGTGGTGCGTAAGAAATAGTTGAAGATGATGCAGGGGCGAACCAGCAGCTCTAGGTTACACGTCGAGGCCCAGTCTGAGACCACCTACAGGTGATGTGCTCCAGGCCACATCATTGACCCAAGAAACACACACAACCATATGAGATTTAATTCGATGACCAAATCCTAACCAGTAGGTCATCAGCTCGATGGCTGTGATCTACAACCCCGTGGGAGGCCCAAAAAGGTTGCGGCTAGTATTGCCATAGTCAGAACCTGAGATGGAAATAATATAAAAGGTCAATTAGATCACATGCAACACTAGGTAGTTCATATGAGTACTTATATATTAGCACATGTTAATGAATCACAGGGAATCTACAACCTACACAGAAAAGCCAAATGATAATAGGTGCAATTTTCGTAGATAATTAATTCTCACTAGGAAAGAATAGAAGCAGATGCAGTAGAGGCCCAGCTCACAACACATGAGTCTATGTATACCATCCACTACTAGTTTTCTAGGCACCGAGTGCTAATCATGTGTTGTGTAGAGTAGTATGATTCAATCCAAACTTATTTGCCTCAAAAACTTAATATAATCCTTGCATTTTGACAATAACATAGATAATGCACACAACATATGATGTGCCTCAAAAACAGATGCAACACCAAGTTGATCTATATGAGTTCTAAGATATCAACACATGTTATAAACCACAGGGAATCTAGTAGCTACATAGATCATCATACAAAAAGGAAAATGATAATATGTTAAGTTTTGGTAGATGATTTAGTGGTCACTGGGAAAGAGTAGAAGCACATGTAGTTATGTAGTAAAGGGACGACTCACAACACAGTCTATGTAAACCAGAGACTAATAGAGCTGCTCTAGGCAAGAAGTGTTCTTCTTGTGTTGAATACCAGCAACTAATGATTCATGACAATAACAAGAAAATATACCAAAGAAATACATTGCCAATAAATAATATTCCATGTTATTACTGCCGCGCACACACATGCAATGGATATAAATCATCGACAGCATGTCAATATCTCGAGATTCATTTTTTTACATCAACAAAATCTCCTCGAGTAAAATTGGCATATTGAGAAGCCCGATGTATGAAGGAGAAGCACATAATCACCACGGTTAGATGGTCGTGGTACCAACAACCACATATAAGGGTGTGTTTGGTTGAGGGTATATCCCTCAACTGGTTAGGGTAGCCATTTTTTCAAGGTTTCCGTCCGTTTGGTTGGAGGACAAGCGAAGCTGGGGATAGCCATATTCCCCGAATATGCTCTCGAAAAACGGTGGCTCGGCTCGACTGGCAAAATCTGGCGGATGAGCCTAACCACTTCTGGCTCGTCGCTCCTCTCTCGTCGCTTTCCTATCCCGAAGCAGTGGCGACCTCGACAACAATCGAAAGGGCCGACGGGAGACCAATGATATCGGCGACGGTACTACTTAGAATTCCGGCCGCCGCCGCTGCGACGACCCCAGCGCGTAGTGCCTGGTTCCATCGAATCTCATCCACAATTTCAGTCTACGGAATAACCGGATAAGGGAAAACTTAACTTTGACACAAACTACAGACGTAACTATCTATAGGGTAGTGTCACATCTGAACCAAAACGTCACCAAAACCACACATCCACTCATCGACTCTTTCAACCAAACAAAAACATGGCTACCCCTAACCACCTCCCATTCTACCTAACCAAACAAACAAATTGGCTACCTCTAACCATGTGGTTGGGGATACACTCCTCCACAAAATCTATCCCCTAAACCAAACACACCCTAAGAGGAAGAACGGAACCCGAGAAGCTCACATGAGGATGGTAATAGTCAGTTGTCGCCCAGTGCCTAGGAAGTAGTCGAAGCCCAGGACAGCGTGACAACAGCAGCTCCAGGTTACGCAGCGAGGCCCAATCCGAGACCACCGACCAGTGATGGGGTCCAGGCCACATCATTGACCCGAAAAAAACACATAAGCATACGAGATTCAGTTCCATGATCAAATCCTAACCAGTAGGTCATCAGCTCAATGAGTGATCTACAACCACGGGCAAGGCGCATGAGGCTATGGCGCCATAGTCAGAACCTGGAACGAAAATAATATAAAAGGTCAAATATATCACATGCAACACCAGGTAATTCAAACCATTGCTTAGATATTATCACATGTTAATAAATCACAGGAAATCTACAACCTATAGAAATCAGCCTATGAAAAGCCAAATGATAGTAAGTGCAGTTATGGTAGATGATTAATGCCCGCTAGGAAGAAAAGAAGTAGATAGAGGCCCAGCTCACAACACATGAGTCTATGTATGCCAGACACTGCTAGTTCTCTATGCACAAGTGCTAAATCCTGTGTTGTGTAGAGTAGTATGATTTGATCCAAACTTACTTGCCTCGAGACACCGAAATTATTCCTTGCATTTTTTTCAAAAACATAGATAATGCACACATCAAATAATGTACCTCAAGAACAACATGCAGCACCAAGTGAATCATATGAGTGCTAAGATATCATCACTGTAAATAAATCAGAGGGAATCTACTAGCTACATAGATCATCCTACAAAAAGGCAAATGATAATATGTGTAGTAGGAGGCTTGACAAACCAACCATGACAGATTGGATTGTGCTGTATAAATAAGAGCCAACCAACACGGGTGAGCAGAGGCATGCCACAAGGGACGTTGTTTGTTTCTTTATTTCTTTCTTCACAGTAGGTAGCTAATAATTTGTTTGCAGCAAGAGGGATAGGAATTGGGGAGAGCAGAAGAAAAGTAGAGGAATAAAAAAGGGACCTATAGCTGGGCGTCGTCGTTGCTGGTCATGCTCGTCGGACTTCGGGGTTCCCAGGTCGCTGTCCTCCTCCATGTCCAACCTCCGGGCGGCAGCGGCGTGAGCAGAGAACCTCCACGCTGCTGATGGGAGCGGCATCCAGGAGGGCCACCGATGAACTGTACTAGCAACTTGCACATACATAGAGGAGTGTTTGAACGCAAAACTGAGGATTCATGGGAAGACACATTCCACATAAGAAACTACAGTCAAGAGCTAGCAACAAAATCGAAAAGCACTCCTAATCGTAAATTGGAGCCACACATTATGCCACCGTCCATGGGTTCAAGGATGGACGTATCAGGGTAATAAAGAGTTATGTAGTCGATCTGCAGGCTGCGTTGCAACAGCAAGCTCCTAGGCTGCGTCGCAATAGCAATCTTCCCACGGTCGTTCGCGCCTCCAACTAGTTTGCCTCTGACGGACGGGTCAGCTCCTCCTCCCTAGGCCAAATGCCAACTTGCTCGGGTTGGTTGGTATGAGGCATCACAGATGGCAGCGGAAGCAGGAGGTGGCTTGACGAAGGGGCTAATAATTTGTTTGCAGCCATCGGGATAGAAATTGGGGAGAGCAGAGCAAAACAGAGGAAAAGAAGAGGAACACAAACAGGACCTTTAGCGGGGCGCCGTCGTTGCTGTTCGTGCTCGTCGGGCTTCGGGGTGCCCAGGTCTTCGTCCACTTCCACGCTCCGGGCAGCGGCGGAGCAAACAGAGAACATCTGCCCTGCTGATGGAGGCGCTAGGGGATGCGGTGAGCGGGGACGGCTCGGAGCGGCCCTCGATGGCGCGCTGACGAGCAGAAGGATGTCTGGCCTGGAGAAGGGCGCAGGTACGGGCGTGTACTTGGGGAGCAGGAGGGCGGCGCGTGAGAAAGCCATGGTGGCCGCGCATCTGGTGGAAAGGGAAGGGGAACGAGGGTTGGAGCAGAAGTCGATGTGTAGACTGTAGACGCGGGGTGAAAGCGAATGGAGCCAGAGACGAGGAGCCTCTTGATTTTCTTTTCATTTTTTTGTTTTCTGCGGGGATGTGTAGACTGTAGACGCGGGAGCAATCCGTGGGAGCCCCGTCTGAGCCACCTCATTGGCCGGTGACCTCGCATTACGTACTCCGAGAAAGGATAATAAATCAAGATCATCAATGCGTACGCGTCAATTTAGGTGGACTTAATTTGGTGATATTAACTCTCCAGTAGACTAGTACTAGTTACAACTACAAATCCGTCAAGTCAGATAAAAAACTTTCCCGGAATTATTACGTGCTCGTCGCCGTCGTGTGTGGGCATGCTGATGACCGCCACGGTAATGTGATGCCGATGCCAGATAAAAAACATTTTTTGTTTTATTTATCATGCATGTGCATGTAAAATTAATTTGGATTGGAAAAGAAATATTATTAATGGGCCCAATTACAACTTTTCTCGTTTACTCCCATGTTTAATGGCTCTATAATGTATTAGCTTGTTTGTAGAAGGGAAAAATTTGCCATGCATCATCTTTGGCGCCTCCTCTCAATTAACTCGACCTAGCAAAAATAAAGAAGTGGGAATTATTTGTTAGACAACCACGGTAGGCTCATCACTTTAGTTACGCCAAAGTTTGGAGGTGACGAAGAGGTCAGCGTGGGAGCGAACAACACCCAAGAAGTCAGTAACGACAATGTGGTCCGTGTGTAGATGAAGTTAGTGTCAATATGGAAGTAGTCGAGGCGGACGGCATGGAGGATGGTGTCGACGAGTTTAAGTGGGCGTGAAAGGAGAGCATGTTGAAGCCTGATATGCATCGCGTGGCCCGTGCTCAGGGTCAAACGCCTAATCGGTGGCAACAACACCGATGTCGTGATTGGTCCCTAAGAGTGAGCATTGTGGTTGGCGTTTGAGAATTAGCGGTGGGGGTGGATGAGCACGACATGGCGTTGGTCTCCTCAAATAACAGGATGCACACCCTATCGCCGCATACGCGATGTCGGCCATCTTCACCTTCTTGGAAGACGAGGAGGATGTCGCCGTGGAAAGCACATTGTGCACATGAAAATGATAGAGTCAAATACATGTCATGAAGCTAAATTAAATATGCCTCTAGAAAAATTTGCATTTAAGAGTCAAAAAATATGTTCTTTGGCAAAATAAATCATGAAGAATGTGTACTTCACTCTTTGTCATCAACGGTGTTCCTTGATTAGTAGGAAAATATTTATGAAAAACATTTTGTTATGGAAGAGTTGTCGGAATGATCATCTACCGTGAACCACACATGGCGGTGAAATATTTTTTAGTTATTTGCTGAAACGCGAGATCGAATTCTAAGTGAGGGAACTTAAGACCACCTAGACATGCGTGGATGGACGAGACAGGTTTACACGGATCAAATGACCGAGGGAGATGTCATTTGAGTGAGTGAAGTTTAGAGCACCTAGATAGGTGTATGCGGGATCAGATGGACGAGAGACATGCATGTGGGTCGGGTGACCAAAGAAGGTGTTTGTGGGACCGAACGATCAAGAAAGGTGTATGTGGGCCCGGAGAACCGAGAGAGGTGTAGGCGGTACCAGCTGGCCGAGCGAGGTGCATGCATGACCACATGTTCGAGAGAAGTGCATGTGGGTTCAGATGACTAAGAGAGGTATATGTGGGTCTGGATGAATGAGAGTGGTGTATGTGGATCCGAACGATAGATAGGGGTGTATGTGGGTCCTAACAAACAATAAAGTGTATGCGGGACCGAATGTTTGAGAGAGGTATATGTTGGTCCAGATGAAGTAGAGGTGTATGTGTGACCGAATGTCCTATAGAGGTTTATGAGTGACTGAATGGCCGAGAGAAGTGAACGCTAGATACAACTACCTAACAGAGTTGTAGAGAAGTTCGGTAGAGATGTTTATACTCATACGACCGAGGGAAGTTCGAACATGGACAGATGACTATTAGGAGTTTTGGTTGCATTTCTTCCCCTTTTCTTCTTTTTTGGTTAATTTGCTACATTAATTTATTTGTGGCATACTCATTTTAGTTGTTTGCTTCTTAAAATGAAAGTAACGTCCCTACATATATTGGGTCGTGACAATCGCCCCAACATAGCTTAATTTATACTTTTGCGTTGGTTATCCACTGTCATTTCATGTGCCACTTTGTTGACGTAGAGAGGTGTATGCTAAGAGATAACTAATTCTATGATTTTATGTGCAATTATGTTGTCACGCATTATTCTTTCTTGCTAGGAGACATTTATTACCATGCGTGTGTCGCTTTGTTGCCTGTGCTATTATTAAGCTAGGATATGGTTAGCATTCATGTTTCCTTTTATGTTGTATGATGAATGGTGCAAATCCATATTATCTAGTTTTTGAAGATCTGGCTAAGGGCAAACCCAACGCCCCCCCCCCCATTTGGTCTGTTTTGGTTCTCGTGAACCAATTTGGGTAAAAACAACTGTCCTAACTGCCCCCCAACCGAACAGACCGAGGGGGAACAAGTCGAGTTTCCGCCAAACATGGCCCAAGTTTGGTCCATGTTTGGGGTGGTCCCCGGACGCGCTACACGTCCTCCCCAGTAAGCGATGACTGTGGAGAGCCCTACCCGTTCTCTATCTAGCTTCCCCTTGGCTTCATGTCCCTGGATGCCTGCGTCCTTTCCCGCCCGCCGCATGTCCTCTTCCTCCACGCGGCACCGGTGTCGGCAACTCGTGGCCAGACAGGATCTACTGGTTCTCCTTGATCCATTGCAGGTACACCTGAAGAGATGAAGAGGAGATGTGCTAGTCACGACTGGATTGATATACCTGCAACTTATGTGTGGATCCTTTGGTTCTGCACAAATTTTTGGGAGTCAAATTGATTTTTATGTCCATGCATTCATGGTGATTGTGGCAAGATCGAATTGATGTTCTTTTTTTTGTTCATGTTCATGAAAAATCAGTTTCATGTGTGTAAATTCTAGCTTCAAAAAAAATGGAGTAACCAAGAAATTAAATCCATGGTGAGGCAAACTATAGGCATTCTCTGCCCGGTGCTTAATTTCTCCTCTAACTCCTGGAGAAACAATGATGGAAGTGTATTTTGCACTTAAAAGAAAATTACATTAGAGGATAATCTGCGAAGTACTACTCATCTCGGTACGCACATCATACATCATGGTTGGACGCCTAGAATCAGGCGGGTCCGGATTGGCATTGTATATGTCCATCTTTTAATTGTACTATTTTTTTGTTGTTACAAAAGTTTTTTTTTCGTATTAGTGTTTGCTCTGGGGCTTGCTCCGTCCCTGGATAAGCCACTGGGTCGGACAAATGAGAGAGATGTATACGATTCAAATGAGCGAGCAAAGTTTAGACAACCTAGATATGTGTATGCGGGGTCGGATGACAGAGAGACGTGCATGTCAGTTGGATAACCTATAGAGGTGTATTTGGGACCAGATGACTGAGTAAAGTGTATGTATCTCGTGGAGAATGAGATAGGTGTATGAGGAACATATGGTTGAGTGAGATACATGCATGAACAGATGATTGCGAGAAGTACATATGGGTTCAGATGACTAATAGAGGTATATGGGGGTTTCACAACTGATAAAGGTGTATGTGGCTCCGGACGACCGATATGGGTGTATGTGGGTCCTCGCAAACAAGATAGGTTTATGTGGGACTAAATGATCATATGTGGATCAAGAGATGTATGTGTGACCGAATGTCTTATAGAGGTTTATGATGGATCGAATGGACAAGAGAGGTGTATGTTAGATACAACGACCCAATAGAGGTGTAGGGAAGTTCATACAATATGGCTCGGACGAGCGAGGATATTTTGGACGACCTAGAAAGTTGTATGCGGGGCCATAGGACCGGGTGTGGTTGTGGTTGATTTTCTTCCCCTTTTTTCGTTTTTTGGTCAATTTGCTTCATTAATTTCTATGTGGAATATTATTTTTTAGTTTATTCATTTTTAAATGAAGGGAAAGTATTGAAAAATAGTGTATCGTGGCGATCTCCTCGTCATTGAAAAATTTATGCTTCTGCAGTAGTTATCACCTATTGTTTTCATGTGTCACTTCGTTTTCCTGTGTTATTAGGGTCCTTATTTTATGTTAAGAGAAATCTACTACCTATCGTTTCATGTGCAGTTATGTTATGCTAGGAGAGTCTTATTATGTGTCATGTTGTGGTCGGGTGTTATTAATTTATACCACTATATGGTTATTGCCTATCATTCATGTGTCCTTTCTTTGTCCGTGAATAGTCCAAATCAATTTTTTTTTAGTTGACCAAGACACCCGTTCTGACTCCAACATTAACATCATCCACATGATCTTCCTCGTCAATCCTCAACAGCATAGACCTATGTTTGTAGGTCGTTTGGTCCCCCCCCCCCCCCACACCCATGTTGACGGATCCTCAACACTCAATAACATTGCTATGCGTTATCCTAGTTTCGATGGTTGACGCAGAATTGTCCAAACATGAAAAATGTGTATTAACAATGGTATACCACATGCGGTGTCCAAAATAACCCACAAAATAACATATGTACAGGCCGCCCCGACGACGAGGATAGCCGTGGACATGACCGGGTTCGGCGCGGGGATCATGGAGGCGGTGACCACGTTCATGGTGGTGTACACCGTTCACGCGGCGTGCGACCCCCGGGCGGGCGGGAGGAGCGGCACCGCGGCGGCGGCGACGGGGTCTCTGGTCATCGGGCTCGTCACGTGTGCCTGCGTGCTGGCCACGGGCTCGCTCACCTTCATGAACCCCGCGCGCTCCTTCGGGCCGGCGGTCGTCAGCGGGGACTTCAAGAACCAGGCCGTGTACTGGGCTGGACCGATGGTCGGCGTGGCCGCTGCGGCGCTGGTGCACCAGAGCTTGATGTTCCCGTCAGCGCCTGCCCCGTTGCACGGGACCGTGGACACGGTGGCTGTCTGATGACTGATGACATCCAATGGTAGAGCCTGTTTGGTTAGCAAATTAAGAAGACTAGCTAGATTATCGATGTCGTGGCATGTAGCGCTAGTGCTAGTGTGATGTACTGTACGTACCTTTTGTAAGTATATGATCGTGACTATGTATTGAGACATTGAAAGTGCACTGAATGCACCAAAATACATATATCTACTCGATCCACGCTATATATATTTGAGATCTTCTTTGAAAAGTTTAAGTTGAAATATGACTATGTACGCCCGATTCTCCATGGTCGATCACTCGCGCCATTTGTGGTGTACTCCCACCGTCCACTTTTAATCTACATTCTACAAGTTTTAAGACAAATTAGCAAATCATTTAATATTACTAGTACAATATATGAACAACCAATCCAAACTACATTAAAATTAATGACATCCAATACTAGATAAATACTGCTTCGTTTTCAGTGTTGGTGTTGATTACCGAGGAGACAATTAATGTGGAGAACCCAGAATGTAAATTAAAAGTGGACAAATTATTGGCTTAGAATGTAGATTAAAAGTGGATGGAGAGAGTACTACATAAACCCCAAGCAACATAGTGATAATCTGGTTGCTTCGCTTGATACGGTCAATTGTTGATCATACTTCTGATTTCCGAACTCGGGCATTTTCGAGCTTCTCCTGGCATTCCCCATTGTTACGTTGCCATGGAACTAAAATTTGACGCTATTTTATAAACAATAGAAATATTAAGTACTACCTCCGTTCCAAAAAATAAGGCGTATTTCGCTTCGTTTCACCGAGACTTTGACCAAGAATTACGTATATAATATGCGACATATGTGATAAAGATCATAATCACAGTGAAGTACTTTTGAATAGAAATACAATGATATTAATTATATGTCAAAAAAATATTATATAAATAGACTAATTATTGGTCAAAGCATCGGTCAAAGAAAACAAAATACGCCTTACTTTGCGGAACGGAGGTAGTAGATATCAATTACATCCGAGCTCTACAACATTATAATGTTAAGACCTAGTCGAGACATTAAGGATAGGGGACAGAATCAGGATTACAAAATAAGGGGGGCCAAGTGCACATTAAGTAACATATAGGGGCTAAAATCTACAAAATCCCGCTGAACTATGAGCGAAGCAACGGAAACTGCGCGATCAAATGCCACACCCAGACTACAAACAAGATTCTACAAGAACGACGTCTCCAAAAAGGAAACAACGCACAAGCATCATCGTCCCATGATCAACAGTTCATGGATTTTCACCCTGAAGATAGACCGATCAAAATCCACACAATGCGTTCTACAAGGAGACGAATATGCCAGGTACAACCAGGAAGGTCACACCTAGGTTTTTCACCGCAGAAATAATGAATTGGTGCCCAAAGATTACCAAAGTCGCCATGTGTTGCCACCCTCACTTGTCGAGACTGTTGTAGAACACGGATCATCCTACTCACAGTTTGTCCCACATTCAAGTCCTCGCCTCCATCATCACTTATAATCTTGGACACGATGTGAGCCATCGAGATCCACGAGTCGCCGCCGCAACCATCTTTACGTTCCCCAACATTTTCAGCACCATGAAATCGTAGCTAAAGATTTCGTGGCATGCCTGATGGTGCCGATAAAACTGGGTCCTCGATGTGCACCAGATTGGAGGCCCATAGCCATGGCCGACAGAAGCGACAACCAAACAAAATGTCACGGACATTCCTTCCTAGCACTCTTCAGCACGAGTTGAACGTTGAGGCGAACACGCTTGATGCCAGACAAGAGGTTCATGTGCTGTTGTTGTTCCCCTCGCGCTCGACACCCGGGGCCACCACAGACTCCATAGGTTGCAGCCAATGCGAGGAAATCACGAACGTGATTCCGATGATCCAATTTTCTTGCGTTCAACATGGGTTTTGCGAAGGACATATGTGCGTCCACGAGTGGACGCCGGAGCTCTGGCACCACCTTGCCTAGGGCAGATCAACACGGATAGCCGAGACAGCCGAGCCGGTGACCCCAGATAGAATCAGAGGAGATTGCGACAGGTAACACCACAAATTTTGAAGAAAACAAAACCGGACAGGGACGCCTCATCGCCGTCGTTGGATTACTGATGACTGATGCATGTAAAACGCATAGATGAATTTTGCATATTTTCACATGGTTTTCTATTACATATTGCATCATATAAGGGTATAATTCAATGTTTTATAGTATTTTGGGGTTAAATTACAAAGTCCCCCAACTATTAACCCTGCCTGTCAGAAACCCCGTTTTCTATATTTTTGACGTTTCAGGGGGCAAACTTCCGCGAAATCACCTGAAAATCTGCGGGGGTCATTTTCTGAGAAGGAGAAGACTTGCGGGCGAAGGATCCATGAGAATTGGGCAAGGAGGCCCAAAAGAGGACCCTCCACGCGGCCAGATTCCTTGGCCGCGTGAGAGGCCCCCTTTTGGCCCCTGTGGCCCCAATTCCTTCCATCTTCGACTTACCGACTCCGTCTTGACCTAAAACCGACTATAAAAAGGGTCCCCATACCCTTACGGAGAAGAGCGCCGCCGAAACACCAAAACACCAAAACAGAGACCAGAAGTTCCAGATTGGAGGGGGAAAACTCCGGTGGGGCGCCGCCGGTGTGATCTCCTACCCCTCCAACATCATCTCCATCGACATCTCCATGAAGAGGGAGTAGTCCACCCCAGGGCTATGGGTTTATGGAAGTAGCACTTGTATCTCTCTCTCTATGTGCTTCACTAATTAGATCCGTATGAGCTGCCTCACATGATTACGGGCACTGTTGTAATTCGTATGTGGTGGATCTTTTCTATGAGTTATTGAATCTGAGATTGCAATTGTTTCTCTTGATGCCCATATGAAAGTACTCAATGTTAAACATGTTATTGTAATCTCACATGTAATTCTTTATGTCCACCGTCTACTTTATTTGAGAGAATGCAAGTGTGAAACCATGAACCCCGGTCCTATTTTAATTATAAGAAAACACTCTAGTTACTTTGCTGCAATTTACTTTACTTGCATCTCCAATTCGAATTTACATTATCTCCATCACCACTTGCATCACAAAAATACAAAAACAATCCATTGCATATTTATTTTCTCATTTGCATTTAGTAGTAGATTTAATTATTGCACATTTACTTCCAGTTTTGCATTGCAATTTAGAAGTCTCACACCTTGTGCTTGACAACCACTTGGTGAGGTTGAGGGCACAAAATTCTCTACTTGTTTGCAGGATCCTGGAGGAAGCTTGGAAGACAACTGCTGAAATACTGGCTCCCCAAGAGTTCGATATAAACCCTCGAGTCACCCTCGTGGGGAAGAAGGCTTGCCACTAGCTACACACTCTGCACTTGGAGTCTCAACCTAGCCATCAAGCGTTTTTCTGGCGCCGTTGCCGGGGAGCCATAGGTGAAGGAGTTGTCCAAGGGAGCTCACAAGAAGTCTTCATCACCAACAAGGTGTGCAAACACCTAAGCTTGGGGAGGTTGGACCTACGTGAGTACCGTTCTTTCTATCTCCACCTTCTTTCAAGTAGACAGTTTTGTTTCTTGTCTTGTTTTTGTTTTTTTTTCTTGTTTTTGTTTTGTCTTGCATATTTTATTTTAGTTTGGATTTTAGCTTTGCATTTAGTTATCTAGTTTATTTTAGTATTTCGAATTTGCCTAGTTACTTTACTTTTCAGTTTTGCATAAAAAATTAAAAACTACATAAAAACTGTTAAAATGGGTGATAGAACTAAATTAAGTGACTACACAAATACACCCAATGACCAATTCATTGCTAGGCCAATTACTACACCTGAAATACAAGCTGAAATCTATGAAGTAAGTCCTAGTTTATTGAATTTAATTACTAGAGAGCAATTTGGTGGTAGTGCTATGGAGGATGCCTCTATGCATCTTCATGATTTCATGGAAATATGTGATATGCAAAAATTTAAAAATGTGGAAAGTAGTGTTTTAAAACTGAAATTATTTCCTTTTTCACTTAGAGGAAAGGCTAAAGAATGGTTACTTTCACTACCTACAGCTAGTATAAAGTCTTGGGATGATTTAAAAGAAGCTTTCATTAAGAAATATTATCCTCCCGTTAAAATTTTGCAAAATAGGAATAATATCCTCTCATTTAGGCAAAATGATAATGAACATGTAGCCATGGCATGGGATAGAATTAAATTAATGCTTAGAACATGCCCATCACATGGAGTAAATGAATGGACCATACTACACTCTTTTTATAATGGTCTAAACTACATGTCTAGAAATATACTTGATTCTGCTGCTGGAGGTGCCTTTATGAGTAAAACTGTAGGAGAGGCTAAGAGCATATTAGAAAGCATATTGCAAAATTATAGTCAATGGAATACTAAAAGAGCACCCAATCCCACTAAGAAAATAAACTCAATTGAAGAAACCAATGATTTGTCTTCTAAAATGGACACTATTCTTGCCTTTATTAATAAACAAAATATGGAGAATGTGCCTTTGCAGGAGCTAGTTGGTAGTAATTCTGAAAGTGTGGATGTTAATTTTGTTAGGAATTATGGTAGCAATGGTTTTGGTAATGCTTACAATTCTTATAGTAAACCTCCTTATGTGCCAAATAAACATTTTGTTCCATATCCTAATGCTAATGAAAATAAGTGGAAGCCTTCTAGTGAAATTTCTGAAATTAATAAATTGCTTATGGAACAAGTTGCTAGTCACAATGCTATGATACATGAGTTAAATAAGTCTATTGCATCCATTAGTAGTGATATTAAAGGATTGCAACTTCAATCTTCGAATTTAAATAAAGCATTGTCAAAATTAGCTGATAATCAAGCAACTCTATTAAGCATGTCAGCAGGAAAGCCACAAGCACAACCTAGTGTAGGAATGAATTCTATTACTATTGCTGCTCCTATTATTGAAAATATTGATGATATTGCTGAGAATACAAGTGAGCATGTCCCTACTAGCTTAGAAGAAACTTTGAATGAAATAGTGAAGTACCCTGAATATTTACTTCCATATATGTCTTATCTTGCTAGCAAAGATGAAATTAGTCCTCATGAATCAAGCATGCTATCTAAATTAGAGAGTAAAGTAGAGGAAATTATGATGCTTACTGAAATTAAGGATCCATTGCCTGATTTAGAAAAAAGTAGCCTGCAAGAACTTATTGCTACTCTACAAAAATTTGCTAGTGATCCCACTATAAATGTTAATCAACCTGGCTTTGGATCTTATATTGCTAATCATGTCTTGCAAGAAAAAATTGCTAGGTACAAGAATGAGGCCATGATACCTCCTAAGCTTGGGGATGCATGGATCCCCAAGGTGCTAGTTTCAATTGGAAAAGAAATTCAACATGCTATGTTAGCTCTAGGTTCTACTGTATCGGTACTCTCTAAAGAATTATATGAATTGCTAGAACTAGAAAATTTAGAAAAGTGCTCAAGTGAATTTGTCCTTGCTGATAACTCTACTAAACATGTTGTAGGACAAGTAAAAGATGTTATGATTGAATTGCACATGACTTTCGTACCCATTGATTTCATTATTATGGATATGGGGGATAAATCCCCTAGTCCTATTATTTTGGGTAGACCTTTTCTTCGTACTACAGGTGCAATCATAGACTCCAAGGAAGGTAATGTCAAGTTTCAGTTCCCTCACAATAAAATCATGGAGCACTTCCCAAGGAAGAGGGGCACGCTGAAGAACAAGCTCCCTCATGAGCTTTATCCCTCTTAATTATCAAGTAAGTAAAGCCTAGCTATATGGCTATAAAGAAAGCGCTTTACAGGAGGCAACCCGGTTGTTTTTGTTTGGATTTTCCTAGTGTCCTCTTTCTGTCTCAAGAGATTAGTTTTTTTTTTAATTCTGGAGTTTTCAATAAAGAGTCAAGTCAAACCCATTTGGACTTATAAGTTGCTATCCTAGTGCATGAAATTTCTGTTTCAGCACGAGTCTGCTCACCGTATGATTTTACGTTTTTTATTGGTATGTTTGATTGAGCTAATTTTTTAGTATGTTCTGCCACTTTTCGTCCTCTGTAAGCACAAAAATTGGCTTAATTTTTTGACAAGTCTAGCTTAGGGAAAAACGTTCGTTTTGCTGCTGTTGCTTTTCTGGACAGATTATGCCTTCTTTTGTTTTATGCACTCTTTGGGCTTGGGAATCGAATTTCCATGATTATTTCAAGCAAAAGAGTGAACATACAACATAATGAACCTTATTTTCTATCTACTGGAGCATTTGATTTGGAATTTTGCACAGCAAGCATGTGATTTGTTTGTCTTTGCTAATCTCACCCCATAGAAAAAGAATGGGAGAAACATGTTTTGTGAAGTTTTTTCACAGAGAATATAGGAGCTGCGCCTTAATACATCCAAGAATGGTGAAAGTCATAAGCTTGGGGATGTGATGAACACCCCACTGGATCTACACTCTTTTGGTTAGGACACATCTACTTTCTGTTTTTCTAAGCAAAACATTTATCGTATAAACTTGAAGCGTCTAGTTTTTGTTTTTATTTTTGTTTTGATAAGACCACCACCATCATTTTATATGAGATTGAGCTACTGGAGTTTGGGGTTGGAATGTATTGGATGCTAGTATTATGACTTGGAATAGGCATGCCATGGTTGATTTGAAGAGCTACATATGTTTGCATGATTTATAGCCTTTTTATGTGTAGAAATTTGCAATAATGTTGTCTTGAGCTATCTCTTATTCATGTTCTTGATGTTAATTGCTGGTTTATTTAGTTTGTCATGAAATGAGTAGTTCTATGGACATATGCATGCATAGTAGCTGGTCAACTATCTCCCTCTTGCTAGCCCAAAAATTTAAAAATTCCAACAAGTAAAAACTTGTTTCCAACACTCCTTAGCCAAGTATTTCCAGTGAGTCCACCATATCTTCCCATTAGCTTTATTGCTATTCCGAGTATGTTCACCATGTTATTGTGTTATTTATGTTCTAAATTAAGATATTCACTTTATTAATTGTCATGGGTTGAACTTGGGATAGGACTCTCACGAACTTTTGAAGGCACACTATACTTTTTATGCATCTAATAAACATGACCCAATAATGGGAGCCACAAGTTTTGCGTTTGACAAGTGTGTGGTTGGGAGCTAGCTATAAACGTATATCACCGGAAAGCTTTCAACATTGCACAAAAAATTTACATTTGGTTGATATCATGTACTTTTATTTTTGGACTCCTCCCATAACGAAATGAAATAGAGGAATAGTAAGTTTGATGAGTAAGTATCTATATGCCTAGAGAAACGCATTGGGCCGCTAACCCAAGCCATGCTTTATCATGGTGGAAATTTACTTACAGCTTGAGTGACTCTACAACACATCCTATAATAAAATAAGAAGCTATGCATAATAGTGAATCAAAATAAAAAGGATGATGAGTCTACTCCGTTTGTTCATCTTGTCATTGTAACATGAGCTTGTTTCTATGTAATGGGGCAAGAGGTACCTGTGGCTAGCCAAAGGAAAAACCTGTGGCTTGGAGGGATCGGTGTTTGTCGGACCTGTGCTCCAGACTGGTACGCGCGCGGCGTCGCGCAGTCAGACTGGCTAGACTCGGCAGTCAAACACGTTGATACGGAACGGAAGCATGCGCGCTGCGGTATGTAGTGGAGGACTGGAGGGCGTTGGATGGTCAGGGAAAAAAGCGTACGTGCAGTGCAGGTATACAACACTGGATTATCTCTCTCTCTACATACGCGCGCGCGTTTGGAGACCTGCATCCGTACGTGTCTACTACGCCACCCGAAAGATGCATGCACCCGCCGTGCCAAGGCCAAAGAAAACAAAATGGTCCAGCTCAGAAACAAGCCGCGTCTTTCGTTGGTGCCTACAATACGCGGCTCGATGGACGATCGATCTTCTCTTTTTCTATTTTTTTTCTTGCCACGCTGGACGTACATCTGCTCTGATTGATCTTCTCTTTTTCTTTTCCTCCACAGTCTAGATGCAATTCTTTTCCTGGCGATGCAAGAGAACACAATCACTCTGCTAGGTACGGCCGGGCTAGTTCTCAGCCTCATGCCATTCCTCTCCTCCGCCGGCCGGCCACTCCATCCATGCATCTCCTCACCCCGGGATCCATCTTCTCCTAAGAAAAACAAAATGAGGATGTACAGGCTAGATCACTAGCTTGTCGACACCACAGCTCCACCATGCGTAAACAAGAACATGTAAAGGAACAGTGGCGGACTGGTTAGATTAATTACCTGCCATGATGGGTCGACCTCCATGCCATTGCCATTGCCTAGCCTCGCATCGCCAAAGTCCAAAGTCACAAGTCACGTGCACATCCGTACGCGGCTCGTGGCCATGCCTTTCTATTTATAGGCTAGAGGTAAACCAAAGAGAGATGCGAAGGAGCTCTGCGTCCATTGTTACGAGGAGATACACAGCGATGGATCATGGATGGATGGACGGCTGAGATAAAAACTCTCCCAGATTGCTGACATGGACGCGCCCTTAATTATCTTCCAAGCGGGAGCGGCCAGGCGCTGCATGCGATGCGCCGGTAATTAAGGCAACCAATCAATTACGACACTCCTTTCTGGCGTGCACGATATATTAGGCTCTCTTAAATGCCCCTAAATCATAGGGTGAGGAGAATGAGCTATGTTCCGGCATCGGTCCCCACCGGATCGTTTCTGCTCGTCACTGCAAGCAAGCAAGCAGCGTACGAATTAGCAAAGAAGACCGTCGACCAAGGTGGATCGCCAGTGATCGAGATATCGAACGCTGCACGTAGGTAGCAGTAGCACACTATGACACCAGTGCTTACCTTGGTAGCCTAGCAGGCCAAGGTTCGTGACCAGGCGGGCTAGCCTGGCGGTGTCGCCTCCGAGGGCGAGCACGCGGGTGAGCGTCGGGAACATCCCTGGAACCAGAGGGTCATGGAGCTGGTGGTGTGCCATGGCCGCCGGCCGCCGCACTCTTGTCGTGCGTGCGTGCAGAGCGGCGCCTTGCGCGCTAGGGCTGCGAGAGACGACACATGCAGGAGTCCGTATGTTTAGATGGATTGGCGGCAAGAGATGAGGGGCAGTTTGTCGTGTTTAATTTCTGGCGTTGGCAAAAGGTTGTTACATTGGTTTCGTTTGTTAAACAAGTCCTTCCTCGTTTATATTGGTTCAATCGTTTAAATCTTTGCTCCGGATCGCATTTCCCCGTCGTTCGCGTACAGGTCGGTTGCCGAAGAAATCGCGCCGCGATGGCGCAACCCATGCAACAACGCTAGGACTTAGCCTTCTAGAAGGCGTGACGTCATGTACTGCAACATCGTCGGGTCTAGATGTAAGAGAATTTTTTTTGCCAATTACTTTTCTTAAAACAGTAGTGGCACCAAAAGGACCCATAACCACAAGAAGGGTACATGGCACAATTTGCAACCAAGGGCGGAGCTCGGCTTAGGTCAAGGTAGGGCGGCCGTTATTTTTTTCCCCAACATTATTCTGGCTTCTTTGACTAAGATTTGGTACTCCTTTTGTGTTATTTGTTGCTGGCGTTTTCAATTCGTTATTTGATCGTTGGAAAGAAAATACTGGAATAGAACCAATATTCGCCAGCAGCTGACGCCTGGTGAACAAATTTTGGTTGAAAACTCGTTCATTCCTCATCTTTCAGAGTGCTAGCAAGCAGGCTGCCAGGCAAATCGTCCACGTCCTGGAATTTACGTGCTGCTCTACCTGTTGGCAGAAAGTTGTGATAGAGTTGGAAACACTGACGGCATCAGTTAGCTCTAGCTTATCCCAGACTCAGTTGCAGTATTTGCAGTGAAAAGCTATATGGTCGATTGACTCCCGGGTCTGCACACCAAATTTTCTTCACCATATTGTCCTTTGTGTTAAGTCTCCCCTTGTAAGCCAGCCAAAGGAAAAACCTGTAGCTTGGTGGGATCGGTGTTTGTCGGACCTGTGCTCCAGACTGGTACACGCGCGGCGTCGCGCAGTCAGACTGGCTAGACGCGGCAGTCAAGCACGTTGATACAGAACGGAAGCATGCGCGCTGCGGTATGTAGTGGAGGGCGTTGGATGGTCAGGGAAAAAGCGTATGTGCAGTGCAGGTATACAACACTGGATTATCTCTCTCTCTACATACGCGCGCGCGTTTGGAGACCTGCATCTGTACGTGCCTACTACGCCACCCGAAAGATGCATGCGCCCGCCGTGCCAAGGTCAAAGAAAACAAAATGGTCCAGCTCAGAAACAAGCCGCGTCTTTCGTCGGTGCCTACAATACGCGGCTCGATGGACGATCGATCTTCTCTTTTTCTATTTTTTTCTTGCCACGCTGGACGTACATCTTCTCTGATCGATCTTCTCTTTTTCTTTTCCTCCACAGTCTAGATGCAATTCTTTTCCTGGCGATGCAAGAGAACACAATCACTCTGCTAGGTACGGCCGGGCTAGTTCTCAGCCTCATGCCATTCCTCTCCTCCGTCGGCCGGCTACTCCATCTATGCATCTCCTCACCCTGGGATCCATCTTCTCCTAAGAAAAAAAAATGAAGACGTACAGACTAGATCACTAGCTTGTCGACACCACAGCTCCACCATGCGCAAACAAGAACATGTAAAGGAAGAGGGGCGGACTGGTTAGATTAATTACCTGCCATGATGGGTCGACCTCCATGCCATTGCCATTGCCTAGCCTCGCCTCGCCAGAGTCCAAAGTCACAAGTCACGTGCACATCCGCACGCGGCTCGTGGCCATGCCTTTCTATTTATAGGCTAGAGCTAAACCACAGAGAGATGCGGAAGGAGCTCTGCGTCCATTGTTACGTGGAGACACACAGCGACGGATCATGGATGGATGGACGGCTGAGATAAAAACTCTCCCGGATTGCTGACATGGACGCGCTCTTAATTATCTTCCAAGCGGGAGCGGCCAGGCGCTGCATACGATGCGCCGTTTATTAAGGCAACCAATCAATTGCGACACTCCTTTCTAGCGTGCACGATATATTAGGATCTCTTAAATGCCCCTAAATCATAGGATGAGGTGAATGAGCTAGGTTCCGGTATCGGTCCCCACCGGATCGTTTCTGCTCGTCACTGCAAGCAAGCAAGCAGCGTACGAATTAGCAAAGAAGACCGTCGACCAAGGTGGATCGCCAGTGATCGAGATATCGAACGCTGCACGTACGTAGCAGTAGCACACTATGACACCAGTGCTTACCTTGGTAGCCTAGCAGGCCAAGTTTCGTGACCAGGCGGGCTAGCCTGGCGGTGTAGCCTCCGAGGGCGAGCACGCGGGTGAACGTCGGGAACATGCCTGGAACCAGAGGGTCATGGAGCTGGTGGTGTGCCATGGCCGCCGGCCGCCGCGCGCTTATCGTGCGTGCGTGCAGAGCGGCGCCTTGCGCGCTAGGGCTGTGAGAGACGACGCATGCAGGAGTCCGTATGTTTAGATGGATTGGCGGCAAGAGATAAGGGGAAGTCGGTCTTGTTTAATTTCTGGCGTTGGCAAAAGGTTGTTACATTGGTTTGTTTGTAAAACAAGTCCTTCCTCGTTTAAATTGGTTCAAGCGTTTAAATCTATGCTCTGGATCACATTTCCCCGTCGTCCGTGTACAGGTCGGTTGCCGAAGAAATCGCGCCGCGATGGCGCAACCCATGCAACAACGCTAGGACTTCGCCTTCTAGAAGGCGGGACGTCATGTACTGCATCATCGTCGGGTCTAGATGTAAGAGAATTTTTTTTTGCCAATTACTTTTCTTAAAACAGTAGTGGCACCAGAAGGACCCACAACCACAAGAAGGGTACATGGCACAATTTGCAACCAAGGGCGGAGCTCGGCTTAGGTCAAGGTAGGGCGGCCGTTATTTTTTCCCCAACATTATTATGGCTTCTTTGACTAAGATTTGATACTCCTTTTGTGTTATTTGTTGCTGGCGTTTTCACTTCGTTATTTGATCGTTGGAAAGAAAATATTGGAATTGAACCAATATTCGCCAGCAGCTGACGCCTGGTCAACAAATTTTGGTTGAAAACTCGTTCATTCCTCATCTTCCAGAGTGCTAGCAAGCAGCCTGCCAGGCAAATCGTCCACGTCCTGGAATTTACGTGCTGCTCTACCTGTTGGCAGAAAGTTGTGATAGAGTTGGAAACACTGGCGGCATCAGTTAGCTCTAGCTTATCCCAGACTCAGTTGCAGTATTTGCAGTGAAAAGCTATATGGTCGATTGACTCCCGGGTCTGCACACCAAATTTTCTTCACCATATTGTCCTTTGTGTTAAGTCTCCCCTTGTGAGCCAGCCAAAGGAAAAACCTGTGGCTTGGAGGGATCGGTGTTTGTCGGACCTGTGCTCCAGACTGGTACACGCGCGGCGTCGCACAGTCAGACTGGCTAGACTCGGCAGTCAAGCACGTTGATACAGAACGGAAGCATGCGCGCTGCGGTATGTAGTGGAGGGCGTTGGATGGTCAGGGAAAAAGCGTATGTGCAGTGCAGGTATACAACACTGGATTATCTCTCTCTCTACATACGCGCGCGCGTTTGGAGACCTGCATCCGTACGTGCCTACTACGCCACCCGAAAGATGCATGCGCCCGCCGTGCCAAGGTCAAAGAAAACAAAATGGTCCAGCTCAGAAACAAGCCGCGTCTTTCGTCGGTGCCTACAATACGCGGCTTGATGGACGATCGATCTTCTCTTTTTCTATTTTTTTCTTGCCACGCTGGACGTACATCTTCTCTGATCGATCTTCTCTTTTTCTTTTCCTCCACAGTCTAGATGCAATTCTTTTCCTGGCGATGCAAGAGAACACAATCACTCTGCTAGGTACGGCCGGGCTAGTTCTCAGCCTCATGCCATTCCTCTCCTCCGTCGGCCGGCTACTCCATCTATGCATCTCCTCACCCTGGGATCCATCTTCTCCTAAGAAAAAAAAATGAGGACGTACAGACTAGATCACTAGCTTGTCGACACCACAGCTCCACCATGCGCAAACAAGAACATGTAAAGGAAGAGGGGCGGACTGGTTAGATTAATTACCTGCCATGATGGGTCGACCTCCATGCCATTGCCATTGCCTAGCCTCGCCTCGCCAGAGTCCAAAGTCACAAGTCACGTGCACATCCGCACGCGGCTCGTGGCCATGCCTTTCTATTTATAGGCTAGAGCTAAACCACAGAGAGATGCGGAAGGAGCTCTGCGTCCATTGTTACGTGGAGACACACAGCGACGGATCATGGATGGATGGACGGCTGAGATAAAAACTCTCCCGGATTGCTGACATGGACGCGCTCTTAATTATCTTCCAAGCGGGAGCGGCCAGGCGCTGCATACGATGCGCCGTTTATTAAGGCAACCAATCAATTGCGACACTCCTTTCTAGCGTGCACGATATATTAGGATCTCTTAAATGCCCCTAAATCATAGGATGAGGAGAATGAGCTAGGTTCCGGCATCGGTCCCCACCGGATCGTTTCTGCTCGTCACTGCAAGCAAGCAAGCAGCGTACGAATTAGCAAAGAAGACCGTCGACCAAGGTGGATCGCCAGTGATCGAGATATCGAACGCTGCACGTACGTAGCAGTAGCACACTATGACACTAGTGCTTACCTTGGTAGCCTAGCAGGCCAAGTTTCGTGACCAGGCGGGCTAGCCTGGCGGTGTAGCCTCCGAGGGCGAGCACGCGGGTGAACGTCGGGAACATCCCTGGAACCAGAGGGTCATGGAGCTGGTGGTGTGCCATGGCCGCCGGCCGCCGCGCGCTTGTCGTGCGTGCGTGCAGAGCGGCGCCTTGCGCGCTAGGGCTGCGAGAGACGACGCATGCAGGAGTATGTATGTTTAGATGGATTGGCGGCAAGAGATAAGGGGCAGTTGGTCTTGTTTAATTTCTGGCGTTGGCAAAAGGTTGTTACATTGGTTTGTTTGTTAAACAAGTCCTTCCTCGTTTAAATTGGTTCAAGCGTTTAAATCTGTGCTCTGGATCGCATTTCCCCGTCGTTCGCGTACAGGTCGGTTGCCGAAGAAATCGCGCCGCGATGGCGCAACCCATGTAACAACGCTAGGACTTCGCCTTCTAGAAGGCGGGACGTCATGTACTGCATCATCGTCGGGTCTAGATGTAAGAGAATTTTTTTTTGCCAATTACTTTTCTTAAAACAGTAGTGGCACCAGAAGGACCCACAACCACAAGAAGGGTACATGGCACAATTTGCAACCAAGGGCGGAGCTCGGCTTAGGTCAAGGTAGGGCGGCCGTTATTTTTTCCCCAACATTATTATGGCTTCTTTGACTAAGATTTGGTACTCCTTTTGTGTTATTTGTTGCTGGCGTTTTCACTTCGTTATTTGATCGTTGGAAAGAAAATATTGGAATTGAACCAATATTCGCCAGCAGCTGACGCCTGGTCAACAAATTTTGGTTGAAAACTCGTTCATTCCTCATCTTCCAGAGTGCTAGCAAACAGCCTGCCAGGCAAATCGTCCACGTCCTGGAATTTACGTGCTGCTCTACCTGTTGGCAGAAAGTTGTGATAGAGTTGGAAACACTGGCGGCATCAGTTAGCTCTAGGTTATCCCAGACTCAGTTGCAGTATTTGCAGTGAAAAGCTATATGGTCGATTGACTCCCGGGTCTGCACACCAAATTTTCTTCACCATATTGTCCTTTGTGTTAAGTCTCCCCTTGTGAGCCAGCCAAAGGAAAAACCTGTGGCTTGGAGGGATCGGTGTTTGTCGGACCTGTGCTCCAGACTGGTACACGCGCGGCGTCGCGCAGTCAGACTGGTTAGACTCGGTAGTCAAACACGTTGATACGGAACGGAAGCATGCGCGCTGCGGTATGTAGTGGAGGGCGTTGGATGGTCAGGGAAAAAGCGTATGTGCAGTGCAGGTATACAACACTGGATTATCTCTCTCTCTACATACGCGCGCGCGTTTGGAGACCTGCATCCGTACGTGCCTACTACGCCACCCGAAAGATGCATGCTCCCGCCGTGCCAAGTTCAAAGAAAACAAAATGGTCCAGCTCAGAAACAAGCCGCGTCTTTCGTCGGTGCCTACAATACGCGGCTCGATGGACGATCGATCTTCTCTTTTTCTATTTTTTTCTTGCCACGCTGGACGTACATCTGCTCTGATCGATCTTCTCTTTTTCTTTTCCTCCACAGTCTAGATGCAATTCTTTTCCTGGCGATGCAAGAGAATACAATCACTCTGCTAGGTACGGCCGGGCTAGTTCTCAGCCTCATGCCATTCCTCTCCTCCGTCGGCCGGCTACTCCATCTATGCATCTCCTCACCCTGGGATCCATCTTCTCCTAAGAAAAAAAAATGAGGACGTACAGACTAGATCACTAGCTTGTCGACACCACAGCTCCACCATGCGCAAACAAGAACATGTAAAGGAAGAGGGGCGGACTGGTTAGATTAATTACCTGCCATGATGGGTCGACCTCCATGCCATTGCCATTTCCTAGCCTCGCCTCGCCAGAGTCCAAAGTCACAAGTCACGTGCACATCCGCACGCGGCTCGTGGCCATGCCTTTCTATTTATAGGCTAGAGCTAAACCACAGAGAGATGCGGAAGGAGCTCTGCGTCCATTGTTACGTGGAGACACACAGCGACGGATCATGGATGGATGGACGGCTGAGATAAAAACTCTCCCGGATTGCTGACATGGACGCGCTCTTAATTATCTTCCAAGCGGGAGCGGCCAGGCGCTGCATGCGATGCGCCGTTTATTAAGGCAACCAATCAATTGCGACACTCCTTTCTGGCGTGCACGATATATTAGGCTCTCTTAAATGCCCCTAAATCATAGGGTGAGGAGAATGAGCTAGGTTCCGGCATCGGTCCCCACCGGATCGTTTCTGCTCGTCACTGCAAGCAAGCAAGCAGCGTACGAATTAGCAAAGAAGACCGTCGACCAAGGTGGATCGCCAGTGATCGAGATATCGAACGCTGCACATACGTAGCAGTAGCACACTATGACACTAGTGCTTACCTTGGTAGCCTAGCAGGCCAAGTTTCGTGACCAGGCGGGCTAGCCTGGCGGTGTAGCCTCCGAGGGCGAGCACGCGGGTGAACGTCGGGAACATCCCTGGAACCAGAGGGTCATGGAGCTGGTGGTGTGCCATGGCCGCCGGCCGCCGCGCGCTTGTCGTGCGTGCGTTCAGAGCGGCGCCTTGCGCGCTAGGGCTGCGAGAGACGACGCATGCAGGAGTCTGTATGTTTAGATGGATTGGCGGCAAGAGATAAGGGGCAGTTGGTCTTGTTTAATTTCTGGCGTTGGTAAAAGGTTGTTACATTGGTTTGTTTGTTAAACAAGTCCTTCCTCGTTTAAATTGGTTCAAGCGTTTAAATCTGTGCTCTGGATCGCATTTCCCCGTCGTTCGCGTACAGGTCGGTTGCCGAAGAAATCGCGCCGCGATGGCGCAACCCATGTAACAACGCTAGGACTTCGCCTTCTAGAAGGCGGGACGTCATGTACTGCATCATCGTCGGGTCTAGATGTAAGAGAATTTTTTTTTGCCAATTACTTTTCACTACTAGGAAAATGGGCATCAGTGGCGCACCATTTTGGGAATCAGTGGCGCACCATGGTGCGCCACTACTATTGCGCCACTGATTCCCTGGAAAATCAGTGGCGCACCACTTTGGTGCGCCACTGATTCTCCAGGGAATCAATGGCGCACCAAAGTGATGCGCCACTGATTCCCCAAAGGTGCGCCACTGATTCTCTGGGGAATCAGTGGCGCATGACTTTGGTGCGCCACTGATTCTCTAGAGTATGCATGCACTTTAGGGAATCAGTGGCGCACCACACTGATGCGCCACTGATGCTCTGCGCCACTGATTCCTTTTGATGCGCCACTGATTCTTACGTACGTTACAGAGTTTTGTTTCTACGCGTATTTATACCGTTCGAATAACATATTGCAATGCAGTATAAATAGACATAGCTGATCGTTGTCACAATATTCTTCATCATCACAATATTAATTTATATATTTCACACAAAACAATATTAATTTGTTTATTTCACCTCCGTACACGTATATAAATTTCTGATGGATTTAACTCTAGTTAATACATTATCAATACCCCAAAAAAACGTGCACATTTCAGGTTTCATTTAGGGACAAACACCAAGTAATGAGCTACTAAGAACAAGCACCAAATTTGAATGCTCACAAGTCTGCCCATATAAGCAAGTACTAGAAGAACAAGTACTCAACTATTACAGTATGACTCGGACAGGATATTCTCAACACTTAAATTTTCTTGTCATTAAAGTGATACCATTTTTTTTAACACAACCTTCTAGGTACTTGCACAAGGATATATTTCTTGTGGTATGTAATCATTTCTATAATGGCAAAGCCTAGTTGATTCCCATTAGCATTACACTGATTACTCAAGGGCCCAAGAATTGCAACTCAGAGTGAGTGGTTCCGACCAACTACATGTTTGGAAGGGTATTTTGACAATTCTTGCAACCTTTTTTATATGGTCCAGAGAACATGCTTCTAGCACGTTGGTCGCACTTCTTACAGAATGTGAAAAAACTGAAAATAACGAATAGAATAATGGTGCACTGATTGTTGCAGTATGATTGTGACATGAAATCGTTCATGTAACCCAACCTACTAAAAGAGCACTATACTTTTATTTCACCTAATTGCTTCCCAATTGCAAGACGATAGGGCACTGAAAAGAGGGCAGAAACTATGATTTGCATGGTCTAAACATCAGCTTCTGCTGTGTTGGCCTGATGTCCAAAATTCATACAAAAGGTACATGATATTTACAAGTTTCAGGTTGCGTGCACATCAGCAAGCAACAGAGCACGTTGAGTACTTCCTTAACTAGCACACTGAATAAATAATAGCAGTGATCCGATTAAATCAAACATTACTTGGCAACATCAGTACAAGACCTAGAAATGTTAATCTAGTTACCTAATCTAGGTTACTGAACAAGCAGGGGAGCTTAGGGACAGACAATGGTAACTTCATTTAATAAACTTGTACAGGTAGACAAAGATTAGACTTTGAATTCTACTACTAGAAGATTCAGGTCGCATCTGTTTCAGTTAAAAAAGATTACCATTCACATCTAGGAATTCAGAGATGGATGACCCATAATACATGAAGCTATGTTTCGCTTGGACACTGCCATACTACCACGTTCATGTATTAATGTACCAAACTGGGTAACTTCAGTTAGTTAACTTGTACAGACATATCAAGAGTTTAGTTGGAATTAGAAACTTAACACCAACAGGATGTGGGTAGCTCATGGACCGCCGAGAAGCCATCCTTCATCACCTGTGTGTATGGCAGAGACCTCATTAATTTAGCATCAGAAATCCCGCGTCGGACCTGCGATGAATGCAACATTCCTAATGACTGCTGCCAAAATCCAAAATCCAGAAGCCCCCAAATGGTATGGGACTGAAACTTTCAAAGAATTAATTCCTAAAAGTACAATCTGAATTAATGAGGTTCCCAGGGCACCACTTTCCATCCCCAAACTAGATGAGTAGTCTTGCAGCAAGTTTCACCGAGCTCCATCTCCAGTGGCAATTCCACCCAAGCGCAAACTTGCTAGCTCCAGGAAACTGCCAATTATCTATCTAACCAGCGAGCTCGGAGAAGAGAATTATATGTGACCCCATTTCGTGCACCAGTAGGCTTTTTACCTTGAGCACGACCTCCATGGCGTCTGAGATGAACCCGAACCATCCTCCGCTCTTCTGCACCGCCTGCTCCACGTCCCCTGCCGCGGCTCCCGCTCCCCCGGTTCCCGCGCCGACCGCGGCGTCGGCGAGCGTGTAGAGCGCGGCCTGGGCGAGCTCGAGCTCCGCATGGAGTCCCCCCATGAAGTCCAGCCCGGGGAGGCTCGCCCTCACTCTGCTCCCCGCCGCGTGGTGGCACCCACATCGGCTGAGCGACGGGAGCGCCAAGAGCCTCGCAACGGCGAGTGGAGCAGCGAGGTAGAGAGGAGCGCCTTGGCCATCGCGTAGGGCTGGGGTGGGCAAGGGCGGCATCGCTGTTGCTTCTCTCCGATGGCGGCAACGCTGGGGCTTCTCTACGGTGACTGCAGCGGCAGGTGCTCACGGGATCGAGTGGAAGAAAAGATAGAAGGGGATCGAGTGGAAGAAGATCTAGAAGGGGATCGAGTGGACTCCCAATAGAACGAGTCCGTGGCGCACCGCACGTAGCGAGTCCGTGGCGCATGAGGGACAGATGCGCCACGCATATGAACTCAGTTTCTTCACAACATGCACAAGCATACATGCACGCGAAATACATGGTGGCAGGTATCAGCGGCGCACCGCCTAGTGGTGCGCCACTGATTCTAATGGGCAGGCATGGTACATAGAATCAGTGGCGCACCACTAGACGGTGCGCCGCTAATGCTATGGAGCATTAGTGGCGCACCGACTAGTGGTGCGCCACTGATTCTATTGCATATACATGGGTGCCAGGTATTAGTGGCGCACCCGTATGCGGTGCGCCACTGATGCTAGGACAATCAGTGGCGCACGGGTACATGGTGCGCCACTGATGCCTGGACATGTTTTCTTCCAACCGCATCAGTGGCGCACGGTTACATGGTGCGCCACTGATGCTAAGTCACCTATAGCCATTTTTCTAGTAGTGTTTCTTAAAACAGTAGTGGCACCAGAAGGACCCACAACCACAAGAAGGGTACATGGCACAATTTGCAACCAAGGGCGGAGCTCGGCTTAGGTCAAGGTAGGGCGGCCGTTATTTTTTCCCCAACATTATTATGGCTTCTTTGACTAAGATTTGGTACTCCTTTTGTGTTATTTGTTGCTGGCGTTTTCACTTCGTTATTTGATCGTTGGAAAGAAAATATTGGAATAGAACCAATATTCGCCAGCAGCTGACGCCTGGTCAACAAATTTTGGTTGAAAACTCGTTCATTCCTCATCTTCCAGAGTGCTAGCAAGCAGCCTGCCAGGCAAATCGTCCACGTCCTGGAATTTACGTGCTGCTCTACCTGTTGGCAGAAAGTTGTGATAGAGTTGGAAACACTGGCGGCATCAGTTAGCTCTAGGTTATCCCAGACTCAGTTGCAGTATTTGCAGTGAAAAGCTATATGGTCGATTGACTCCCGGGTCTGCACACCAAATTTTCTTCACCATATTGTCCTTTGTGTTAAGTCTCCCCTTGTGAGCCAGCCAAAGGAAAAACCTGTGGCTTGGAGGGATCGGTGTTTGTCGGACCTGTGCTCCAGACTGGTACACGCGCGGCGTCGCGCAGTCAGACTGGTTAGACTCGGTAGTCAAACACGTTGATACGGAACGGAAGCATGCGCGCTGCGGTATGTAGTGGAGGGCGTTGGATGGTCAGGGAAAAAGCGTATGTGCAGTGCAGGTATACAACACTGGATTATCTCTCTCTCTACATACGCGCGCGCGTTTGGAGACCTGCATCCGTACGTGCCTACTACGCCACCCGAAAGATGCATGCGCCCGCCGTGCCAAGGTCAAAGAAAACAAAATGGTCCAGCTCAGAAACAAGCCGCGTCTTTCGTCGGTGCCTACAATACGCGGCTCGATGGACGATCGATCTTCTCTTTTTCTATTTTTTTCTTGCCACGCTGCACGTACATCTGCTCTGATCGATCTTCTCTTTTTCTTTTCCTCCACAGTCTAGATGCAATTCTTTTCCTGGCGATGCAAGAGAACACAATCACTCTGCTAGGTACGGCCGGGCTAGTTCTCAGCCTCATGCCATTCCTCTCCTCCGTCGGCCGGCTACTCCATCTATGCATCTCCTCACCTTGGGATCCATCTTCTCCTAAGAAAAAAAAAATGAGGACGTACATACTAGATCACTAGCTTGTCGAGACCACAGCTCCACCATGCGCAAACAAGAACATGTAAAGGAAGAGGGGCGGACTGGTTAGATTAATTACCTGCCATGATGGGTCGACCTCCATGCCATTGCCATTGCCTAGCCTCGCCTCGCCAGAGTCCAAAGTCACAAGTGACGTGCACATCCGCACGCGGCTCGTGGCCATGCCTTTCTATTTATAGGCTAGAGGTAAACCACAGAGAGATGCGGAAGGAGCTCTGCATCCATTGTTACGTGGAGACACACAGCGACGGATCATGGATGGATGGACGGCTGAGATAAAAACTCTCCCGGATTGCTGACATGGACGCGCTCTTAATTATCTTCCAAGCGAGAGCGGTCAGGCGCTGCATGCGATGCGCCGTTAATTAAGGCAACCAATCAATTGCGACACTCCTTTCTGGCGTGCACGATATATTAGGCTCTCTTAAATGCCCCTAAATCATAGGGTGAGGAGAATGAGCTAGGTTCCGGCATCGGTCCACACCGGATCGTTTCTGCTCGTCACTGCAAGCAAGCAAGCAGCGTACGAATTAGCAAAGAAGACCGTCGACCAAGGTGGATCGCCAGTGATCGAGATATCGAACGCTGCACGTACGTAGCAGTAGCACACTATGACACCAGTGCTTACCTTGGTAGCCTAGCAGGCCAAGTTTCGTGACCAGGCGGGCTAGCCTGGTGGTGTAGCCTCCGAGGGCGAGCACGCGGGTGAACGTCGGGAACATCCCTGGAACCAGAGGGTCATGGAGCTGGTGGTGTGCCATGGCCTCCGACCGCCGCGCGCTTGTCGTGCGTGCGTGCAGAGCGGCGCCTTGCGCGCTAGGGCTGCGAGAGACGACGCATGCAGGAGTCCGTATGTTTAGATGGATTGGCGGCAAGAGATAAGGGGCAGTTGGTCTTGTTTAATTTCTAGAGTTGGCAAAAGGTTGTTACATTGGTTTGTTTGTTAAACAAGTCCTTCCTCGTTTAAATTGGTTCAAGCGTTTAAATCTGTGCTCTGGATCGCATTTCCCCGTCGTTCGCGTACAGGTCGGTTGCCGAAGAAATCGCGCAGCCCATGGCGCAACCCATGCAACAACGCTAGGACTTCGCCTTCTAGAAGGCGGGACGTCACGTACTGCATCATCGTCGGGTCTAGATGTAAGAGAATTTTTTTTTGCCAATTACTTTTCTTAAAACAGTAGTGGCACCAGAAGAACCCACAACCACAAGAAGGGTACATGGCACAATTTGCAACCAAGGGCGGAGCTCGGCTTAGGTCAAGGTAGGGCGGACGTTATTTTTTCCCCAACATTATTATGGCTTCTTTGACTAAGATTTGGTACTCCTTTTGTGTTATTTGTTGCTCGCGTTTTCACTTCGTTATTTGATCGTTGGAAAGAAAATATTCTAATAGAACCAATATTCGCCAGCAGCTGACGCCTGGTCAACAAATTTTGGTTGAAAACTCGTTCATTCCTCATCTTCCAGAGTGCTAGCAAGCAGTCTGCCAGGCAAATCGTCCACGTCCTGGAATTTATGTGCTGCTCTACCTGTTGGCAGAAAGTTGTGATAGAGTTGGAAACACTGGCGACATCAGTTAGCTCTAGCTTATCCTAGACTCAGTTGCAGTATTTGCAGTGAAAAGCTATATGGTCGATTGACTCCCGGGTCTGCACACCAAATTTTCTTCACCATATTGTCCTTTGTGTTCAGTCTCCCCTTGTAAGCCAGCCAAAGGAAAGACCTGTGGCTTGGAGGGATCGGTGTTTGTCGGACCTGTGCTCCAGACTGTTACGCGCGCGGCGTCGCGCAGTCAGACTGGCTAGACTCGGCAATCAAACACGTTGATACGGAACGGAAGCATGCGCGCTGCGGTATGTAGTGGAGGGCGTTGGATGGTCAGGGAAAAAAGCGTACGTGCAGTACAGTTATACAACACTGGATTATCTCTCTCTACATACGCGCGCGCGCGTTTGGAGACCAGCATCCGTACGTGTCTACTACGCCACCCGAAAGATGCATGCGCCCGCCGTGCCAAGGTCAAAGAAAACAAAATGGTCTAGCTCAGAAACAAGCCGCGTCTTTCGTCGGTGCCTATAATACACGGCTCGATGGACGATCGATCTTCTCTTTTTCTATTTTTTTTCTTGCCACGCTGGACGTACATTTGCTCTGATCGATCTTCTCTTTTTCTTTTCCTCCACAGTCTAGATGCAATTCTTTTCCTGGCGATGCAGGAGAACACAATCACTCTGCTAGGTACGGCCGGGCTAGTTCTCAGCCTCATGCCGTTCCTCTCCTCCACCGGCCGGCCACTCCATCCATGCATCTCCTCACCCTGGGATCCATCTTCTCCTAAGAAAAACAAAATGAGGACGTACAGGCTAAATCACTAGCTTGTCGACACCACAGCTCCACCATGCGCAAACAAGAACATGTAAAGGAAGAGGGGCGGACTGGTTAGATTAATTACCTGCCATGATGGGTCGACCTCCATGCCATTGCCATTGCCTATCCTCGCCTCGCCAAAGTCCAAAGTCACAAGTCACGTGCACATCCGCGCGCGGCTCGTGGCCATGCCTTTCTATTTATAGGCTAGAGGTAAACCACAGAGAGATGCGGAAGGAGCTCTGCATCCATTGTTACGAGGAGATATAAAGCGACGGATCATGGATGGATGGACGGCTGAGATAAAAACTCTCCCGGATTGCTGACATGGATGCGCACTTAATTATCTTCCAAGCGGGAGCGGCCAGGCGCTCCATGCGATGCGCCGGTAATTAAGTCAACCAATCAATTGCGACACTCCTTTCTGGCGTGCACGATATATTAGGCACTCTTAAATGCCCCTAAATCATAGGATGAGGAGAATGAGCTAGGTTCCGGCATCGGTCCCCACCGGATCGTTTCTGCTCGTCACTGCAAGCAAACAAGCAGCGTACAAATTAGCAAAGAAGACTGACGACCAAGGTGGATCGCTAGTGATCGAGATATCGAACGCTGCACGTACGTAGCAGTAGCACACTATGACACCAGTGCTTACCTTGGTAGCCTAGCAGGCCAAGGTTCGTGACCAGGCGGGCTAGCCTGGCGGTGTCGCCTCCGAGGGCGAGCACGCAGGTGAGCGTCGGGAACATCCCTGGAACCAGAGGGTCATGGAGCTGGTGGTGTGCCATGGCCGCCGGCCGCCGCGCGCTTGTCGTGCGTGCGTGCAGAGCAGCGCCTTGCGCGCTAGGGCTGCGAGAGACGATGCATGCAGGAATCCGTATGTTTAGATGGATTGGCGGCAAGAGATGAGGGGCAGTTGGTCTTGTTTAATTTCTGGCGTTGGCAAAAGGTTGTTACATTGGTTTTGTTTGTTAAACAAGTCCTTCCTCGTTTAAATTGGTTCAAGCGTTTAAATCTGTGCTCTGGATCGCATTTCCGTGTGTTCGCGTACAGGTCGGTTGCCGAAGAAATCGCGCCGCGATGGCGCAACCCATGCAACAACGCTAGGACTTCGCCTTCTAGAAGGCGTGACGTCATGTACTGCATCATCGTCTGGTCTAGATGTAAGAGATTTTTTTTTTGCAAATTACTTTTCTTAAAACAGTAGTGGTACCAAAAGGACCCACAACCACAAGAAGGGTACATGGCACAATTTGCAACCAAGGGCGGAGCTCGGCTTAGGTCAAGGTAGGGCGGCCGTTATTTTTTTCCCAACATTATTATGACTTCTTTGACTAAGATTTGGTAGTCCTTTTGTGTTATTTGTTGCTGGCGTTTTCACTTCGTTATTTGATCGTTGGAAAGAAAATATTGGAATAGAACCGTTTCTTGATGGTATTTTACCGCTACTCTAGATATGAACCTCCTCTTTTATTTCCTCTCTTCTTGACTTTAATTTGGATGGAATATAAGTATAAATGAGCTTATCGCAACAAACAATAAGCAAATCTGAACTAGATAGTCAAAATATTTTTTAAAACACATATCGTATTCTTTTCTTTCGCTGTACACCATCGAGCCCCCTAACCATTCAAAAACAACAGATATATTATTACTACTTGCCAAATAACTTGAACCAATCCTCTTAATCTCTTCATTCACTCCTTTTTACAATGCCAGACGGCCAAAACAAATAACGCACATAGCTGTAAGTGTGCGTCACATATCCTCCTGCTCGAAACAAAAGGACCACACAGCCACGGGCTTCAACAAGAGACAACCCACACACCAATAGATGGAATGATCCAACCTCGGCTAGAATCCTCTCCTGCATGGCTGCTCACAGCCTAGGATCACCGGTTGTCCAGGCAGACCGCTTCATCGCTTGTACACCTGGAACTCGTCGTCTCAGAAGAAGGCTCAATCACTGTCAGCTTCTTGTCCAGCTCGTGTACCTTCTTCAGCTCATCCCGCCGTCAGGCAGCATCTGCACCAGCAAAACCAGTCAACTCCATCACAAGATAAATGTAAGCTAATAATACAGACTTGCAAATGTGCAAGGAAAAGCAATTCACTGTTGCACAACCCATAAACAGGAGCAAGCATGAACCCTAGATAGATTTTTGCAAACACTAGGATACCGCGACCAATATTTTTCTAGGTAATCACAAGAGTGAACTGCAAACACAAGAGTTCCAGAACTGGGTAATCACACGATCCTAGATTGACAAGACCCTACTTGGCCCATGTTAGCGCTACTGCTAGTATAGCTGGCTGCAGCAACAAAATTGAACAAAAGGAGAGTTTATGTATTTAGCATGTACCAAATCTTATTATCCATAATAAACTGATCGTAGAACTTCACATAGTAATCCCCCAACAAAGATATTACCAATTTGTTTTTCCCTGTCCTAATTTGCGTATGTACAATGTCAGGTCATGCATAGATCAAGAACACCAAGGAAAAAATCTAAACAATGAGGTATATGTAACTGCCTTAATCGCACTACATAGGGTATGGTCAACCAACAATGCTTGCAAGAAAAAATGCTGGCAGGAAATGAAACTACTGCAGCAAAATAGAAAAAAATAATAACAACACGCTTTAGATGGAATAATATCAAGACAAGACAACCAAGGCAGACGCAAAATTGTCAGGTTTGTTCCAAGATAATTCATCATTTTCATCCAATATTGCTCGGTAGGTCTACAAACATAACATGGATGCAACCATCAAAATCCAAAGAATGAACATGCAGCATCTAAGTCTTAAAGCACATAAAAAATCATCATCTTTTGGAGCTACATCTAGAACTACATCTCTCTGCTCTCTAGGATGAACCTATGATTTGCGACACAAGAAAGTTGCAATATTTTTTACCACCTTCCTACCAGATACATAGCTAGGACCGAAAATGCTAGTAGCCAACAACAGAAGAATAAAACATGGGCTGGTGGTGAGCAAAACATTCATTTCTCACGAGTTTTGTGTGTTCATGACAGAAATAATAAGAGCCATCTGGTCTATTCGAAGGCAACACTTAACTGTGACCCAACAATGCAAAAGGAAAAAAAAAGAAAAGGTACATACATCCTTGGAGGCGAAGACTTGGAGGAGGGTCATGGTGCCGATCAGGTTGTTGTTGTCATAGTATAGTTGCGGTTTCTCCCCGACAGCTTTCAACCTTACAGGGCCTTGAACCTGCACGACAAGAAAACTTGAGAACCAGCATGCCTGATGACCATACGAAAACAAACAAACTCGTGATAAAAACAAATGAACTCCATTCTAGAAATGCTTCCCAGAAGAAAAAAAGATGTAACAAAATAATCAGGTTCCATCTCTGTCTTAGTAACAGGTTTTCGGCAGGCCGTATTTGGCACCCATGGCCAGCACTAGCTAGCTAGGCATGCACATAACCATAAGCTATACGTGCACACAACACTTGTGCAGCTCCTAAATAGATGCCGAGATCAGAGAAGAATCTCATGTTATAACGAATACCAAGCACATAGCATGTCCGGCTGGCCGCAACCCTCAGAGCAAATCTCCAGGAACATTCCGGGTGTACTTCCCCAGAGTACTGCTGTTCCAAGAATTGCTCTGCTCGTACATGACCTCTGTGAAAAAACGGGAGAATAATAAATAGCAACATCTATCAAGCATCATTACTCACATCTCCCAAATTCTAGCTCTATTCCCATTATCAATTTCTTCCTTACAACATCTATATATATATATATATATAAAAGATTTTCGAAGCTTTCATTGAACCTAGCACGATTTTTCCTAGTAGCGTTGCCACGTCGAGGTGCCGCTCGCTTGCCACTCAGTCTCCGCCTACTTCATCGTCCTCACCAGCAAGACCCACATGGACACAGGCTGCGTTTTTGTGCTCTTCCTAGTATTTCCCTTTTTTTTCAAAAGGCATCAACTGCAGCAACCAAGTACTAGTGAAGACTCTGCAATAGCAATGTGCAAGTCAGAATATTTTGTAACTGAAATGCACAAACCAGCACGGCTTGAAATGTGCAATGTTTCCCAAAATACCACCAAATCAGCTACAACTACAATAAGGATTGGTACTTCGTCAATCAGCTATAGCTACAACCCAATAACATGAAGTTTACAATGTTTTGTAAAAGGATGACTGAAATGCACAACAGGGCAGGGGTTGAAATGTACAGTTTTTTTCCAAAAGGATTAATCAAATAAGAGGAAATAGTTTCATGTGTTAAACAGAAAAAATCATATCAAGTTTCTCTAGGCATGACACATCCAAGTGAAATATCTTAAACATGCAGTACTATCCTGAGTTATGAAAAACTCTAGTAATCTAGCATAATGATAACATAACGCTTTTCACATGTAGTAAAATATACTGATCAAAGATGATCAAACTATCCAGATTTTTTACACTAGAAGTTTGGAACCATAGAACACTTGAGCTAGGATGGATTGAAAGAAAAAAGGAAGCAACTTTTCTCTTGTTTTTCACAAAAGTAGCAACAACTGGAAGTCTAGAATGGGTAATGGATTAAATAGCAAGAGTCAGGTATGTTTGCTTCTGAGAGTTGCGCCATATATAGTAGAACATTATATACAACGCACACAAAAAACCCATGGATGATCTTCAGCAAATAAACGAAAGAAGAATGATGTTGCTTTAGAACTCCGTTATGCATATGATCCATGAAATTCATGCAAACCATTTGTATGTGAGATAAATCTTAACTGGGACCTAGTCTGTTGGTGGAGACTACTAAGGTCCATCTAACATAGCAAATGATATGTTAAAGGTGATAAATGATTCATGACAATAAAAAGACAAGGTACCAAGGAAATATATTGGCAATCAATGATATTTACCGCCGAATACACACACATGCAATGGATATAAATCATATGCAGCATGTCAACAGATCTCAAGATTCATTTTTTTACATCAACAAAATCTCATCGAGTAATATCGAACAAGTGAGAACCACGATGTACAAAGGCGAAGCACATAATCGCCACAGCTAGATGGTCGTGGTACCACCAACCACATATAAGAGGAAGAAGGGAAACCCAGAAGCTCACCTGAGGACGGTAATTGTCAGTTGTGGCGTGGTGCGTAAGAAATAGTTGAAGATGATGCAGGGGCGAACCAGCAGCTCTAGGTTACACGTCGAGGCCCAGTCTGAGACCACCTACAGGTGATGTGCTCCAGGCCACATCATTGACCCGAGAAACACACACAACCATATGAGATTTAATTCGATGGTTGTGATCTACAACCCCGTGGGAGGCCCAAAAAGGTTGCAACTAGTAATGCCATAGTCAGAACCTGAGATGGAAATAATATAAAAGGTCAATGAGATCACATGCAACACTAGGTAGTTCATATGAGTACTTATATATTAGCACATGTTAATGAATCACAGGGAATCTACAACCTACACAGAAAAGCCAAATGATAATAGGTGCAATTTTCGTAGATGATTAATGCTCACTAGGAAAGAATAGAAGCAGATGCAGTAGAGGCCCATCTCACAACACATGAGTCTATGTATAGCATCCACTACTAGTTTTCTAGGCACCGACACTAGTAGGGAAACCCTCTTCTGTGGCGCACCAAAATCCTATTCTGTGGCGCACCCTGGGGCCACAGGGGTGCGCCACAGAACACACGCCACAAAAATAATTTCTGTGGCGCACCCAGCTCGTGCGCCACAGAAATAGTGGATTCTGTGGCGCACCTATCCCATGCGCCACAGAAATAGTCTATTCTGTGACGCATCCCCAACTGGTGCGCCACAGAAGAAGGTGCGCCACAGAATTGTCCAACGGTGCGCCACAGAAACATCTGCAGTATTTCGAAATTTAAATTGTTTCTGCTGTATACAGTTTGAATATACAGGAATTATACAGGAATTATTCACAGCAGTGATATTTGACAACATATAACATATTACTGATATTTGACAAAGTTACTTAATCACAATAGTGATACATAGTGCAAAGTATCGAATTTGTCTCAAAGTGATCACATAGTTACTCGAGTTGTCAAACACATCATCGAACAATAATTGTCACCACATAGTTACTCGAGTTGTCAAGTTACAAATGCCTAAGCTAAGATGAAATAGACTACAAGCACGGCGACGATGGAGAGCAAGAATGGTAGCTTGATGGAGGTCTTCATCTTGTTCTTCTGTTTCGACTGGTGGTCCCTCCACTTCGCAACCGCCTCGTGTCTAGTCTCGTATCCTTTATAGCAGTTACCGCTGAACTTGTCGACCTGTGCTTTGCAGTCCTTCCACTCGTCATAGACTCCTGGAACCCGACCCTCGAACACCACGTAGTACGTCATCTATATAGATAGACACAAAGCATATTAGTAAGTATAAAGAAAAAACAACTAAGTCATATATGTCCACTCGTTTTTCATCTAAGATACTCTCTTTTTTGCAAGAATGATAATTGATTTTCCTGTCAGCCAAATTTTAGCAAGATATTTGATAACACTGTAGAATAAGTGTTTTCAAGAGCAACACAGTGGGAGTTGTACATTGTGATAGTGATGTATATTTTTTCCGGCCTACATACATTCCAAAAAGATACTGGACTAATTTACCGCAGCAACGCGCGGGGCATCATCTAGTTAAGTTTAGAGCTAACTAATAGTAGCTAGCTAGGCCTAAGTTTAGGGCAAACTAATAGTAGCTAGCTAGGCCTAAGTTTAGAGCTAAACTAATATAGTAGCTAGGCTTATATAAGTTAAGCAAATTTTGTTAAACAAACTAATAGTAGCTAGCTACGCACACCTCGATCAACGATACCTCAACTGGAGCGGCGCCGGAAACGGCTTATATAGGTCCTTGGTCATCCACGTCCTACGATCAGCCTGCCGCTCTAGGCGTTCCTGGATATCCCTCTGGCATAACCCTATGGGTTGGTGCAAGGACCCTCCCTTTTGTTGACATCTTCAATGATTATCTCCGACAACTTGACTTTGATGCGATGAAAATCTTGTATAAGATCTTCCTGTGAGATTTCCCCCGCCATTTTGTTGGACCAGTCTCGGAGTCTAGAAGGATGATTCAAATTGTTTGCATCGTGGACAATCCCTTTGAGGTGATGGAGGGCATAGAAGGCCTCTTTCGTGCTCCAAGCCGGCTGCTTGATGCAGGGGAACTCGGTCACGTGCCTGAACCCGTATTTGCCAGTACCCGGCCTGATACATTCTTGTTTCTTTTGGAATGTGCCTCCATTTTGGGCGTAGCCATTGATAGCCTCATCGAGAACACCCCTTATTCTGGTGTAGTCTTTCCTCTTCGTCACATTTGACGAGTCGAAGTATTGGGCAAGTGACCACTGTGGGCAAAGCACGACGAGTGTGCAGTATGTGTCCCTGCTCAACACATGCAATTGAATCCAGGATAAGCAATGGATGAAATCTAGAAAAAAAACATTAGCTACGACGGTCGCGAGACTTACTCGGGGAAGACAGGCAAAAGAATGTCCCTCTTGTTCTCACTGTTTCTCAACATGAAGCTCTCGAGGTACTTAACTGCCTTGATCCGTGTACTTGATCCTTCCTCCAGCTGGCTATCACGCATGTAGTAGGGATCCGCTACCATAACATGAGGGGGTAACTCTCGCTGGATCTGCAGCTGAGCATTGAGCGCGTATAGGCGGACCAAGTTATAGTCCAGCCGTCTCGAGTGAAACAGACTGAAGATATCCTCATACGCTTTGAAGAACAGTCCCGCTGGGTCTTCGTTGACGAAGTCCGGGCCCTCTGGCACCTTGACCGTGAACACAGGGTAATTTGGACACTTGTCTTGAAGAAGGAGACCCTCTAGCATCACGATAATGTTCTGCAATGTGAGGATTGGTCCAGTTGCCCCATGTATCTCGTCCGGACCCAGTATCGTCCGGCCCGGGGCTTCTTATTCTTCTTATCGGTCGTCGGGGCGGCGTCGCCGCTACCACCAGCCGACGTGCGGTCAGTGCCACCACCATCGGTGCTCTTATCCTGGTCCTCTTCCTCCAAGTACCCCCAATCAGGGTCCTCCCGGACCTCTTCCTCAATTCTGGTTGCAGCGTGGGCATCCCAGCCCTCTTCCTCGGCACCGGCTTCGGGCACGGACACGTTCTTGGAAGAGCCAGACATGTTTCTGTAATAACATTCAAATTTGAGTTTTTGAGTTGGATTTCAAATTATTCAATATAGACGTGCTTGGATTTCAAATTATTCCTGCTTGTTTTTACTGCATGATGAAATTCTACTCGTCTAATACAGTAAAAAAAATGTAGATTCATGATGAAATTCCTTAGTAAGCACACTGTCTGGGAATTTAAACTGAACTTGAATTGAACACTGCACCCTTTGGCTCTGAGAATATTATGACTGGTGCCTTTGTGGTCATGTTTTTAATTGCTGATGAGGTTATACACTGAACATGTACTACTATATACTGCTTATATTGTTGCGTATTCCAATTTTGCAGACCACGGGATACCATTGTTCTTGTATTAAGATTGTTCAGAAGTATGGTATGATCTCTTTATCTCTTGTGAAGGCATTGTATTTCAGTACCCCTTTCACTCTCTGATATTTCCTTGACGTGATGGCCCCACTTCTCTCAAGTGCATAACTGAGCACTATATGATTGTTAGCATGTTTGATGGGCCACATTAGCATTTTTTTAATTTTAATTTTACTGCAAAGCTCTTGATTCTTCCCATTGATAGTGTTAGCACCTTTTTGTTTGAAGTTAACTGTTAAGCTATTGGTTCTTCCGACTGAGAGTGTGTTACTCTGATTGACTGCTGCTCAGTTTTAGTGCCATTATGGTATATAACCAATGCCGATCTTCAACATGGTTAGGTTGAAATTAATCTTGGTTACTCCAAATTCATGGTTACCAAGCTTTTCTAGTTAAGCCTCTACGAACCTGCATCATACGAGATATTGTTGGTGGCTAGTAGCACTCCCAGCTTGTCATAGTGGTATCCTATCCAGTACCAGCTAAGACCCCTATGTGAAGAAAGTGTGGTTTTAGTTCCACAAATTGCTTGTAAGGAATAACAAGAAAGAGCACTATCAAAGAAGAACTTACATACAGTTCCATGTACAGGATGATCGCAAATGGAGAGAAAATAGTTAGCACAAGTTCCTTGTACAACTATTACTAAATACTGAAATGAACACATCCAGATTTGGAAAATATACCGAGATGGCTATGCAGCCAGGAGTGCTGAAAGCGGCATGCCCTATGTCCGGGCAGGTATCAAGGCTTTTCTTGGCAGCGACGGAGGAGTACGGTAGAAAGTGCGGATGGCAACGTTTGTGATATCAACCTTTAGATCATCCCAAAGCAAGAGGAGCAAGAGGATCCCTCCTCTCGTGCCAATGACTGGTCTTTGAGCAAATTGACGAAGCCTTTGTCCCCCAAGATGGGCCGCGGTGAAAGAATCAACGTGTTGGAGCTTTGTTTCTTGCAAGCAAACTATATGACAGGGGGTAGAGGTGACCAGATGACGAACCACGTCCCGTCAAACAGGGCCATTTATACCCATGGGGTTCCAATCTAAAATGCTGAAATCAGTGTCTAACATAGGTAGCATAACACATCAGTAGCAGCCAGAACAAGCTGCAAATAGGCATCAGTCCACACCAAAACCTTGCCAGGGCGAGAGGCAGTAGCCTACAGCGGCTACAAACAGGCATACATCTCCAAGACAAACAGGAATCTAGATAGTTTTCTAACATCGAGAACTAGCAAACATCTAACAGAAGCAGCAACACAGAAGCAATTAGTTAGGCTTGGCCGTCAGTCGCTGTAGCCAGGTCCCCCGCTTGGTTCACGGCATCAGCGCCTCCATGCTCCACCACCACCAGCGCTTAAATCACATCCTGTCAGTAAGTGGACTTCCGCCTCTGGTTCTCGCTGGCAAAGCAAAGGACGTGGGATTATGGGGGATTCCCCTGGTCGACAAGTTTTCAGCTGTGTGGCATTTTCCAGAGGCGGCGAGCCAAGCAAAGATGTGGGCATTTGACAGGCGTATGCACGACGAGCAGCCGAGCAGGTGCAGTTCTGAATCAGCACCTGGTCGGTCACCAGGTGTTCATATCCATCTGATCGAATCTGGTGTCTCAGGCTGGAGCTGAACAGATCTAGTCATGTTCCAAAGGTCTGTAAAACTGTCTAATGGCCTTTGTCGGTTATTGTTATAATGTGCAGATCCGATCGCATGCATATCTTGGAGCTGTTGCATTTTTTCCTTTCCATTTAGTGCCTAAATCCTGCAACGTTATTGGCCTCAGTAGGTTCTTCCTTCTAATTATCTGTTGCAGTGTTGCGACAGTTCAGTTTCTTTTAAAAAATCTTTATGAATAAAAAAAAGCTGTAGAAAGGATCTCTAGCCATCAGACCCTACCCGTCGGCAAGATTACTTGCATGCCAGCCAACTTGTCAAACTAGCTAAAAAGACATAATCTGCAAGTTAGTACTGATCTTTGTAATTGATGGCCTTTTGGACCATGGATCTCACAGGGCTGTTTAAACGAAGGGCAAACATTTGGATTCAGTCTGAGTCTCTCATGCCGAGAAATGTGTAATGTTTGTGATAACGTTTCTCTCGTTTGAAGTTGAGCAAAACAATTGTACTTTTGTTCGAACATTTAACGTCTTGTTTCTTTTCAGAAGAAAGGCCACTAGCAGAGGGCATGGCCCAGAAGCATCAAAGAAGTCATCAAGGCTAAGCAGAGCAGCAAGGGAACAAAGTGCAGTCAATAAGCAAAGTGATCACACAGAGGTATTTGTTTCTTTAATTACCATATTCCTTCACTAAATGTTAACAGAAGATCTATTTGGCAAGCTGTATGACGATGATGATGATACTATTAATATGGATGACTACATTCTAATTCTAAAATGGCATCTTTTCCATTACATCACTATATCTGATGTATAGAAGGGTATGCTTCATTATATTCATGCTCTCCTTTTCCTTCTATAATCTTATCTTATATATATATATTTTTTCTAGCCATACATATATTTAAGGATTTAAGGACAAGTCTCTAACTATATATTTGTAATCTGAAACAAATGAGGCAACTATATAGTTAGCTACTGCCAACAAGACAATGGTGTGGTTTGACTGAAACAAATGAGCTAGTTGCACAATCTGAATTCAGGAGATCTGGCAGTGCATTTTTGTCTTCTTTTCTCTGTATGTGTGTGTGCATTTTTGACTGAAGCAAGCATTATTGGTTGTTGTCAAGTCTAACACAACTAGCTCATGGATAATTCAAAAACCAAAGATGTAAATTGGTTTTGCATCTAGCAGTTACAGTTGAACTGAGCTATTGACCACCAGGAAACTAGAAGTGAAACTACTAAGTATAAAAAAATTCATAGAAAAATTTGGCATGACCTTTGCTAATTTTCCTATGTCTAAGAGTGCCAGAAATTTGCTCGGAAGGAAATGAATCAACTTTCTCGCAAAACTTTGGCATCTCAAAAAGAAAAACCTGCACAAAAACATGTACATTCTCAACTGTGGCCTCTACGGCTGCTGCTGTAACAGGCTTGAGTAAGCTAGCAATACATCACAGTCCAAGGTCGGAAAGTGCATGGTCAACTGATCTCTCTTTCAGAAGACTGAGACATTTCTGGGAAGATAACAGCCACATGTAGAAAACTTGTCGCAATCACCTGCATAATCTAAGCTGCCTGACTACAGAAAACAAAAGGACTGGCAAGCTGCTGCAAGTGCGTATCGATTTCTGTTAAACAAGCTCGAAGCTACGGTCCAAGCCATGCTCAAAAGTAAAAAATGTCCAGATAAAATATGTGATTAGCTTCAGTTAATGTGGACCTCATGACTCACGACTCCGACCAGGAAAAAATATTAGGGAACACACATCATATGGGCCACATTATGGAGCAAGCTTGCCCTGGCTTTGCTGAGCATCAGATGTTTGCATTGAATAAAACCGATAATATGATTTCTCAGGGCAATATACTTGCTCGTGTTCCTTCTCCACCACCATTAGCGTAACAAAATGTTGATAGAAGGACAAAACCGATGGAACACGAGGTTAAGAGTTCATGACTATCACATGGCAATGTGCATTATTAAGCGGATCCAATTCAAAACAAAAGAACACCTAACATGATCCAGTGCCAAGTCCTGGACAATCGATCTGAATTTCGCAAAAAGAAACCAAGAACTGACAAGAAATCGTACTCCTTATAGGGCAACGGGGCGGGGCGAGCAGCGAACTGACCTGGGTGGGCGCGGGGCGAGGAACCTCGGTGGGGCGAACGGCGGTGTCGAGCGGCCGCGGTCGATGAGACGGCAACGGCACGGCTCCTCTCGATCCTAGCTAGGTCACGGCGCGCGCTCCTCCTCCTAGCTAGGTCCTGCACCTCCTCGATGCTCCTTCACCTAGCACCTCCACACGAATTCTCCACGGTGGCGAGGGCGAGGGAGAAGAGAAGGGGATCCAGATCGAGGTTTGTCGTCGCGCGCTTGAGAGAGATGGATGAACTGCGAAATTGGCTAAGTGTGGAAGATGGAGATGGGGGCCACATGTCATTGGCTGAGAGGACGATTCTGTGGCGCACCAAGACCCCATGCGCCACAGAATTGTAAGAATTCTATGGCGCATCCTTTAAGGAGTGCGCCACAGAATTTCCTGGGCCTATTCTGTGGCCACGATGTGCGGGGCCACATGTCATTGAGTCTACGAGATTTCTATGGCGCATGTTTCCAGTGGTGCGCCACAGAATTGGGTCGGTAAATAAATAAAAAACGAAACGCTGTATATGTGACAACTATCTATTACTAACCCAGTTGGTTTAGCTGTGAGGTACTTAAGCCTAATGGCCTGGGTTCGAATCCTGGTTGCCCCACATTTTTTAATATTTTATTTAATTATAAAGAAAGAAAGAATCACATACACATACATACATACATGCACATATATAAAGAATCACATACATACATGCACATATATAAAGAAGTGCTTGTCTGACATACATATATATAGAAAAAAGTGCTTGTCTCACATACACATACACATACACATACACATACACATGCACGTATATACACACAAAAATCTTCTTAATTTGTCTCGATCTGTTCCGATCTAGCTTAATTAGCGTCTTTTTCCTTTTTTGTTGGCGACTGGATACTTTATACCGGCCACCTTGAGATTTCTTCGCGTGAATGGACAACCGTGTGTAGGTAGGGATGTCTTCCTTCTTACTTTACCAGTAGTAGGCATGTCGAAGTGCTTGTCGAACTCCTCCTCGATCTTCGGATCACCGTTCTTGTCGAAGTCTTCCTCGTTGGCGTCTCCTTCCATTCCGATGATGGTCCTCTTGCCCCTCCTCACGACAACACGGCTAGGCCTTGACGGGTCGGTGATGAAGAAGCATTGGTCAACTTGGCTAGCGAGTACCCATGGCTCATTTTTCGCGGATGCGTTCTTCGATTTAGCATCGGGTATAACCATTGTGGTGAAATACCGTCCTTCTTTCTTGACATTCTTGGCCCATCTCACACGGAACATTGGCACCACCGTCTCTCCGCAGTAGTTGAGCTCCCATATCTCCTCGATCTTTCCAAAGTATCTTTCTTCCTCATTAGTCTCGGCATCGCCATATGATAGCATAGTTACTCCTGAGTTTTGATTTTCGCTACTCATGTCCTTGTCCTCGGTGGAGAATCTGTAACCGGAGATGTCGTACCCCTGATAGGTCCTTACGTTCTGCCCGGGGCCCTGTGATAAGATGTATATGAGTTTTTCATCTTCCGTAGAAGGCATTTTTCTCCATGCTTCAATCAGTTGACTTTGCTTGAACCAACGCGTGAAGCCGGAGTTGTGCTCTTTGGTTACGTCTCCCATCTTCCTCGGCCCGCCCATTTCAATATAATTCTGATTGATTAAGCTTTTGTGCTCTTCCACGAAAGGCTCGATCAACTTTAAGTGTTGTAGCGCGACCCGGTGAGCCCTATCAAAGTCGTCGCGTCGTTTTTGAATGCCGACATGGACGTCGCGGCAGCCCTCGCGGTGACCGACTCCATTGAGTCTGCCAAGGTGCGTCCTGGTGGACAAACCGACATCCTGATCGTCTTCGGTGCTTAGGTAATTGCCGCAGAAAGAGATGCACTCGTTGGTTAGAAATCCTTTGGCCATGCTTGCGTCTGGACGGGCCCTATTGCGAATGTATCCTTTCAGGACACCATTCTGCCTTTCCATCGGCATCATGTAGTGCAGAAACGTCGGGCCGAGATGCCTGATGTCATCAACGACATGGAGAAGGAGATGTACACATATATCACAGAATGCCGGCGGGAAGTAAATCTCGAGCTCGCATAGTATCACCACGATCTCATCCTGTAGCATCTTGAGCTGCCTCACGCCGATCGATTTCCGGGTGATAACATCGAAAAAGTTGCAAAGGCCAAACAACGTATCACGGACATGCTCGTCCATTATCCCTCGGATCGCAACAGGAAGTATCTGCGTCATGAGCACATGACAATAGTGAGACTTCATCCCGGTGAACCTCTTCTTCGCTAAGTCCAGATATCTGCTTATACTCCCTGAGTATCCGTGAGGAATTTTGACTTCTACGAGGCACCTGAAAAACTGCTCAAGCTCCGGCGGACTCAATGTGAAGCAGGCAGCGGGAAGCACCACGGTGTTCTTCTTAGCCTTTTTGCGGGGAGGACGTTGAGTCCCTTCCGTCTTATCCTCATCGTCATCATCATCATCACTATCAGCGGGGACCTGTAGATTTTTCCTAATGCCAAAATGTTTTAGATCGTATCTTGCTTTCGGCCCATCCTTGGACTTCTCCGAATTGCAAATAGTGCCAAGCAGACTCTCCGTAACGTTCTTCGTAATGTGCATCACATCAAGGCTATGAGGCGCGTGGAGGACCGGCCAGTACTCCAAGTCGTGGAAAACAGACCTCGCTTTCCATACACCCAGCAGCGGCTCTGGCTTGGGTCGTTTCTTTCCCGGCGAAGGGCACTCGTCCCAATTTTTCAGAAGCTCGTCAATTTCTTCGCCGCTCCTAGTGCGCGGGGCTCCATCGGGCTCGTCTTTACCATTGAACAACTCACCGCGTTTTCTCCACGGGTGATCCAGGCGAAGCCACCTTCGAGCCCCTGGGTACACGGTTTTCGAAGACCCAGGATCCCTTGGTAGCTGGAGATGCGGGGTCCCGTCCATGCACTTCACGCAGCCGCAGAATCCGTGGCCGACCTGGGCAGATACATACGCGTAACCAGGATAGTCTGTGACCGTCGTCAGCAACGCGGCTCTCATATGGAAATAATCTCTAGTGTACGCGTCCCACGTACGGGGTGGCGTCTTCCACAACGTGTCTAACTCGTCTTTCAGCAGCCCGAGATACAAATGCATGTCGACACCTGGTTGTTTTGGCCCCTGGATGAGAATACTCAAGTGTATGTACTTTTGCTTGGTGCACAGCCACGGGGGTAGGTTGTAAGGCCATACAAACACGGGCCAGCTGCTATGTGTGCTACTCTGGTTGCCGAACGGATTGAGTCCATCGGTGCTCATACCCAGCCTGACGTTCCTCGCGTCGCCCCCAAAACTCGGGAAAGCTATGTCCAATGCTTCCCACTGGGCAGCGTCTGCAGGATGTGTCATGATATAGCCCTTCTCCGGATCTTCTTCCGGCTTCTCCCTTCACTACAACGGAATCACTCTATTGCAACGAAACTAGTCGTTGTAAAAAGTGACTTATCGTCGCAATAGGGTTCTGTTGCACCGAAATAGGGTTCGTTGGGAGGCATCGCGAAAACCTCCGTGGTAGAAGGCTGTCTCCCCGCACTTAGAATCGTCGCTAAAAAATAATCCAGTTGCAACCATTTCCTAGGCCAATTGCCACGCACGTTTCCGTCGCGTCTCGCACATAACGCAACGTACATATTTCGTTGGTACACCTCTAGTGCAACAAATACCCAAACGTGGCGAGTGACCAATGTGGGACGGCGAGTGTTCCGTTGCGCTTGTTCTTTCGTTGCAAAAGTCGAGTTTATTTGCCACGTCCAATTGTGTGGCAAAAAACTATGGCAACAAACATTATACGCGTGGGAACAACGTTTTGCCACACACAATCAATCGTGGTAAGATGATTTTGAAATAGTAATCGCTACGGCCTTCATATTAGTAGCCATAAGCAATCGCGACAATTTCAACTATTCGTGGCGCCATTCAATTTCTACAAATTTTAGTTTCGTGGCGAGATGTAGTATTCGCAACATCCACATTTTATGTTGCTACAAGCAACTGCGACAATAACAACTTTTCGTGGCGCCATTGTATTTCGACAAATTTTATTTTCGTGGCGAGATGTAGTATTCGCAACATCCACATTTTATGTTGCTAGAAGCAACTGCGGCAATAACAACTTTTCGTGGCGCCATTGTATTTTGACAAATTTTATTTTCGTGGCGACATATACAATTTGCAACGTACAAATTTTAGTAGCTAGAAATAACTGCGACAACTTCAACTATTCGTTGCGCCTTTCTATTTCTACAAATTTTAGTTTCGTGGCGAGATGTAGTACTATTCGCAACGTACAAATTTTAGTAGCTAGAAACAACTGCGACAACTTCAACTATTCGTTGCGCCTTTCTATTTCTACAAAATTTAGTTTCGTGGCGAGAAGTATGGGAATTCTGTATTGCAACGAACATAGTTTGGTGGCGTGAATGAAATATCGCAACAAAGTTAGTTTGGTGGAGAAAAAATATTGCGACGATGTCTCCCTCATGGTGGTGAGAGTCTATTTCAACAAAACACTTTGTTGTGGCGACTGAGGCTTCACGCAACACTACAATTATCGTGGTAAACTACCTATTGCCACGTTATAGAAAAAAAAAATAAAAAAAAATAAGGAAACAAAAAATACGGGCATTGAATTAAAATGTTCAAAAGGGTACGTAAAATATGTTTATTTACACAAAATAATAGTTCTCATAGATATTTTTAATATATACAAATGAAATTCTCGTACAACATGGATCAAATCAAGATAAAATCAAACTGAAATATCCAGTGCAGCTATTTGTTTCCATCAGAAGTTTGATTGCCGTCCTGCAATCAATTGTAAAAAAAAAAGGTGTGAGTCTAGTCAGCAATAGCACATGCTGAAACATAAGAACCAGCAGACTATAGTGTATGGATGAAGCAAAAACAGTTGTTGTTTCTCAACGAAGCCACAACCCATAGTGAAACATAAACTGCAGCAAGTATAGGGTGGGTGCAGCAACGCTATAGTGTGGGTGAAGCAAAAACAGAATGTACTAGTACCGAATTGTACAAGATTGTGACTTACATATGACTTAAACATTCGACTTTTCTGTATCGTGCTGTGCGGAGGAACTATTTTCTTAGCAGGACTGTTGGTAAGTGATGGTTGCTGGTTCGACTTCTTAGACGTCTGCAAAAACAAAGTGCACTGTTAGCAACGCAAGTAAACAACTAAATCTTACTAGTTTGCAATTGTATGACTATCATCACCTGAGGTGTAGTCGTCTTCTGCTTTTCCATCTGTGCGGAGAGCTCGTCAAACTTTGCCTGGAACTGTGACTTAAACTGTGCAACCAAGTTATTTTCAAATTCTTTTCTTGAGTTTCTCTCCGCCTCCATCAGTTTTTCCCTTTGAGCAAGCTCTTCCATTAATCTCTTCTCAAGATTTTCTCTCTCAGCGCGCTCTGCATTAATCTTCTCTTCCATGCTTGCACGTTCATCTTGTAACTTCTGTTCTAATGTAGTGACCTTCGTGGTGAGCTGGGAGTTAACTTTTTGGGTCTCTGCCGTAGCCCGAGCTTGCTCCTCTAACAGCAACTTAGACCGCTGAGAACTAGTTTGCACCTGGGCCATGTATCCGAACCCACGAGGCTGCGATGACTTGCATTGAACTTTAGATTTATATGCTTTCTGGAAAATATTGATTCTTTGTTCAGCTGACAATGGAACACCAGTTTCCTCTAATCTGTTTTCAATCTCTTTACATGTTGTTTCCTGATTACGAAAAAAAATCTCAAATTAGATGAAGAAACATCCAAGATGGAGAACAGTAAATATGTTTAGAGTAGCTTCTAAGTCAGTTAACTCACGTAAACATCCTTGGACTCTTCTGTAGTCCATGTTCCATCCTTTGTGTGGGTCAGTCTCCAGAGAGCAATACAGTCTGGCTCTTCTCCAGTTTCCGAATCCCTCTACAAGTAGTGCAACAATTAGATACTACAAACATTAAAGCAAAGTGAACACCGACGCATGCATAGTGAGTAGGCCCATACATTCTCAAAACTGAGTTGAGAGTAGGATTTTGATCCTACTCTGTGTTTTGTCTTCATCTGCGAACGGTTATCCTTGTTCTTTTGGCTGAGTTCCTGCTCATTCAATTACAAAAAAAAACTTGTCAGACAAGCCATTTGATGATAGTATAAAATTCACAAACAGGTAGTATAGAAATAACCAGGAATTTCGGATCAGTGCCAAAGTACTCGATCAACCATTCCCACTCTTCTTTTTGTAAATCTTCTGGGACAACTGGCCTTCTGGCATCATCTATTCTGTATGCCTTGTAAGTGCTGCTGAGGTTTCCTCGCCAGCCTCTGTAGCGTTCTTTTGCAATTTTAAGAATTTTTTCGTGTGTTTCTTCTGTATCTGGCATATCATATCTGTCCTGTAATGCGTAGAACAAACAGATAGACTTAGTTTAGTAGTAGTTCTTTTGCTGCAGTTTAGTACATTAATTATGGACGAAAAAAGCAGACAACACATGTGAGAAAGGTTGTACGCACCAACATATCTGTGATGATCATGCGATGGATGTTAGGGTGAATGTCTGTCCACCTCCTCACTCCAATAATTGGTAACCTTCTTTTCATTGTGATTACCAAGTCATCCTTGAATGAACGGTTGTTCATTCCTACTGGACCACCCAATGTTTCAGAGAAATCAACACCTAGCTTTCCAGCTCCATTGGCATGACGCTTCTTATTGGCTTTCAAACCTTTCACAACACCTCGCCCTTTCTTCTTCGGTATGTCATCACCTACATCCCAAAACACACACAAAGAAACAATTTATTTTGTAGTTGATTGAAAGAAATTAGGACACAGCGGTAAAAAAAATAGCTAGTACCTTCTTGTAGTTGTAGCTTCGGGCGATAGCAGCGTGCATGGGAAGGCCAATCATCAACGGAACACATGTCAGTTTCAGACACATCAGTGTTAGGTTCAGTTCCTGTTTCAGGGTTAACATTTGTACTGAATCAGCAATCGTAGATTTTATCCATTAAAACAAATATTAGACAGAGCTTAAATGTCAAAAATAAATTACCACGTCTACGTTTTCCCTGACTTTTTTTATATTGTAGTATACTTTCAACCCTTGTCATGCAGACAGATCCTTTCTTTATTACTGAAAATGTTAACAATAAATGGACAAAGCATTTGCATTGTGCATAATTCAGAAAGCTGATTAAGAATTAATGAACTTGTGTACCATTCCCAAAGGAGTAATCTGTATCTTCTTCTTCGTTTGAAGCTTGTTCCTCTTCGGTTGCATCCCTAACTGCATGTTTATCAAAATTGTGGATTAGGTAAGGAATGCATAAAATAGTTACCGGGAAAAATATTTATTAAAGTCTGTATTGAAGGAGTTGCGAGTTGGAGATTTGGCATGAAAGTATAACCTGTGAGAGTGATCTGTCGCTTTTTTTCTGGTGGATCCAGTTGCATCATCAAGCAGAGACTCTTTGGTTGCAATATCAACCGCCCTGGCCTTCTCCGTAAACACACACAGGGAGATCTTCTTATCATTAGAGTGTATGCGTTTCAATTGCTCAAAATCACTACCATGGTCTATTGGAACAAGTTTTCCTTTGCCAGGGCCATTATTAAGCCTGCAGTACAGGTAATCACGCGCGCCACTGAAGCCAACCTTTTCAATCAAATTGATGAACTCCATATAGCAGATTTCCTCCGGTTCCATGGCTGCTTCCACAACTTTTTTGTTTTTATCACCTTCCTCATAGAAAAGTCTAACTTTCCAAATGGGTTCGGTCGTCTACAATTAGATAGAAGGAAAAAATGAGAACCCAAATATGCAGTGAGTTAGCAGATCTGAAATAAAAAAATAGTTGCATGGCATTATTCACATAGAAAACCAGATACACATATGATCGACTAGGTGTTCATACACGGATTAACGCTTCAACCAGAGGAAGAACAGAGAATAACAACCAATATCGAGACCATATAAGAGACGGCGAGATCACGGAGATGGACGAGAGAAGCAGATTAGACAGGAAAACCTGAGAGGATTCGCGTTCCATGGAGTCCGATCGAGACATCGACATGTGTAGAGCTCTGAACGTGATGAGGGCGAGATGAGATCTAATCTGCAATGGCGAAAGAGGTGGCCCGCAGATTATGCTATGGCGAAACAGGAGGGGGCATCGTGCACTTCTACATACACTTTAGCGGGAAATTTAAAGTGACTGCTTTTATTTTTTGGTGGGAACACAAAATTTCGCTACACTTGGCGTTTTAGCGGGAGGATTTAATTTTTTTTTGGTGGGACATCGTATTCGAGCAACCACAACGCCTTGTCGACAATATAAGCGCTAATAGAGCAGTTAAACAATGCATGCAATCGCAGGCTGCCTAGAAGGCATATTTTGCATTGAGTTTCAAGACGTCAGGCTCTTAACTATCGAGGGAAAACTAATCGGATTTATTCCCTAGCGCTTACAACGTAGGATTGAAAACATGTGGAAGTCTCGCATGAGTCATGTAATGTCACTGAACAATTATTTCATGCAACTTATTAGCTGCCGCCGCCTTGTTTATTTCTGCAAACTTGAAATTGCCACTGAAAATATAAACAGGACAAGTAATCTTCACTGCAGATGAAGGTTTGGGTGATCAAACCACTGAAGCACATCGCTGATGGCAGTACGATAATTACATACATCCATACGTTCATGATCCGATGAGAATGTCCAAGTTGGCAGACTACGTACTACAACCAGGGCGACACCGCCCGCATCACGATCTTCACGTCCAAGTGGCGGTTACGGGTGCTCCTAAGTGTAATGAGAATAGCTTGCTTTTCATATAAATGCTTGCCCTCAAGGAATTCCCGCCATGCATTCCTGCCAAACATAATGCGGCCGTCCCTGTCCGTGTTGTATGGAACGGTGGTGAACGCCTCTGATGATCCGAGGCATAGCCCAGCATGGCCTGAAGACGGAATGCCAGCACTGTCCGCTATGGACTGAGGTAGTTTCTGGATTTCGAGCGTGTGGATGACATACAAAAAGAAGTAGGTCATAGTAAGGCACACGTTGTAAGCATAAATTGTGTTGAAAAACATAAATAGCATTGGCACCTTACGTACCATCTCATATCTGGCCACATTTGTCCACGTCAAACGAGTCACGTATGGCACTCCAATGTATTCATCTATTGTGGGTAGAAGCTCACGAACGTGGTCCTTCTCATCGTCATCAAGATCAGCTCACTGGGAGAAGATGATGGAAGAGTCGAATGGGTCATCCTCATCCATGGACTGCTGATCCGTGGACTCCTCATCCGTGGACTCCTCAACAGTCCTGGGATCTGGGTCAGTTTCATTGCTTGTAGTAGCGTCGTGGTCGTACAAGTAGTGCCTGCGGCACATGTCGAACTTGAATACCTTGACGGTGAGCAAGGCGTCGCCGTCGTAACTGAAGAGGAGGAACATGCCGCGCTGCAGGAAGTAATATTGGGCGAACTTGTCCCAGCCGTGCCCGAGGAAAATGCGGCCAGCTTCATCGAAAAGCACATCCATGTCCCAGTTCTTGCTACTCGGATCGTCCGCCTCACGCAGCTTAAGTTCACGTGGTTCACGGCCCTTCAGCAACTCCACAAACTTCTTAGGCAGCACCTGCAGCAATATGAAAGTTAAATGGATAGAAAAGAGTGCTTACTAGAAATAAATTTACTGTTTGATGATGGATGAGTACTATAAAAATGTAAACAAGTAGTACCTAGTAATCAGTTATACTAAATCTTAGTTGAGCAATGAGGGTGTTTGCCACATTAATTCAAAAAGATGAACTTTCAGTGGGAGCTGAAATGTACCATATCGAGTGAACATATTCACGTAGAGCAATTGAGCTACTACAACCCATCTACTAGACCTTAATTTGATTCACAAATTTAACTAGCTACAGGATCATAGCTCGGACACTATGTCAGACTAAATAACTGAAGTGGTGGTGTGGGTCGACGAAGCGTACCAGTTTGTCCGATGTAGCGTCTACTACGAGGGAGTAGAACTCAAAGTGTGCCAACTCCATCTTAACAGATCACTCTGTTCATCATATAATAGAAATGCAAATCAATTTCCGGCTACATATATAATCGGGAATTAACATTTTGGTGATACAGTCCACGTACTGAATGCCGCTTGTATTGCAAGCGGCAACTGCTTAGGTCGAACATCTTTACTGTGATGACATTGCGGCCGTCGTAATTGCAGATCAGAATAAAGCCTCTCTGCAGTTTGTAGGTCCGGGCGAAACACTCCCAGCCGCGCTTGAGGAACATGCGGCCAGTGCTGTCGAACCACACATCAACGTCCCACGTGGTGCTACGCCGATGGCCGACCTCAAGCAGCTTCAGTGCACGGGGTTTACGGTCCCCTAGCAACTCTGCGAACTTCTTAGGCAGTGACTGCAGCAGAGGATAGAGCAAACCATGAACATCATTCCACCTATCTGACTAAAATGACAAGTAAAATGAGTACAATACCTGTTTGTCCGATGAAGCATCATCTACGTAAGCGAGGAACTCGTAGTCCATTGTATGCAAACCCGCCTGTAGATCGTACTAAAAAGTATGACTTCAGTTACATTTAGCAGACGTGCCAAAACAGCAGAGGTTAAGAAACATGAAGGTTCACTACAAATTTAGGAGTAAATGCAGTCTAGCAGCATCATGGTTCAGAGACATTCATACACAGGTGCAATTTAAATTTGACATGCATTCAAGAATTTCATGGAAGTACGGAACTTCAGAAAAGAAAATCTACTAGTATGTCAAGGAAATGGTGTGCCGACAATCAATTGTACTGCTTTAGCAAATTAATTGAAATAGCTACTGGTCCTAAAAAATGGCTCACATCTATTGTCCTGCTGAAGATTAAAAATGGAAATTACTAAAAATAGCTAGTGAACCTAAAAAGGGGTAAAGTCAACTGTACTTGTGAATAGTAAAAAGGGAAATTACTAAAAGTAGGTACTGGTCCTAGATATGCCAGTGTGAGTACCAGAGGTCTTACTTTCAACATCACTAATTACCTACCTAGAAAAAGGCACACACACAACAACAGCTACCAACATCAAGAGGGCACCTAGAACTATCAAAATTAACATGAAGGTATAGTGCAACATCTCAATCAGATGCATGTAAGTACCATTTACTTTAGTCATAAACGTGTAAAAGACAAATCAATCATGAATGACATCGAACATAAATACGTGCTACCATCTATATGTAGCACAAGATTTCACATTTCTTTCCTGTCTAGACAAGTAGGACACTAGTTACCTTATAGAAAATGAGTGTTTGAACTTAAATCGTTCTGCAATGCATCCACAAGAGGTGAAGTTCTAACCTGAGTGTCGCCCGCGATGGATCAGTGGTGAATCGACGCGCCGTGGGTCAATCTACAGCGCGATGAAGAGACTGGCGACGACGGCGGTCGCGAGAATGCGGCGGCCCAGAGAGGGATGCTGATCGAGGGGCGGCGAGGTCGAGAGATGGATGGCGGCGGCGGCGGCGACGGTGTCGGTGAACTGCGGAATAAGGGTTTTCTCGGAGCAAATAACTGTAGGTACACAAAGAGGAGGAGTGCGAACTTGACGTGACAATACGAGAGGAAGATGATACTTGGGCCCACCTGTAAGTCTGTTACCACAAATGGTGGGTACATTTCCGCGGGGCAGTTGCCATTTTTATGGTTCCTATCTGAAGTGCCACCGAGCGTCTCCCCTCCCCTCGCTTCATTTCAGCAACATTGCACGTGTGGGATCTCAAAAAGCCGCTTCCATTCTCAAGTTGCCTACCAATCTTATGTCGAAGCCGTTTCCGGGCACACTTGGCAATGTGGGCCCACACAAAATGCTTGAACCCCATTGCAGGACTTGTATGGTGCAGCCGTTGCGCTGGGTGGCGTCGAAGCACCGGACGTTAACCCGGACGATTCTCGCCGCTTCTCGCTCTTGCATGCCAGCCTCGACACTTGGGGCATCCTTACAACTCACTCCACATGCAACACTGCACCTTGTTACCCCTGCCCATGAGTGGGCGATGCGTGATCTGGTTTTATATTGCCTTCGAAAGCGGAAGGAACGGCCGAAAACGGGGATTTCCTTGGCCAACTTGTTGTTTCCCATGCCCAAAGTCGAAATCATGATGCATTCCAAGAACCTCGATTCATTTCAGCAACATTGCACGTGTGGGATCTCAAAAATCCGCTTCCATTCTCAAGTTGCCTACCAATCTTATGTCGTAGCCGTTTCCGGGCACTTTCGGTCCAGAACAGTGTTCCCTTCCACCTAGGATGCCTGGAAAACAGCAGAGATGAGAATGTGGGCCCACACAAAATGCTTGAACCCCATTGCAGGACTTGTATGGTGCCGTCGTTGCGCTGGGTGGCGTCGAAGCACCGGACGTTAACCGGGACTATTCTCGCCGCTTCTCGCTCTTGCATGCCAGCCTCGACACCTGGGGCATCCTTACAACCCACTCCAAGCAACTCACTCAACATGCAACACTGCACCTTGTTACCCCTGCCCATGAGTGGGCGATGCGTGATCTGGTTTTATATTGCCTTCGAAAGCGGAAGGAACGGCCGAAAACGGGGATTTCCTTGGCCAACTTGTTGTTTCCCATGCCCAAAGTCGAAATCATGATGCATTCCAAGAACCTCGCTTCATTTCAGCAACATTGCACGTGTGGGATCTCAAAAAGCCGCTTCCATTCTCAAGTTGCCTACCAATCTTATGTCGTAGCCGTTTCCGGGCACTTTCGGTCCAGAACAGTGTTCCCTTCCACCTAGGATGCCTGGAAAACAGCAGAGATGAGAATGTGGGCCCACACAAAATGCTTGAACCCCATTGCAGGACTTGTATGGTGCCGTCGTTGCGCTGGGTGGCGTCGAAGCACCGGACGTTAACCGGGACTATTCTCGCCGCTTCTCGCTCTTGCATGCCAGCCTCGACACCTGGGGCATCCTTACAACCCACTCCAAGCAACTCACTCAACATGCAACACTGCACCTTGTTACCCCTGCCCATGAGTGGGCGATGCGTGATCTGGTTTTATATTGCCTTCGAAAGCGGAAGGAACGGCCGAAAACGGGGATTTCCTTGGCCAACTTGTTGTTTCCCATGCCCAAAGGCGAAATCATGATGCATTCCAAGAACCTCGCTTCATTTCAGCAACATTGCACGTGTGGGATCTCAAAAAGCCGCTTCCATTCTCAAGTTTCCTACCAATCTTATGTCGTAGCCGTTTCCGGGCACTTTCGGTCCAGAACAGTGTTCCCTTCCACCTAAGATGCCTGAAAAACAGCAGAGATGAGAATGTAAGCCATTTTTGTCTTCAATTTTAACCATTTTTGTGCAAAAAATATGGAAAAACAACTATACAAAAAGAAACCCTAGATTCACGCGTGCACATTGCGTCAGAGGGAGAGCAAAAGGGAAACTCCATAAATACACGGTTTGACGCATATCCACTTCCTTCCTTCCTCCGTCTCTGCATCAACTTTTCCCCGAAAAAACGCATCCTCCCCTCCACTTCCACCGCAAAACCCTAGACGGTTCCCCTGCCCTTCCCATCCGCCATGAAGAGATCACGCGAAAGCTTCGACGCCGAGGAAGGTAATGAGGTGGCGTCCGTCGTCGGCGAGCCATCTTCTGCTGTCGTCCCAGCCGCGGCCAGCTCTGGTACAGTGGCTGCTGCTTCGGGCGAAGATGGCCCATCCCACGCCGCCGTGCCATCTGACCTCGAGGCTGCGTACAAGGAGATTGACGAAAGCTACGACCAATCAGCTGAATACGCCATGTGGGGGGCCATCTCCGCTAAGCTGACCAACGCTCCGAACGCCGCGCCGCCCGCTGCGCCGACTGCCGCGCCGACTGAGGTAGTAGATCTATTTTTAGTGAACTTGCCATGTATTTTTTATAATGACCTTGTATTCACAGACTGGTAGTAGATCGATTTTGCTTTGCACTATGTGGTTGTTCATGTTTGCCACTTATTTTGGTTGTGAGTTGTGACTTCTGCTAATTCAGATTGTACTTTTAGGAACCTCATTAATTCAGATTGTACTTTTAGGAATTAATTCTTTGAAAGTTTCAGTCCCATACCATTTGGGGGCTTCTGGATTTTGGATTTTGGCAGCAGTCATTAGGAATGTTGCATTCATCGCAGGTCCGACGCGGGATTTCTGATGCTAAATTAATGAGGTCTCTGCCATACACACAGGTGATGAAGGATGGCTTCTCGGCGGTCCATGAGCTACCCACATCCTGTTGGTGTTAAGTTTCTAATTCCAACTAAACTCTTGATATGTCTGTACAAGTTAACTAACTGAAGTTACCCAGTTTGGTACATTAATACATGAACGTGGTAGTATGGCAGTGTCCAAGCGAAACATAGCTTCATGTATTATGGGTCATCCATCTCTGAATTCCTAGATGTGAATGGTAATCTTTTTTAACTGAAACAGATGCGACCTGAATCTTCTAGTAGTAGAATTCAAAGTCTAATCTTTGTCTACCTGTACAAGTTTATTAAATGAAGTTACCATTGTCTGTCCCTAAGCTCCCCTGCTTGTTCAGTAACCTAGATTAGGTAACTAGATTAACATTTCTAGGTCTTGTACTGATGTTGCCAAGTAATGTTTGATTTAATCGGATCACTGCTATTATTTATTCAGTGTGCTAGTTAAGGAAGTACTCAACGTGCTCTGTTGCTTGCTGATGTGCACGCAACCTGAAACTTGTAAATATCATGTACCTTTTGTATGAATTTTGGACATCAGGCCAACACAGCAGAAGCTGATGTTTAGACCATGCAAATCATAGTTTCTGCCCTCTTTTCAGTGCCCTATCGTCTTGCAATTGGGAAGCAATTAGGTGAAATAAAAGTATAGTGCTCTTTTAGTAGGTTGGGTTACATGAACGATTTCATGTCACAATCATACTGCAACAATCAGTGCACCATTATTCTATTCGTTATTTTCAGTTTTTTCACATTCTGTAAGAAGTGCGACCAACGTGCTAGAAGCATGTTCTCTGGACCATATAAAAAAGGTTGCAAGAATTGTCAAAATACCCTTCCAAACATGTAGTTGGTCGGAACCACTCACTCTGAGTTGCAATTCTTGGGCCCTTGAGTAATCAGTGTAATGCTAATGGGAATCAACTAGGCTTTGCCATTATAGAAATGATTACATACCACAAGAAATATATCCTTGTGCAAGTACCTAGAAGGTTGTGTTAAAAAAAATGGTATCACTTTAATGACAAGAAAATTTAAGTGTTGAGAATATCCTGTCCGAGTCATACTGTAATAGTTGAGTACTTGTTCTTCTAGTACTTGCTTATATGGGCAGACTTGTGAGCATTCAAATTTGGTGCTTGTTCTTAGTAGCTCATTACTTGGTGTTTGTCCCTAAATGAAACCTGAAATGTGCACGTTTTTTTGGGGTATCGATAACCAAATACAATCAGAAGTGCCATGTTTTAGTTTACTTTGGTTAATTTTTTTTTATTTCTTTTGCTTTATTTTTTCTTTTTGCTTTATTTCTTTCATTTTGCTTTCTTTGTTTAACAGAAATGAAATCCGAAGAATATTGGAATGAAATTTGGAAGATCTAGATATCGACGCGGGGCTCTAGCGGCAACGACGACATTGACACGTGGCTGCGGCAACGACGACATCGACACGCATGGTGTTGTGGCAATGACGACATCGGCACGGTGATGTGGCAGCGACCATGGCGACGGGGCATCGACATAGGGTTGTGGCGCGTGGCGTATATTTGATAATGTATTAACTAGAGTTAAATCCATCAGAAATTTATATACGTGTACGGAGGTGAAATAAACAAATTAATATTGTTTTGTGTGAAATATATAAATTAATATTGTGATGATGAAGAATATTGTGACAACGATCAGCTATGTCTATTTATACTGCATTGCAATATGTTATTCGAACGGTATAAATACACGTAGAAACAAAACTCTGTAACGTACGTAAGAATCAGTGGCGCATCAAAAGGAATCAGTGGCGCAGAGCATCAGTGGCGCATCAGTGTGGTGCGTCACTGATTCCCTAAAGTGCATGCATACTCTAGAGAATCAGTGGCGCACCAAAGTCATGCGCCACTGATTCCCCAGAGAATCAGTGGCGCACCTTTGGGGAATCAGTGGCGCATCACTTTGGTGCGCCATTGATTCCCTGGAGAATCAGTGGCGCACCAAAGTGGTGCGCCACTGATTTTCCAGGGAATCAGTGGCGCAATAGTAGTGGCGCACCATGGTGCGCCACTGATTCCCAAAATGGTGCGCCACTGATGCCCATTTTCCTAGTAGTGCTGTGAGTGTTGAGAGAACTAAGATAGAAACCTCTATGTGTGTGCCTAGGAAATTTAATTTGTTCTATGGTGGATTGGAGCACAACCTGATGGTACCGTGTGTGTGCCTAGGAAATTTATTTTGTTCTATGGTGGATTGGAGCACAACCTGATGGTACCGTGTGTGTGCCTAGGAAATTTATGTTGTTCTATGGTGGATTGGAGCACAACCTGATGGTATTGCATGCACGTGTGTGCCTAGGAAATTTCTTTTAGCACTTGTATTGGCAGCACTTGGTCGTGAGGCACAATTTGGATGTTATGCACATCGAGAAGAACATTTGTGACAGCATTCTGGGTACTTTGCTTGAGATGGATGGGAAAACAAAGGATGGTACGAAGGCTCGCCTAGATTTGGAGTTTTTGAAAATTAGGGAGGATCAGCACGCAAAGCCCGCCGGTAAGGATAAGTACAAACTTAAGAAAGGCGTGTATGCTTTAAAAAAGGAAGAGAAGATACTGTTGCTCAGGTTTCTGCAGAGCATACGGATGCCTGATGGCTATGCTTCACACATTAAGCGATGTGTGGTCCTCGAGCAGTGCAAGTTTAGTGGACTCAAAACTCACGACTGCCATGTTATATTACAGAAACTTCTTCCTATTGCGTTGCGCAAGCTTCTGCCAGAGAATGTCCTTACCCCATTGCTTCAGCTCAGTAAATTCTTTTCCGATTTATGCTCCAAGGAGTTAAGGGATGAGGATCTGTTGAATTTGGACGAAAAAATTGCAGTAATTCTATGTCAGCTAGAGATGATATATCCACCAGCTTTCTTTGATATTATGATGCATCTCCCAATTCATCTAGCTCGAGAAGCATGGTTGGCAGGGCCTGTACAGTATAGATGGATGTATCCGGTTGAGAGATACCTGCGTACGTTGAAGGGATATGTACGTAACAAGGCTCATCCAGAAGGTTCAATTGCAGAGGGGTACATACTTGAAGAGTGCATGACGTTCTGCAGTCGATTCGTTAAAGGCTCGCCTACAAAAATAAGTCAGTCCGAACGCCATGCAGATGGAGCTACAGATGAGGCACCAAGAGGGATTAGCATAATGAGTGCAGTTGATTACTCCAAGAAAGGTTTTGTCCGTGAATCACTGTCTTTGGAAGCTCTTAATCAAATGAGGCACTACATAATAACAAACTGCGAGGAAACCGAGCCATATATTCAGTAAGGAAACTTATGTATTTGTTTCATATCATGATATGCATTAACACTTTGGTTATGAAGTAACCATATATCATTTCTTTTTGAAGGGAACATATTGACGAGCTCAAAAAGAACAATTGTCCTAATCCTAAAAAGAAACACAAGGAAGATTTTGTTGGCTGGTTCGAAAGACGGGTAAGTTACTTTAGCATTTTCATAAATGTTTCTCGTAATAAAAAAACAATGGTGTATAGTACACTCACACATATTCTATTCCATGAAACAGATCACACAACTCCATAAAGATGAGAAGGTCAACAGTCTGTTGTATACACTAGCTAAAGGGCCTGATCAAATTGCTCGTGTGTTCAACCGTACAGTACTGAATGGATATTACTTTCGTAATACCGAAATAGAGCTTGACTTGAGTACCCAAAATTGTGGCGTCGTAGTCAACGCGCAAGGAAGCACCAGCAGTACTGATTATTATGGGGTGATAAAGAAAATCATATTTCTTGACTTTCCTCCTGATAAGGAGGTTGTTCTATTGCAGTGCGACTGGTTCGACATGCCTCCTGCCAATAGAAATCATAGTAAGGGGTATAGGAGGGACAAGTATGGAATTATTGACCTCGACACTAGTGTACACCGATTCACGGAAGACCCTTACATTCTAGGCATCCAAGCTGCACAGGTTTTCTATGTGAGAGATGTGAAGAGCCCTAATTGGGCAAGTGCTATAAAAATGAATCCACGCAATTTGTTTGCTCCTTCGGTTTTAAATGGTGCAGACCTAGATGATCTTGCAGAAGGAGATGAACGTGGTGATGCAGATGTACAGGATGTCGTCGATGCAGGAATTACAGTTCCAGAATTTACTTTTCCTGACGTTATTACTACTTGGTGCAGAACTGATGATGAAGGAACCAGCGTTGATGTTTCAGTCATAAATAATTTAAGACCTGCTGATTTTGACGAAGACCAAGTCGAATATGATGCTGATACTGATGATGATGAGGCTTACATAAATGATGGTCATGTTGCTCCTTTGGTAGAAGATGAATTGGATGATGACCATGGATTCTTTGTGTAGGCTGTCTCTGCACTGTTTGCCTTAAAGGTTTTGCCATGAACATGCATGGATGAAAGATCGTGTAATAACATAATTTTTGTTTAAAGATTCCAAAGTTCCAGTGTTTAGAAATTTTGAATTTCCATGATAAATGTACTAGTGAAATTGCGTCTTATATGAGTTCTTGATTGATTATTAAGTACTGTCACTAGTTGCAACATTAGTAAAATGCTAAGTGCTGCAGAAATTCAATTGCAAACAATATTAAAAAAATAATGTGCTCACCAAACTGAGATACTGGACCAAAAATGAAGTGTAGTCCTAAGAAAATTGCAACAGTGATCAAGGGCACGGCCCATGAGGCCCGTTAAGCTAGTCTATGAATGGTCGTTGCAAAATAACTTGTTCATTTTCGCAACAGTACGGTGATTGTTGCTTTACCGTTAACCTATTACCATACAACCCAAATTGTCGCAGTAAACAATAGGTATTGCCGCAGGGTAAATTTGAGGCGAAAAACATATGGTATTGCCACACGAAAAATTTGGTTGCAATAGTTAGCTTTTTTTTTTTTGCAACAATATTTGTAACTACCGCAACACAAATAAAGATGTTGCAATAAATGACTAAATATCACCACGAATGCTTATTTCGTTGGAATACCATGTCTCTAAGGCAACAAAAGGAGTGCCTCGCGCAACGAAAATACTCTGTCGCAAAAACGCGGCTGTATTCCAACAGCAGTACAAATCGTGGCAATAGGAGGCCTCTACCGCAACAAAACGACAATTTATCGCCACCAAAATGAGTCGTGGAAATACGAGTGCCCTATCACCACAACCTGAGAGGTCGTGGTAATTTGTGATTATATCGCAACGAAAAAAAAACGTAGCTACAGATTTCGTTGCAAGAGACCGATTCTCTTGTAGTGCTTTTCGCGTGCCATTGCATGAGCTTTGCTTCCTTAGGGTCCACGTAGTACCGTTGAAGACGGGGAGTGATAGGAAAGTACCATACCACTTTTCGAGGAATTTTCTTGTTGTTGGTTCCACACTTGTATCGTCCGTGGCCGCACTTCGGACATGTGATTGTGTCCTTGTACTCCCCCCGATAAATTACACAATCATTGATATATGCAGGCGTGAAATTTTTCGTGAGGTAGGTCAAGAGGGCACACGACTTTCTTAGCCTCGTTGATACTGCTTGGCAATGTGTTCCCCTCGGGAAGGCGATCGTGCCAGAATTTCAAGTTCTTGTTGAAGCTCGAGTCGGTCCATTTGTTTTGCGTCTTCATCTTCAGAGCAGCAAGCGTTACATGCAACCGCGTATCCTCGGGGCGGCACCCAGGAAACAACGGAGTCACCCCGTCTATCTCCATTTGTGCCAGTTTGGCTTTCTCCCTAGCTTCAGCTATGTCGTTGCTCGTCTCCTTAAGCAGCAGATCCTGAACATGAGAGTCCCGCATGGCCGAAATTAGCGGGGTCTCCGTGTTCTCGCCTTCATCGTCATGTCGATCTTCTCCGCCGACATATCCTTCTTCATGATGATCTTGTTCGCTGTTATATCCTCGCTCGCCCTCCTCTTCGTGCACAACTTTTGCTGCCGGCGGTGCCACGTGGTTGCGGTCGTCAAAGAAACCGCGTCTGAGTAGGTGCTCCTCCAATTGTCCGAAATCAGGGTCAATCCAGCGCACGAGTTTGCATGATCGACACGGGCATCTTATCTGCCGCCTGTTGCACCGAATCATGTCCGCCTTCGCGTCTTTTTTGTATCTAGCGATTCGAGCAGAGCTCATTTCTAGTACCATGGTTGCCTGCACAGACACATAGAGAGCAGAAAATTAGAACCACAACATGCATGCATAGTCGCCGGAAAAATTCGGCATGACCTCTCCTATAAGTAGGACATATGGGGTGCAAAAGTTTGCCGATATGGAAGTGAATCAACATTTCGGCAAACATCCATGCACCACCGCGCCCACACGCGCGACAATCGATCGGTCCACCTGCACATGCATGACAAACACCCATACACATCGATCGATGGCCACACAAGACATATGCACCTCCAACTATACTCACCGAGTAGATTCGATACCGACACGCGAAAAGAGCGAGGGAGAGGGAGGGACCGGAGTATAGATGCAAGTAATTAGGCCCCCCCAACAACAACAAACTTCACCAACAATTATACATCGAATAAATAGGTTCACCTACCTAAAAAGGAGAACTAAATGTGTAAAAATAGAGTGGAGAGAAGGGGGGGCGAGTGAGCAACATCCACTTGCAATGAAGTGAGTGGGGGGAGAGAGGGGGCTGCCACCTTTATGTGCACAGTGCGCATATTTCTGTGGCGCACCAGTATGCTATTCTGTGGCGCACTGCACAGGTGCGCCACAGAAACAACATATTCTGTGGCGCATTGGGCAGGATGCGCCACAGAATATGGTGTTTCTGTGGCGCACCAGTGCAGTGCGCCACAGAAGTTTCCCTTTCTGTGGCGCACGCGTCAGGGTGCGCCATAAAAATATGGCCTCTGACACCCAGCCCAATGATTGGTGTGGGCCCCGCACGCTTTCTGTGGCGCACGTCCACCACATGCGCCACAACAATAGGTATTTCTGTGGCGCACCCTGGGCCATGCGCCACAAAATAATATTTCTGTGGCGCACCAGATAGAGGTGCGCCACAGAATCCATTCCATAGAATGGCAATTCCCTACTAGTGCGAGTGCTAATCATGTGTTGTGTAGAGTAGTATGATTCAATCCAAACTTACTTGCCTCAAAAACTTAATATAATCCTTGCATTTTGACAAGAACATATATAATGCACACAACATATGATGTGCCTCAAAAACAGATGCAACACCAAGTTGATCTATATGAGTTCTAAGATATCAACACATGTTATAAACCACAGGGAATCTAGTAGCTACATAGATCATCATACAAAAAGGAAAATGATAATATGTTAAGTTTTGGTAGATGATTTAGTGGTCACTGGAAAAGAGTAGAAGCACATGTAGTTATGTAGTAAAGGGACGACTCACAACACAGTCTATGTAAACCAGAGACTAATAGAGCTGCTCTAGGCAAGAAGTGTTCTTCTTGTGTTGAATACCAGCAACTAATGATTCATGACAATAATAAGAAAATATACCAAAGAAATACATTGCCAATAAATAATATTCCATGTTATTACTGCCGCGCACACACATGCAATGGATATAAATCATCGACAGCATGTCAATATATCTCGAGATTCATTTTTTTACATCAACAAAATCTCCTCGAGTAAAATTGGCATATTGAGAAGCCCGATGTATGAAGGAGAAGCACATAATCACCACGGGCTAGATGGTCGTGGTACCAACAACCACATATAAGGGTGTGTTTGGTTGAGGGGATATCCCTCAACTGGTTAGTGGTAGCCATTTTTTCAAGGTTTCCGTCCGTTTGGTTGGAGGACAAGAGAGGCTGGGGATAGCCATATACCCCGAATATGCTCTCGAAAAACGGTGGCTCGGCTCGACTGGCAAAATCTGGCGGATGAGCCTAACCACTTCTGGCTCGTCGCTCCTCTCTCGTCGCTTTCCTATCCCGATCAGTGGCGACCTCGACAACAATCGAAGGGGCCGACGGGAGACCAAAGATATCGGCGACGGTACTACTTAGAATTCCGGCCGCCGACGCTGCGACGACCCCAGCGCGTAGTGCCTGGTTCCATCGAATCTCATCCACAATTTCAGTCTACGGAATAACCGGATAAGGGAAAACTTAACTTTGACACAAACTACAGACGTAACTATCTACAGGGTAGTGTCACATCTGAACCAAAACGTCACCAAAACCACACATCCACTCATCGACTCTTTCAACCAAACAAAAAAATGGCTACCCCTAACCACCTCCCATTCTACCTAACCAAACAAACAAATTGGCTACCTCTAACCATGTGGTTGGGGATACACTCCTCCACAAAATCTATCCCCTAAACCAAACACACCCTAAGAGGAAGAAGAGGGAACCCGAGAAGCTCACCTGAGGATGGTAATAGTCAGTTGTCGCCCAGTGCCTAGGAAGTAGTCGAAGCCCAGGACAGGGTGACAACAGCAGCTCCAGGTTACGCAGCGAGGCCCAATCCGAGACCACCGACCAGTGATGGGGTCCAGGCCACATCATTGACCCGAAAAACACACATAATTATACGAGATTCAGTTCCATGATCAAATCCTAACCAGTAGGTCATCAGCTCAATGAGTGATCTACAGCCACGGGCAAGGCGATGAGGCTATGGCGCCATAGTCAGAACCTAGAACGAAAATAATATAAAAGGTCAAATATATCACATGCAACACCAGGTAATTCAAACCATTGCTTAGATATTATGACATGTTAATAAATCACAGGAAATCTACAACCTATAGAAATCAGCCTATGAAAAGCCAAATGATAATAAGTGCAGTTATGGTAGATGATTAATGCCCGCTAGGAAGAAAAGAAGTAGATAGAGGCCCAGCTCACAACACATGAGTCTATGTATGCAAGACACTGCTAGTTCTCTATGCACAAGTGCTAAATCCTGTGTTGTGTAGAGTAGTATGATTTGATCCAAACTTACTTGCCTCGAGACACCGAAATTATTCCTTGCATTTTTTTCAAAAACATAGATAATGCACACATCAAATAATGTACCTCAAGAACAACATGCAACACCAAGTGAATCATATGAGTGCTAAGATATCATCACTGTAAATAAATCAGAGGGAATCTACTAGCTACATAGATCATCCTACAAAAAGGCAAATGATAATATGTGTAGTAGGAGGCTTGACAAACCAACCATGACAGATTGGATTGTGCTGTATAAATAAGAACCAACCAACACGGGTGAGCAGAGGCATGACACAAGGGACGTTGTTTGTTTCTTTATTTCTTTCTTCACAGTAGGTAGCTAATAATTTGTTTGCAGCCAGAGGGATAGGAATTGGGGAGAGCAGAAGAAAAGTAGAGGAATAAAAAAGGGACCTATAGCTGGGCGTCGTCGTTGCTGGTCATGCTCGTCGGACTTCGGGGTTCCCAGGTCGCTGTCCTCGTCCATGTACAACCTCCGGGCGGCAGCGGCGTGAGCAGAGAACCTCCACGCTGCTGATGGGAGCGGCATCCAGGAGGGCCACCGATGAACTGTACTAGCAACTTGCACATACATAGAGGAGTGTTTGAACGCAAAACTGAGGATTCATGGGAAGACACATTCCACATAAGAAACTACAGTCAAGAGCTAGCAACAAAATCGAAAAGCACTCCTAATCGTAAATTGGAGCCACACATTATGCCACCGTCCATGGGTTCAAGGATGGACGTATCAGGGTAATAAAGAGTTCTGTAGTCGATCTGCAGGCTGCGTTGCAACAGCAAGCTCCTAGGCTGCGTCGCAATCACTACTAGAGATTTGCTTATAGCAGCATATCCTACCACATGCGAACACGAAAGTAGACGCGCCTGGGCTACTTAGCGCAGGCGAACAGCGGAGCGATGCGCCTGCGGTAAGTCCCTTACCCCAGGCGAACCAACTACGGAAGCGACAGGGGTAAAGTGTGGCAGGGCCACCCAACACCACACCCTGGCACTCTTCGTTTACCCCAGGTGAATAGAGCAGATGTTCGCCTCTGGTATAACACATACCCCAGGCGAAAGCCGAACCTCTGCGCCTGGGGTAAGCCCTCGCTGTTGCTGCAAAAAAATGAGAAAACCTTTAGGACCGGTTTTTGATACAAACCGGTTCTAAAGGATCTGTCCCCTGGGCCCCCCCTCCGCACAGCAAATGGCCGCAAGGCCTTTAGAACCGGTTTGTATCACAAACCGGTGCTAAAGGCCTTGCGGCCATTTGCTGCGCGGAGGGGGGGGGGGCTAGGGGACAGATCCTTTAGAACCGGTTTGTATCACAAACCGGTCCTAAAGGCTTTGAGGCCATTTGCGGCAGGGTGGGGGGCCCAGTGGACAGATCCTTTTAGAACCGGTTTGTATCACAAACCGGTGCCAATGTGCTTAGCTCAATGCTTTAGTATTCTAAGTGACCAGATCTCACCCGCACTTGCACCCACACGCACCCACACGCCGCCGCCGTCGCCAGTGTCGAGGAGGAGCAGAGCAGGTCGTCGCCCACTCCGTCGTCGTCGTCGTTGTTGATCCAGGTCAGCCCCTCTCCCTCCCATCCCCCCTCCCTCCCATCCCCCCTCCATCCCAGCCCACTCCGGCCCTCCCGTCGTCGTTGTGGATCCAGAGGATGTGCGCCTGCTCCTGGTGGCCGCGGTGCTCCCGTCGTCGTGGATCCAGAGGAATGTTTGCTTTCTTTGAGCTCCAGGATTCAGTGCTCTTATCGGATCTTTGTAGTGCATTATATCTCCAACATTTAATTTTCAATAATGCGTATTTCCATGACAAATCAATTGTCTATGTCCCCAATTTAGGGACGTAAACGCAAAACTTAGGAACGAGAAAACAGAGGAAATCCATAGAAACGAGCGTTCGGATCGATGGCATGTTCTGGAGTTTTTTATTTGGCTAAGCACCCATCACTTTTGTCCCCATCTCATTTATCCTTTTTTCTATCTGCGTTCAAACCCCAGCATGCAATTAGAACACAGTAATCTGGTGGTACCACACACAGCATTGTTTTTGGATATTCCAGTAAAGTAGATAGCTTTTGTGCATTTGTTTTGTGATAGGTAGGTGATGCCATTTGTCTTTGTTTTGTGATAGCTATGCTCCTCTAACCTCTATGTGTACTTTCTTAATTTAATAGAACATGGCTTGCGAAGTATGTCGGTCCCGATGTGCCCAAGGACGATTCACCGGGACTTCTTTTATGCTTCAGCTCCACGACGGTGACGTTGATTCGTTGGTAATTAACAATTCTTTTTATGTTAACTTGTTCTTTCGTTTTACTATCTAGCTTGAGACTTGTGTTTCTTAACAAAAGATTCTTTATATTTTTTTTTAGATTCTACCATGCAATATTCACGAAGAGTTCAACGAGTTAGTTGGCAATAACGTGGATTTCAATGTTCACGGGACCACTTACATTCTTCGAGTGAAGAAAGAAAGAAAGAAGACCTACTTCTGCGGGGAACAATTGCAGGCTATCATCGCCAAGTACAATTTAAGCGGAGGTGATTACATTCACTTCTCTATGGAAGGACCGCAACCTCGTATCAAAATTCTGTATATGGGCGGGATTACGAGCGAGGATGGCGGGAGTGAGGAGGAAATTGGGAACACTGAGGATGATATGGACACTGAGGATGATATGGACGAGGAGGACCCATGGAAACATGTGGTGGTTGCTCAAAGAGCGAATCTTAGCGAGCTTGAGAAGGACCGTGTCCTTCAGAGACTTGCCCAGATAGATAGCTACATCGGGTCCCCTTTCGTGCATCGCATCACCAACACTAACATCTCTAATGGACATCTCATGGTATGTTTTTTAACATTTTCTTATTCCTATAGTTGCTTATGTTATAATGTGGTCGGTATGTGACATTGTGCTTTTATTCTTTCTTGGAATTGTGTGTTCTAGAAAATACCTATGGCGGTAGCGGACAGTGCTGGCATGGAGCATAAAGGTACCATTGGAGTACGCCGTGGAGAATCAGGAGATGTCACCACAGTTCCGATCACCAGGGATAATGCTGATGGTCGCGTCATCCTCAACTCTCAAGCATGGAGGCAGTTCCATTCCGCAAGAGTTGGTATGGAGGCTGGCCGAGCTATTCTGATCACCATGAGGGATACTGATATCCCCAACTTGGACATGATGATGGTCATCCACTACATCAGCCCAAATTAGAACAAATAATCATTTTCATCTGACTAGCTAACTCCTGGATTTATTTATTAGTAGTATGGTTCTTTTCGAGACTATGTAATTTTGTTGAACTATGTGGTGATGATCGAGACTATGTGTTGATGATCGAAAATATTTCTGTTATAAAACTTAATTCTGTCATTTTGCTGTTATTCTGTCATTTTGATACTTATTTCTGTCATTTTTCTGTAATTCTGTTATTTTGGTTTCTTTTATTTTTTGATACAACAAAACCATACCCCAGGCGAACATAAATCAGTACCCCAGGCGCATCCGTACCCCAGGCGCACAATGCTTGTTCGCCACAGGTAAAAGTTTTACCCCAGGCGCACAAGGCTTATTCGCCTGGGGTATGTCAACTTACCACAGGCGCATTTCGCAATTCGCCTGGGGTAAGCCATTACCGCTGGCGATATGGTCCCAGGCGAACTGAAATGCGCCTGTGGTAGGCCATTTCTGTTCGCCTGGGGTAAGCTTTTCCCTAGTAGTGAATAGCAATCTCCCCACGGTCGTTCGCGCCTCCAACTAGTTTGCCTCTGACGGACGGGTCAGCTCCTCCTCCCTAGGCCAAATGCCAGCTTGCTCGGGTTGGTTGGTATGAGGCATCAGAGATGGCAGCGGAAGCAGGAGGTGGCTTGACGAAGGGGCTAATAATTTGTTTGCAGCCATCGGGATAGAAATTGGGGAGAGCAGAGCAAAACAGAGGAAAAGAAGAGGAACACAAACGGGACCTTTAGCGGGGCGCCGTCGTTGCTGTTCGTGCTCGTCGGGCTTCGGGGTGCCCAGGTCGTCGTCCACGTCCACGCTCCGGGCAGCGGCGGAGCGAACAGAGAACATCTGCCCTGCTGATGGAGGCGCTAGGGGATGCGGTGAGCGGGGACGGCTCGGAGCGGCCCTCGATGGCGCGCTGACGAGCAGAAGGATGTCTGGCCTGGAGAAGGGCGCTGGTACGGGCGTCTACTTGGGGAGCAGGAGGGCGGCGCGTGAGAAAGCCATGTTGGCCGCGCATCTGGTGGAAAGGGAAGGGGAACGAGGGTTGGAGCAGAAGTCGATGTGTAGACTGTAGACGCGGGGTGAAAGAGAATGGAGCCAGAGACGAGGAGCCTCTTGATTTTCTTTTCATTTTTTTGTTTTCTGCGGGGATGTGTAGACTGTACACGCGGGAGCAATCCGTGGGAGCCCCGTCTGAGCCACCTCATTGGCCGGTGACCTCGCATTACGTACTCCGAGAAAGGATAATAAATCAAGATCATGAATGCGTACGCGTCAATTTAGGTGGACTTAATTTGGTGATATTAACTCTCCAGTAGACTAGTAGTAGTTACAACTACAAATCCGTCAAGTCAGATAAAAAACTTTCCCGAAATTATTACGTGCTCGTCGTCGTCGTGTGTGGGCATGCTAATGACCGCCACGGTAATGTGATGCCGATGCCAGATAAAAAACATTTTTTGTTTTATTTATCATGCATGTGCATGTAAAATTAATTTGGATTGGAAAAGAAATATTATTAATGTGCCCAATTACAACTTTTCTCGTTTACTCCCATGTTTAATGGCTCTATAATGTATTAGCTTGTTTGTAGAAGGGAAAAATTTTCCATGCATCATCTTTGGCGCCTCCTCTCAATTAACTCGACCTAGCAAAAATAAAGAAGTGGGAATTATTTGTTAGACAACCACGGTAGGCTCATCACTTTAGTTACGCCAAAGTTTGGAGGTGACGAAGAGGTCAGCGTGGGAGCGAACAACACCCAAGAACAGTAACGACAGTGTGGTCCGTGTGTAGATGAAGTTAGTATCAATATGGAAGTAGTCGAGGCGGACGGCATGGAGGATGGTGTCGACGAGTTCGAAGTGGGCGTGAAAGGAGAGCATGTTGAAGCCTGATATGCATCGCGTGGCCCGTGCTCAGGGTCAAACGCCTGATCGGTGGCGACAACACCGATGTCGTGATTGGTCCCTAAGAGTGAGCATTGTGGTTGGCGTTTGAGAATTAGCGGTGGGGGTGGATGAGCACAACATGGCGTTGGTCTCCTCAAATAACAGGATGCACACCCTATCGCCGCATATGCGATGTCGGCCATCTTAACCTTCTTGGAAGACGAGGAGGATGTCGCCGTGGAAAGCACATTGTGCACATGAAAATGATAGAGTCAAATACATGTCATGAAGCTAAATTAAATATGCCTCTAGAAAAATTTGCATTTAAGAGTCAAAAAATATGTTCTTTGGCAAAATAAATCATGAAGAATGTGTACTTCACTCTTTGTCATCAACGGTGTTCCTTGATTAGTAGGAAAATATTTATGAAAAACATTTTGTTATGGAAGAGTTGTCGGAATGATCATCTACCGTGAACCACACATGGCGGTGAAATATTTTTTAGTTATTTGCTGAAACGCGAGATCTAATTCTAAGTGAGGGAACTTAAGACCACCTAGACATGCGTGGATGGACGAGACAGGTTTACACGGATCAAACGCCCGAGGGAGATGTCATTTGAGTGAGTGAAGTTTAGAGCACCTAGATAGGTGTATGCGGGATCAGATGGACGAGAGACATGCATGTGGGTCGGGTGACCAAAGAAGGTGTTTGTGGGACCGAACGATCAAGAAAGGTGTATGTGGGCCCGGAGAACCGAGAGAGGTGTAGGCGGTACCAGCTGGCCTAGCGAGGTGCATGCATGACCACATGTTCGAGAGAAGTGCATGTGGGTTCAGATGACTAAGAGAGGTATATGTGGGTCTGGATGAATGAGAGTGGTGTATGTGGATCCGAACGATAGATAGGGGTGTATGTGGGTCCTAACAAACAATAAAGTGTATGCAGGACCGAATGTTTGAGAGAGGTATATGTTGGTCCAGATGAAGTAGAGGTGTATGTGTGACCGAATGTCCTATAGAGGTTTATGAGTGACTGAATGGCCGAGAGAAGTGAACGCTAGATACAACTACCTAACAGAGTTGTAGAGAAGTTCGGTAGAGATGTTTATACTCATACGACCGAGGGAAGTTCGAACATGGACAGATGACTAGTCGGAGTTTTGGTTGCATTTCTTTCCCCTTTTCTTTATTTTTGGTTAATTTGCTACATTAATTTATTTGTGGCATACTCATTTTAGTTGTTTGCTCCTTAAAATGAAAGTAACGTCCCTACATATATTGGGTCGTGACAATCGCCCCAGCATAGCTTAATTTATACTTTTGCGTTGGTTATCCACTGTCATTTCATGTGCCACTTTGTTGACGTAGAGAGGTGTATGCTAAGAGATAACTAATTCTACGATTTTATGTGCAATTATGTTGTCACGCATTATTCTTTCTTGCTAGGAGACATTTATTACCGTGCGTGTGTCGCTTTGTTGCCTGTGCTATTATTTAAGCTAGGATATGGTTAGCATCCATGTTTCCTTTTATGTTGTATGATGAATGGTGCAAATCCATATTATCTAGTTTTTGAAGCTCTGGACTAAGGGCAAACCCAACGCCCCCCCCCCCCCCCATTTGGTCTGTTTTGGTCCTCGTGGACTAATTTGGGTAAAAACAACTGTCCCAACTGCCCCCAACCGAACAGACCGAGAGGGGACAAGTCGAGTTTCCGCCAAACATGGCCCACGTTTGGTCCACGTTTGGGATGGTCCCCGGACGCGCTACACGTCCTCCCCAGTAAGCGATGACTATGGAGAGCCCTACCCGTTCTCTACCTAGCTTCCCCTTGCCTTCATGTGCCTGGATGCCTGTGTCCTTTCCCGCCCGCCGCATGTCCTCTTCCTCCACGCGGCACCGGTGTCGGCAACTCGTGGCCAGACAGGATCTACTGGTTCTCCTTGATCCATTGCAGGTACGCCTGAAGAGATGAAGAGGAGATGTGCTAGTCACGACTGGATTGATATACCTGCAACTTATGTGTGGATCCTTTGGTTCTGCACAAATTTTTGGGAGTCAAATTGATTTTTCTGTCCATGCATTCATGGTGATTGTGGCAAGATCGAATTGATGTTCTTTTTTTTGTTCATGTTCATGAAAGCTCAGTTTCATGTGTGTAAATTCTAGCTTCAAAAAAATGGAGTAACCAAGAAATTAAATCCATGGTGAGGCAAACTATAGGCATTCTCTGCCCGGTGCTTAATTTCTCCTCTAACTCCTGGAGAAACAATGATGGAAGTGTATTTTGCACTTAAAAGAAAATTACATTAGAGGATAATCTGCGAAGTACTACTCATCTCGGTACGCACATCATACATCATGGTTGGACGCCTAGAATCAGGCGGGTCCGGATTGGCATTGTATATGTCCATCTTTTAATTGTACTATTTTTTTGTTGTTACAAAAGTTTTTTTTTCGTATTAGTGTTTGCTCCGGGGCTTGCTCCATCCCTGGATAAGCCACTGGGTCGGACAAATGAGAGATATGTATACGATTCAAATGAGCGAGCAAAGTTTAGACAACCTAGATATGTGTATGCGGGGTCGGATGACAGAGAGACGTGCATGTCAGTTGGATAACCTATAGAGGTGTATTTGGGACCAGATGACTGAGTAAAGTGTATGTATCTCGTGGAGAATGAGATAGGTGTATGAGGAACATATGGTTGAGTGAGATACATGCATGAACAGATGATTGCGAGAAGTACATATGGGTTCAGATGACTAATAGAGGTATATGGGGGTTTCACAACTGATAAAGGTGTATGTGGCTCCGGACGACCGATATGGGTGTATGTGGGTCCTCGCAAACAAGATAGGTTTATGTGGGACTAAATGATCATATGTGGATCAAGAGATGTATGTGTGACCGAATGTCTTATAGAGGTTTATGATGGATCGAATGGACAAGAGAGGTGTATGTTAGATACAACGACCCAATAGAGGTGTAGGGAAGTTCATACAATATGGCTCGGACGAGGGAGGATATTTTGGACGACCTAGAAAGTTGTATGCGGGGCCATAGGACCGGGTGTGGTTGTGGTTGATTTTCTTCCCCTTTTTCGTTTTTTGGTCAATTTGCTTCATTAATTTCTATGTGGAATATTATTTTTTAGTTTATTCATTTTTAAATGAAGGGAAAGTATTGACAAATAGTGTATCGTGGCGATCTCCTCGTCATTGAAAAATTTATTCTTCTGCAGTAGTTATCACCTATTGTTTTCATGTGTCACTTCGTTTTCCTATGTTATTAGGGTCCTTATTTTATGTTAAGAGAAATCTACTACCTATCGTTTCATGTGCAGTTATGTTATGTGTCGCACCCGGACTTCTAGAGGATACTCGCAGTTCCGTTGAACAGTGGTTGATTGGATTACGGGGCTTACCGGCACCCGCATCTCTTACGAGTAGGCCAACACATGTATGTGTGACAACCAACCCCTACTGTTCATCGTCTACGTAAACCATCCAATAGAAATCAGGATACTACCATTGACGTACTTCATACCATACACACATGGTACGTCAACGGCGTTTAACAGAATGATAGCACAACATATCTCTAAGACACAAATAAATAGAAAAAAGTTGCAAATAGCTCTCACTAGAGCAGAGATAGCAAATACAATCATCCAGAGGACACATGTCCCAACATATCATCATTACATCTCAGCGGAAGCATTCAAAGGGTCTGAGTACAGACAAATCCAAATAGGCTTAAGAAGCCGGAAATGAAAGTAAAACGGAGCCCATCCACGTAGTCTCGGATCCTGCCCGGGTCCGCTATCTACTCGTCAGCAGCCTCGTCAAACTCCACGTAGTAGCCGTCACGGGGATCCTCGTAAGCGTAGTCTGCGGAAACCACAGCCCCAAAGGGGTCAGTACAACAACGTACTGGCAAGCAAGACTCACAGTTCACCAAAGTGTAACCCGTCAACACCAAGCATAGATGCTTTGGGTTCAACGGAAGAAAAGGGGATACAAAAGATGCGGCAGCTGGCTGCACTAACCAACTACAGAACATACTACAACTTCCGGCTAACAGAAAGGAGGTAAGATAGCGTATCGTAACCAACTATAACTAACCCCCAAACAAACCCATCCTGGATCTCGCCCCTTATCCAAAGAAGCAATCCGAGGATAAACTCACACAGTTTGATTAATGATGGATCAAGTTATTGTGGCAATAATGCTATTACTAGTCAAGTTATCATTAGTTAGGTGTAAGTTGTTCTGAGTACTTGTTAGCCAGTACTTTCACCAAGTCAACCATAACCGCGGAAAACACGGCTTCTCGAGAAGATTTATCCCTGCATGGGTGCACCAATTTGGCCGTACACGTAAGAATATCCCGCCAGATGGGAATCAAACCCACCAAGCGAGGCACTCAACACAACTCAACTCTTCTTCGCATCAAGCCCAAAGCACCACGTGCTGTGCGTGCCCGGCTAATCGAGCCCCACGAAGAAAAGGGGACCCTCATAGCACTCTAAGACCACGCCGCCCTAAATGCCGACTACAAAAGTTCCACCCTGGCCTCGGGTTCGTACCTGCATATGAGTGCATCAAATGGAAAGCCCGAACTAAGTGTGGCGATTTGGACGAGATGCGAATCGAATCAAATTGAGGGGGGCGCCCATACACGCTTCCCACATGCGGATAGTGCGCTCATCATGGATCAGTAGACAAGACCCTTTTCCTAATTAGGGTCGACACTAGCAGGCCTCAAAACCACGCCGGGCCTCCTGCCGGTGCCTTATCAGCAAATTATTATTACCTCAAAATTAACAGGTTGTTGTTTAACATCGAGCCCTAGAACATAATGGAAATATAGTAACAGAAAGTAACGGGTAACAGACTCGAGCAGAAACAACCCTAAGCATGCTAGTAAGACACGGGCAACAAGCAATGGGGTTATAGGTGTGGAGGTGAGGCTATATCAGGGTTAAAGGATAACATGTGATAGGTTCGTAACAGAAGCAACGATACATAGGGCTAGCAGAAATAGGCAACGGAAAGTATTGGTAACCAATGTTGAAAGGACACAATGGTTCATGTGAGTGAATACTTGCCTGCAAACTCAGTAGCCTGGTACTAAGCTAGATCCTGAGAAGGGGTGTCGTAAGTATCGTCTGTCTCAACGTCGTCGTCTATCCGAGAAGAAGCAAACAAACAACGCAAAGAGACAAACAATCAATAACATGGCATAGTGCACAATCATGGGATGATGCATGACCATTTAATTGATGCATCAAAATAAACTAGTTGACATGGTATCAACAAGATTAAATGGACCCACATGCAATTTGGGATTGCATATGGAAAGCCCATGAATTAAGGTTGGAATAATTGTTTTACAACAAACCAACATGTGTAAGTGAATTAGCATGATGCATGGATGAGGAAAACAGCAAAATAACAACAATAGAACATATTGGAAATAAGGTTTACCAAGTTTGGAAATTTGTTTATTAAGTGTTGGAATTTTGGTTACTTAAAGGTGTCACACAAGCATTTGTTGTTTTCAACAAGTTTAATTGTTCAAAATAGATAACAAAGTTCATATTTGAAAAGAACACAAAATTTTAGGTGGATTACATGTTTCAATTATTGAAAAAGGAATTACAATGATTTAGTTATGAATTAAACAAGTTTAAACAAGATTTAATTGAATTTAATTCAAGTGTGAAAATTATTTGAATTGTTTTTGTTCAAAACATAAATTCAAATTCATATTTGAAAAGGTTATACTTTTCTAGTTTGAAAACATATTTTATATGTTCAAAAATAATTTGATTTGAGCAAGTTATGAATTTAGCAAATTTAAATGATTTAAACAAGGTTTAAATTATTTAAGCAATTTTAATTATTCAAAACATGAAACAAAATTTATATTTGAAAAGGTGGTTTAAAATAGCATGGAAAACATATTTTATTTGTGTTATGTGAATTAAGTATGAATTACTTATGCATTTAATCAAATTTTAAATGAATAGTTTGAATTTGAAATTTGAATGCATTTGAATTATTCAAAACAGAATACAAATGGTTTAACTAGGTAGAGAATTAAATTTGGTTCAACAAACATATTTTATTTTTATTATTTGGATTTATAAAATAAAAGTTATTAGCAATTTAAAATGAGGGACCAATCTGTAATGAAAAAAGATTTAATTTGAAAAAGAAAAGCTGAAAAAACAATTTTCACTCTGCAGTGGCTAGCCACTGCCACTGACAGAGGGTCCATGGGCTGCGTGGCGCTCACGTGGCAGCAGAGGCCACTTACAGGTGGGTCACGCCTGTCAGTTGCCTTAGCGAAAAAGGTTGGGGTTTATTTGCGGGAGCAGGGATCGAACCCTGGTCTCCCGAGCGCGCGCAAGTGTTGCAACCAGTGCGCTGCGAATTCAGTTTTGACCGAAGAGGGGATGCAGTGAGGATAACGTTCAGTTCGTGCTCGCTAACTGAAACTGACGAAAAACCTGCGCTTTTCTGAACCTGACGGAGAACAATCGCCGGCGGCGAGCTAACGTGCTGATGCTGTTGCGCTGCGGTGTGCTGGGGTGATGTGCTCGTGCGTGCAGCAGAGAAGGAGCAGGAGGGAGATGGGTAGCTCACGGTGAGGGAACGGAGGGTGGTGCTCGACGGCGAGGTGGACGACGGTGGCGACAGCTGCGCGGACGTCGGCGTGGAAGCAGAGGTTCCCGGGCGTCGTGCAGGTGTCGATGATGTCGAGGATGCTATGGCGGTTTGATCCCCGCGGTCAGCCAGGGAGGAGGAGGGTGGCAACGGCGACGAGCCTCATGGATTCAGAGAGTGGCGCCGGTGAGGTTCAGAACAGGAGGGATTCCGGGCAGTGAGAGGGAAAAATGGCGGCGGAGATCGAGGGAGAAGGGAGGTAGGGGCTAGGGCTGCTCTCCGGGGACCTAGGGGTAGGTTTTATAGGGGCTACAGGGCGCTGCTGGCCGTTCCCGCACGACGGCGTCGACATGTCTACGGCGGATTCTCTGCCGTATAGGAGGAAAACAAGGGCGAAGGGGTACCGGGCCTGCGGGGAAGAAAATTTGGGCTGGGCCTGCGTGGGGGGCACAGCCCACTGCCCCTCTCTCTTTGGTTCTGTTTTAATTTTTTTTGTTCTGTTATTATTTTTTTTTGCTGAATTGAAATAGAAAAGAAAAGGCTAGAGTTTTGGCTTAGAAAAATTTAGAAATTTTTTTGGTATTGTTTAAATATGTAACAGCAACACTTGCCAAGTTTTGTTTTCCAAAAGTTCAAAAACAAAAGTGCTGTTTGTAATTGGTTCAAATTTGACTGAATTTGAGGTTAAGTGATTTATTGAAAACAAAATTTATATAGGGTGAACCTTATAGTTTAAATGGAAACAATTGATTAGAAATGCTTTGTAATTTTCATTAACTCCAAAAGGTTGCTGTTTGGAAAATGTGATTTGAATTTTGAATGCCATTTGAATTAAGTGGAATATTAGAGAACAAATTAATAGTTGAGCTTTTTATTTTTCATGGAAACAAATGGATGTTTTATTTGAACCTTTTATTTGGAAAGTTGTAACATAACAAGTATGAACAAAGCATTTGAAATATTGTTTGAATTTCAATTGTGAAAACAAAGGAAAACAGATGGGAACAAAATGAAAACAAATGCAAACAAGGAATGAGTATGATGACATGATGCAAAACTTTAATAAAACAAGAATCAAACATTCTAGGGATGGTTTTTCATACTTGGAATGTTACAAAACGCCCCCCTTGAAGGAATCGCGCCCCGAGATTCCTACTGAGAAAAGAAAAGGTCCGGATACTTCTTGCGAAGATCCTCTTCGGTCCCCCACGTTGCCTCTTTATCGGAATGATGGGACCACTGCACTTTCAAGAACTTGGTGCTCTTGTTGCGATTCTTACGCTCGGTCTCATCGAGAATACGAACAGGGTGCTCCTCATAAGAGAGATCGTCTTGCAGTTCAATGGAATCATGATCAACTGCACGATCTGGATCTTTGAAACACTTCTTGAGCTGTGACACGGGAAACACATCGTGCACCTTGGATAGTTTTTCTGGAAGTTCAAGACGATAGGCATTTTCAGCACGCCTTGAGAGAATGTTGAAAGGACCAATGTATCTTGGTGCAAGCTTTCCTTTCACACCGAAACGATGAGTGCCTCTGAGGGGAGTTACACGGAGATATGCCTTGTCACCAGGTGCATAGATCATATCCCTGTGCTTGCTGTCATAGTAGCTCTTCTGACGAGACTGAGCAATCTTGAGATTGTCACGAATGATGCGAACTTTCTCTTCGGCTTCCTTAACAATGTCAGGGCCTAAGAGTGAACGTTCACCAGCTCCAGACCAATTGATTGGACTCCTGCATCTGCGGCCATAGAGAGCTTCAAATGGTGCCATGCCTAGGCTTGCCTAGAAGCTGTTGTTGTAGGAGAATTCAGCATATGGAAGGCATTCCTCCCATTTCATGCCAAAGGAGAGACCACATGCTCTGAGCATATCCTCGAGAATCTGATTGACTCTTTCGACTTGCCCTTGAGACTGAGGGTGATAAGCTGTGCTGAACAGGAGTTTGGTGCCCAATGCTTCTTGAAAGCTTTTCCAGAAATGAGAAGTGAATATGCTTCCACGGTCTGAGCTTATTTCCAATGGAACACCATGAAGAGGAACAATCTTTGCTGTGTAGAGCTCTGCTAACTGGCTAGCCGAGATTGTTTCTTTGACAGCAAAGAAGTGAGCTACTTTAGTGAGACGATCAATGACAACGAAGATTGCATCGTTGCCCTTCTTGGACTTTGGAAAACCAGTGAAGAAGTCCATTTCAATCATGTCCCACTTCCACTCAGGAATTCTCAGAGGTTGGAGAAGACCGGCTGTTTTCTGATGGACTGCCTTAACACGTTGACAAACATCGCATTCAGAAACGTATTGAGCAATTTCACGTTTCATGCCAGGCCACCAATACAGTGTCTTAAGATCCTGGTACATCTTTGTACTTCCAGGGTGGATGGAGAGAGGAGTTTCATGAGCCTCCTTGAGAATGAAATCTTTGAGACTTTGAACTTGAGGAACTGCAATGCGTCCTTCGAAGAACACAGTTCCCTTGTCATCAATTGAGAAGGACTTAAATTTCTCCTTGCCTTCTTTGATGTGTTCTACCATCTTCTTGATTTCAGCATCACGAAGTTGTTCAGAACGAATCTTGTCCTCGAGAGTTGGACTGGCTGTCAAGTTTGCAAGATAGCCTTGAGGAACAAGACAAAGGTTGAGCTTTTGGAATTCTTCATGAAGTGGAGGTTGGCTTTCCATGATCATGAGATTATTGCAATAAGACTTGCGACTGAGAGCATCGGCCATAACATTAGCCTTGCCTGGAGTGTAAGAAATGGTGAGATCAAAGTCTTTAATCTTTTCAATCCATCTCCTTTGCCTGAGGTTTAGATCTGGTTGAGTGAAGATGTATTTCAGACTCTTATGATCGGAAAAGATTTCAGTGCGATTACCCAACAAGTATTGCCTCCATTTCTTGAGGGCAAACACAACTGCTGCAAGTTCAAGATCATGTGTGGGATAATTTTGCTCATGTGCATTCAACTGACGTGAAGAATAAGCCACAACTTGACGTTCTTGCATAAGAACTGCACCTAGACCTTGGAGAGATGCATCGCAGAATATCTGGAAAGGTTTGGTAGTATCTGGGCCAACCAGAACTGGTGTAGAAGTGAGTTTAGTCTTCAGGAGATTGAAACTTTCATCACATTGTGGAGACCAAACGAACTTCTTGTCCTTCTTTGTGAGATCAGTGAGAGGTTTGGCAATCTTGGAAAAGTTTTGGACGAAACGACGGCAATAGCTAGCCAAGCCAAGAAAACTTCTAACTTGCTTCACCGTCTTAGGAGGTTTCCAATCAACAATTGCCTTAACCTTTTCTGGATCAATGGCTATGCCCTTGGCGGAGATGACATGACCAAGGTAAGCAACTTCTGGAATCCAGAACTCACATTTGGAGAATTTGGCATATAGAAGATGCTCGCTAAGTTTCATGAGAGTGAGACGAAGATGTTCTTCATGCTCTTCCTCGGATTTTGAGTAGACAAGAATGTCATCAAGATATACCACAACGAACTTGTCGAGGTATTCATGGAAGACAGAATTCATGAGTCAAGAGAATGTCGCCGGTGCATTGGTGAGACCGAAGGACATGACGGTGTATTCATATAGACCGTAGCGAGTGGTGAAAGCTGTTTTTGGAATATCTTCCTTTCTGATCTTTATTTGATGGTAACCCATTCTCAAGTCCAACTTGGAGAATATTGAGGCTCCAGCAAGTTGATCAAAAAGATCATCGATACGAGGAATTGGATACTTGTTTTTGATGGTTTTCTCGTTTAGAGGACGATAGTCAACCACGAGTCTCTTTGTTTGATCCTTCTTTGCAACGAACAGAGTTGGGCAACCCCAAGCGGAAGAACTAGGTTGAATGTAACCTTTTTCCATGTACATATTGATTTGCTCCTTTAACAGTTTCAGTTCAGGAGGAGCTATCTTGTATGGATGCTTAGAGATTGGAGCAGTACCTGGTTCAAACTCGATCACGAACTCAACTGCTCTGTCCGGAGGCATCCCTGGCAACTCTTCTGGAAAGACGTCATGGAATTCACAAACCACCGGAACATTTTCAATTGATGGAAGAGGTTTTGCATCGAGGGTGCACAGCTGAATGGAACTTGATTCATTTGGGGAATAGACTATCTGGCCAGAAGGGTGGAACAGAGTTATTGACTTCTGAGCACAATCAATCGTAGCTTTATTGGCCTTCAACCAATCCATACCAAGAATGACATCAATGTCAGAATTGCCAAGCAGTATGAGAGAAGCAAGGAATATGTGGCCTCCAATTAGAATCTGATTTTCATGACTGATCTTGGAAGTTTGCATAGTTGCTCCAGGGGAGTTTACTACTAGTGGGTAACCCAAACCAACAAAGGGGAGCTTAATTGCTGTCGCAAAGATCTTTGACACGAAAGAATGCGATGCTCCGGTATCAAACAACACTTTAGCTGGAAAAGAGTTTACGGGGAATGTACCGAGAACGACGTCAGGAGCTTCCTCAGCTTTGTCGATCTTGACATGATTCACCCTTGCGGTCCTCCCGACAGGCCTGTTGTTGGAGTTGAAGGCTTTAGCCGGGGGAGCACGCACCATTGCCTGGTTTGTGTTGGGACGAGGTGGTGGTGGAGGTAGCTGCCTCTGCGTGCACTTGTCAGCGTAGTGCCCCGTCTGCTTGCACTTGTAGCAAGTGACGACACGAGGAGGATCTGGCCTTGGCTGCCCCATTGAAAACCTCTGACCTTGCATGTGAGCTGGGTTGGGTGGGCGGGGAGCAAAGCCTGGAGAAGCGAGCCCGAGTGACATCACCATTTGGCACCCAGATGCGGCGCTTCTGCGGAGGGGTGGTCATGTTGGAGGAGGAACCACCCTCACGCGAGTGCTTTCGAGACTCCTCGAACGCCTTGCGCCCATTTTCTTCATTGAGCGCGGTGTTAACGAGCTCCTCGAAGTCTTTGGTCTTGATGTTGGTGAGGGCGTACTTGAGTTCCGGGTTAAAACCTCTGCGGAACCTTGCCATCTTCTTAGCCTCAGTGGACACCTCATCACCAGCGTAACGAGCGAGGCGATTGAACTCACTCTGATAGCCAATGACGTCCAGCTTACCCTGCTTGAGAGAGCAAAACTCTTCACGCATCTTTTCCATGAGACCATCTGGAATGTGGTGCTTCAGGAAAGCTTCCTTGAAACAACCCCAGGTGATTGGGTAGCCAGCTCTCATGGTCTGGTAGTTCTCCCACCAAGTAGCTGCCTGACCCTTCAGTAGGTAGGAGGCATACTTGACCTTGTCTTCCTCAGCAACGTGAGCAATCTCCAGAGCCCTAGCTATCTCACGGATCCATTCATCAGCATCCAGAGGCTCACGTGTTGCCACGAAAGCTCTTGGGCCCAGACTGAGAAACTCCTTGATACTGACTCGTGGAGCATTCTGGTTGTTGTGTTGGTTAGTCTGGAACTGGGCCATCTGTGCCATGACTTGGGTCATCTGAGTCAACAGCTCCATGATTGGCGGTGGCTCAGGCGGGTGTTCCTTGTTGGCGGCATCCTGAATAGACATGCATTTAGCACAACAACAGAAAAGGATAGACTTGGAAACCGAAAGCGAGATTATTCCGACGCATGAATAGATAACCAACAGGTACATCGTCACATGTTCAAATACATCAGAATATCCAACACACCATAAATGGTTCGAATGCCAAAGGATAACTAAACATAGCTAAGAATGGATACATCGATACTCCCATGCTCATCACGCAGGACGGCGACTAGGAGTACGGCGAGAGGTACGGTGAGGAGCACGCCCACGAAAGTAGGTAGAACGACGATCCACATAGACCTGACGTGGTCTAAGAGCGACTCTAGGTGTGGTGAAGTACATAGCGTCGACTCCCTGTGCTCCAAAGCGTGGAATCCCAGTGTAACCAGCACCGAGGTTAAGGAGTGGACCTCTGACCGGCTCGTAACCTCCAGCATCTGGCAGACGACGACCAACTGGCTGATCAAAACATGCAAAGCGCTCGTCTCCAACAAAGTCTGTGGTGTAAGACGCCAGACGAGTCAAAGCAAGATAGAGCTGCTCTCTGACTGAAGCCAACTCCTGAGATAGTGTGCTGGCAACTGCGTCACTGTGCCTCACAAACTGAGCGGTGGTGTGCAGCCTGGAGTTATCATGCTCGTAGACATCCAGGTTGTCATAGAGAGTGAAGTGAGCTCCCTCCGAAGTGATGTAACCACGGGGGATGTGGCGATAGATAGAATCGTCAAATCCCCAGTAGTCAGCAAGAAGGACGGTGAGACTCACATAAGCTGCCTGCTGCACAGCCATATCCACTGTGGAACCTACTGCCTCGTAGCGGTGGACAACGCTCATGCCATCATCTGACAGAATGTAGACGATAGCCTGGTAGTAGGTCTGGTCAAACTCTCGCTGCTGCTCGTAGACCTGGTACTCTGGTGCCCAACGGAACCCCAGATAAGTGACCATGTCTCTCAGCATCTCCGGATAACCGGCGGTGCTCTCACAACGAGTCATCCGAACCACCTGCAGGTAGAACCTGAGATCCATCTGCAGATGATCGGGGAAGTTTTGATTAGACGCCAGTAGAAGAACTGAAGTGGAAAGCAACAACAAGGTTTCAACGGACGAAAAGGATGTTGAGAAGAACAGGATATCGAAGCAACAACGGGAAACACGAGACCAAAACTCCTAAGGTACTACGGAAAACCCATCCGGGCTTCTAAAGGATCAATATCTACTGCTTAAGGAATAGAGGATCTGCTTCCGGGGCTTACACGCCTCCGTTCTCAATCATGAGTAGGCAACATGATAAATCATGTCACAACCACCTCCATTCCTATGGTCTAGTAGATATAACTATCCTAGAGAAAGCAGGATTCGTGAAAACCTAACTTGAAAGTTTAGGTGAGAAGGGAAAACAACGTTGCACTTACTTACCAGAAAAGGGAGGGTGGGTGGGGAAAGAAGAAAAAGAACAGAATTCCTACTCTCACGTTTCATTTTCCCTGTATAGCTACAAAATAGTTTCTAGACTCAACTGCGACCAGTAAAAGGGATCCTACAGGCAGACAGGCTCTGATACCATTTGTCGCACCCGGATTTCTAGAGGATACTCGCAGTTCCGTTGAACAATGGTTGATTGAATTACGGGGCTTACCGGCACCCGCATCTCTTACGAGTAGGCCAACACATGTATGTGTGACAACCAACCCCTACTGTTCATCGTCTACGTAAACCATCCCATAGAAATCAGGATACTACCATTGACGTACTTCATACCATACACACATGGTACGTCAACGGCGTTTAACAGAATGATAGCACAACATATCTCTAAGACACAAATAAATAGAAATAAGTTGCAAATAGCTCTCACTAGAGCAGAGATAGCAAATACAATCATCCAGGGGACACATGTCCCAACATATCATCATTACATCTCAGCGGAAGCATTCAAAGGGTCTGAGTACAGACAAATCCAAATAGGCTTAAGAAGCCGGAAATGAAAGGAAAACGGAGCCCATCCACGTAGTCTCGGATCCTGCCCGGGTCCGCTATCTACTCGTCAGCAGCCTCGTCAAACTCCACGTAGTAGCCGTCACGGGGATCCTCGTAAGCGTAGTCTGCGGAAACCACAGCCCCAAAGGGGTCAGTACAACAACGTACTGACAAGCAAGACTCACAGTTCACCAAAGTGTAACCCGTCAACACCAAGCACAGATGCTTTGGGTTCAACGGAAGAAAATGAGATACAAAAGATGCGGCAGCTGGCTGCACTAACCAACTACAGAACATACTACAACTTCCGGCTAACAGAAAGGAGGTAAGATAGTGTATCGTAACCAACTATAACTAACCCCCAAACAAACCCATCCTGGATCTCGCCCCTTATCCAAAGAAGCAATCCGAGGATAAACTCACACAGTTTGATTAATGATGGATCAAGTTATTGTGGCAATAATGCTATTACTAGTCAAGCTATCATTAGTTAGGTGTAAGTTGTTCTGAGTACTTGTTAGCCAGTACTTTCACCAAGTCAACCATAACCGCGGAAAACACGGCTTCTCGAGAAGATTTATCCCTGCAGGGGTGCACCAATTTGGCCGTACACATAAGAATATCCCGCCAGATGGGAATCAAACCCACCAAGCGAGGCACTCAACACAACTCAACTCTTCTTCGCATCAAGCCCAAAGCACCACATGTTGTGCGTGCGCGGCTAATCGAGCCCCCCGAAGAAAAGGGGACCCTCATAGCACTCTAGGACCATGCCGCCCTAAATGCCGACTACAAAAGTTCCACCCTGGCCTCGGGTTCGTACCTGCATATGAGTGCATCAAATGGAAATACCGAACTAAGTGTGGCGATTTGGACGAGATGCGAATCGAATCAAATTGAGGGGGGCGCCCATACACGCTTCCCACATGCGGATAGTGCGCTCATCATGGATCAGTAGACAAGACCCTTTTCCTAATTAGGGTCGACACTAGGAGGCCTCAAAACCACGCCGGGCCTCCTGCCGGTGCCTTATCAGCAAATTATTATTACCTCAAAATTAACAGGTTGTTGTTTAACATCGAGCCCCAGAACATAATGGAAATATAGTAACAGAAAGTAACGGGTAACAGACTCGAGCAGAAACAACCCTAAGCATGCTAGTAAGACACGGGCAACAAGCAATGGGGTTATAGGTGTGGAGGTGAGGCTATATCAGGGTTAAAGGATAACATGTGATAGGTTCGTAACAGAAGCAACGATACATAGGGCTAGCAGAAATAGGCAACGGAAAGTATCGGTAACCAATGTTGAAAGGACACAATGGTTCATGTGAGTGAATACTTGCCTGCAAACTCAGTAGCCTGGTACTGAGCTAGATCCTCAGAAGGGGTGTCGTAAGTATCGTCTGTCTCAACCTCGTCGTCTATCCGAGAAGAAGCAAACAAACAACGCAAAGAGACAAAAAATCAATAACATGGCATAGTGCACAATCATGGGATGATGCATGACCATTTAATTGATGCATCAAAATAAACTAGTTGACATGGTATCAACAAGATTAAATGGACCCACATGCAATTTGGGATTGCATATGGAAAGCCCATGAATTAAGGTTGGAATAATTGTTTTACAACTAACCAACATGTGTAAGTGAATTAGCATGATGCATGGATGAGGAAAACAGCAAAATAACAACAATAGAACCAATTGGAAATAAGGTTTACCAAGTTTGGAAATTTGTTTATTAAGTGTTGGAATTTTGGTTACTTAAAGGTGTCACACAAGCATTTGTTGTTTTCAACAAGTTTAATTGTTCAAAACAGATAACAAAGTTCATATTTGAAAAGAACACAAAATTTTAGGTGGATTACATGTTTCAATTATTGAAAAAGGAATTACAATGATTTAGTTATGAATTAAACAAGTTTAAACAAGATTTAATTGAATTTAATTCAAGTGTGAAAATTATTTGAATTGTTTTTGTTCAAAACATAAATTCAAATTCATATTTTAAAAGGTTATACTTTTCTAGTTTGAAAACATATTTTATATGTTCAAAATTAATTTGATTTGAGCAAGTTATGAATTTAGCAAATTTAAATGATTTAAACAAGGTTTAAATTATTTAAGCAATTTTAATTATTCAAAACATGAAAAAAAATTATATTTGAAAAGGTGGTTTAAAATAGCATGGAAAAAATATTTTATTTGTGTTATGTGAATTAAGTATGAATTACTTATGCATTTAATCAAATTTTAAATGAATTGTTTGAATTTGAAATTTGAATGCATTTGAATTATGCAAAACAGAATACAAATGGTTTAACTAGGTAGAGAATTAAATTTGGTTCAACAAACATATTTTATTTTTATTATTTGGATTTATAAAATAAAAGTTATTAGCAATTTAAAATGAGGGACCAATCTGTAATGAAAAAGGATTTAATTTGAAAAAGAAAAGCTGAAAAAACAATTTTCGCTCTGCAGTGGCTAGCCACTGCCACTGACAGAGGGCCCCTGGGCTGCGTGGCGCTCACGTGGCAGCAGAGGCCACTTACAGGTGGGCCACGCCTGTCAGTCGCCTTAGCGAAAAAGGTTGGGGTTTTTTTGCGGGAGCAAGGATCGAACCCTGGTCTCCCGAGCGCGCGCAAGTGTTGCAACCAGTGCGCTGCGAATTCAGTTTTGACAGAAGAGGGGATGCAGTGAGGATAACGTTCAGTTCATGCTCGCTAACTGAAACTGACAAAAAACCTGCGCTTTTCTGAACCTGACGGAGAACAATCGCCGGCGGCGAGCTAACGTGCTGATGCTGTTGCACTGCGGTGTGCTGGGGTGATGTGCTCGTGCGTGCAGCAGAGAAGGAACAGGAGGGAGATGGGTAGCTCACGGTGAGGGAACGGAGGGTGGTGCTCGACGATGAGGTGGACGACGGTGGCGACAGCTGCGCGGACGGCGGCGTGGAAGCAGAGGTTCCCGGGCGTCGTGCAGGTGTCGATGATGTCGATGATGCTACGGCGGTTTGATCCCCGCGGTCAGGCAGGGAGGAGGAGGGTGGCAACGGCGACGAGCATCGTGGATTCAGAGAGTGTCGCCGGTGAGGTTCAAAACAGGAGGGATTCCGGGCAGTGAGAGGTAAAAATGGCGGCGGAGATCGAGGGAGAAGGGAGGTAGGGGCTAGGGCTGCTCTCCGGGGACCTAGGGGTAGGTTTTGTAGGGGCTACAGGGCGCTGCTGGCCGTTCCCGCGCGACGGCGTCGACGTGGCTACGGCGGATTCTCTGCCGTACAGGAGGAAGACAAGGGCGAAGGGGTACCGGGCCTGCGGGGAAGAAAAATTGGGTTGGGCCTGCGTGGGGGGCACAGCCCACTGCCCCTCTCTCTTTGGTTCTGTTTTAATTTTTTTTGTTCTGTTATTTTTTTTTTGCTGAATTGAAATAGAAAAGAAAAGGCTAGGGTTTTGGCTTAGAAAAATTTAGAAATTTTTTGGTATTGTTTAAATATGTAACAACAACACTTGCCAAGTTTTGTTTTCCAAAAGTTCAAAAACAAAAGTGTTTTTTGTAATTGGTTCAAATTTGACTGAATTTGAGGTTAAGTGATTTATTGAAAACAAAATTTAAATAGGGTGAACCTTATAGTTTAAATGGAAACAATTGATTAGAAATGCTTTGTAATTTTCATTAATTCCAAAAGGTTGCTGTTTGGAAAATGTGATTTGAATTTTGAATGCCATTTGAATTAAGTGGAATATTAGAGAACAAATTAATAGTTGAGCTTTTTATTTTTCATGGAAACAAATGGATGTTTTATTTGAACCTTTTATTTGGAAAGTTGTAACATAACAAGTATGAACAAAGCATTTGAAATATTGTTTGAATTTCAATTGTGAAAACAAAGGAAAACAGATGGGAACAAAATGAAAACAAATGCAAACAAGGAATGAGTATGATGACATGATGCAAAACTTTAATAAAACAAGAATCAAACATTCTAGGGATGGTTTTTCATACTTGGGATGTTACATTATGCTAGGAGAGTCTTATTATGTGTCATGTTGTGGTCGGGTGTTATTAATTTATACCACTATATGGTTATTGCCTATCATTCATGTGTCCTTTCTTTGTCCGTGAATAGTCCAAATCAATATTTTTTTTAGTTGACCAAGACACCCGTTCTGACTCCAACATTAACATCATCCACATGATCTTCCTCGTCAATCCTCAACAGCATAGACCTATGTTTGTAGGTCGTTTGGTCCCCCCCCACCCATGTTGACGGATCCTCAACACTCAATAACATTGATATGCGTTATCCCAGTTTCGATGGTTGACGCAGAATTCTCCAAACATGAAAAATGTGTATTAACAATGGTATACCACATGCGGTGTCCAAAATAACCCACAAAATAACATCTGTACAGGCCGTCCCGACGACGAGGATAGCCGTGGACATGACCGGGTTCGGCGCGGGGATCAGGGAGGTGGTGACCACGTTCATGGTGGTGTACACCGTTCACGCGGCGTGCGACCCCCGGGCGGGCGGGAGGAGCGGCACCGCGGCGGCGGCGACGGGGTCTCTGGTCATCGGGCTCGTCACGTGCGCCTGCGTGCTGGCCACGGGCTCGCTCACCGGCCCGTTCATGAACCCCGCGCGCTCCTTCGGGCCGGCGGTCGTCAGCGGGGACTTCAAGAACCAGGCCGTGTACTGGGCTGGACCGACGGTCGGCGTGGCCGCTGCGGCGCTGGTGCGCCAGAGCTTGATGTTCCCGTCAGCGCCTGCCCCGTTGCACGGGACCGCGGACACGGTGGCTGTCTGATGACTGATGACATCCAATGGTAGAGCCTGTTTGGTTAGCAAATTAAGAAGACTAGCTAGATTATCGATGTCGTGGCATATAGCGCTAGTGCTAGTGTGATGTACTGTACGTACCTTTTGTAAGTATATGATCGTGACTATGTATTGAGACATTGAAAGTGCACTAAACGCACCAAAATACATATATCTACTCGATCCACGCTATATATATTTGAGATCTTCTTTGAAAAGTTTAAGTTGAAATATGACTATGTACGCCCGATTCTCCATGGTCGATCACTCGCGTCATTTGTGGTGTACTCCCACCGTCCACTCTTAATCTACATTCTACAAATTTTAAGACAAATTAGCAAATCATTTAATATTACTAGTACAATATATGAACAACCAATCCAAACTACATTAAAATTAATGACATCCAATACTAGATAAATACTGTTTCGTTTTCAGTGTTGGTGTTGATTACCGAGGAGACAATTAATGTGGAGAACCCAGAATGTAGATTAAAAGTGGACAAATTATTGGCTTAGAATGTAGATTAAAAGTGGATGGAGAGAGTACTACATAAACCCCAAGCAACATAGTGATAATCTGGTTGCTTCGCTTGATACGGTCAATTGTTGATCATACTTCTGATTTCCGAACTCGGGCATTTTCGAGCTTCTCCTGGCATTCCCCATTGTTACGTTGCCATGGAACTAAAATTTGACGCTCTTTTATAAACAATAGAAATATTAAGTAGATATCAATTACATCCGCGCTCTACAACATTATAATGTTAAGACCTAGTCGAGACATTAAGGATAGGGGACAGAATCAGGATTACAAAATAAGGGGGGCCAAGTGCACATTAAGTAACATATAGGGGCTAAAATCTACAAAATCCCGCTGAACTATGAGCGAAGCAGCGGAAACTGCGCGATCAAATGCCACACCCGGACTACAAACAAGATTCTACAAGAACGACGTCTCCAAAAAGGAAACAACGCACAAGCATCATCGTCCCATGATCAACAGATCATGGATTTTCACCCTGAAGATAGACCGATCAAAATCCACACAATGCATTCTACAAGGAGACGAATATGCCAGGTACAACCAGGAAAGGTCACACCTAGGTTTTTCACCGCAGAAATAATGAATTGGTGCCCAAAGATTACCACCAAGAACAAAGTCGCCATGTGTTGCCACCCTCACTTGTCGAGACTGTTGTAGAACACGGATCATCCTACTCACAGTTTGTCCCACATTCAAGTCCTCGCCTCCATCATCACTTATAATCTTGGACACGATGTGAGCCATCGAGATCCACGAGTCGCCGCCGCAACCATCTTTATGTTCCCCAACATTTTCAGCACCACGACATCGTAGCTAAAGATTTCGTGGCATGCCTGATGGTGCCGATAAAACTGGGTCCTCGATGTGCACCAGATTGGAGGCCCATAGCCATGGCCGACAGAAGCGACAACCAAACAAAATGTCACGGACATTCCTTCCTAGCACTCTTCAGCACGAGTTGAACGTTGAGGCGAACACGCTTGATGCCAGACAAGAGGTTCGTGTGCTGTTGTTGTTCCCCTCGCGCTCGACACCCGGGGACACCACAGACTCCATAGGTTGCAGCCAATGCGAGGAACTCACGAACGTGATTCCGATGATCCAGTTTTCTTGCGTTCAACATGGGTGTTGCGAAGGAGATATGTGCGTCCACGAGTGGACGCCGGAGCTCTGGCACCACCTTGCCTAGGGCAGATCAACGCGGATAGCCGAGACAGCCGAGCCGGCGACCCCAGATCGAATCAGAGGATATTGCGACAGGTAACACCACAAATTTTGAAGAAAATAAAACCGGACAGGGACGCCTCATCGCCGTCGTTGGATTACTGATGACTGATGCATGTAAAATGCATAGATGAATTTTGCATTTTTTTTCACATGGTTTTCTATTACATATCGCATCATATAAGGGTATAATTCAATGTTTTATAGTATTTTGGGGTTAAATTACACAGTCCCCCAACTTTTATGGAATTAACCCTGCCTGTCAGAAACCCCGTTTTCTATATTTTTGACGTTTCAGGGGGCATACTTCCGCGAAATCACCTGAAAATCTGCGGGGGTCATTTTCTTGGAAGGAGAAGACTTGCGGGCGAAGGATCCACGAGAATTGGGCAAGGAGGCCCAAAAGAGGACCCTCCACGCGGCCAGATTCCTTGGCCGCGTGAGAGGCCCCCTTTTGGCCCCTGTGGCCCCAATTCCTTCCATCTTCGACTTACCGACTCCGTCTTGACCTAAAACCGACTATAAAAAGGGTCCCCCATACCCTTACGGAGAAGAGCTCCGCCGAAACACCGAAACACCGAAACAGAGACCAGAAGTTCCAGATTGGAGGGGGAAAACTCCGGTGGGGCGCCGCCGGTGTGATCTCCTACCCCTCCAACGTCATCTCCATCGACATCTCCATGAAGAGGGAGTAGTCCACCCCAGGGCTATGGGTTTGTGGAAGTAGCACTTGTATCTCTCTCTCTATGTGCTTCACTAATTAGATCCGTATGAGCTGCCTCACATGATTACGGGCACCGTTGTAATTCGTATGTGGTGGATCTTTTCTATGAGTTATTGAATCTGAGATTGCAATTGTTTCTCTTGAGTTATTTGAGTAGATGCATCTTATGTACCCCGTTCTTATTTGCTAGCTTTGATCAATCTAGTTCTTGAGAGCCTGTGTGGGGTAATGGGTGCATTAGTTGGAGTAACGGGGGGTGGCTAGTGCTGTGAAAGTGACAGAAGTTCAGCGATCCACTTAGGTTTTGTTAAACCTTTCTTAGTTACCTCACTAGGGATAAAAAGGCGTACCTTGTTACCGGGGATTTGAAGAGACACTAATCAATCTCCATGACTAGATCTAGCAAGTTCTTACTTCAACTTCATGTCACATTGCTTAAAGCTATACTCTGGTTTTTCCTTAATTATCGAGGTGTTATGATTTATTTCGCATCTTGGTGGAGTATAAGAGGGATCAATATGACCGTAGAGATATCTATGCTAGGACGTGATGCCCATATGAAAGTACTCAATGTTAAAAATGTTATTGTAATCTCACATGTAATTCTTTATGTCCACCGTCTACTTTATTTGAGAGAATGCAAGTGTGAAACAATGAACCCCGGTCCTATTTTAATTATAAGAAAACACTCTAGTTACTTTGCTGCAATTTACTTTACTTGCACTTTACTTTACTTGCATCTCCAATTCGAATTTACACTATCTCCATCACCACTTGCATCACAAAAATACAAAAACAATCCATTGCATATTTATTTTCTCATTTGCATTTAGTAGTAGATTTAATTATTGCACATTTACTTCCAGTTTTGCATTGCAATTTAGAAGTCTCACACCTTGTACTTGACAACCACTTGGTGAGGTTGAGGGCACAAAATTCTCTACTTGTTTGCAGGATCCTGGAGGAAGCTTGGAAGACAACTCCTGAAATACTGGCTCCCCAAGAGTTCGATATAAACCCTCGAGTCACCCTCGTGGGGAAGAAGGCTTGCCACTAGCTACACACTCTGCACTTGGAGTCTCAACCTAGCCATCAAGCGTTTTTCTGGCGCCGTTGCCGGGGAGCCATAGGTGAAGGAGTTGTCAAAGGGAGCTCACAAGAAGTCTTCATCACCAACAAGGTGTGCAAACACCTAAGCTTGGGGAGGTTGGACCTACGTGAGTACCGTCCTTTCTATCTCCACCTTCTTTCAAGTAGACTGTTTTGTTTCTTGTCTTGTTTTTGTTTTTGTTTTTTGTCTTGCATATTTTATTTTAGTTTGCATTTTAGCTTTGAATTTAGTTATCTAGTTTATTTTAGAATTTCGAATTTGCCTAGTTCTTTACTTTTCAGTTTTGCATAAAAAATTAAAAACTACATAAAAACTGTTAAAATGGGTGATAGAACTAAATTAAGTGACTACACAAATACACCCAATGACCAATTCATTGCTAGGCCAATTACTACACCTGAAATACAAGCTGAAATCTATGAAGTAAGTCCTAGTTTATTGAATTTAATTACTAGAGAGCAATTTGGTGGTAGTGCTATGGAGGATGCCTCTATGCATCTTCATGATTTCATGGAAATATGTGATATGCAAAAATTTAAAAATGTGGAAAGTAGTGTTTGAAAACTGAAATTATTTCCTTTTTCACTTAGAGGAAAGGCTAAAGAATGGTTACTTTCACTACCTACAGCTAGTATAAAGTCTTGGGATGATTTAAAAGAAGCTTTCATTAAGAAATATTATCCTCCCGTTAAAATTTTGCAAAATAGGAATAATATCCTCTCATTTAGGCAAAATGATAATGAACATGTAGCCATGGCATGGGATAGAATTAAATTAATGCTTAGAACATGCCCATCACATGGAGTAAATGAATGGACCATACTACACTCTTTTTATAATGGTCTAAACTACATGTCTAGAAATATACTTGATTCTGCTGCTGGAGGTGCCTTTATGAGTAAAACTGTAGGAGAGGCTAAGAGCATATTAGAAAGCATATTGCAAAATTATAGTCAATGGAATACTAAAAGAGCACCCAATCCCACTAAGAAAATAAACTCAATTGAAGAAACCAATGATTTGTCTTCTAAAATGGACACTATTCTTGCCTTTATTAACAAAATATGGAGAATGTGCCTTTGCAGGAGCTAGTTGGTAGTAATTCTGAAAGTGTGGATGTTAATTTTGTTAGGAATTATGTTAGCAATGGTTTTGGTAATGCTTCCAATTTTTATAGTAAACCTCCTTATGTGCCAAATAAACATTTTGTTCCATATCCTAATGCTAATGAAAATAAGTGGAAGCCTTCTAGTGAAATTTCTGAATTTAATAAATTGCTTATGGAACAAGTTGCTAGTCACAATGCTATGATACATGAGTCAAATAAGTCTATTGCATCCATTAGTAGTGATATTAAAGGATTGCAACTTCAATCTTCGAATTTAAATAAAGCATTGTCAAAATTAGCTGATAATCAAGCAACTCTATTAAGCATGTCATCAGGAAAGCCACAAGCACAACCTAGTGTAGGAATGAATTCTATTACTATTGCTGCTCCTATTATTGAAAATATTGATGACATTGCTGAGAATACAAGTGAGCATGTCCCTACTAGCTTAGAAGAAACTTTGAATGAAATAGTGAAGTACCCCGAATATTTACTTCCATATATGTCTTATCTTGCTAGCAAAGATGAAATTAGTCCTCATGAATCAAGCATGCTATATAAATTAGAGAGTAAATTAGAGGAAATTATGATGCTTACTGAAATTAAGGATCCATTGCCTGATTTAGAAAAAAGTAGCTTGCAAGAACTTATTGCTACTCTACAAAAATTTGCTAGTGATCCCACTATAAATGTTAATCAACCTGACTTTTGATCTTATATTGCTAATCATGTCTTGCAAGAAAAATTGCTAGGTACAAGAATGAGGCCATGATACCTCCTAAGCTTGGGGATGCATGGATCCCCAAGGTGCTAGTTTCAATTGGAAAAGAAATTCACCATGCTATGTTAGATCTAGGTTCTAGTGTATCGGTACTCTCTAAAGAATTATATGAATTGCTAGAACTAGAAAATTTAGAAAAGTGCTCAAGTGAATTTGTACTTGCTGATAACTCTACTAAATATTCTGTAGGACAAGTAAAAGATGTTATGATTGAATTGCACATGACTTTCGTACCCGTTGATTTCATTATTATGGATATGGGGGATAAATCCCCTAGTCCTATTATTTTGGGTAGACCTTTTCTTCGTACTACAGGTGCAATCATAGACTCCAAGGAAGGGAATGTCAAGTTTCAGTTCCCTCACAAGAAAAGCATGGAGCACTTCCCAAGGAGGAGGGGCACGCTGAAGAACAAGCTCCCTCATGAGCTTTATCCCTCTTGATTATCAAGTAAGTAAAGCCTAGCTATATGGCTATAAAGAAAGCGGTTTACGGGAGGCAACCCGGTTGTTTTTGTTTGGATTTTCCTAGTGTCCTCTTTATGTATCAAGAGATTAGTTTTTTTGTTTTAATTCTGGAGTTTTCAATAAAGAGTCAAGTCAAACCCATTTGGACTTATAAGTTTCTATCCTAGTGCATGAAATTTCTATTTCAGCACGAGTCTGCTCACCGTATGATTTTACGTTTTTTATTGGTATGTCGGATTGAGCTAAGTTTTTAGTATGTTCTGCAACTTTTCGTCCTATGTAAGCACAAAAATTGGCTTAATTTTTTGACGAGTCTATCTTAGTGAAAAACGTTCGTTTTGCTGCTGTTGCTTTTCTGGACAGATTCTGCCTTCTTTTGTTTTATGCACTCTTTGGGCTTGGGAATCGAATTTACATGATTCTTTCAATCAAAAGAGTGAACATACAACATAATGAACCTTATTTTCTATCTACTGGAGCATTTGATTTCGAATTTTGCACAGAAAGCATGTGATTTGTTTGTCCTTGCTAATCTCACCCCACAGAAAAAGAATGGGAGAAACATGTTTTGTGAAGTTTTTTCACAGAGAATAGAGAAGCTGCGCCTCAATACATCCAAGAATGGTGAAAGTCATAAGCTTGGGGATGTGATGAACACCCCACTGGATCTACACTCTTTTGGTTAGCACACGTCTACTTTCTGTTTTTCTAAGCAAAGCATTTATCGTAGAGACTTGAAGCGTCTAGTTTTTGTTTTTATTTTTGTTTTGATAAGACCACCACCATCATTTTATATGAGATTGAGATACTGGAGTTTGGGGTTGGAATTTATTGGATGCTAGTATTATGACTTGGAATAGGGATGACATGGTTGATTTGAAGAGCTACATATGTTTGTATGATTTATAGGCTTTTTATGTGTAGAAATTTGCAATAATGTTGTCTTGAGCTATCTCTTATTCATGTCCTTGATGTTAATTGCTGGTTTATTTAGTTTTTCATGAAATGAGTAGTTCTATGGACATATGCATGCATAGTAGCTGGTCCACTATCTCCCTCTTGCTAGCCCAAAAATTTAAAAATTCCAACAAGTAAAAACTTGTTCCAACACTCCTTAGCCAAGTATTTCCAGTGAGTCCACCATATCTTCCCATTAGCTTCATTGCTATTCCGAGTATGTTCACCATGTTATTGTGTTATTTATGTTCTAAATTAAGATATTCACTTTATTAATTGTCATGGGTTGAACTTGGGATAGGACTCTCACGAACTTTTGAAGGCACACTTTACTTTTTATGCATCTAATAAACATGACCCAATAATGGGAGCCACAAGTTTTGCGTTTGACAAGTGTGTGGTTGGGAGCTAGCTATAAACGTGTATCACCGGAAAGCTTTCAACATTGCACAAAAAATTTACATTTGGTTGATATCATGTACTTTTGTTTTTGGACTCCTCCCATACCGATTTGAAATAGAGGAATAGTAAGTTTTGATGAGTAAGTATCTATATGACTAGAGAAACGCATTGGCCCGCTAACCCAAGCCATGCTTTATCATGGTGGAAATTTACTTACAGCTTGAGTGACTCTACAACACATCCTATAATAAAATAAGAAGCTATGCATAATAGTGAATGAAAATAAAAAGGATGATGAGTCTACTCTGTTTGTTCATCTTGTCATTGTAACATGGGCTTGTTTCCATGTAATGGGGAAAGAGGTACCTCTTTGCGGTTCTCTATGATGTCATTAATACTTATTATGATTGTACAAATCTTATTAGGAATCTTAAGTTGAGTAATCATGGAGTAGATTTTCACACTCACGGGGCATGAGGCTTTCAACCACCTTGTGATTCTCATTACTTCAATACTCACAATTTTAAGATGCTAGTGATAAAGGGGCAATGAGAGTCCTAGATCAAGGGATACCACATTTCAATTAGTAATTTTAGTTGAATAATTTAGAGGCTAAATAAGACTTGATCATGTTTTACCTCTACTCAATTTTCTCCAAAGTGTCCACTATATTTTCTATTCTCCATTATGCTATTCTTTGACCAATATAGGATTTTATTTTTCATTTCGTGTATGCAGTTGGTCCATAGTGCTTTTATTTCATTATACACTTTGTGAACTTTCATGAAGCATCTTTGCTTGCATATTTGATATTTCTTACAACATGAATTGTATATTGCTACTCATTTCTAGTATTAATCATTTGATTATATGTAGTATGAATAATCCTCCTTGATATCCTATGATTGTTTCAATATGCAAAACCCATCTTAGTTTTATCACCTTCATACTCGAGGACGAGCATGGGTTAAGCTTGGGGATGTTGATGCATGTAAAATGGATAGATGAATTTTGCATATTTTCACATGGTTTTCTATTACATATTGCATCATATAAGGGTATAATTCAATGTTTTATAGTATTTTGGGGTTAAATTACAAAGTCCCCCAACTTTTATGGAATTAACCCTGCATGTCAGAAATCCCGTTTTCTATATTTTTGACGTTTCAGGGGGCAAACTTCCGCGAAATCACCTGAAAATCTGCGGGGGTCATTTTCTTGGAAGGAGAAGACTTGCGGGCGAAGGATCCACGAGAATTGGGCAAGGAGGCCCAAAAGAGGACCCTTCACGCGGCCAGATTCCTTGGCCGCGTGAGAGCCCCCTTTTGGCCCCTGTGGCCCCAATTCCTTCCATCTTCGACTTACCGACTCCGTCTTGACCTAAAACCGACAATAAAAAGGGTCCCCCGTACCCTTACGGAGAAGAGCGCCGCCGAAACACCGAAACACCGAAACAGAGACCAGAAGTTCCATATTGGAGGGGGAAAACTCCGGCGGGGCGCCGCCGGTGTGATCTCCTACCCCTCCAACGTCATCTCCATCGACATCTCCATGAAGAGGGAGTTGTCCACCCCAGGGCTATGGGTTTGTGGAAGTAGCACTTGTATCTCTCTCTCTATGTGCTTCACTAATTAGATCCGTATGAGCTGCCTCACATGATTACGGGCACCGTTGTAATTCCTATGTGGTGGATCTTTTCTATGAGTTATTGAATCTGAGATTGCAATTGTTTCTCTTGAGTTATTTGAGTAGATGTATCTTATGTACCCCGTTCTTATTTGCTAGCTTTGATCAATCTAGTTCTTGAGAGCGTGTGTGGGGTGTTGGGTGCATTAGTTGGAGTAACGGGGGGTGGCTAGTGCTGTGAAATTGACAGAAGTTCAGCGATCCACTTAGGTTTTGTTAAACCTTTCTTAGTTACCTCACTAGGGATAAAAAGGAGTACCTTGTTACCGGGGATTTGAAGTGACACTAATCAATCTCCATGACTAGATCTAGCAAGTTCTTACTTGAACTTCATGTCACATTGCTTAAAGCTATACTCTGGTTTTTCCTTAATTATCGAGGTGTTATGATTTATTTCGCATCTTGGTGGAGTATAAGAGGGATCAATATGACCGTAGAGATCTCTATGCTAGGACGTGATGCCCATATGAAAGTACTCAATGTTAAACATGTTATTGTAATCTCACATGTAATTCTTTATTTCCACCGTCTACTTTATTTGAGAGAATGCAAGTGTGAAACCATCAACCCCGGTCCTATTTTAATTATAAGAAAACACTCTAGTTACTTTGCTGCAATTTACTTTACTTGCACTTTACTTTACTTGCATCTCCAATTCGAATTTACATTATCTCCATCACCACTTGCATCACAAAAATACAAAAACAATCCATTGCATATTTATTTTCTCATTTGCATTTAGTAGTAGATTTAATTATTGCACATTTACTTTCAGTTTTGCATTGCAATTTAGAAGTCTCACACCTTGTGCTTGACAACCACTTGGTGAGGTTGAGGGCACAAAATTCTCTACTTGTTTGCAGGATCCTGGAGGAAGCTTGGAAGACAACTGCTGAAATACTGGCTCCCCAAGAGTTCGATATAAACCCTCGAGTCACCCTCGTGGGGAAGAAGGCTTGCCACTAGCTACACACTCTGCACTTGGAGTCTCAACCTAGCCATCAATGACCCACAACTGTAGGGGATCGCAATGGTATCCGAGGGTAAGTGCATGTAACCCAATTTATTAATTCGGCGCAAGGGGAGCCAAAGAATACTTATATGTCTTAACAAGTGAGTTGTCAATTCAGCTGCACCTGGAAAGGATCTTACTTGATACAATTTATTAGTAGAAACAGTGACGTGATGGCAGCACTACTATGATAGTAACAATAGTGATAAAGTAACAACAACAATAGTAATAACGAAAGTGAATGAAGTGGACAACATGGCTAAAAATGGGAAAGCATACGAGTCTGCATCGGGTTAATACCATAAGCGGATTTATGATTTTTGGTATGGAAAAACTTTTTGAAAGGGTTGACACAAGCTATCTTTGACATGCTACCTCATATGAGATTGAATAGGTCAGATCTGAAAGAGTTGGAGCAGAAGCCCTAGCTTTGGGAAAGACCATATCATAACATGAATTTAAGGGCATACTTAGTAGATGCAGATCTAGATACTCTTTCGTCCCAGATGGGGAATGAGCCAAGCCGATCCGTTGTTGGCTCTGAAAGCTCATTTTCTAGTTCCAAAGAAGCTGAATCCGGGTGCAAATGAGATTCAAAATGATTCTTATATTTCGTAGCATGGTGATCGCTTCTCCAATTGTTTTGTCTTTACTAAGATAATTCGCATTTCAAGGGAGGAGGAAAGCAATATGCTATGAGAACCTGTGAGGTGACCTTTCTATGGTGTGATGGCTAGAATATACTCTGAAATATCACTGAGGTCACTCGAGAATTAGTGGAAAAGAGGGACCGTTTTCTTTGCCTAAAGAAAGTTTTCATGGTGTCTTTTCTTTTTGTTGAGGTGCGCTAGCAGCAAGCAGTTGTATGATCTTATGTTCTACTATGTTGGCAGGTCATAGAGGCCACACCGTAGGCACAGGGATGGATGTACAGTCGTTGCATGAATGAGATAAAACATGTAATAGACATAACATGGGAAGAACAGATAATACCCAAGCATTAAACAAACATAGGCATGTATCCCGAAAATAGTTGTACGTGGTTGCAATAAGAAGTTGCACGACATCTTTTGTCCTAGCATCTCGTTTCTGCAGGTCCAACTTGGAACTAATGGTAATTAAGGTACCTGTTTTACCAAACACCGGATCAAAGCATTAAAACTCGATGGATACATGTAGTTCTCGAACTACAGACTTTCCCCTCTGGTATCCCAACCTGTCACTTTGGGGTCTCGGGTTCTATACTATAATAGGTGCATACAACTTGCAGGTATGATCTAAAACATCATTTATATTCATGAAAAATAACATGTTCGGATCTGAAATCATGCCACCCGGGTCCTAAGTGGAAGCATTAAGCATAACACGTTGCAACAACAATAATTAACATAATAGTGGATACTAGGCATCATGCCCTAACAATCTTGTGAACTATTACATGATCAATCTCATCCAATCCCTGTCATCCCATCTGCCTATAGCAGAAAATTACTCACACATGGATGTGGGAATCATGGTTGGTTCATGGATGTGACGCCCCGAGATTGGGCACTATGCAGATTTCAGCATTCCCGCCAAAATCCACATAATAACCGATTCCAGGTTGCCACTTGTGATAACATTACAACAGTTCACAAATAATCCACAACGACAACAGAAAATATATATACAAGATGACTCAAACGAGTCAATGATACAACTGATACAATATAAAGATCCAAATAACAGCGGAAGAAACAACATATCGTCCGTCTACGGACAAGATACAAATTGGACTAAGAGTCCTGAAGATAACCGAGAGCGTCCAATCCCTTCCCAGGCCAAGCCGGAGGGATTCCCAAGCTAACGTCGTCAGACTTCAAACCTGTTGACTGCAATATTGAATATGCAGCCACGAAAAAGATTCGTGGGTCAGTACGGTTAAGTACTGGCAAGTGGATAAACCATACTCACAAGATACCGGCGTAGCCAGTCATCACAAGATACAAATACTTTGGGTTCAACTGAAAGGAAAGGATTATTGCAAAGAAGCGGCAGCGGGCTGCACTAACTAACTACAGAGACTCGATACAACATCCGACTAAAAGAGGGGGATACGATAGCGTATCGTAACCAACTACCACTAACATCAAACAAACCCATCCAATGTTACCCCCTACTAAGGAAGCAACCCAAGGATAACTCACACTGTTGGATTAAGGATGGATCAAGTTATTGTGTCAATAAGTCTATTACTAGTCAAGCTATCATTAGTTAGGTGTAAGTTGTTCTGAGTACTTGTTAGCCAGTACTTTCACCAAGTCAACCATAACCGCGGAAAACACGGCTTCTCGAGAAGATTTAACCCTGCAGGGATGCACCAATTTGGCCGTACACGTAAGAATAACCCGCCAGACGGGGGATCAACCCACCAAGCGAGGTACTCAACACAACCCAACTCTTCTTCGCATCAAGCCCAAAGAACCCCGTGCAGTGAGCGCACGGCTAATCAAGCCCCACGAAGAAAAGGGGACCCTCATAGCACTCTAAAAACGTGTCTCCCTAAATGCCGACTACAAAAGTTCCACCCTGGTACCAAGGGTTCGCACCTGCATATGCATGCGGCAAATAGAAAACCCGAACTAAATGAGGCGATTTGGACGGGATGCGAATTGAATCAAATTGAGGGGGGCGCCCATACACGCTTCCCACATGCGGATAGTGCGCTCATCATGGATCAGTAGACAAGACCCTTTTCCTAATTAGGGTCGACACTAGCAGGCCTCAAAACCACGCCGGGCCTCCTGCCGGTGCCTTATCATCAAATTATTATTACCCAAAACATTAACATGTTGTTGATTGAATTGAAACCCAACTATCAAACTAAACAGGTGATAGAACAAAAGGACAACAGGACTAGAGCACAAACAACACTAAGCATGCAACTACGACACGGGGGCCAACAAGGTAAACAAGCAACAGTTAATAGGAAGTGGAAGGAAGGCTATATCATGGCTGCAAGGTAAACATATAATAGGATCGAGACACAAGCATCGTATCAACAGGCTAGAATAAGAACAACGGAAAGAATCGGTAACAAGTGATGAAAGGCAGCCATTTGGCAGCAAGTGAGTATACTTGCCTGAGATCCAGCAAGTAGAGGTACATCCACAGAACTTGTCGTTGCTCACATCATCTCAACGTCCTATCCGGGAAGAAGCAACGAACCTCGAACAAACACCGGATGCAACAATTACTACTACGGCAAAAGATCCAGCATGATCAAGATATGGATGCATGACAATTTAATGGATGCATAGAAATAAACTAGTTGACATGATAACAGGTTTAAATGGACCCATATGCAATTTGAGTTACATATGAAAAGCCCATGAATTATGGTTGAAAAAATTGTTTTACAACTAACCAACAGGTGAAAGTGGTTTAGTATGATGCATGGCTGAGGAAAACAACAAAATAACAACAATAGAACCAATTGGAAATAAGGTTTACCCATTTTGAAATTCACTTATTAAGTTTTAGAATTTTGGTTACTTAAAGGTGTCACACAAGCATTTGTTGTTTTCATCAAGTTTAATTGTTCCAAACAGATAACAAAGTTCATATTTGATTAGAACACAAAATTTTAGGTGGATTACATGTTTCATTTATTGGAAAAGGAATTGCAATGATTTAATTATGAAGTAAACAAGATTAAACAAGTTTTAATTGAATTTAATTCAAGTTTGAATATTATTTGAATTTTATTTGTTCAAAACATAAATTCAAATTCATATTTGGAAAGGTTATGTTTTTCTGGTTTGAAAACATATTTTATTTGTTGAAATTGGAATTAAAATGAATTAGTTATGAATTTGGCAATTTAAATTGCATTAAATAAGAAACAGTTGTTTTCAGCAATTTAAATTATTCAAAACAGAAAACAAATGTTATATTTGGAAAGGGCATGAAATTTTGGTTGGAAAACATATTTTATTTGTGTTATTTGAATTAAGTTTGAAATAGTTATGCAATTAATCAAATTTCAAATGAATTATTTGAATTTGAAATTTGAAACAATTTGGAATGTTCAAAACCGAAAACAAATGCTTTGAATAGGTAGAGAATTAAATTTTGTTCAAGAAACATATTTTATTTGCATTATTTGACTTTAGGAAATAAAAGTTATTATCATTTGGAAATTAGGGACCAAACTGTAATTTCTGAGGGCTTAGATGACAACATGATTTTTATACAGCCCCTGGGGCGTTTTACACCCAGTGCCCCCTGGCCTGAGCCTCTGCCGTGCGGGGCCAGCGCCACCGTGGCGGGTGTGGGAGGTGAGGTGGCTCACAGGGCCACCGACTGGTGGGCCCTGGCCCCTGCGCGAATAATTGACAAAAAAGGTGGGATTTTATACCCTCCGCGGGGATCGAACCCGGGAGCTCGAGGCACGGTGCAAGGGCACAGTACCACTGCGCTGTTTCTGTTCGAGTGTTGGTACGGGCCACGGTCTGAAGAAAAGGCATCGCACGGAGGTTAACTGAACTTCGACCCAAAATTCAGAACAGACGACGAGGAGACCGGCGCTGGGTACGGACGGCCTCCGCAGCGGCGTGCGTGCATCGCGGTGCGGCGCTCGCGGGGCGGCATGTGCCTATGGTGTGGGTGCGCGCACGAGTGGGTGCTGACGGGCGTGGTTGTTGCACGGGGGAGTGCCAGTCGAGAGCAACACGGCCAGAAGCTTCCGATCGTGGTCATGGCGTACCATTAAGCAGACCGTGGCTAGGGAGTCCTCCAGCAAACGAATGAACAAGGTAATGGCGGGAATCGAACCGGAGACTCACCGGGAGGCGTTTGAGGTAGCCGATCGTGCCCGAGGAAGGACGGAGGCGACGGATTTTGCCGGCGACGATGGCTGTTTGGAGGGAAGAAGAGGATGCCGGTGGCAATCCTGGCGCTCCCGGCTTGATCCCTTCGATGTGGACGAAGAGGACAGCAAGGCGCAGCCAGTGGCGTGCTCGGACAGGCTCAAGGGGAACCACATCGGCAGCACCACGGCGACATCAGAGCTCTGCTCTCTCTCTCGGGTCCGAAAAAAAATATACAGAGAAGGTGGCAGAGGAGGGAGAAGGAGGGCGGCGGCGTAGGAGGAAGGAGAGAGGTGCTTAGGGCAAAGGGAAGGTTAGGTTTTAAGGGGAGCTCGAGCTCGGTACGGCAGCAATCAGAGGAGGGGGGAGATGATCGTGTGGTGGAGGAGGTGTCGTACTGCTGACGACAGCATCGAGGAGGAAGACGACAACCACCGAAGGGGTATCGGGCCAAAAGGGTGGGCTGGCCACTAGATGGGCTGGGGAAAAAGGGAAAAGGGCTGGGGCTGGCCTCTCTCCTTGCTTTTGATTTTTTTCCTTATTTTTTTTTTTGTAAAGGATGAAAGAGAGGGAGAGATAGAAATAGGATTTGGGGGGTTTATTTTATGAAATATTTTTATTACTTTTCAAAACAGAAATGTCTAGGCAAAGTTAGCATTGATTTCAAAACTTTGAGATATTAATTGGATTTTTAAATTGTGCTTTGAATTTCCATTAGTATTCATAAGGAGTTGATTTGTAAACAATTTTTATTCAATGAACTCAACAATTATGAAAACATTTATTGAATTTTTAATTGTTTGCAAGGATTTAATGTTTAAATCACAATTGGAAACATGCCCATTAAGAAGGAATTGATTTGAAATTTAATTTGCCATTAGGGTTTTTTAACAAAAGGGAAATTTTTTATTTAGCAGGCAATTTAAATAGATTCCTCTTCCAACTTTTTGAAAAACAATTGAGTGGTTTACTTTGCAACTTTCAATTGGAATTTTAGACATGTGTGAAAGTTTAAAGTGGTTTGAATGTTTTTTTTGAGTTGTTTTGAAAACAGGCTGCAATGCTCATGTGATGCATGTGATGCAATGCAAAAAGAAAAGCAACCAACTTTCTAACTTAGGGTAACACCCCAGGTGTTACAGACGACACCACTAACAAGGGATTGCGCCCTCGTGTCGCACCCGGACTTCTAGAGGATACTCACCGTACGAACTGAACAGTATTTTGATTGGATTACGGGGCTTACCGGCACCCGCATCTCTTACGAGTAGGCCAACACTTATGTGTGACAACCAATCTTTACTATTCACCGTCGATGTAAACTATCCCGTAGAAATCAGGATACTACCATTGACGTACTTCATACCATACACACATGGTACGTCAACGGCTTGTAACAGAATGATAGCACAACATATCTCTAAGACACAAAAGATTGAAATAAGTTGCAACTGGCCCACACTAGGGCAGAGATAGCAAATACAATCATCCAGAGGACACATGTCCCAACATAACATCATTACAACTCAGCGGAAGCATTCAAAGGTTTGAGTACAGACAAATCCAAATAGGCTTAAGAAGCCGGGAATGGAAGAAAGACGGAGCCCATCCACGTAGTCTCGGATCCTGCCCGGGGTCCGCTACCTACTCGTCAGCAGCCTCGTCAAACTCCACGTAGTAGCCGTCACTGGGATCCTCGTAAGCGTAGTCTGCGGAAACCACAGCCCCAAAGGGGTCAGTACATAGACGTACTGGCAAGCAAGACTCACAGTTCACCAAAGTGTAGCCCGTCAACACCAAGCACAGATGCCTTGGGTTCAACGGAAGAAAGGGGATATAAAAGATGCTGCAACTGGCTGCGCTAACCAACTACAGAAACACTACAACTTCCAGCTAACAGAGAGGGGATAAGATAGCGTATAGTAACCAACTGAAAGATAACATCAAACAAACCCATCCTGGATCTCGCCCCTTATGCAAAGAGGCAACCCGAGGATAACTCACACAGTTGGATTAATGAATAATGGATCAAGTTGTTGTGTCAATAAGTCTATTACTAGTCCAGTTATCAATAGTTAGGTGTAAGTTGTTCTGAGTACTTGTTAGCCAGTACTTTCACCAAGTCAACCATAACCGCGGAAATCACGGCTTCTCGAGAAGATTTATCCCTGCAGGGTTGCACCAATTTGACCGTACACGTAAGAATAACCCGCCAGATGGGATGCCTCCCACCAAGCGGGGTACTCAACACAACCCAACTCTTCTTCGCATCAAGCCCAAAGCACATTGGGCGCACGGCTAATCAAGCCCCGAAGAAAAGGGACCCTCATAGCACTCTAAGACCGTGTCCCCCTATATGCCGACTACAAAAGTTCCACCCTGCGCTGGGCTCGCAAAAACATGCATGCGGCAAATGGAAAACACGAACTAAATGAGGCGATTTGGACGAGATGCGAATCGAATCTAATTGAGGGGGGCGCCCATACTCGCTTCCCACATGCGGGTAGTGCGCTCATCATGGATCAGTAGAGAAGACCCTTTTCCTATTAGGGTCGACACTAGCAGGCCTCAAAACCACAAAGGGCCTCCTGCCGGTGCCTTATCAGCATATTATTATTAACAGGTTGATTGATTAACATCGAGCCCCCAGAACATGATAGAAGTATAGTAACTGAAAGTAACGGGTAACAGACTCGAGCAAAACAACCTAAGCATGCTAGTAAGACACTGGCTCAAACAATGGGGTTGTAGGAGTGGAGGTGAGGCAATATCAGGGTTAAGGGATTCATGTGATAGGTTCGTATCAGAAACAACTATACATAGGGCTAGCCAAAATAGACAACGGAAAGTATCGGTAACCAATGTTGAAAGGAACACAGTGGTTCATGTGAGTGATAACTTGCCTGCAAACTCAGCAGCCTGGTACTGAGCTAGATCCTCAGAAGGGGTGCTGTAAAGACCGTCTGTCTCAACATCGTCGTCTATTCGAGAAGAAGCAAACAGACAATGCAGAAATATAAACAATCAATATCATGGCATAGTGCACAATCATGGGATGATGCATGTCAAGTTAAGGGATGCATCAAAATAAACTAGTGGACTTGGTAACACAACTTAAATGGACACATATGCAATTTTGAGTTGCATATGAAAAGCCCATGGATTTTGGTTGAAATAGTTGTTTTCCAATTAACCAACAGGTGGAAGTGGATTAGTATGATGCATGGATGAGGAAAACAACAAAATAACAACAATAGAACCAATTGGAATTAAGGTTTTACCAATTTAGAAATTTATTTATTAAGTTAGGGAATTTTTGGTTCCTTAAAGGGCTTACACAAATAGTTGTTGTTTTCATCAATTTATATTGTGCAAAATAAATAACAAGATTCATATTTGGAAATAATACCAAATTTTAGTTGGATTACATGTTTCAAATATTGAAATAGGAGTTAGGATGAATTTATTATGACTTAAACAATATTAAACAAGTTTTAAATGAATTTAAAACAAGCATGAATTTTATTTGTTCAAAACATAAATTCAAATTCATATTTGAAAAGTTTATACTTTTATGGTTTGAAAACATATTTTGCATGTTCAAAAATAATTTAATTTGAGCAAGTTATGATTTTAGCAAATTTAAATGAATTAAACAAGGATTAAATTATTTAAGCAATTTTAATTATTCAAACCATGAAACAAAATTTATATTTGAAAAGGTTATTTGAAATAGCATGGAAAACATATTTTATTTTCATTATTTGGATTAAGTATGAATTAGTTATGGATTTTAGCAAATTGCAATTGAATTATTTGAATTCAAATTTGAATTGCATTTTGAAAATTCAAAACAGAAAACAAATGCTGTAGATAGATAGACAATTTAATTTAGAGCAGTGCACATATTTTATTTTTATTAATTGGAGTTATAAAATAAAAGTTATTCACTTTTTAAGTTTAGGGACCAAACTGTAAAACAAAAGGGCTTGGATTTGAAAACAGAAAATTAGAAAAACATTTTATACGCACAGGGGGTCTACCCTGGCCACTGCCAGTGGGCCACTGGACCACGGGTGCTTGCGTGGCCATGTGTGTGGCTGACAGGGGGGCCACCCTGTCAGCACTTGGTCGAAAAAAGGTGGGATTTCTCCCGGGGAGAGCCAGGGATCGAACACTGCTCTCGGGTGCGCGCGCAACATACTGAACCAGTGCGGTGTTTCGCGTTTTTTGTCAGTAAACGCCGCGCATGGAGGATAAGGTTACAAACCCGCTATCTGAAATTTTAACTGAAACTCGCGCAAGCTCTGAACTTGACAGGGAGCTACCGGCGGCGATCACCGTGATGTGCTCGTGCTGCTGTTGGTTGCGTGTTGCTGCTGCGGTGATGGTGATGAGCGGATGCGTGCGTGCACAGAAGGACGGGGAGGAGGAGGGCACGGTGGCTGCTCACCGTGAGGGTGCCGTGGTGGAGCTCGACGGCGAGGCGACAGCGACGTGCTCGGCGGCGTGGATCCAGTCGATGGCGAGCTCAGCGGCGGTGTCCAAACTGTCGAGGGAAGCACGGGGTTTCGATCCCCGTGGTCAGATCATGACGAGGGGTACTGCAGCGACGACGGCGAGCAGAGATTCAGAGGTGGCGCCGCGGTTGCAGGCGGCTGCCGGAGACGTCGAGGACCGCGGCGTCGATTCAGAGGGTAACAGTGGCCGATTAGGTGTCGTCGAGGTAGAGGAAGGAGAGGTGGACGGATTCTGGTGGCTAGGTGGGGTGGTGGTGCGACGAGGTGGCGGTGGCAGCCATGGATTCCGGCGCGGAGCTCCGGTGAGATACAGAGAGGTGGGGATCGGCCGCGAGAGAGGAAAAACGGCGGCGATCTCGAGGGCTAGGTGGGTGGCTAGGGTTAGGGCTGCGCAGGGCGAGGTCCAGGGGTAGATATAGGCCACTAGGGCGCTGGATGGCCGTCGGAGTTGCGCAGTGCCGCCGTGGCACGCGCGGATGCTGCGCCGTACACGAAGACGACGGGGGCGGCTGCGAGCGAAGGGGTACCGGGCCACGCGGAGGTAAGCAGGCTGGGCCCTGCGCTAGTTAGCTGCCGCGCGCGCTGCTTTTTCCTTTTTTTTTTGTTCTGCTGTTTTTTTTTTGTAGCAAAATGAAAATGGAAGGATTTGATGGTTTTTAGAGTTAGGAAAAATTTGAAAAAAATATGGTTAGGTTAGTTTTTTCATTAGCAACTAAATGCTAACTTTAATTTCCAAAAGTTTTCAAATTTAAAGTGATGTTTGGAATTAATTCATATTTGGATGATTTGAGTATTAAAATGATTATTGAAACCAAAATTTTAAATAGGGTGACCCAAATAACTTTAATTGGAAACAAATGAGTATATTTGTTTTGGTAATTTTATAATTTCAAATTGGGGTGCTGTTTGAATGTTTCTGATTTGAATTTGAATTACCATTAGGAATTAATGGTTTGATTAAAAGCCCTCATTTTTAACAGTTGATCACTATGAAATAAATGGAAACAAAAGGTTGTTTGAGTTGAACTTTTATTTGAAAACAAGATTGTAACATAACAAGTATGATAACAAGTTGAATAATGTTTGGATTCCATTATGAAAACAGAATAAAAACAGAAGTAAAACAAATAGTAAACAAATGCAAACAAGGAAATAAACATGATGACATGATGCAATACTTTAATTAAACAGAAAATCAAACATTCTAGGGGTATTTCATACTTGGGATGTTACACCTCGCAATCCACCTGCTAACCCGGGAGGGGAAAGAAGTTCGACTAACGATTCTTTATGCTTCCAGTTGATCTCCTCGACACCACTGACAAGGGCTTCTCGACACCACTAACAAGAGATTCTTGCTCGGAGTGACGACGATGTTTTTTCACCAGGAATCTTCCGATGATCGAACCTATTAGGTTAAAGGCTCACAAAACGTCCACCCACGTAGGATCCTAACACTTTGAAAGATAGACAAGGGGGGAGACTCCAAAACAAATCATATGGGAGGGGAAATAGAATAGGGATAAGGAGAAAAACAAGAATCCTATTGAGATGTTTTCCCAAAATAGTTTAGCAGAAATAGTTGTTGACACTCTAGAAACAACGATCGTTAGCGAGGTTATCCTACAGGCTTTGCGGACCCGTTGCTTCGATAACCATTCGTATCGAAACAATCTCGGGAATCGGAACCAAGGCTCTGATACCATTTTGTGACGCCCCGAGATCGGGCACTATGCAGATTTCAGCATTCCCGCCAAAATCAACATAATAACCGATTCCAGGTTGCCACTTGTGATAACATTACAACAGTTCACGAATAATCCACAACGACAACAGAAAAGATATATACAAGATGACTCAAACGAGTCAACGATACAACTGATACAATATAAAGATCCAAATAACAGCGGAAGAAACAACATATCGTCCGTCTACGGACAAGATACAAATTGGACTAAGAGTCCTGAAGATAACCGAGAGCGTCCAATCCCTGCCCAGGCCAAGCCGGAGGGATTCCCAAGCTAACGTCGTCAGACTTCAAACCTGTTGACTGCAATATTGAATATGCAGCCACGAAAAAGATTCGTGGGTCAGTACGGTTAAGTACTGGCAAGTGGATAAACCATATTCACAAGATACCGGCGTAGCCAGTCATCACAAGATACAAATACTTTGGGTTCAACTGAAAGGAAAGGATTATTGCAAAGAAGCGGCAGCGGGCTGCACTAACTAACTACAGAGACTCGATACAACATCCGGCTAAAAGAGGGGGATAAGATAGCGTATCTGTCGCACCCTGATTTCTAGGGGATACTCACCGTACGAACTGGATAGCAGATGCTTGGATTATGGGGAATAACTGCTCCCACGTCCCAGCTTCCTGGTAGGCCTGCTCTTATGCGCGACAACACAAGCCCTGCTATTCCATCGTCGATGTAAACTATCCACTAGAGATCAAAGGCACTTCCGTCGACGTACTTCAAACCATACACACATGGTACGTCAACGGCGTTTAACTAGTGATATCACAACAGATCTCTACGACACAAAAGATTGAGATGAGTTGCAAATAGCTCTCATTAGAGCAGAGATAGCAAATACAATCATCCAGAGGGCACATGCCCCAACATATCATCATTACATCACAGCGGAAGCATTCAACATGTCTGAGTATAGACAAGAACCAAATAGGCCTGAGAGGCCGGAAACGAAAGACGGAGCCCATCCACGAAGTCTCGGATCCTACCCGGGTCCGCTATCTACTCGTCAGCAGTCTCGTCATACTCCACGTAGTTGCCACCATGTAGATCCTCGAAAACGTAGGTCTGCGGAAACCACAGCCCCAAAGGGGTCAGTACATAAACGTACTGGCAAGCAAGACTCACAATTCACCAAAGTGTAGCCCGTCAACACCAAGCACAGATGCCTTGGGTTCAACGGAAGAGAGGGGATATAAAAGATGCTGCAACTGGCTGCGCTAACCAACTACAGAGATTCTACCACTTCCGTCTAACAGAAAGGAGATAAGATCGAGGATTGTAACCAACTGAAAGATAACTTCAAACAAACCCATCCTGGATCTCGCCCCTTATCCAAAGAAGCAATCCGAGGATAACTCACACAGTTGTGTTAAAGATGAATCAATTTATTGTGTCATCAACCTATTACTAGTCAAGTTATAAATCATGGGGTGTAACATGTTTGATCATTATGTTTAAGTTGTCCTGAGTACTTGTTAGCCAGTACTTTCACCAAGTAATCCATAACCGCGGAAAACATGGCTTCTCGAGAAGATTATCCCTGCAGGGTTGCACCAATTTGGCCGTACACTCATGAATAACCCGCCAGATGGAAAGGCCCTTCCACCAAGCGGGGTACTCAACACAACCAACCATTCCTCGCATCAAGCCCAAAGCACCTTGGGCGCACGGCTAATCGAGCCCAGAAGAAAATGGACCCTCATAGCACTCTAAGAACGTGTCCCCCTATATGCCGACTACGAAAGTTCCACCCTGGCCTGGGCTCGCAAAAACATGCATGCGGCAAATGGAAAACACGAACTAAATGAGGTGATTTGGACGAGATGCGAATCAGGTCAAGTTGAGGGGGGCGCCCATACTCGCTTCCCAAATGCGGGTAGTGCGCTCATCATGGATCAGTAGACAAGACCCTTTTCCTATTAGGGTCGACACTAGCAGGCCTCAAAACCTCTCATGGGCCTCCTGCCGGTGCCTTATCATCAAATTTATTATTAACAGTAACATTAGCATGATTGATTGATTAAACATCGAGCCCCCAGAACATAATGAACTAGTAACATAAGTAACGGGTAACAGACTCGAGCAAAACAACCTAAGCATGCTAGTAAGACACTGGCTCAACCAAGGGGTGATAGGAGTGGAGGTGAGGCAATATCAGGGTTGAGGGATTCATGTGATAGGTTCGTAACAGAAACTACTACTACTAAGGCTAGCAGAAAAGAACAACGGAAAGTATCGGTAATCAATGTTGAAAGGAACACAGTGGTTCATGTGAGTGATAACTTGCCTGCAAACCCAGTAGCCTGGTACGGAGCTAACTCCTTAGAAGGGATGTCGTAAGTATCGTCGGTCTCAACGTCGTCGTGTATCCGAGAAGAAGCAAACAGACAATGCAGCAAAGGTAGACAATCAATATCATGGCATAGGTGCACAAACATGGGATGATGCATGTCATGTTCATAGATGCATCAAAATAAACTACTTGACAAGATAACACAATTTAATTGGACCCATATGCAATGTGAATTGCATATGGATGCAAATGTTTAGGTTGAAGCGATGATCTACATTTGATTAACAAGTGTAAGTAGTTAAACATGATGCATGCATGATGATAACAACAGAATAACAACAAATAACAATGATAGATGCAAGTGATAGAAGGATTAAACAAGTTTTGGAAATCATTTAGTAAGTTTTGGAAAGTTTGGTTACTAAACATGTCACACAAGTTTTTGTTGTTTTCATCAAGTCAAAGTGTTCAAAACAAATAACAAAGTTGATATTTGAAAAGGTTATCAAATTTTAGTTGGATTACATGTTTCACATTTTGAAATTGGACTTAGGATTATTTAATTATGAATTAAACAATATTAAACAATTTTTAATTGCATTAAACAAGAATTAAATGGTTTAGGCAATTTTAAGTATTCAAAACAGAAAACAAAAATTATATTTGGATAGGTTATTCAAAATGGTATGGAAAACATATTTTATTTGACTTATTTGGAAATAGTATGAATTATTTATGAATTATTGCAAATTACATTTGAATTATCCAAATTTGAATTTTAAAAGTATTTTGAAAACTCAAAACAGAATACAAATAGGTTATTTGGAAAGATTATGAAATTTGGAACATAAAACATATACAACTTTTATTTATTGGGTGTATAGTTTAAAAGTTATGGATTTTTGAAGTTAGTGTGTTATTCTGCCAATTAAAGATATTAGAAATAAAAACAGATTTGATTTTAATTATTCTGTTACCGCACTGGGTTGCACACTGGTCACTGCCCGTGGGCCAGGGGGCCAGCGGGGCGCTGACGTGGGCACGGGCGCCGATGACTGGTGGGGTCGCTGATGTGCTAGTGCAGGAAAAGAAAATGCGCCGGGGGGGGTCGAACCCGCGCCCTCCGGGCTAGGCGTGCAGTGCGCTGCCAACTGCGTTGTGCTTGTGTTCGTGATAGAATGGAAACAGATGTGGGGTTATTCTTCAGAGTTGCTAACTGAACTTGAACAGATCTTGCCGTTCTGAACCTGACGAACCAAGTGGCGAACGATGGTAACACGCCGGCGGCGATCGGGGCTTACTCGCTGCTCGACTGCAGGGCGTGCTCGGGTGGGTGCTAATACGTGCATGCGCGTGTGTGCCACGGAGAGGAACCAGGAGGGAGAGGAAAGGGAACAGGACAGGGCGAACCTGCTGCGGTCGTCGTCGTTTCAGAAGACGAGCAGGAAAACAGCGGGGGTTCCGGCGACGGCGCGGTCGCCGTGGTTGCTCCCAGCAACACGCGGTGAGTCGAGGCGGTGGAGGGAGACGCCGCGGGTCCATTTTCCTCCTCGGAGGCTCCTCGAGGTGACCAAGGGGAAAGGGAAGGTGACAGGAACAGAGGGGTCTCGGTGGTTCAGGCTGTGGTGATCGTGGGTTCAGAGGAACAGATAACAGAGGGAAGGGGTGGAAGCGAGCGGCGCTAGGTTAGAGGAGAGGGGTAGGCTCTAGGGTTAGGGCTCGGGGTATGGTAGATATAGGGGAGAGGAGCTTGTACGACTGAGCATCCAGAGGGGGAGGAGGCGATCGAGTGGCAGAGAGGAGCTCGTACGCATGGTGACATCACCAGAAGGAGGAAGAAAGCGACAGTTGAGGGGGGTACTGGGCCAAGGAGGTGGGCTTGGGCTGGCTAGCTTTCTCCCTCTCTCTTTTCTATTTCCTGATTCTGTTTTTATTATTTTTTTTTTGCTGAAAACCAAATTGGGAAGAAAGTGATAGATTTTGTTCAGGAAAAAAATTCCAGTAAATTTAGGTTAGGTTATTTAGGTAATTAGAAATCCATTTCCAAGATTGGTTTACAAAAATTTGACATTTTGAAATATTGTTTGTATTTGAAACCATAATTAAAAGAATTTTTTGATATTGATCAACATTATGAAAACAAGGCATTTTAATAGGGTAACCCCTATTGTTTAAGTGATTAAAATTAGTTGGTTGGAGTGATAATGTTTATAAATTGGTTATAGCCCAACTTGTGTGCTGTTTGAAAGAATTTGATTGAAATTGGAATATTTGGTTAATTAAAATAGAAACCACAATTTAATAGGGTGAACCCTATTATTAGTTGGGTTAGAATTATTGGAATGGTTTGATAATTGATAATTTCCAAATGAGGTGTTGAGGATGATTTTGCTTTGAATTTGAAAACCAAATTGGAATTAATTAATTGAAATAAAAGCACCATGTTATTAGTGGAACATTCTGGGATAATTGGAAAACAATTAAGGTTTTTATTTGGAAACAACTATTTGGATGTTGTTTGGAATTTCAAATGGAAAACAAATTGAATTTGAAAAGGGTTTGATTATTGGATGCATTTTTATAGAAATAAAACAATAGTTTGGAATCACACTTTAATGGAAACACATAATTGTTTTATTTTGAAATATCTTTTTAGAAATTGTAACATCACAAGGATGAAACAAAAGGTTTGAAATTTGAGTTGAAATTCCAATAGAAAACAAAGGAAAACAAATGAAAACAGAGGAAAACAAATGGAAAACAAACAAAACAAATGCAATCCACATGATGCCATGATGCAAAACATAAAATAACAGATAGCAAACATTCTAATGGCTATTTTTCAGACTTGGGATGTTACAAAACGCCCCCCTTGAAGGAATCGCGCCCCGAGATTCCTACTGAGAAAAGAAAAGGTCCGGAAACTTCTTGGGAAGATCTTCTTGAGCTTTGACACGTGAAACACATCGTGCACATTGGATAGACGTCAGGGAATTTGGAAACCACCGGAACATTTTCAAATAGAGGAAGGGATTTTTGTATGGAGGGTGTATAGCTGAACAGAACTTGATTCATTTGGAGAATAGATTATCTGGCTAGAATGGTGGAACAGAGTTATTGACATCAATGCAACACCAGGAATAACATCAATGTCAGAATCATCAACATGAGAGTAACGAGGAATATGTGGCCTCCCATTAGAATTGGATTGTTCTTACTTATCTTGGAAGTCAACATTTGAGATCCTGAGAGTGAACAGAGTTTTGATTGCTTAGTGGAACCAGAATTGGGTTGTATGTTGTGGAAAAGGTTGTTGACACAAAGGAATGTGATGCTCCGGTATCAAATAACACTTTAACTGGATAAGAGTTTACGAGGAAGTTTTGATTAGACGCCGGTAGAAGAATTGAGTTGGAAAACAACAACAAGATTTCAACGGTCGAAAAGGATGTTGAGAAGAACATGATATCAACATCGGGGAAAACGAGAACAACACTCCTGAGGTACTACGGAAAACCCATCCGGGCTTCTAGAGGATCAATATCTACTGCTTAAGGAATAGAGGATCTGCTTCCGGGGCTTACACGCCTCCGTTCTCAATCATGAGTAGGCAACATGATAAATCATGTCACAACCACCTCCATTCCTATGGTCTAGTAGATATAACCATCCTAGAGAAACCAGGATTCGTGAAATCCTAACTTGAAAGTTTAGATGAGAAGGGAAAACAACGTTGCACTTCCTTACCAGAAAAGGGAGGGAGGGTGGGGAAAAGAAGAAAAAGAACAGAATTCCTACTCTCACGTTTCATTTTTCCTGTATAGCTACAAAATAGTTTTCTAGACTCAACTGCGACCAGTAAAAAGGGATCCTACATGCAGACAGGCTCTGATACCATTTGTCGCACCCTGATTTCTAGGGGATACTCACCGTACGAACTGGATAGCAGATGCTTGGATTATGGGGAATAACTGCTCCCACGTCCCAGCTTCCTGGTAGGCCTGCGCTTATGCGCGACAACACAAGCCCTGCTATTCCATCGTCGATGTAAACTATCCACTAGAGATCAAAGGCACTTCCGTCGACGTACTTCAAACCATACACACATGGTACGTCAACGGCGTTTAACTAGTGATATCACAACAGATCTCTACGACACAAAAGATTGAGATGAGTTGCAAATAGCTCTCATTAGAGCAGAGATAGCAAATACAATCATCCAGAGGGCACATGCCCCAACATATCATCATTACATCACAGCGGAAGCATTCAACATGTCTGAGTACAGACAAGAACCAAATAGGCCTAAGAGGCCGGAAACGAAAGACGGAGTCCATCCACGAAGTCTCGGATCCTACCCGGGTCCGCTATCTACTCGTCAGCAGTCTCGTCATACTCCACGTAGTTTCCACCATGTAGATCCTCGAAAACGTAGGTTTGCGGAAACCACAGCCCCAAAGGGGTCAGTACATAAACGTACTGGCAAGCAAGACTCACAATTCACCAAAGTGTAGCCCGTCAACACCAAGCACAGATGCCTTGGGTTCAACGGAAGAGAGGGGATATAAAAGATGCTGCAACTGGCTGCGCTAACCAACTACAGAGATTCTACCACTTCCGTCTAACAGAAAGGAGATAAGATCGAGGATTGTAACCAACTGAAAGATAACTTCAAACAAACCCATCCTGGATCTCGCCCCTTATCCAAAGAAGCAATCCGAGGATAACACACACAGTTGTGTTAAAGATGAATCAATTTATTGTGTCATCAACCTATTACTAGTCAAGTTATAAATCATGGGGTGTAACATGTTTGATCATTATGTTTAAGTTGTCCTGAGTACTTGTTAGCCAGTACTTTCACCAAGTAATCCATAACCGCGGAAAACACGGCTTCTCGAGAAGATTATCCCTGCAGGGTTGCACCAATTTGGCCGTACACTCATGAATAACCCGCCAGATGGAAAGGCCCTTCCACCAAGCGGGGTACTCAACACAACCAACCATTCCTAGCATCAAGCCCAAAGCACCTTGGGCGCACGGCTAATCGAGCCCAGAAGAAAATGGACCCTCATAGCACTCTAAGAACGTGTCCCCCTATATGCCGACTATGAAAGTTCCACCCTGGCCTGGGCTCGCAAAAACATGCATGCGGCAAATGGAAAACACGAACTAAATGAGGTGATTTGGACGAGATGCGAATCAGGTCAAGTTGAGGGGGGCGCCCATACTCGCTTCCCAAATGCGGGTAGTGCGCTCATCATGGATCAGTAGACAAGACCCTTTTCCTATTAGGGTCGACACTAGCAGGCCTCAAAACCTCTCATGGGCCTCCTGCCGGTGCCTTATCATCAAATTTATTATTAACAGTAACATTAGCATGATTGATTGATTAAACATCGAGCCCCCAGAACATAATGAACTAGTAACATAAGTAACGGGTAACAGACTCGAGCAAAACAACCTAAGCATGCTAGTAAGACACTGGCTCAACCAAGGGGTGATAGGAGTGGAGGTGAGGCAATATCAGGGTTGAGGGATTCATGTGATAGGTTCGTAACAGAAACAACTACTACTAAGGCTAGCAGAAAAGAACAACGGAAAGTATCGGTAATCAATGTTGAAAGGAACACAGTGGTTCATGTGAGTGATAACTTGCCTGCAAACCCAGTAGCCTGGTACGGAGCTAACTCCTTAGAAGGGATGTCGTAAGTATCGTCGGTCTCAACGTCGTCGTGTATCCGAGAAGAAGCAAACAGACAATGCAGCAAAGGTAGACAATCAATATCATGGCATAGGTGCAGAAACATGGGATGATGCATGTCATGTTCATAGATGCATCAAAATAAACTACTTGACAAGATAACACAATTTAATTGGACCCATATGCAATTATGGATGCAAATGTTTAGGTTGAAGCGATGATCTACATTTGATTAACAAGTGTAAGTAGTTAAACATGATGCATGCATGATGATAACAACAGAATAACAACAAATAACAATGATAGATGCAAGTGATAGAAGGATTAAACAAGTTTTGGAAATCATTTAGTAAGTTTTGGAAAGTTTGGTTACTAAACATGTCACACAAGTTTTTGTTGTTTTCATCAAGTCAAAGTGTTCAAAACAAATAACAAAGTTGATATTTGAAAAGGTTATCAAATTTTAGTTGGATTACATGTTTCACATTTTGAAATTGGACTTAGGATTATTTAATTATGAATTAAACAATATTAAACAATTTTTAATTGCATTAAACAAGAATTAAATGGTTTAGGCAATTTTAAGTATTCAAAACAGAAAACAAAAATTATATTTGGATAGGTTATTCAAAATGGTATGGAAAACATATTTTATTTGACTTATTTGGAAATAGTATGAATTATTTATGAATTATTGCAAATTACATTTGAATTATCCAAATTTGAATTTTAAAAGTATTTTGAAAACTCAAAACAGAATACAAATAGGTTATTTGGAAAGATTATGAAATTTGGAACATAAAACATATACAACTTTTATTTATTGGGTGTATAGTTTAAAAGTTATGGATTTTTGAAGTTAGTGTGTTATTCTGCCAATTAAAGATATTAGAAATAAAAACAGATTTGATTTTAATTATTCTGTTACCGCACTGGGTTGCACACTGGTCACTGCCCATGGGCCAGGGGGCCAGCGGGGCGCTGACGTGGCCACGGGCGCCGATGACTGGTGGGGTCGCTGATGTGCTAGTGCAGGAAAACAAAATGCGCCGGGGGGGGGGGGGGTCGAACCCGCGCCCTCCGGGCTGGGCGTGCAGTGCGCTGCCAACTGCGCTGTGCTTGTGTTCGTGATAGAATGGAAACAGATGTGGGGTTATTCTTCAGAGTTGCTAACTGAACTTGAACAGATCTTGCCGTTCTGAACCTGACGAACCAAGTGGCGAACGATGGTAACACGCCGGCGGCGATCGGGGCTTACTCGCTGCTCGACTGCAGGGCGTGCTCGGGTGGGTGCTGATACGTGCATGCGCGTGTGTGCCACGGAGAGGAACCAGGAGGGAGAGGAAAGGGAACAGGACAGGGCGAACCTGCTGCGGTCGTCGTCGTTTCAGAAGACGAGCAGGAAAACAGCGGGGGTTCCGGCGACGGCGCGGTCGCCGTGGTTGCTCCCAGCAACACGCGGTGAGTCGAGGCGGTGGAGGGAGACGCCGCGGGTCCATTTTCCTCCTCGGAGGCTCCTCGAGGTGACCAAGGGGAAAGGGAAGGTGACAGGAACAGAGGGGTCTCGGTGGTTCAGGCTGTGGTGATCGTGGGTTCAGAGGAACAGATAACAGAGGGAAGGGGTGGAAGCGAGCGGCGCTAGGTTAGAGGAGAGGGGTAGGCTCTAGGGTTAGGGCTCGGGGTATGGTAGATATAGGGGAGAGGAGCTTGTACGGCTGAGCATCCAGAGGGGGAGGAGGCGATCGAGTGGCAGAGAGGAGCTCGTACGCATGGTGACATCACCAGGAGGAGGAAGAAAGCGACAGTTGAGGGGGGTACTGGGCCAAGGAGGTGGGCTTGGGCTGGCTAGCTTTCTCCCTCTCTCTTTTCTATTTCCTGATTCTGTTTTTATTATTATTTTTTTGCTGAAAACCAAATTGGGAAGAAAGTGATAGATTTTGTTTAGGAAAAAAATTCCAGTAAATTTAGGTTAGGTTATTTAGGTAATTAGAAATCCATTTCAAAGATTGGTTTACAAAAATTTGACATTTTGAAATATTGTTTGTATTTGAAACCATAATTAAAAGAATTTTTTGATATTGATCAACATTATGAAAACAAGGCATTTTAATAGGGTAACCCCTATTGTTTAAGTGATTAAAATTAGTTGGTTGGAGTGATAATGTTTATAAATTGGTTATAGCCCAACTTGTGTGCTGTTTGAAAGAATTTGATTGAAATTGGAATATTTGGTTAATTAAAATAGAAACCACAATTTAATAGGGTGAACCCTATTATTAGTTGGGTTAGAATTATTGGAATGGTTTGATAATTGATAATTTCCAAATGAGGTGTTGAGGATGATTTTGCTTTGAATTTGAAAACCAAATTGGAATTAATTAATTGAAATAAAAGCACCATGTTATTAGTGGAACATTCCGGGATAATTGGAAAACAATTAAGGTTTTTATTTGGAAACAACTATTTGGATGTTGTTTGGAATTTCAAATGATTGAATTTGAAAAGGGTTTGATTATTGGATGCATTTTTATAGAAATAAAACAATAGTTTGGAATCACACTTTAATGGAAACACATAATTGTTTTATTTTGAAATATCTTTTTAGAAATTGTAACATCACAAGGATGAAACAAAAGGTTTGAAATTTGAGTTGAAATTCCAATAGAAAACAAAGGAAAACAAATGAAAACAGAGGAAAACAAATGGAAAACAAACAAAACAAATGCAATCCACATGATGCCATGATGCAAAACATAAAATAACAGATAGCAAACATTCTAATGGCTATTTTTCAGACTTGGGATGTTACAGTATCGTAACCAACTACCACTAACATCAAACAAACCCATCCAATGTTACCCCCTACTAAGGAAGCAACCCAAGGATAACTCACACTGTTGGATTAAGGATGGATCAAGTTATTGTGTCAATAAGTCTATTACTAGTCAAGCTATCATTAGTTAGGTGTAAGTTGTTCTGAGTACTTGTTATCCAGTACTTTCACCAAGTCAACCATAACCGCGGAAAAACACGGCTTCTCGAGAAGATTTAACCCTGCAGGGATGCACCAATTTGGCCGTACACGTAAGAATAACCCGCCAGACGGGGGATCAACCCACCAAGCGAGGTACTCAACACAACCCAACTCTTCTTCGCATCAAGCCCAAAGAACCCCGTGCAATTGAGCGCACGGCTAATCAAGCCCCACGAAGAAAAGGGGACCCTCATAGCACTCTAAGAACGTGTCTCCCTAAATGCCGACTACAAAAGTTCCACCCTGGTACCAAGGGTTCGCACCTGCATATGCATGCGGCAAATGGAAAACCCGAACTAAATGAGGCGATTTGGACGGGATGCGAATCGAATCAAATTGAGGGGGGCGCCCATACACGCTTCCGACATGCGGATAGTGCGCTCATCATGGATCAGTAGACAAGACCCTTTTCCTAATTAGGGTCGACACTAGCAGGCCTCAAAACCACGCCGGGCCTCCTGCCGGTGCCTTATCATCAAATTATTATTACCCAAAACATTAACATGTTGTTGATTGAATTGAAACCCAACTATCAAACTAAACAGGTGATAGAACAAAAGGACAACAGGACTAGAGCGCAAACAACACTAAGCATGCAACTACGACACGGGGGCCAACAAGGTAAACAAGCAACAGTTAATAGGAAGTGGAAGGAAGGCTATATCATGGCTGCAAGGTAAACATATAATAGGATTGAGACACAAGCATCGTATCAACAGGCTAGAATAAGAACAACGGAAAGAATCGGTAACAAGTGATGAAAGGCAGCCATTTGGCAGCAAGTGAGTATACTTGCCTGAGATCCAGAAAGTAGAGGTACATCCACAGAACTTGTCGTTGCTCACATCATCTCAACGTCCTATCCGGGAAGAAGCAACGAACCTCGAACAAACACCGGATGCAACAATTACTACTACGGCAAAAGATCCAGCATGATCAAGATATGGATGCATAGAAATAAACTAGTTGACATGATAACAGGTTTAAATGGACCCATATGCAATTTGAGTTACATATGAAAAGCCCATGAATTATGGTTGAAACAATTGTTTTACAACTAACCAATAGGTGAAAGTGGTTTAGTATGATGCATGGATGAGGAAAACAACAAAATAACAACAATAGAACCAATTGGAAATAAGGTTTACCCAATTTGAAATTCACTTATTAAGTTTTGGAATTTTGGTTACTTAAAGGTGTCACACAAGCATTTGTTGTTTTCATCAAGTTTAATTGTTCAAAACAGATAACAAAGTTCATATTTGATTAGAACACAAAATTTTAGGTGGATTACATGTTTCATTTATTGGAAAAGGAATTGCAATGATTTAATTATGAAGTAAACAAGATTAAACAAGTTTTAATTGAATTTAATTCAAGTTTGAATATTATTTGAATTTTATTTGTTCAAAACAAAAATTCAAATTCATATTTGAAAAGGTTATGTTTTTCTGGTTTGAAAACATATTTGATTTGTTGAAATTGGAATTAAAATGAATTAGTTATGAATTTGGCAATTTAAATTGCATTAAATAAGAAACAGTTGTTTTCAGCAATTTAAATTATTCAAAACAGAAAACAAATGTTATATTTGGAAAGAGCATGAAATTTTGGTTGGAAAACATATTTTATTTGTGTTATTTGAATTAAGTTTGAAATAGTTATGCAATTAATCAAATTTCAAATGAATTATTTGAATTTGAAATTTGAAACAATTTGGAATGTTCAAAACAGAAAACAAATGCTTTGAATAGGTTGAGAATTAAATTGGGTTCAAGAAACATATTTTATTTGCATTATTTGACTTTAGGAAATAAAAGTTATTATCATTTGGAAATTAGGGACCAAACTGTAATTTCTAAGGGCTTAGATGACAACATGATTTTTATACAGCCCCTGGGGCGTTTTACACCCAGTGCCCCCCTGGCCTGAGCCTCTGCCGTGCGGGGCCAGCGCCACCGTGGCGGGTGTGGGAGGTGAGGTGGCTCACAGGGCCACCGACTGGTGGGCCCTGGCCCCTGCGCGAATAATTGACAAAAAGGGTGGGATTTTATCCCCTCCGCGGGGATCGAACCCGGGAGCTTGAGGCACGGTCTGAAGAAAAGGCATCGCGCGGAGGTTAACTGAACTTCGACCCAAAATTCAGAACAGACGACGATGAGACCGGCGCTGGGTACAGACGGCCTCCGCAGCGGCATGCGTGCATCGCGGTGCGGCGCTCGCGGGGCGGCATGTGCCTATGGTGTGGGTGCGCGCACGAGTGGGTGCTGACGGGCGTGGTTGTTGCACGGGGGAGTGCCAATCGAGAGCAACACGGCCAGAAGCTTCCGATCGTGGTCATGGCGTACCATTAAGCAGACCGTGGCTAGGGAGTCCTCCAGCAAACGAATGAACAAGGTAATGGCGGGAATCGAACCGGAGACTCACCGGGAGGCGTTTGAGGTAGCCGATCGTGCCCGAGGAAGGACGGAGGCGATGGATTTTGCTGGCGACGGTGGCTGTTCGGAGGGAAGAAGAGGACGCCGGCGGCAATCCTGGCGCTCCCGGCTTGATCCCTTCGATGTGTACGAAGAGGACAGCAAGGCGCAGCCAGTGGCGTGCTCGGACAGGCTCAAGGGGAACCACAGCGGCAGCGCCACGGCGACATCAGAGCTCTGCTCTCTCTCTCGGGTCCGAAAAAAAAATACAGAGAAGGTGGCAGAGGAGGGAGAAGGAGGGCGGCGGCGTAGGAGGAAGGAGAGAGGTGCTTAGGGCAAAGGGAAGGTTAGGTTTTAAGGGGAGCTCGAGCTCGGTACGGCAGCAATCAGAGGAGGGGGGAGATGATCGTGTGGTGGAGGAGGTGTCGTACTGCTGACGACAGCATCGAGGAGGAAGACGACAACCACCGAAGGGGTATCGGGCCAAAAGGGTGGGCTGGCCACTAGATGGGCTGGGGAAAAAGGGAAAAGGGCTGGGGCTGGCCTCTCTCCTTGCTTTTGATTTTTTCCTTATTATTTTTTTTTGTAAAGGATGAAAGAGAGGGAGAGATAGAAATAGGATTTGGGGGGGTTTATTTTATGAAATATTTTTATTACTTTTCAAAACAGAAATGTCTAGGCAAAGTTAGCATTGATTTCAAAACTTTGAGATATTAATTGGATTTTTAAATTGTGCTTTGAATTTCCATTAGTATTCATAAGGAGTTGATTTGTAAACAATTTTTATTCAATGAACTCAACAATTATGAAAACATTTATTGAATTTTTAATTGTTTGCAAGGATTTAATGTTTAAATCACAATTGGAAACATGCCCGTTAAGAAGGAATTGATTTGAAATTTAATTTGCCATTAGGGTTTTTTAACAAAAGGGAAATTTTTTATTTAGTAGGCAATTTAAATAGATTCCACTTCCAACTTTTTGAAAAACAATTGAGTGGTTTACTTTGCAACTTTCAATTGGAATTTTAGACATGTTGTTTTTTTTTTGAGTTGTTTTGAAAACAGGATGCAATGCTCATGTGATGCATGTGATGCAATGCAAAAAGAAAAGCAACCAACTTTCTAACTTAGGGTAACACCCCAGGTGTTACAATGGAGAGGCGGTGGTGATGACGATAGAAACGACCCTTCCAAATCGCCGTCCCGACAGGGTGCCAGAATAGGAACATTTGTCTCCTGGATTAGGGTTTCGGGTGGTGGCGGAGCTCTGTATTGTTTTTGGGAAAATCCTTCAAAGCTTCTCCGTTTCGAGGACGAAGGGACATAATTACCAAAGGAGGGCCTGAGGGTGTGATGAAGGCTTGACCTCTAGGGTGGCTCGATCTTCACGGATTGACGCACAAGAGGTGGGGAGATTGGGAAGAACACGATGAACACGAAGAACACGATGAACTCACGCGCACAAAAGGGGAGATAACTCGTGAAGCCTACGAGGGATCGCAAACCCAAGGCAACAACATGCCAATTGGAACCGATTCCTCCCACCGGCCGGTCCACCGATCCAACAAAAGCCGCAGGGGGAAGGTTGGCAAGAACTACTGGAATCACGATGTGAAAGAGTAGCTACTTGGAGAGATCTTGATACAATCCAATAGATAAATCTATGGAGTAGCCATGGATCCCATGGGGGATGTTCTCCACATGGGAGGGGGAGCACAAGGCCCAAATCTATCTCAAGTCAACTCTTGCCTAGGAAGTAGGAGGAGGGGTCCTATATATAGTAGAGGGGGTAGGTGAGAGGGATACAAGGGGAGGTTCCCCTATTCCCACGCAGGGGAGCCGTCCTGGTCGGGCTATGTAGGCCGGCCTGGAGGCCGGGCTAGTCTGTAGGGTGTCCGACCTAAGGGTCGCAGGGAGACCGGCCTAGGCCGGGCGGCTCTGTTAGGGAGGCCGGCATAGGTCGGGCTTGAGGCCGGGCGGCTCTCTTAGGGAGCCGGCCTCGAGGCCGGCCTAGCCAGATTTACTACCCTTCTTCTTCGTCGTCTTCTCACTTCTTGTCGGGGGGTTACCCCCGAGTAGGGGTGAGGCAAGTGATAACGGCAAGATCAAAGGAGAGGTTTGGCTGAGTAGCTGGCTACCCAGTACATGCTACCCGGTTGACTGCTATTCGGCCATACACGCTGATGGCCAGGAGAAAGAATCAAGGAAGTTATTCTCCTCCGAGTAGAGGAACTGGTCCGAGTAGAGGGAGTGGTTTCCTACTCGGGCCAGAAGTCAAAGGAGCCGTTCTGACACAGGATCCCGCGTATCCTGGGTCCGTACTGGTGCACTTTTAATTCATTTAAATTAGAGAAAATAAGTTTTTAATCAATAAAATTAAAAAATTAAAAGTTATATGCCAAAATGCTCAAAATGACAAATTCAATCCAGTTATGATGTTTTCAAACCCATTTGAGCAACTAAAATGGTACCTACTTTCATAACCGTCCGAAACCCCCTCCAGGGTTCATTTCGGGCAAATTTCAGTAAAAGTGCATATTTTCCATACGAACCCTAGCAACCCAACGAACATGTTTAGGGATTTAATTCAGTGCATTAATTTGCTAATGCATACATATTGCGCATTGCATCGATGCCATGGTTGATTGTTCTTCTTTGTTTCGGTGTTGTTTCCCCCTCGGTAGAACGTGACTCCGAAGAGAAGGCCATCAATCCAATGACGAATACTTGATCTTAACCGACAAGTCAAGCACTTATTCCTGAAGACTTTCTCTGGTTTTCTTGAAGCAAGGCAAGCATAACCTCTTATCTGCCCATATATGGTTTCGAAAGACTTTTGAATCTTGTACATTGCATTCGATTCCAATGTATTTTGTGTCGGTAGTTAGAGTTCTCCTATACAATGCATAGCCTACTTATTCTGATCCACTACTCCTAGCAGCCATAGGTTTGATTGTGTTCATCGCCAAAGCCTTAAATATGTTGTGCTTAGTCATACATGCTTGTTATCTCTGCTCCATCCGGTTGATGACTCATAGTTACGAAATAATCTAGTATGATAGGATGTTGTGGAAAGTTAAGATCAGTTGTTTAACATGTTTTAAAGGTGTGGATGATGAGACCACAGAGGGTCTGTGGTGGTTGTCTCGTTCATGCCCCTAGGAGTGAGTTCTCGTCTTCGAGCCAAGACTGAGCGTGCATCCACACGGGGATTGGATTCCCCTCGGTCTCAACTTGCCTAGTTTGTTCCATGAGTTGCCTAGTTTGGGCTTTCCATTTGGATTTGCGGGGATATCAAAACACTTTCAAAACTAGGATGTGGGGATGTATCGGTGCTCTGCGGGTAGGTAACCGTCGAGCATCGCGCACAACGATAGAGACCCGGCAGGAGATGGCCACTCCCTATTGGCGGTCCATCTCTACTCGGAGCGACTCATGGAATAGGCGAAGCAATGGAAAGGTCGTGGTCAACCTTCCTCTGCCGGCACTTCCCGGACTAGTGCTACCAGTGGTGGCATTAAGAGTTGGTTGGTACGTGTGGTTAAAGTTGTACACCCCTGCAGGGTTAAATCTTTTCGAAAAGTCGTGTCCGCGGTTAAGGACGACTTGGTGACGGATTCTGTGATCATAGATAACTTAAACGGAATGATTAAAACTTGCTGATAACGAATGAAGGATGCCTCCTCGGAGATGCCGAGAGGGGTTACCTTGTAGCATGAGTTACCGGAACAACTTGAGGTGGTGATCTTTGAAGCACGAGGTGCTGACATGGTTTGGTGGATTAAAAAGATGATGATATCAGTTTTTGAGTAGCTTTCTCATCTGTTTTCAAAATACTCCATGAGACGTGCTACTCCTTCCTCAATTTGGAAAACAAAGATGGCTTTACGCAAAATAACCTTCATAACTCTTTCTAAAAGAAGCAGATATATAATAGGTTAACTAAGTCTTGTTGAGTACCTACCGTACTCATGTTTGCTTCAACTTGGTTCAGGTGGAGTTCGTCACTCCGGTGATGTTTCAACGTGGACATTGACGAGTAATTTGGGGTTCCCAGGTAGCAGCCTGGAATCTATGGGCTGGGACGTCGCCTTATGTTGCGGCATCTTAGGCCTTTTTGGTTCTTGTTGATTAGCAACATAAATTGCCTTCCGTTGTCTGATGTAATGTTGGTTCGTCTGACCTCTGTTTGTAAGCTACTCTAGTAACATCTGTTTAATACAAGTTTCATGTCTAGAGTGCTGCTTTGATCGGTTGTTGGTTTCGAACTCATTGTTATACAGTTTTGGCTATGCCTGCATAGTTGTCGCAGTCGAGGGGTTGTGGAGCCGATGATCCATGTCCGAGCCCACCTGTCGATGTGATCGGCCTGGGGCGAGGTAACCCCAGTAACCCTCGATTGTTGTTGCACTTTCTGGACACATAGCATCTCTGTATAACTTTGGTCCCGTTCCTTCAGTTTCATCCGACTCGTGGACGCTTGGGTATGCATAATTGGTTATGACTAGCATGGATACAAGGAGTAGTAGACCGGGGATCCGGACGTGCCGATGAATCCGGTCTGCCTGCCGCTGTTTGTTGCGGCCGGGGCTGGTAGCCCTGATGCCCTTGTGAGTCCATGGCTAGGAGCACATAACAGTATGTATATCTCTGGGTCTAGGGTCTGACAAAAGTTGGTATCAGAGCAGGACTGCCTGTAGGAAAACCTTATATCTTGGTCGATGTCCAGTCTAGTGTTTGTGAAAACTACTTTGAAACCTCAAATGAGTTGTGAAAATCTTCTTAGGATTCTTTTTTCTCCTTATCTGGTATCGCTCTAACTCTGGGTCACCTTACCTGTTTTGATTTGAAAAGCTGCTAGTCATTCAAAACTTAGGTGCCTTGTTTGGCAATGACGTTTTCACCCAAGTTGACCTAGTGTTAAAGTTTCTAGAGTCGTGTGTGTTCCATGTTCCGTCATCTCTTTAACTGGGAGATTCCTTTCCATCCTAGTCTCTCAAAGTTGTGTGGATTCCACATTCTTATATGTTTCAAAGTTCTAAATCGTGAACCTCGAGATATGCTTTCCATCTCGAATGTATCCGTTATCTTCTGCCCAAACTCTTCCGGAGTTAAGTTGTCTTTTGAAAGATACTTTGTGATTGCTATTCGTAGTGTCCTTCAAGACACTAAGATAGTAGTTGCTTATTTCTTTCGGTTTTCTAACCCTTGGACTTGAACCAAAGGTCCCGGAATGCGCTGAGTAGTGGTGGGTTGAATCATGTGGTTTCATAACCATGTGATGCCACGCCATCAGTACAGGATGATGACCTTTAACCCAAGTTCTGTTTTTTGGATCCTGAGGAATCTGTTTTACCTCAGGGTGGCTAGGTAATCTCAGCTCCAATAGCCATAGGCTTTCTCTTTGAGTCAAAAGGGTCACGACAAGAGTGATTATCGTGAATCCCACATCTTTGTTCTTTGATTCGTCTATACCAATCTTTTAGCATGGGTTTTACAAATGAGTATAACCCTGTGCTTCAACTTAATCTTAGGATCTTCCCTGAGCATGATTCCACCCTTCAGTTGCTCTCAATCTCCATCCGTTGTTTGGAAACCAAGCTGCATATGTGTGTTGGATTCTTCCAATGCATTTGCTCTTGTTTTCCGTCCAAAAATTTCACCTTGGAATGTCAGGAGAAACAAACTCCAGTACCTCGTTCATCTCCAGGACCAGGTCAAAGTTTTGTAATCCGCAGATTAAAGAAGTTTCATTAGCTTCTATTCTGTTCTACCTCAGGGTATCACACTCCTTTATATCAAGAGGTCGTGTTAAGTTTTTTTTTTGCGGGAAGTCGTGTTAAGTTTCATGGCCTTAATGATGAAGTGATGCTCTTACACATCTTTACTCCCTCTTCCTCCAAGCTTGAATGCATGAGAATGATGGGTCTTAGCATTGACATGTGTATCAGATATTCTTAGCAATTCCTATTGCTTTGAAAAGTCTAAGAAACATATGTATCCTTCTTAGCACTATTGGTCACCCAGCCTCTGTTAAAAGTTGACTGAGTTACCAAATCCGTTCATGCCGGTGCACATTCTTGGTTAGAGAGTTAGGTTCATACCAAAGCTCTCAAGGCCATATTGATTGCTTTGCAAAGCAAGATTCTTTTCGAAATCCAAGACATACCGGTGGGTTGTGATATTCTGGATGTCTTACTAGAAGTATCACCAGGTTGTTACCTGACCGTAATGTCTAAGCAAGGGGTAATTTGAACTACTCCTTTCTCCTTTAAACCTTGCTGGATACCCTGGACTAGTTGGTTGAGCTTAAACCACAACTTGGAGAGTTGAAAGGCAAAAGCTCTGCCCAACTTGATCCTTCGATAAGGTATGCCTAGTTCTTTTGCATGGAAGCATGATAGTATCTCTTCAGTGGACATGCTATCATTCTAACCTTGATTTGATTTGGGCTATCGTCAAATCGAGAAAAGATACAAGGACTATCTTTATAGTGTTTTCACTCATGGTGTTTTGCCCGAGTACACCTTCATGTCCTTTAGTCTGACCAATATTTTGCCTTGTTTATGTATCATATGAGTTCCTCTGCTTGGAGTATCATGATAAGCATGTTGTCGAGCCCATCGATGACATTCCTATTTCTCCAAGTTGCAAGAGGTTCATATTGAAAAAATTGGCATTAATGTTGGAAACTTTCGAGAACCATCTTTGTATCATACGAAGTTGTGTTCTAGATGTTCGAAGTGACTTTCTCTGGTTCATGTGCTTATGGTGAAAGTTGTCGTCATGGATCCGAGTAGAGTTTCCTTGTTTCCTTCGGGAGTAATTACAAGTCAGTCATGCGCGTGTGGACTATTCTTGAGATGGTAGGTTGTTACCTCCATTCATTTGAAGAAGTTTGTATCCACACCAAACCACTAACTGATTGTTCGTAAAGACAATAAGTCCAAGAACTTCGTTATCTTTGTACCATCTTTCCAACAATGACTCGGATGTGTTTCGTTGCAAGTAAACGATGTGGGTGCAACCGTCTTCCACAAGTTGCTAATACATGGGTTCTGCAATCTCGTTTTCTTGAGCGTGGAATTGTAGTCCATACCTTGAGAATCATGTAAACGTATCTCGGTGGTAACCGGTACAATCCCGCTGATCAAACATGTTGAGTCTGGGTTATCAACCCACTAACCAGAGCTGAATATCAAGCAGCAACGATGGTTGGTGTTTCCTCAAGGATATTAACTTAGGTCCTTTCGAGAACACGGCATGGTTGATGTTGTGGTTGACACAATTAGTCGGAAGGCCTAATGTCATCTCTTCTTGAATCCGTAAGAGAAGCCACTCCGTGTGAGAATTCTTGTGTGGCTCATTCCAACAAGTTTCCATCACTGTTCTTCCAAACCAAATATCAAATCTCACTTGATGACTGATAGAAGGCTTGTCATGAGCCTGATATTGGTATCTAGAACATCCAGGAGAACTTGGAAGTTGATTCTTCCAATGCCTCTTTGTCAATCCTACAAACCTTTGTTTCAGTGGCAACAAGTTCATCATGAGAACCATCTCGTGGTGTTTTGTAACCACCATCGACCAGTTCCCTTATTTTAAGTTGATGGTACTTGAAGTTTTGTTTTCTCACACATTGTGTGAATTTGTCAGTTACTTCGGCCATGGGAACTTAACCATGTGGTAGATGTATTGTTACGTCCAAACCACATCAGGAACAAGATTCCTTATTCCTTCTGGTGCTCCAATCCTCATTGGTTACTCATCCTTATGGTGTGACCAAAAACTCTTTCTGCTATACGGTGTTTCAATATCTTTGGTTACTTGTCTCCTGTTATGAAGCTCTGTTCAAAATATCGGCCGATATTCCGATAAATCGGCCGATTTATCGCTTATCGGTGTCTAGCCGATAAGATAAAGTGCCCGATATTTCGTCCGATATTCCGATATTCTGATATTTCAACCGATATTCCGATAAATCGGTCGATTTACCACTTATCGGGGGTCAAACGATAAGTTCCCGATAAGCGATATCTTGAACATTGTTATGAAGTAACATCATGACCTTTGACAAAGATCTCGACAAACTTTAATGGAATGAAAGTTCCTTCATCTTCCATGTCCACTCCGAAGAGTGAAATGATTCTGTATAAAAATTTCTCCAACGCACAATTACAGTGTTTTCTCGTGTTCTCCCTCGTCTACGGATATTACGTTATGGTATCCAAGACCACCCTATCCATCTTGGTATCCTGTTGGAAGAAACCTCGGTGCCACAAGTTGTTCAAACTTTGTTTTCCAAAAGGATTTAAAGTCTTGTGCAAATCTCGTATTCTAAATCCTTTCAAGACCAATCGTCCATAAACTTGAAACCTTCTCTCAATTCCCTCCGTTATCTTGATGTGTTTCATGTGTGTTAACTCAAAAGTTCTTTACGGACATTCTTGTCATGAGTTACCCATGGGATACTCGATCTTCGTGAAGATCATTTCCTAAGAGTTTTCCCTCTTACCTAAGGTGTATCCGTTTAATACTTCAAGATGCTACAGATCAACCACTTCGAGAAAAGAACCGTAAGGTTCAAGAAGATCATTCAAACCGGTGTTCCTTTCTTCTTTCTCCTTCGGGAATCTCGGGACGAGATTCTTGTAAGGGGGGTAGATTTGTAACATCCCAATTTTTGCTACCAAAGGGTTGTGGTGTTGTTCATCTCATACATGCATGAAAACAAAATTTTGAACCATGTTGAAATAATTTAAGTTGTGAATTTAAATGGTTTGACAAAAATCCCACAAATAGTACTTATTTTGGTTTCCAAAATTTTGTGTTGGAAAATATTTCTTTTACACCAAAGAAACACATGGTTAGGTTGGAAATTTCATAAGCTTTCCAAAAGTTATTTTTGCCAAATTTTATTCTTTCAAAAAGACCCTCAAAAGGTTGTTTCCTTTTCAGTTTTTAAAGAGAAAAGGAGCCAGTTGTGTTTTCCAGAATTTACAGGGGGTGTTGTGAAGTTTTGGTCTTCTTCAACCTTTGCCAGTCGGAGCACCTGCGTGTCCGACCCTCCTTCATCGATGCCACCTCAAGCTTGTTCGTCTGCCTGCGTGGAGAGGGCGCAAAGAAGCCCCACGACCTCATCCTTCCTCCTCTATCCCGTCGAAATCCCTCTCTCTGTCTTCCCTGCGGCCCGAACCCGAAACCCTAGCTCCCTAGGCCGCCATGGCTCCGTCGCTGTGAGCCGCCCCGAGCTCAACGGAGAGTCTCTAGAGGAGCGCCGGAACCTCCTCTACCTCCCCGCCAACCGTTGCTTCCCGGGATGGCCTGCAACGCCGGAATTCGCCCCCGCCATCTTCTCCGGCCGCCGCGGGAAAATGGATGGTGCCGCCGTCTCCGGCCCTCCCTCCTCCCACTGACCCCTCCACTAGCTCCACCGCATCATGGTGAGCTCCCCGGTCCTCTCCAATCTCTCCCTCCCCCTCTGGTTCCTTCCCCCACCGAGCTCCGCCGCCCGCCGCCGTGCCAATGGTCGCCGCCGGCCATTCCGGCGACCATTTGGTCACCGGTTGGCACCCCTAGGTTCCCCTCCACCTCCTCTGTCCTGTGGTATAGTTTAATTTGAACCTAGCGCGCGGAATTCGTCGATTTTGAACATCATCCGTGAGAACAGAGCACTGTGATGTCATAGTGACATCACAGTGATGCCATATTCCTATATTTGCTATTTACAGAAAATGAATAAATTTGTATAGTTAATATCTTCCAAAATGTTACTCCGAAAAATAAAGTAAAAATATGGTAATGTTCATAAAAATATAAGCTACCCAAAAATGTCACTTTCATAAATGTTTGACACACTTCATTTTTTAACATTATTTCAATGTTGTTTAATTCATTTAAATTAGAGAAAATAAGTTTTTAATCAATAAAATTAGAAAATTAAAAGTTATATGCCAAAATGCTCAAAATGACAAATTCAATCTAGCTATGATGTTTGCAAACCCATTTGAGCAACTAAAATGGTACCTACTTTCATAACCGTCCGAAACCCCCTCCGGGGTTCATTTCCGGCAAATTTCAGTAAAAGTGCATATTTTCCATACAAACCCTAGCAACCCAACGAACATGTTTAGGGCTTTATTTCAGTGCATTAATTTTCTCATGCATACATATTGCGCATTGCATCGATGCCATGGTTGATTGTTCTTCTTTGTTTCGGTGTTGTTTCCCCCTCGGTAGAACGTGACTCCGAAGAGAAGGCCAACAATCCAATGACGAATACTTGATCTTAACCGACAAGTCAAGCACTTATTCCTGAAGAGTTTCTCTGGTTTTCTTGAAGCAAGGCAAGCATAACCTCTTATTTTCCCATATATGGTTTCGAAAGACTTTCGAATCTCGTACATTGCATTCGATTCCAATGTATTTTGTGTCGGTAGTTAGAGTTCTCCTATACAATGCATAGCCTACTTATTATGATCCACTACTCCTAGCAGCCATAGGTTTGATTGTGTTCATCGCCAAAGCCTTAAATATGTTGTGCTTAGTCATACATGTGTAACATCCCAAGTATGAAAACTCCCCTTAGAATGATTGATTTCTTGTTTATTTAAGTATTGCATCATGTCATCATATTGCTTCCATGTTGTTTGCTTTTGTTTCTAAATTGTTGCATTTGTTTTCCACTGTTTTCACAACTCAAATTCAAACCTTACTCAAACAATGTTTTCATACTTGTTCTGTTACAACTTTTGGAATAAAAATGACAAATGAAAACAACCAAATTGTTCCATTTTATTTCATATTGGATCACTTATTAAATTGTTGCTTAATTCAATCAATCACTTTAATCAAGTAATTCCAAATCACTTCCAAACTCAAACCATGTCTCAAAATCATTAAACTTTTGAATCCATGAAGTGCACCACTAATTTGAATTCCTTAAATCATTCTAAACCCTAGGGGAAACCCTATTGAAATTGCTTGTTTTCCTAATATTAATGAATATTGCAAATTTCAATCAATTTGGTTTGTTTTCCAAACAGCACCCAAGTTGGGTCATAACCACTTTATAAACATTATCAATTCAACCAAATAATTTTAATTTTTTTTAAAATTCATAGGGGCTACCCTATAAACATGCTTCTTTTCCTTAATGGTTCATTAATATTAAAATTTCCCAATTTTGGTTTCAAAATGCAAACATCATTTTTAAATCGCAAAATTTTGGAATCTACTCTTGGAAAATGGTTTCTAATTAACTAATTAGCCTAACCTAATTTTTCTGGAAATTTTGGTAAACAAAACATTAACGTTTTCTTCCAAAAGCAAAACTACAAAAAAAAAAAAACAAACGAAAATAATAAAAGAGAAACAGCTAGCAGCTAACTAACCTATCTACCTAGGCCCAAGCCCACCTAATCTCTAAACGCGCGCGCAGCGGCCCGATACCCCCCTCCCCGTCGCTGTCACCTACCTCTCGATGGCGTCACCTCTGTACGAACCATGGCAGAACCACACGATGATCCTCTCCCCCTTCCGATTCACCTCCGTACCGAGCTCGCCACCCTATATCTACCTCCCTCTGCCCCTAGCCCTAGAAACCCTAGCCCACCCTCCATCGCCGCCACCTCCTCTCTGCTCGCATCTGTCCCTCTTCTGAACCCGGCCAAACTTCACTGAACCCTTCTCCTCCCATGGACGATACTTTGAACCCTTGGCGCCAAGGATGTGGCCTTCTCCGGGGAGCCCTGAGGGCGGGAATGGAAACGGGGTTGCACCCGCTACCCACCCGTGCCATCACCTTTAGCTGGGAGAGCTCGTAGTGGCCGCGCCGTCGCCGCCAAGTTGCCGCCGCCTCCCTGCTGTCCGTCCTCGCCTGCTGCTGCTTCTGCATCGACAGATCCAGGTGAGGCCGCCCCGCTTCTCCTTCCCTCCCTCCGATCTCTCCCCACTCGCCTCCTCCCTCTCCTTGGCCACGCCCCCACGACGCCCCCTAGTTCCCCTCCGGCTGGTAGCAGGCCGATGGCCATGTCCATGGCGATCTCTGTATTTCTGTCCGCCTGCAGGTTCAGTACCTGTTCGTTGCAGTTTCAGAGAAATAGAACCCGAAACATCACCTCATACCCCCCCGTACCCCCCTTTCCATCACAAAAGCCGCAGCTATCCCACTGGTTTGGTTCCCTTGAGCGCATCAGGAGGTGCAGGGTTCGATCCCCCTGCACCCCAAAAACCCAAAACTTTTTATTTTCCAATATCTTGGTCACAGAACTTTCTGGTATTCACAGCTAGGCCCCTGGCACTTATTTCTAGCCCTGGAAAATATTTTCTAAGTCCCTAATGGTTTAAAAATGGCAGATTTGCACTATATTTTGGAAATTGCATAAATAAATCATCCTAACTCCAAATTCAACATTTTTAATATGTTTTCAATACCAAATTAAGTGTTCTATCCAAATATAAAATTTGTTTACTGTTTTGAATATTTTAAATTGGTGCAAAATTTGAAAACTTGTCAAATTCACTTAAAATTGCAAAATTCATAACTTGTTCATAAAAATTCCAAATTCAACAAACTAAATATGTTTTCCAATCAATTTTTCATGTACTTTCCAAATATAAATTTTGTTTCATGTTTTGAATAATTAAAATTGGTTAAATGATTTAAACCTTGTTTAAATCATTTAATATTGCTAAATTCATAACTTGATCAAAACAAATTCTTTTGGGACATATAAAATATGTTTTCAAACCATAAAAGCATAAACTTTTCAAATATGAATCTCACTTAATGTTTTGAACAAATAAAAATTCAAATAAGTTCATGTTTGAATTAAATTCATTTAATTCTTGATTAAACTTGTTTAATCCATAACTAATTTATTTGAAATCCTTTTTCAACAAGTGAAACATGTAATCCACCCAAAATCTTGTGTTCTTTTCAAATATAAACTTTGTTATCTATTTTGAACAATTAAAATTGGTGAAAACAACAATTACTTGTGTGACATCAATAAGGAACCAAAATTCCTAACATAACAAATAAAAATCCCACACTTGTTTTACTCCTTTTCCAATTGCATCTAACTTGTTTACTCCTTGTTATCATCATGCATGCATCATGTTTAACCACTTACACTTGTTAATCAAATGTAGATCATTGCTTCCACCTTAACCACTTGCATCCATATGCAATTCACATTGCATATGGGTCCAATTAAATTGTGTTATATTGTCAAGTAGTTTATTCTGATGCATCTATTAACATGACATGCATCATCCCATGTTTGTGCACCTATGCCATGATATTGATTGTTTATCTTTCTGCATTGTCTGTTTGCTTCTTCCCGGATATACGACGACGTTGAGACCGACGATCCTTACGACACCCCTTCTAAGGAGTTAGCTCAGTACCAGGCTACTGGGTTTTGCAGGCAAGTTATCACTCACATGAACCATTGTGTTGCTTTCAACATTGGTTACCGATACTTTCCGTTGTTCTTTTCTGCTAGCCTTAGTAGTAGTTGTTTCTGTTACGAACCCATCACATGAATCCCTTAACCTTGATATTGCCTCACCTCCATACCTATACCCGTTGCTTGAGCCCGTGTCTTACTAGCATGCTTAGGTTGTTTTGCTCGAGTCTGTTACCCGTTACTTTCTGTTACTATTATCTATTACGTTGTGGGGGCTCGATGTTTAATCAATCAATCATGCTAATGTTACTATTAATAATAAATTTGATGATAAGGCACCGGCAGGAGGCCCATGAGAGGTTTTGAAGCCTGCTAGTGTCGACCCTAATAGGAAAAGGGTCTTGTCTACTGATCCATGATGAGCGCACTACCCGCATTTGGGAAGCGAGTATGGGCGCCCCCCTCAACTTGACCTGATTCGCATCTCGTCCAAATCGCCTCATTTAGTTCGTGTTTTCCATTTGCCGCATGCATGTTTTTGCGAGCCCAGGCCAGGGTGGAACTTTTGTAGTCGGCATATAGGGGGACACGTTCTTAGAGTGCTATGAGGGTCCATTTTCTTCTGGGCTCGATTAGCCGTGCGCCCAAGGTTCTTTGGGCTTGATGCGAGGAATGGTTGGTTGTGTTGAGTACCCCGCTTGGTGGAAGGGCCTTTCCATCTGGCGGGTTATTCATGAGTGTACGGCCAAATTGGTGCAACCCTGCAGGGATAATCTTCTCGAGAAGCCGTGTTTTCCGCGGTTATGGATTACTTGGTGAAAGTACTGGCTAACAAGTACTCAGGACAACTTAAACTTAATGATCAAACATGCTACACTCCATGATTAATAATTTGACTAGTAATAGGCTTATTGACACAATAATTTGAACCATCATTAACTCAACTGTGTGAGTTATCCTCGGATTGCTTCTTTGGATAAGGGGCGAGATCCAGGATGGGTTTGTTTGAAGTTATCTTTCAGTTGGTTACAATCCTCGATCTTACCTCCTTTCTGTTAGCCGGAAGTGGTAGAATCTCTGTAGTTGGTTAGCGCAGCCAGTTGCAGCATCTTTTATATCCCCTCTCTTCCGTTGAACCCAAGGCATCTGTGCTTGGTGTTGACGGGTTACACTTTGGTGAACTGTGAGTCTTGCCTGCCAGTACGTTTATGTACTGACCCCTTTGGGGCTGTGGTTTACGCAGACGACGTTTCCGAGGATCCACATGGTGGCTACTACGTGGAGTATGACGACGAGACTGCTGACGAGTAGATAGCGGACCCGGGCAGGATCCGAGACTTCGTGGATGGGCTCCGTCTGTTTGTTTCCGGCCTCTTAGGCCTATTTGGTTCTTGTCTGTACTCAGACATGTTGAATGCTTCCGCTGTATTGTAATGATGTATTGTTGGGACATGTGTCCTCTGAATGATTGTATTTGCGATCTCTGCTCTAATGAGAGCCATTTGCAACTTATTTCAATCTTTTGTGTCGTAGAGATCTGTTGTGATATCACTTGTTAAACGCCGTTGACGTACCATGTGTGTATGGTTTGAAGTACGTCGACGGAAGTGCCTTTGATCTCTAGTGGATAGTTTACATCGACGATGGAATAGCAGGGCTTGTGTTGTCGCGCATAAGCGCAGGCCTACCAGGAAGCTGGGACGTGGGAGCAGTTATGCCCCATAATCCAAGCATCTGCTATCCAGTTCGTACGGTGAGTATCCCCTAGAAATCAGGGTGCGACAAATGGTATCAGAGCCTGTCTGCCTGTAGGATCCCTTTTTACTGGTCGCAGTTGAGTCTAGAAACTATTTTGTAGCTATATAGGAAAAATGAAACGTGAGAGTAGGAATTCTGTTCTTTTTCTTCTTTCCCCACCCACCCTCCCTTTTTTCTGGTAAGGCAGTGTATCGTTGTTTTCCCTTCTCATCTAAAATTTCAAGTTAGGATTTCACGAATTCTGGTTTCTCTAGGATGGTTATATCTACTAGACCATAGGAATGGAGGTGGTTGTGACGTGATTTATCATGTTGCCTACTCATGATTGAGAACGGTGGCAAATAGGCCCCGGAAGCAGATCCTCTATTCCTTAAGCAGAAGATATTGATCCTTTAGAAGCCCGGATGGGTTCTCCGTAGTACCTTAGGAATCTTGTTCTCGTTTTCCCGGTGTTGCTTCAATATCGTGTTCTTCTAAACATTTCATTTTCGTCCGTTGAAATCTTGTTGTTGTTTTCCACTTCAATTTTTCTACCGGCGTCTAATCAAAACTTCCTCGTAAACTCTATTCCAGCTAAAGTGTTGTTTGATACCGGAGCATCACATTCCTTTGTGTCAACAATCTTTTCCACAACATACAACCCAAATTCTGGTTCCACTAAGCAATCAAATCACCGTTCACTCTCCAGGATCACAAATGTTGACTTCCAACATAAGTAAGAACAATCCAATCCTAATGGTAGGCCACATATTCCTCGTTACTCTCATGTTGATGATTCTGACATTGATGTCATCCTTGGTGTTCCATTGATGTCAATAACTCTGTTTCAACCTTATTACAGATAGTCTATTCTCCAAATGAATCAAATTCTATCCAGCTATACACCCTTCATACAAACCTATACCTCTACTAATATTGTTCCGGTGGTCTGCAAATTCCCTGACGTCTATCCAATGTGCACGATGTGTTTCACGTGTCACAGCTCAAGTAGATCTTTCCAAGAAGTTTCCGGACCTTTTCTTTTCTCAGTAGGAATCTCGGGGCGCGATTCCTTCAAGGGGGGGCGTTTTGTAACATCCCAAGTATGAAAACTCCCCTTAGAATGATTGATTTCTTGTTTATTTAAGTATTGCATCATGTCATCATATTGCTTCCATGTTGTTTGCTTTTGTTTCTAAATTGTTGCATTTGTTTCCCACTGTTTTCACAACTCAAATTCAAACCTTACTCAAACAATGTTTTCATACTTGTTCTGTTACAACTTTTGGAATAAAAATGACAAATGAAAACAACCAAATTGTTCCATTTTATTTCATATTGGATCACTTATTAAATTGTTGCTTAATTCAATCAATCACTTTAATCAAGTAATTCCAAATCACTTCCAAACTCAAACCATGTCTCAAAATCATTAAACTTTTGAATCCATGAAGTGCACCACTAATTTGAATTCCTTAAATCATTCTAAACCCTAGGGGAAACCCTATTGAAATTGCTTGTTTTCCTAATATTAATGAATATTGCAAATTTCAATCAATTTGGTTTGTTTTCCAAACAGCACCCAAGTTGGGTCATAACCACTTTATAAACATTATCAATTCAACCAAATAATTTTAATTTTTTTTAAAATTCATAGGGGCTACCCTATAAACATGCTTCTTTTCCTTAATGGTTCATTAATATTAAAATTTCCCAATTTTGGTTTCAAAATGCAAACATCATTTTTAAATCGCAAAATTTTGGAATCTACTCTTGGAAAATGGTTTCTAATTAACTAATTAGCCTAACCTAATTTTTCTGGAAATTTTGGTAAACAAAACATTAACGTTTTCTTCCAAAAGCAAAACTACAAAAAAAAAAAAAAAACGAAAATAATAAAAGAGAAACAGCTAGCAGCTAACTAACCTATCTACCTAGGCCCAAGCCCACCTAATCTCTAAACGCGCGCGCAGCGGCCCGATACCCCCCTCCCCGTCGCTGTCACCTACCTCTCGATGGCGTCACCTCTGTACGAACCATGGCAGAACCACACGATGATCCTCTCCCCCTTCCGATTCACCTCCGTACCGAGCTCGCCACCCTATATCTACCTCCCTCTGCCCCTAGCCCTAGAAACCCTAGCCCACCCTCCATCGCCGCCACCTCCTCTCTGCTCGCATCTGTCCCTCTTCTGAACCCGGCCAAACTTCACTGAACCCTTCTCCTCCCATGGCCGATACTTTGAACCCTTGGCGCCAAGGATGTGGCCTTCTCCGGGGAGCCCTGAGGGCGGGAATGGAAACGGGGTTGAACCCGCTACCCACCCGTGCCATCACCTTTAGCTGGGAGAGCTCGTAGTGGCCGCGCCGTCGCCGCCAAGTTGCCGCCGCCTCCCTGCTGTCCGTCCTCGCCTGCTGCTGCTTCTGCATCGACAGATCCAGGTGAGGCCGCCCCGCTTCTCCTTCCCTCCCTCCGATCTCTCCCCACTCGCCTCCTCCCTCTCCTTGGCCACGCCCCACGACGCCCCCTAGTTCCCCTCCGGCTGGTAGCAGGCCGATGGCCATGTCCATGGCGATCTCTGTATTTCTGTCCGCCTGCAGGTTCAGTACCTGTTCGTTGCAGTTTCAGAGAAATAGAACCCGAAACATCACCTCATACCCCCCCGTACCCCCCTTTCCATCACAAAAGCCGCAGCTATCCCACTGGTTTGGTTCCCTTGAGCGCATCAGGAGGTGCAGGGTTCGATCCCCCTGCACCCCAAAAACCCAAAACTTTTTATTTTCCAATATCTTGGTCACAGAACTTTCTGGTATTCACAGCTAGGCCCCTGGCACTTATTTCTAGCCCTGGAAAATATTTTCTAAGTCCCTAATGGTTTAAAAATGGCAGATTTGCACTATATTTTGGAAATTGCATAAATAAATCATCCTAACTCCAAATTCAACATTTTTAATATGTTTTCAATACCAAATTAAGTGTTCTATCCAAATATAAAATTTGTTTACTGTTTTGAATATTTTAAATTGGTGCAAAATTTGAAAACTTGTCAAATTCACTTAAAATTGCAAAATTCATAACTTGTTCATAAAAATTCCAAATTCAACAAACTAAATATGTTTTCCAATCAATTTTTCATTTACTTTCCAAATATAAATTTTGTTTCATGTTTTGAATAATTAAAATTGGTTAAATGATTTAAACCTTGTTTAAATCATTTAATATTGCTAAATTCATAACTTGATCAAAACAAATTCTTTTGGGACATATAAAATATGTTTTCAAACCATAAAAGCATAAACTTTTCAAATATGAATCTCACTTAATGTTTTGAACAAATAAAAATTCAAATAAGTTCATGTTTGAATTAAATTCATTTAATTCTTGCTTAAACTTGTTTAATCCATAACTAATTTATTTGAAATCCTTTTTCAACAAGTGAAACATGTAATCCACCCAAAATCTTGTGTTCTTTTCAAATATAAACTTTGTTATCTATTTTGAACAATTAAAATTGGTGAAAACAACAATTACTTGTGTGACATCAATAAGGAACCAAAATTCCTAACATAACAAATAAAAATCCCACACTTGTTTTACTCCTTTTCCAATTGCATCTAACTTGTTTACTCCTTGTTATCATCATGCATGCATCATGTTTAACCACTTACACTTGTTAATCAAATGTAGATCATTGCTTCCACCTTAACCACTTGCATCCATATGCAATTCACATTGCATATGGGTCCAATTAAATTGTGTTATATTGTCAAGTAGTTTATTCTGATGCATCTATTAACATGACATGCATCATCCCATGTTTGTGCACCTATGCCATGATATTGATTGTTTATCTTTCTGCATTGTCTGTTTGCTTCTTCCCGGATATACGACGACGTTGAGACCGACGATCCTTACGACACCCCTTCTAAGGAGTTAGCTCAGTACCAGGCTACTGGGTTTTGCAGGCAAGTTATCACTCACATGAACCATTGTGTTCCTTTCAACATTGGTTACCGATACTTTCCGTTGTTCTTTTCTGCTAGCCTTAGTAGTAGTTATTTCTGTTACGAACCCATCACATGAATCCCTTAACCTTGATATTGCCTCACCTCCATACCTATACCCGTTGCTTGAGCCCGTGTCTTACTAGCATGCTTAGGTTGTTTTGCTCGAGTCTGTTACCCGTTACTTTCTGTTACTATTATCTATTACGTTGTGGGGGCTCGATGTTTAATCAATCAATCATGCTAATGTTACTATTAATAATAAATTTGATGATAAGGCACCGGCAGGAGGCCCATGAGAGGTTTTGAAGCCTGCTAGTGTCGACCCTAATAGGAAAAGGGTCTTGTCTACTGATCCATGATGAGCGCACTACCCGCATTTGGGAAGCGAGTATGGGCGCCCCCCTCAACTTGACCTGATTCGCATCTCGTCCAAATCGCCTCATTTAGTTCGTGTTTTCCATTTGCCGCATGCATGTTTTTGCGAGCCCAGGCCAGGGTGGAACTTTTGTAGTCGGCATATAGGGGGACACGTTCTTAGAGTGCTATGAGGGTCCATTTTCTTCTGGGCTCGATTAGCCGTGCGCCCAAGGTTCTTTGGGCTTGATGCGAGGAATGGTTGGTTGTGTTGAGTACCCCGCTTGGTGGAAGGGCCTTTCCATCTGGCGGGTTATTCATGAGTGTACGGCCAAATTGGTGCAACCCTGCAGGGATAATCTTCTCGAGAAGCCGTGTTTTCCGCGGTTATGGATTACTTGGTGAATGTACTGGCTAACAAGTACTCAGGACAACTTAAACTTAATGATCAAACATGCTACACTCCATGATTAATAATTTGACTAGTAATAGGCTTATTGACACAATAATTTGAACCATCATTAACTCAACTGTGTGAGTTATCCTCGGATTGCTTCTTTGGATAAGGGGCGAGATCCAGGATGGGTTTGTTTGAAGTTATCTTTCAGTTGGTTACAATCCTCGATCTTACCTCCTTTCTGTTAGCCGGAAGTGGTAGAATCTCTGTAGTTGGTTAGCGCAGCCAGTTGCAGCATCTTTTATATCCCCTCTCTTTCGTTGAACCCAAGGCATCTGTGCTTGGTGTTGACGGGTTACACTTTGGTGAACTGTGAGTCTTGCCTGCCAGTACGTTTATGTACTGACCCCTTTGGGGCTGTGGTTTACGCAGACGACGTTTCCGAGGATCCACATGGTGGCTACTACGTGGAGTATGACGACGAGACTGCTGACGAGTAGATAGCGGACCCGGGCAGGATCCGAGACTTCGTGGATGGGCTCCGTCTGTTTGTTTCCGGCCTCTTAGGCCTATTTGGTTCTTGTCTGTACTCAGACATGTTGAATGCTTCCGCTGTATTGTAATGATGTATTGTTGGGACATGTGTCCTCTGAATGATTGTATTTGCGATCTCTGCTCTAATGAGAGCCATTTGCAACTTATTTCAATCTTTTGTGTCGTAGAGATCTGTTGTGATATCACTTGTTAAACGCCGTTGACGTACCATGTGTGTACGGTTTGAAGTACGTCGACGGAAGTGCCTTTGATCTCTAGTGGATAGTTTACATCGACGATGGAATAGCAGGGCTTGTGTTGTCGCGCATAAGCGCAGGCCTACCAGGAAGCTGGGACGTGGGAGCAGTTATGCCCCATAATCCAAGCATCTGCTATCCAGTTCGTACGGTGAGTATCCCCTAGAAATCAGGGTGCGACAACATGCTTGTTATCTCTGCTCCATCCGGTTGATAACTCAGAGTTACGAAAGAATCTAGTATGATAGGATGTTGTGGAAAGTTAAGATCAAGTGTTTAACATGTTTTAAAGGTGTGGATGACGAGACCACAGAGGGTTTGTGGTGGTTGTCTCGTTCATGCCCCTAGGAGCGAGTTCTCGTCTTCGAGCCAAGACTGAGCGTGCATCCACACGGGGATTGGATTCCCCTCGGTCTCAACTTGCCTAGTTTGTTCCATGAGTTGCATAGTTCGGGCTTTCCATTTGGATTTGCGGGGATATCAAAACACTTTCAAAACTAGGATGTGGGGATGTATCGGCGCTCTGCGGGTAGGTAACCGTCGAGCATCGCGCACAACGATAGAGACCCGGCAGGAGATGGCCACTCCCTATTGGCGGTCCATCTCTACTCGGAGCGACTCATGGAATAGGCGAAGCAAGGGAAAGGTCGTGGTCAACCTCCCTCTGTCGGCACTTCCCGGACTAGTGCTACCACCGGTGGCAATAAGAGTTGGTTGGTACGTGTGGTTAAAGTTGTACACCCCTGCAGGGTTAAATCTTTTCTAAAAGCCGTGTCCGCGGTTAAGGACGACTTGGTGACGGATTTTGTGATCATTAATAACTTAAATGGAATGATTAAAACTTGCTGATAACTAATGAAGGATGCCTCCTCGGAGATGCCGAGAGGGGTTACCTTGTAGCATGAGTTACCGGAACAACTTGAGGTGGTGATCTTTGAAGCACGAGGTGCTGACATGGTTTGGTGGATTAAAAAGATGATGATATCAGTAGTTTAGTAGCTTTCTCATCTGTTTTCAAAATACTCCATGAGACGTGCTACTCCTTCCTCAATTTGGAAAACAAAGATGGCTTTACCTAAAATAACCTTCATAACTCTTTCTAAAAGAAGCAGATATGTAATAGGTTAACTAAGTCTAGTTGAGTACCTCCCATACTCATGTTTGCTTCAACTTGGTTCAGGTGGAGTTCGTCACTCCGGTGATGTTTCAACATGGACATTGACGAGTAATTTGGGGTTTCCAGGTAGCAGCCTGGAATCTATGGGCTGGGACGTCGCCTTATGTTGCGGCCTCTTAGGCCTTTTTGGTTCTTGTTGATTAGCAACATAAATTGCCTTCCGTTGTCTGATGTAATGTTGGGTCGTGTGACCTCTGTTTGTAAGCTACTCTAGTAACATCTGTTTAATACAAGTTTCATGTCTAGAGTGCTGCTTTGATCGGTTGTTGGTTTCGAGCTCATTGTTATACAGTTTTGGCTATGCCTGCATAGTTGTCGCAGTCGAGGGGTTGTGGAGCCGATGATCCATGTCCGAGCCCGCTTGTCGATGTGATCGGCCCGGGGCGAGGTAACCCCAGTAACCCTCGATTGTTGTTGCACTTTCTGGACACATAGCATCTATGTATAACTTTGGTCCCGTTCCTTCAGTTTTATCCGACTCGTGGACGCTTGGGTATGCATAACTGGTTATGACTAGCATGGATACAAGGAGTAGTAGACCGGGGATCCGGACTACGTGCCGATGAATCCGGTCTGCCTGCCGTTGTTTGTTGCGGCCGGGGCTGGTAACCCTGAAGCCCTTGTGAGTCCATGGCTAGGAGCACATAACAGTATGTATATCTCTGGGTCCGGGGTCTGACAATTTTACCGCTACTCTAGATATGAACCTCCTCTTTTATTTCCTCTCTTCTTGACTTTAGTTTGGAGGGAATATAAGTATAAATGAGCTTATCGCAACAAACAATAAGCAAATATGAACTAGATAGTCAAACTATTTTTTTTAACACAGATCACATTCTTTTCTTTCGCTGTACACCATCGAGCCCCCTAACCATTCAAAAACAACAGATATATTATTACTACTTGCCAAATAACTCGAACCAATCCTCTTAATCTCTTCATTCACTCCTTTTTACAAGGCCAGACGGCCAAAACAAATAACGCACACAGCTGTAAGTGTGCGTCACATATCCTCCTGCTCGAAACAAAAGGACCACACAGCCACGGGCTTCAACAAGAGACAACCCACACACCAATAGATGGAATGATCCAACCTCAGCTAGCATCCTCTCCTGCATGGCCGCTCATAGCCTAGGATCACCGGTTGTCCAGGCAGACCGCTTCATCGCTTGTACACCTGGAACTCGCCGTCTCAGAAGAAGGCTCAATCACTGTCAGCTTCTTGTCCAGCTCATGTACCTTCTTTAGCTCATCCCGCGGTCAGGCAGCATCTGCACCAGCAAAACCAGTCAACTCCATCACAAGATAAATGTAAGCTAATAATACAGAATTGCAGATGTGCAAGGAAAAACAATTCACTGTTGCACAACCCATAAACAGGAGCAAGCATGAACCCTAGATAGATTTTTGCAAATACTAGGATACCGCGACCAATATTTTTCTAGGTAATCACGAGAGTGAACTGAAAACACAAGAGTTCCATAACTAGGTAATCACACGATCCTAGATTGACAAGACCCTACTTGGTCCATGTTAGCGCAACTGCTAGTATAGCTGGCTGCAGCAACAAAATTGAACAAATGGAGAGTTTATGTATTTAGCATGTACCAAATCTTATTATCCATAATAAACTGATCGAAGAACTTCACATAGTAATCCCCCAACAAAGATATTACCAACTTGTTTTTCCTGTCCTAATATGCGTATGTACAATGTCAGGTCATGCATAGATCAAGAACACCAAGGAAAAAAGCTAAACAATGAGGTATATGTAACTGCCTTAATCGCACTGCATAGGGTATGGTCAACCAACAATGCTTGCAAGAAAAAATGCTGGCAGGAAATGAAACTACTGCAGCAAATTAAATAGAACAAAATAATAACAACACGCTTTAGATGGAATAATATCAAGACAAGACAACCAAGGCAGACGCAAAGTTATCAGGTTTGTTCCAAGATAATTCATCATTTTCATCCAATATTGCTCGGTAGGTCTACAAACATAACATGGATGCAACCATCAAAATCCAGAGAATGATTATGCAGCATCTCAGTCTTAAAGCACATAAAAAATCATCATCTTTTGGAGATACATCTAGAACTACATCTCTCTCCTCTCTAGGATGAACCTATGATTTGCGACACAAGAAAGTTGCAATATTTTTTACCACCTTCCTACTACATACATAGCTAGGACCGAAAATGCTAGTAGCCAACAACAGAAGAATAAAACATGGGCTGGTGGTGACCAAAACATTCATTTCTCACGAGTTGTGTGTGTTCATGGCAGAAATAATAAGAGCCATCTGGTCCATACGAAGGCAACACTTAACTGTGACCCAACAATGCAAAAGGAAAAAAAGGAAGCGGTACATACCTCCTTGGAGGCGAAGACTTGGAGTAGGGTCATGGTGCCGATCAGGTTGTTGTTGTCATAGTATAGCTGCGGTTTCTCCCCGACAGCTTTCAACCTGACAGGGCCTTGAACCTGCACGACAAGAAAACTTGAGAACCAGCATGCCTGATGACCATACGAAAACAAACAAACTCGTGACAAAAACAAATGAACTCCATTCTAGAAATGCTTCCCAGAAGAAAAAAAAGATCTAACAAAATAATCAGGTTCCATCACTGTCTTAGTAACAGGTTTCCAGCAGGCCGTGTTTGGCACCCATGGCCAGCACCAGCTAGCTAGGCATGCACATAACCATAAGCTATACTTGCGCACAACACTTGTGCAGCTCCTAACTAGATGCCAAGATCAGATAAGAATCTCATGTTATAACGAATACCAAGCACATAGCATGTCTGGCTGACCGCAACCCTCAGAGAAAATCTCCAGGAACATTCAGGGTGTACTGCCCCAGAGTACTGATGTTCCAAGAATTGCTCTGCCCGTACATGACCTCTGTGAAAAAACGGGAGAATAATAAATAGCAACATCTATCAAGCATCATTACTCACATCTCCCAAATTCTACCTCTATTCCCATTATCAATTTCTTCCTTAAAACATCTATATATATATATATAAAAGATTTTCGAAGCTTTCATTGAACCTAGCACGATTTTTCCTAGTAGCGTTGCCGCGTCGAGGTGGCGCTCGCTTGCCACTCAATCTCCGCCTACTTCATCGTCCTCACCAGCAAGACCCACATGGACACAGGCTGCGTTTTTGTGCTCTTCTTAGTATTTCCCTTTTTTTCAAAAGGCCTCAACTGCAGCAACCAAGTACTAGTGAAGACTCTGCAATAGCAATGTGCAAGTCAGAATATTGTGTAACTGAAATGCACAAACCAACACGGCTTGAAATGTGCAATGTTTCCCAAAATACCACCAAATCAGCTACAACTACAATAAGGATTGGTACTTCGTCAATCAGCTATAGCTACAACCCAACAACATGAAGTTTACAATGTTTTGAAAAAGGATGACTGAAATGCACAACAGGGCAGGGGTTGAAATGTACAGTTTTTTCCAAAAGGATTAATCAAATAAGAGGAAATAGTTTCATGTGTTAAACAGAAAAAATCATATCAAGTTTCTCTAGGCATGACACATCCAAGTGAAATATCTTAAACATGCAGTACTAGCTTGAGTTATGAAAAACTCTAGTAATCTAGCATAATGATAACATAACGCTTTTCACATGTAGTAAAATATATTGATCAAAGATGATCAAACTATCCAGATTTTTGACACTAGAAGTTTGGAACCATAAAACACTTGAGCTAGGATGGATTGAAAGAAAAAAGGAAGCAACTTTTCTCTTCTTTTTCACAAAAGTAGCAACAACTGGAAGTCTAGAATGGGTAATGGATTAAATAGCAAGAGTCAGGTATGTTTGCTTCTGCGAGTTGCGCCATATATAGTAGAACATTATATACAAGACACACAAAAAAACCCATGGATGATCTTCAGCAAATAAACAAAAGAAGAATGATGTTGCTTTAGAGCTCCGTTATGCATATGATTCATGAAATTCATGCAAACCATTTGTATGTGAGATAAATCTTAACTGGAACCTAGTCTGTTGGTGGAGACTACTAAGGTCCATCTAACATAGCAAATGATATGTTAAAGGTGATAAATGATTCATGACAATAAAAAGACAAGGTACCAAGGAAATATATTGGCAATCAATGATATTTACCGCCGCATACACACACATGCAATGGATATAAATCATATGCAGCATGTCAACAGATCTCAAGATTCATTTTTTTACATCAACAAAATCTCATCGAGTAATATCGAACAAGTGAGAACCACGATGTACAAAGGCGAAGCACATAATCACCACAACTAGATGGTCGTGGTACCACCAACCACATATAAGAGGAAGAAGGGAACCACAGAAGCTCACCTGAGGACGGTAATTGTCAGTTGTGGCGTGGTGCGTAAGAAATAGTTGAAGATGATGCAGGGGTGAACCAGCAGCTCTAGGTTACACGTCGAGGCCCAGTCTGAGACCACCTACAGGTGATGTGCTCCAGGCCACATCATTGACCCGAGAAACACACACAACCATATGAGATTTAATTCGATGACCAAATCCTAACCAGTAGGTCATCAGCTTGATGGTTGTGATCTACAACCCCGTGGGAGGCCCAAAAAGGTTGCGGCTAGTAATGCCATAGTCAGAACCTGAGATGGAAATAATATAAAAGGTCAATTAGATCACATGCAACACTAGGTAGTTCATATGAGTACTTATATATTAGCACATGTTAATGAATCACAGGGAATCTACAACCTACACAGAAAAGCCAAATGATAATAGGTGCAATTTTGGTAGAGTATTAATGCTCACTAGGAAAGAATAGAAGCAGATGCAGTAGAGGCCCAGCTCACAACACATGAGTCTATGTATACCATCCACTACTAGTTTTCTAGGCACCGAGTGCTAATCATGTGTTGTGTAGAGTAGTATGATTCAATCCAAACTTACTTGCCTCAAAAACTTAATATAATCCTTGCATTTTGACAAGAACATAGATAATGCACACAACATATGATGTGCCACAAAAACAGATGCAACACCAAGTTGATCTATATGAGTTCTAAGATATCAACACATGTTATAAACCACAGGGAATCTAGTAGCTACATAGATCATCATACAAAAAGGAAAATGATAATATGTTAAGTTTTGGTAGATGATTTAGTGGTCACTGGGAAAGAATAGAAGCACATGTAGTTATGTAGTTAAGGGACGACTCACAACACAGTCTATGTAAACCAGAGACTAATAGAGCTGCTCTAGGCAAGAAGTGTTCTTCTTGTGTTGAATACTAGCAACTAATGATTCATGACAATAACAAGACAATATACCAAAGAAATACATTGCCAATAAATAATATTCCATGTTATTACTGCCGCGCACACACATGCAATGGATATAAATCATCGGCAGCATGTCAATATATCTCGAGATTCATTTTTTTACATCAACAAAATCTCCTCGAGTAAAATTGGCATATTGAGAAGCCCGATGTACGAAGGAGAAGCACATAATCACCACGGCTAGATGGTCGTGGTACCAACAACCACATATAAGGGTGTGTTTGGTTGAGGGGATATCCCTCAACTGGTTAGTGGTAGCCATTTTTTAAAGGTTGCCGTCCGTTTGGTTGGAGGACGAGAGAGGCTGGGGATAGCCATATTCCCCGAATATGCTATCGAAACGGTGGCTCCGCTCGACCGGAAAAATCTGGCGGATGAGCCTAACCACTTCTGGCTCGTCGCTCCTCTCTCGTCGCTTTCCTATCCCGAAGCAGTGGCGACCTCGACAACAATCGAAGGGGCCGACGGGAGACCAAAGATATCGTCGACGGTACTACTTAGAATAGCGGCGGCGGGAGACTCTCTCCCTTTCCCATCAATTACTTGGACGGCCGCGCTGACAAATCGACAGGTCATGGCGACGGCGGTGGTGCATCCACAGGCACAACGATGCGGTCAGTCTGCTCCCTTCCCCGCAATGTTCCCCTCCTCTGAAGGAAGCGGTGCATCCACAGCGGCGGGGCCCACGGTGGTGCATCCAAGTGGGAGGATGGGAAGGCGACGCGCCGCGGCCGGAGGTCTCGCCGGTGGCTGTGGCATGGAGCAGGTCGTCCATGGCGGGCTTGCAGCAGACGGAAAAGGCAGAGAAGAACGACCAGATCGACGGCCTAGCATGGGGAGCGAGGGGAAGTTGGCGGCAGGGCTGCCACCGCGCTGCTGGGACGACCCCCGCGCCGGAAGAACCAAAGAAGAATTCCGGCCGCCGCCGCTGCGACGACCCCAGCGCGTAGTGCCTGGTTCCATCGAATCTCATCCACAATTTCAGTCTATGGAATAACCGGATAAGGGAAAACTTAACTTTGACACAAACTACAGACGTAACTATCTACAGGGTAGTGTCACATCTGAACCAAAACGTCACCAAAACCACACATCCACTCATTGACTCTTTCAACCAAACAAAAAAATGGCTACCCCTAACCACCTCCCATCCTACCTAAGCAAACAAAAAAATTGGATACCTCTAACCATGTGGTTGGGGATACACTCCTCCACAAAATCTATCCCCTAAACCAAACACACCCTAAGAGGAAGAAGGGAACCCGAGAAGCTCACCTGAGGATGGTAATAGTCAGTTGTCGCCCAGTGCCTAGGAAGTAGTCGAAGCCCAGGACAGGGTGACAACAGCAGCTCCAGGTTACGCAGCAAGTTCCAATCCGAGACCACCGACCAGTGATGGGGTCCAGGCCACATCATTGACCCGAAAAACACACATAAGCATACGAGATTCAGTTCCATGATCAAATCCTAACCAGTAGGTCATCAGCTCAATGAGTGATCTACAGCCACGGGCAAGGCGCATGAGGCTATGGCGCCATAGTCAGAAACCTGGAACGAAAATAATATAAAAGGTCAAATATATCACATGCAACACCAGGTAATTCAAACCATTGCTTAGATATTATCACATGTTAATAAATCACAGGAAATCTACAACCTACAGAAATCAGGAAATCTACAACCTACAGAAATCAGCCTATGGAAAGCCAAATGATAATAAGTGCAGTTATGGTAGATGATTAATGCCCGCTAGGAAGAAAAGAAGTAGATAGAGGCCCAGCTCACAACACATGAGTCTATGTATGCCAGACACTGCTAGTTCTCTATGCACAAGTGCTAAATCCTGTGTTGTGTAGAGTAGTATGATTTGATCCAAACTTACTTGCCTCGAGACACCGAAATTATTCCTTGCATTTTTTTCAAAAACATAGATAATGCACACATCAAATAATGTACCTCAAGAACAACATGCAGCACGAAGTGAATCATATGAGTGCTAAGATATCATCACTGTAAATAAATCAGAGGGAATCTACTAGCTACATAGATCATCCTACAAAAAGGCAAATGATAATATGTGTACTAGTAGGCTTGACGAACCAACCAGGACAGGTTGGATTGTGCTGTATAAATAAGAACCAACCAACACGGGTGAGCAGAGGCATGACACAAGGGACGTTGTTTGTTTCTTTATTTCTTTCTTCACATAAGGTAGCTAATAATTTGTTTGCAGCCAAGGGGATAGGAATTGGGGAGAGCAGAAGAAAAGTAGAGGAATAAAAAAGGGACCTATAGCTGGGCGTCGTCGTTGCTGGTCATGCTCGTCGGACTTCGGGGTTCCCAGGTCGCCGTCCTCGTCCACGTCCAACCTCCGGGCGGCAGCGGCGTGAGCAGAGAACCTCCACGCTGCTGATGGAAGCGGCATCCAGGAGGGCCACCGATGAACTGTACTAGCAACCTGCACATACATAGAGGAGTGTTTGAACGCAAAACTGAGGATTTATGGGAAGACACATTCCACATAAGAAACTACAGTCAAGAGCTAGCAACAAAATCGAAAAGCACTCCTAATCGTAAATTAAAGCCACACATTATGCCATCGTCCATGGGTTCAAGGATGGACGTATCAGGGTAATAAAGAGTTCTGTAGTCGATCTGCAGGCTGCGTTGCAACAGCAAGCTCCCAGGCTGCGTCGCAATAGCAAGCTCCCCACGGTCGTTCGCGCCTCCAACTATTTTGCCTCTGACGGACGGGTCAGCTCCTCCTCCCTAGGCCAAATGCCAGCTTGCTCGGGTTGGTTGGTATGAGTCATCACAGATGGCAGCGGAAGCAGGAGGTGGCTTGACGAAGGGGCTAATAATTTGTTTGCATCCATCGGGATAGAAATTGGGGAGAGCAGAGCAAAACAGAGGAAAAGAAGAGGAACACAAATGGGACCTTTAGCGGGGCGCCGTCGTTGTTGTTCGTGCTCGTCGGGCTTCGGGATGCCCAGGTCGTCGTCCACGTCCACGCTCCGGGCAGCGGCGGCGCGAACAGAGAACATCCGCCCTGCTGATGGAGGCGCTAGGGGATGCGGTGAGCGGGGACGGCTCGGAGCGGCCCTCGATGGCGCGCTGACGAGCAGAAGGATGTCTGGCCTGGAGAAGGGCGCTGGTACGGGCATCTACTTGGGGAGCAGGAGGGCGGCGCGTGAGGAAGCCATGGTGGCCGCGCATCTGGTGGAAAGGGAAGGGGAACGAGGGTTGGAGCAGAAGTCGATGTGTAAACTGTAGACGCGGGGTGAAAGCGAATGGAGCCAGAGATGAGGAGCCTCTTGATTTTCTTTTCATTTTTTTTGTTTTCTGCGGGGATGTGTAGACTGTAGACGCGGGAGCAATCCGTGGGAGCCCCGTCTGAGCCACCTCATTGGCCAGTGACCTCGCATTACGTACTCCGAGAAAGGATAATAAATCAAGATCATCAATGCGTACGCGTCAATTTAGGTGGACTTAATTTGGTGATATTAACTCTCCTGTAGACTAGTACTAGTTACAACTATAAATCTGTCAAGTCAGATAAAAAACTTTCCCGAAATTATTACGTGCTCGTCGCCGTCGTGTGTGGGCATGCGGATGACCGCCACGGTAACGTGATGCCGATGCCAGATAAAAATCATTTTTTGTTTTATTTATCATGCATGTGCATGTAAAATTAATTTGGATTGGAAAAGAAATATTATTAATGTGCCCAATTACAACTTTTCTCGTTTACTCCCATGTTTAATGGCTCTATAATGTATTAGCTTGTTTGTAGAAGGGAAAATTTTTCCATGCATCATCTTTGGCGCCTCTTCTCAATTAACTCGACCTAGCAAAAATAAAGAAGTGGGAATTATTTGTTAGACAACCACGGTAGGCTCGTCACTTTAGTTACGCCAAAGTTTGGAGGTGACGAAGAGGTCAGCGTGGGAGCGAACAACACCCAAGAAGTCAGTAACGACAGTGTGGTCCGTGTGTAGATGAAGTTAGTGTCAATATGGAAGTAGTCGAGGCGGACGGCATGGAGGATGGTGTCGACGAGTTCGAAGTGGGCGTGAAAGGAGAGCATGTTGAAGCCTGATATGCATCGCGTGGCCCGTGCTTAGGGTTAAACGCCTGATCGGTGGCAACAACACCGATGTCGTGATTGGTCCCTAAGAGTGAGCATTGTGGTTGGCGTTTGAGAATTAGCGGTGGGGGTGGATGAGCACGACATAGCGTTGGTCTCCTCAAATAACAGGATGCACACCCTATCGCCGCATATGCGTTGTCGGCCATCTTCACCTTCTTGGAAGACGAGGAGGACGTCGCCTTGGAAAGCACATTGTGCACATGAAAATGATAGAGTCAAATACATGTCATGAAGCTAAATTAAATATGCCTCTAGAAACATCTGCATTTAAGAGTCAAAAATATGTTCTTTGGCAAAATAAATCATGAAGTATGTGTACTTCACTCTTTGTTATCAACGGTGTTCCTTGATTAGTAGGAAAATATTTATGAAAAACATTTTGTTATGGAAGAGTTGTCGGAATGATCATCTACCGTGAACCACACATGGCGGTGAAATATTTATTAGTTATTTGCTGAAACGCGAGATCTAATTCTAAGTGAGGGAACTTAAGACCACCTAGACATGCGTGGATGGACGAGACAGGTTTACACGGATCAAACGACCGAGGGAGATGTCATTTGAGTGAGTGAAGTTTAGAGCACCTAGATAGGTGTATGCGGGATCAGATGGACGAGAGACATGCATGTGGGTCGGGTGACCAAAGAAGGTGTTTGTGGGACCGAACGATCAAGAAAGGTCACTAGTGGAAACAGCCCCTTTCGTCCAGGGGGGCAGGGGGCATCTGTCCCGGTTGCACCAAAAACCGGGACAAGTGCCATGCATTGGTCCCGGTTCGTGTGCCCGAGGCAGCAGAAACCACCTGGGGGCATCTGTCCCGGTTCGTGGGGAGCCAATGGTCCCGGTTCGTGGCACGACCCGGGACGAATCCCTAGCCACAGGCCACGTGGCGCGCGCATGGGCATTGGTCCCGGTTCGTGGCACGACCCGGGACGAATCCCTTTTTTTTTAAGCAAGGGTTGTATTGTCTGTCCGCGTGGCGCATGGGTGGTATTGTCTGTCCGCGTGGCGCGGGAGTTGTAACGCGTGGCCATGAATGCGCGTTATAAACTGCCGCACCTCCACTCCACGCACCGTCGTGCCACCACCATGCCTCCGAGGAGGAACAACACTACCGGTTTCCGCGGAGTTCGATCGCGGCAGAACGGAATGTTCACCGCGACTATCCGCTTCGGGGACGACCGCATCCCCCTCGGCTCCTTTGCGACGGCCTCGGAGGCCGCCCGCGCTTGGGACGCGGCGGCCTGGCGCCTCGGCCGCCCGCGGTCGTTGATGAATTTTAGCGACTGCCACACCCTCTGGGAAGCGGAGGCCAGGGCGCCGACGCCGCAGATCGTCACTGCCGCCGACCACCGCCACCTCAGGCACCGTGCGTTTCAGGGCCTAGTCGACGCCAGGGACGACCGCGTGGTCCGCGAGTACTACCGGAACAATCCGGGTGAGGAGAGCGCCGACGAGGAGCTATGGCAGACCCGCGCGGCTGAGCGGGCGGAGCGGCGCCTCGAACGCCACCTCGAGTTAGATGCCGCTCGGGAGGCGAGGACGAAGGCGCTGCAAGCGCTCCGTCGGGCCGACCATGCCGGCGAAGTCTGGGCCTCCGACGATCCGAGGTGGGGGCCTATCTCGGAAATACCATCATGCACCTCCTCCGACGACGAGGAGGTCACCGACGACGACGAGGACGAAGAGTAGCGCGCTAGCGCGTCTGTTTTCTGTTGGCTGTTTAATAAAATAATTTGTTGTATTCCGGCAAACAGTGGCCCTCTAGCTCGTCTGTTTTCTGTTTTCCGTGTGGTTTTTCCTGATTTGTTGGATTCAGATCTAATGGCATTTCGATAGACGTTAAAAAGAGGGGGACATGTATTTCAATAGATAAACAAGGCACGGTACACATAATGGCAAGATTGGATCTAAATCTAAACGGAGAGCATAGATCTAAATAAACAAAGCAGTACATAATGGCAAAAGTGCATCGATCTACTAGTCATACTCCTGCCTAGGCCTATAGTACATGTACTCGTAGTCGTCGTAGTCGCCGCCGCCGTCGTCGTCACTATCGTCTGACGGTGCTCTGCACTCCCTCGGAAGATCACGACTCCAGGACCGGGCCTTAGGGTAGCGCAGGCGGGGGATATCGCCGGCCCTGATGTAGTCCATGACGCTCTGTAGAGTCCGGCCGGACCACCATAGCCGACGACCGGCCTCGTGAAAGTTCCCAGGAGGCAGACCGTCCTCCTCATACCTGGCGAGCGCCCTCTCACGCCGATTGATGAAGAAGGCATCCCAAGTATGCTGGTTATCGGGATGCCAACTGGGATTCCTCCGCTGCTCCGGCGTGAGCTCGTGGTAGTAGTGGTTCGTGATGGCCGCCCGACGCGCCACACCTTGAGGAAGAGGAGGGACCGGCACTCCTCCGGCGCTCAGCATCCAACCGGCGGGAACGTTGTAGCCGCACGGGCAGGGGTAGTTCGAGGCGGAAAGTGCCTCCGCCTGGATGAATGTTAGAGTGGGTACGGTAGAAGCCATGAGAGAGTGGTGAGTTTGTATGTGTTTATGCCAATGGTGTGGCAATGCATACATATATATAGCGAGAAGAAAACATCGATCCCTTTAGTCCCGGTTGGGGACACCAACCGGGACTGAATGGGTTAGGGTTTCATTGGGAAACGGATCATCCCTTTAGTCCCGGTTGGGGAAACCAACCGGGACTAAATGGGAATTAGGGTTTCGTTTGGACCAATCAGATAGAATCACACGGATCGTGTGTTTCTTTCAAGCGCTCGTGAGTCGTTGGATCCGGGTGTGTTTTTTTCGAGCTGTTGTGAGCCGTTCGATCAGGGCTACGGTGTGTTTCTTTCGAGCTGCTGTGAGCCGTTGGATGAGGTGTTTCTTAACCGTTGGATCAAAACCCTAGCTCAACACTTTTTGAGCCAGAGGACCCTATATATAGCCCAGCTTCATACACCCCGGTCAGTTCATCTCTCAAATACAAAACATCCGGATTCGCCATCATACGTCCAACCGTGCATTTGGTATGCATATATATATGCACCCAGTAGCCACGGTTGGGCTGTGTGATGGCGATACCGTTTGTTTTGTTCTACACCCACTTTATTATTCATCTGCTAGATAAAACAACTTCCATATTTGCCAATAACCACTTTTTTTTTTGGAGTAGACTTCTATATATACATTCAGATTTTCGTTTGATCGGACTGGTTCTCCGTCAGGTAGTGAGAAGTAATGAAGCTCGATCTTTTTCCATTGCCCAGCGCCATATTTCTCAACACCCTTGGCTAGCTTAATCACTTCGTCCTATGTCCAGTGCTTGTCATCTTTCCTATATTGACCTCCCTGCCGAAGGCACATTCTGTAAGTATCGGTTGATATTATGTTTCTGATGACGATTGTGCAGATGGTTGGATGGTTTATAGGAGTTTCGTGCATTACAGATCCTAATACACCGGTTTGTAAATGCATGGTGGCTACCAGCATAAGGGAGATAGTTGATCAAGAAAGAAAAATGGTAATAGTTTTATATTTCTTATTATTACCTAGCTAGAAAGAGGAATAGTAGATGGAGGCCAATCAAGAGGATCAGCCAGTATGTTTGCCCAAAACGGATTTGAATTATTTACGCAATTTCAAACAATTTTAATGTTGTAATTTTTTCGTAATTTGAAAGTATGTAGAAGTTATTCACTTACATATGTAAGATATTCAAAATTTGGCGCTAAAACAATTGGCGCGCCGGCCAGCTGGTTCTGGCGCGGGCGACCAGCCGGGCCCTTCCGTCCCGGTTGGTGGCACCAACCGGGACGAAGGGTCTTTCGTCCCGGTTGGTGGCACCAACCGGGACGGAAGGGTCTTTCGTCCCGGGTGTTGCCACCAACCGGGACGAAAGGGTCATAGGATATAAACACGTCCCCGCTCCTTTCAGTTCCAGACCGCGCGCAGGGACCAAATCGACGCCGCCAGGCTGCCCAATTTTTCCGTCCCCCCGCGCCGCCCCCTTGCCCCGTCGGCATCCGCGCCGCCCCCTCGCCCCGCCGGCATCCTCCTCTGTGGTGCCGCTCCCGACTCCGTCGAGCGCACCCACCCCCCCTAGCGCCCTCTCCCGTTCGCCTCGGCCGCGCGCCGCCCCTCTAGGTCCCGTCGCTGCCCCGCGCCGCCCCTCGATCCCGTCGCTGCCCCGCGCCGCCCCTCGATCCCCGTCGCTGCCCCGCGCCGCCGCTGCCCCGCGCCGCCGCTGCCCCGTGCCGCCGCTGCCCCGCGCCGCCGGCCCGCCGCTGCCCCAAGAGGAGGTAAAAGGCCTGCCTCCATCTCGCCCTAATCTGGGGCCTTTTTTGTTTTTCTTTCTTTTTTTTACTTAATTACTGTTTTTTATTATTGTTAGAATTATTAGTTTACAAATGTTAGAAATTTTAGTTTATGAATGTTAGAAATTTTATATTAGAAATTTTAGTTTAGAAATGTTAGAAATGTTAGAAATTTTATATTAGAAATTTTAGTTTAGAAATGTTAGAAATTTTAGTTTAGAAATGTTAGAAATTTTAGCTATACCCGGCCATCTAGCAGACCCCGTAAATGGACCACCCCGAACGATTTTTTACAAGTTTGGGTAGGGGGTGGCCTGTCGACCCCTACATGTGCGTGTCGGGAGGGGATATAGAGGGCCAACCCTCTAGCTCGTGCGAGCTAGGGCGCGCTGAGAGTATGGACAGAGTTTAGTTTGTCTAGAAATAACAACATCAATTAAAATTCAGATATGAAGAGGCATCCCTGATGCCCCTGTTAGAAGAGAGCAAATCAACACTAAAATGAAGAAAACAGATATTGCTGTTGTATGAAGGTGTTGAAGAAGCAAAGACAGGACCAAAGGTTACCAAATTTGCTGGTAACCTTTGGTCCCGTCTTTGCTTCTTCAACACAATCATACAGCAGCAATATCTGTTTTCTTCGTTTTAGTGTTGCTTTGCTCTCCTCTAACACGGGCATTAGTCTGGTGAGTTACTAAAAAATCTTCTTTTTTGGGGTTTCCTCAAGTTTGTCGGAGTATTTTCACTGCCTCATTCTCTTTTGTTTTTCGCATGTTCCTGCCTGCTATACAGGTCATACCAGAGTGGTTTCTGAACTATTTTGGAGGAAAGATACCAGGAACTGTCAAATTACAAGCCCCTAATGGTATTGCATTTGATGTTGGAGAGTTATGGAGAACATGAACAGAATAATCCTCAAGTATGGGTTCCGCCCACCCATACTTGAGGATTGTTCTGTTCATGTTCTCCATAACTGCAACATCAAATGCAATACCATTAGGGGCTTGTAATTTGACAGTTCCTGGTATCTTTCCTCCAAAATAGTTCAGAAACCACTCTGGTATGACCTGTAGCACGCAGGAACAGGTGAAAAACAAAAGAGAATGAGGCAGTGAAAATACTCGGACAAACTTGTAAAAAAGAAGATTTTATAGTAACTCACCAGGCTATGCATGAAAATGTCCAAAACCCTGTACACGCGTTTTAGGGGGCGAAAACATAAGGGGTCTGTTAGACATGCTCTTAGGGGGCGAAAACATATAAGGGGTCCGTTAGACATGCTCTTAGAAATTTAAGAATGCTAGAAATGTTATCGTATGTTTAAATATTATTATGCATGTGCAATTTTAATGAATTGGATCTGAAATATATACTTACTCTTTTTGTATAGTATGGAGCCAAGAGACGAAGATGCCGAAAATATGATCGAGGGTTTAATCCGCGGGCCCGACGTAGAGCCCGATGTGAGCCAGTGGATGAACGACTCCGGTGAGGGAGATCCGGTGCTCACCCAGGGAGACGACTCCGATGAGGGAGAAGCCGACGGCTCCGATATGGGAGCAGCCGACGGCTCCGGTGGAACCATACAAATTACAAACACCGGCTCCGAGGTGCATATATATATATGTTAATTAATGAAGCATCCGTTGTCTATATACATGTATTAACAGTCTTTATATTTTTAGCCATCCGGTTCAAATATATCAACCGGAAAAAAGACTAAACGAGGCGCAACAAAGAAGTTGAAAGATACAGAAAGATACAGGATCGACACGATCACAGCAGACGGCGCACCCGAGCTTCCCGCTGATGTTGCCCAAAAATTTGTGAAGCAATGTGGAGTGCTAGTTAGAGATCACATCCCGATCACTGTTAATGAGTGGAATGAGCCAAAAGATCCGCGGAAACAAGGAATTTCATATGTCGGCAAAATAGCCAAAGATCATCTTTTCTCAAAGATTTTGGCTAATTTCAACTTACCCGTGCTGGAGGTGGACGAGAATGCGGATGTGACTGAGGCCGATGTTACTAGAATGCAACATGAGATACGGGAAAAGGTCAAAGCGTGGACCCTAAAAAAGATGGCCGAGCAATTCAAAAACTGGAAGAAAAGATTGAACCTTGATTATGTTAAGAAGGAGAAGACTCCTGATTTCACTCAAGGGTATGAGAAAATAAAACCCGTATGGGCAGACTTCGTGAAGTACAAGCTGGCAGAGAATGAACTGGAAAGGACGAAAACAAATGAGAAAAACGCCGGCAAAAAGGTATATCACCATGTTATGGGGCAAGGTGGCTACAAGGGTTCTAGTCCCAAGTGGGAGACATGGGAGAACAACCTGATTCAGCAGGGGATCACTCCCGAGCCGTTCTTGTGGGTCGAGCGGACAAGGTCATGGTTCTACGGGCATGGGGGCAGGTTGGACGCCGAAGGAAAAGCAATATATAACCTAAGGCATAAAAAGAGTAATCCTCTACCCATAGAGAAGCTGAGAGACGCAATAAAGGACGTTAAAGATGGGAAGTTCGTGCCAGATAGAGAGAACGACGAGCTCACACGAGCCCTAGGGAATAAGGAACACGGAGGGCGTACACGAGGCACAAAAGGCACTCCTCCGTGGAGTGTTGCGTTCGACTCCACCAAAAAGTTATACCCAGATAGAAGCCGTCAACGTAAAAAGGACAAGGAGGCAGCTGAAGCAGAGAATCAGGCAAACTGGAGGCGTCAACTTGAAGAAATGGTAAAGCTGACACAGGATGTAGCAAAGAAGCAGCAAGACCAAATTAACACACTTAGCCAGCAGATAGTGTCTACCGGCGCATCAGTACACATGCTAGAAGTTGAAGCTGAGGCTCCCGACGCCGCACATTCTCATCGCAAAAGCAGCGTTGCGTCCACGCAGCTACCGGATGATGATGCACCACCGATGATTTACCCGGTGGACGAGATCACGGAAATGACATCCTGTGAGCTCCACGTGAAGGTCGTCAATATAACCATCAAGGCGGCGGCCGGATATGTCTTACCGATTGGCAACGAACCAACTCACCATTGTCTCCCGGTTCCACGGGGCTACGCTGTTGTTGGGGTCGATGAAGTTGCCAACGGATTCGAGCGGGTAAAGCTTGATTTTCCTGAAGGTGAAGACGAAGAGTTGACTGAACTCGGAGAAGCCAAGAACTCGACCGTTCTATGGCTAAAGGAATGCATTGTGCTCACAAATCAGACGGCAAAGCCATCGAATTCTCGCATTTCTCCAGCGCAAAAGTCTCCAGCGCGGTCGTCTTCGCAACGCATGCCGTCTCCGGCGCGGTCGCCTACGCCGTGCACGTCTCCAGCGCGGTCGCCTACGCCGCCGCGTCAGCCCTCTCCGCCCACTAAGTTTCTGCCGAAACGTAAAAAATCACCGAAACGTCAACGGTCACCCCTCCCGAAGGTACCAAAAGAGATACCCAAGTTACCTTACGACTATACTCCCGAGGAAACCCAGAAAATCGCAAAGGACGAATACGATGCGTGGAAATCAAAGCGGAAGGAGAAGCAAAAGCCAGATTTCCCTGAGACCGAAGAAGAGATAGAACGAGCTTGGAAAATGGTGAAGACTCTTCATCAACCCGAGCCGAGTCTGTCATCTGACTATGACCGCTCTATTCTGAAGTCACACCAGGAAATGGTGCGGTCAACGAAGAGTAGTAGCGCAAGCGGGAAAAAGGGAATATCAGTTGCTCAACTCGGAGAGCAGAAAAAACAATCCACGTCCCCGCTCAAAGTGATTTCCAATACCCAGGTGGGGCCGAGCACTTACATTGCTGATGAGGATATTGATCCGGAGTTTATAACAATGTACGCAGACAAGGCAGCTGATGCGGGTTTGTCCATTGCTGAGTATATGCAAACAGTGAACTACTTCCCGGCAGCTGAATGTGCGTACAAATACGAGTCCGGGCAGCCTCTTGTCAAACCCGAGGAGATAAAGAATCTACCAACGAAAATGCGAAGAGTGCATAATTGGTATATGCAAGCCGCTAATGAATCTGAGGACTGGCTATGTCTCAGCGTTAAGGACGAGCACTATGGAACTGGAAATGGAATTGTTATGATTCAATTTGAGGAATTGTTTCAGTTATACCAGCAGCAGGCCCTCGACAAATCTATCCTTAGTGCCTATTGTCTGTAAGCACTTATTTCTCTAGCTCACCTCATTCAATTGCATATTCATATATATATAGTACACTCATATATTATAATTGCAGAATGAAGATTCTCGAATGCAAAAGAGGTGGAATCTATGATATTGGGTTCATTGATCCAAATATTATTTATGACAAGGCTCTTCAGGAATATCCCAAGGATACAGAAAAAAATATTCTGAGGGCAATAATATTTAACCAACACCGACGGGAAATACTATTTCCTTACAACTTCAAGTAAGTGTGTTACTCTGTTGTGAACATTCTGTTTCCTTACTCGATGTTCACTGTATAATTGATGAGTTCTGCGTGCGCAGCTTCCACTATATTCTGCTAATCTTCCAAATTGACAAAGGAAAAGTAATTGTAATGGACCCAAAACGTAAACCCCTCTCAATGTGGGCTGACATGCAGGAAATGATCCAGCGGTAATTTCAATCTTTATTAATATTCAGTATTTATATATGGCAATATATCGACTACTTTGTTTCATTTTCGGACATCAAGTAATTACTAACTCTTTTTATTCTTTTTCTTTCTCGGGTAGGGTTTGGAAGAGGTTCATAAGGAAGTCTCGCGGTGAATGGGAAAAACAACTTACATTTGATGTTGTGCAAGTAAGTACTATCTAGATCCGTGCCCATCTCCATTATCATGCCTGGTTGATTATTATTTTGATTGAAACAATCTTCTCGTATAGTGCTTGCAACAAGGAGACGGGAATAACTTATGTGGATACTACGTTTGCGAGTTCATTCGTCAGACCACATCTCCCAGCGGCAGAAATTTAAAACAACTTCATGTACGTTAATCGTCAATTCTTCTTATTACTATCTATTTTAGTTACTTAGCTTCATATATTTTAGTGACCACTCTTCTTTATATTAGATCGAACGGCTTCGGGACGGTCTTCTACCTAGGGACCGCATACGAGCAATTCAGGAGGAAATTGCGGGCTTCTTAGATGCAGAGGTCATAAACGTACATGGAGAGTACCATGCCTCCGGTTGGAACTAAGTTTGATTTTGTAATACACTCCATCGGTCATGTATAATATGATCGATATACTTTGCTTCTGTAATATAAGTGTTTCTTATTCTGCTTTATATACTTATTCAATCGTGCGATCCGGGGGCTCGGTGGAGGGTACACCGAGGCTCCTCTCTTCTCGAGGTCCGGGGAGGGGCCGCCAGGAGGTCTCGGGGACCAAAAAAACGGAAATTGTAAAGCCCTGCCGCGGCAGAGAAAAGGGCAAAAGCCCTGCCGCGGCAGAAGGGGCATGCATCCCGGGTCGTATTAAGAACCGGGACTAATAGCCCTGGCCAGGTTCCAGCGCTCGGGCCACGTGGTCAGCCCCATTTGTCCCGGGTCCTGCCACAACCGGGACCAATGGGGAGGGGTATTTGTCCCGGAGGCCCCGTCCCGGTTGCACAACCGGGACAAAAGGGGGCCTACGAACCGGGACTAAAGCCCCTGTTTCCACTAGTGGGTGTATGTGGGCCCGGAGAACCGAGAGAGGTGTAGGCGGTACCAGCTGGCCGAGCGAGGTGCATGCATGACCACATGTTCGAGAGAAGTGCATGTGGGTTCAGATGACTAAGAGAGGTATATGTGGGTCTGTATGAATGAGAGTGGTGTATGTGGATCCGAACGATAGATAGGGGTGTATGTTGGTCCTAACAAACAATAAAGTGTATGCGGGACCGAATGTTTGAGAGAGGTATATGTGGGTCCAGATGAAGTAGAGGTGTATGTGTGACCGAATGTCCTATAGAGGTTTATGAGTGACTGAATGGCCGAGAGAAGTGAACGCTAGATACAACTACCTAACAGAGTTGTAGAGAAGTTCGGTAGAGATGTTTATACTCATACGACCGAGGGAAGTTCGAACATGGACAGATGACTAGTAGGAGTTTTGGTTGCATTTCTTTCCCCTTTTCTTTGTTTTTGGTTAATTTGCTACATTAATTTATTTGTGGCATACTCATTTTAGTTGTTTGCTTCTTAAAATGAAAGTAACGTCCCTACATATATTGGGTTGTGACAATCGCCCCGGCATAGCTTAATTTATACTTTTGCGGTGGTTATCCACTGTCATTTCATGTGCCACTTTGTTGACGTAGAGAGGTGTATGCTAAGAGATAACTAATTCTATGATTTTATGTGCAATTATGTTGTCACGCATTATTCTTTCTTGTTAGGAGACATTTATTACCGTGTGTGTGTCTCTTTGTTGCCTGTGCTATTTTTTAAGCTAGGATATGGTTAGCATTCATGTTTCCTTTTATGTTGTATGATGAATGGTGCAAATCCATATTATCTAGTTTTTGAAGCTCTGGACTAAGGGCAAACCCAACGCCCCCCCCCCCCCCCCATTTGGTCTGTTTTGGTCCTCGTGGACCAATTTGGGTAAAAACAACTGTCCCAACTGCCCCCAACCGAACAGACCGAGGGGGGACAAGTCGAGTTTCCCCCAAACATGGCCCAAGTTTGGTCCATGTTTGGGGTGGTCCCCGGCCGCGCTACACGTCCTCCCCAGTAAGCGATGACTGTGGAGAGCCCTACCTGTTCTCTATCTAGCTTCCCCTTGCCTTCATGTCCCTGGATGCCTGCATCCTTTCCCGCCCGCTGCATGTCCTCTTCCTCCATGTGGCACCGGTGTCGGCAACTCGTGGCCAGACAGGATCTACTGGTTCTCCTTGATCCATTGCAGGTATGCCTGAAGAGATGAAGAGGAGATGTGCTAGTCATGACTGGATTGATATACCTGCAACTTATGTGTGGATCCTTTGGTTCTGCACAAATTTTTGGGAGTCAAATTGATTTTTCTGTCCATGCATTCATGGTGATTGTGGCAAGATCGAATTGATGTTCTTTTTTTTTTCATGTTCATGAATACTCAGTTTCATGTGTGTAAATTCTAGCTTCAAAGAAAATGGAGTAACCAAGAAATTAAATCCATGGTGAGGCAAACTATAGGCATTCTCTGCCCGGTGCTTAATTTCTCCTCTAACTCCCGGAGAAACAAGATGGAAGTGTATTTTGCACTTAAAAGAAAATTACATTAGAGGATAATCTGCGAAGTACTACTCATCTCGGTACGCACATCATACATCATGGTTGGGCGCCTAGAATCAGGCTGGTCCGGATTGGCATTGTATACGTCCATCTTTTAATTGTACTATTGTTTTGTTGTTACAAAAGTTTTTTTTCATATTAGTGTTTGGTCCGGGGCTTGCTCCATCCCTGGATAAGCCACTGGGTCGGACAAATGAGGGAGATGTATACGATTCTAATGAGCGAGCAAAGTTTAGACAACCTAGATATGTGTATGCGGGGTCGGATGACGGATAGACGTGCATGTCAGTTTGATAACCTATAGAGGTGTATTTGGGGTCGGATATTTTGGACGACCTAGAAAGTTGTATGCGGGGCCATAGGACCGGGTGTGGTTGTGGTTGATTTTCTTCCCCTTTTTTCCTTTTTTGGTCAATTTGCTTCATTAATTTCTATGTGGAATATTCTTTTTTAGTTTATTCATTTTTAAATGAAGGGAAAGTATTGACAAATAGTGTATCATGGCGATCTCCTCGTCATAGAAAAATTTATGCTTATGCAGTAGTTATCACCTATCATTTTCATGTTTCACTTCGTTTTCCTGTGTTATTACGGTCCTTATTTTATGTTAAGAGAAATCTACTACCTATCGTTTCATGTGCAGTTATGTTATGCTAGGAGAGTCTTATTATGTGTCATGTTGTGGTCGGGTGTTATTAATTTATACCACTATATGGTTATTGCCTATCATTCATGTGTCCCTTCTTTGTCCGTGAATGGTCCAAATCAATATTTTTTTTAGTTGACCAAGACACCCGTTCTGACTCCAACATTAACAGCATCCACATGATCTTCCTCATCAATCCTCAACAGCATAGACCTATGTTTGTAGGTCGTTTGGTCCCCCCCCCCCACCCATGTTGACGGATCCTCAACACTCAATAACATTGCTATGCGTTATCCCAGTTTCGATGGTTGACGCAGAATTGTCCAAACATAAAAAATGTGTATTAACAATGGTATACCACACGCGGTGTCCAAAATAACCCACAAAATAACATCTGTATAGGCCGTCCCGACGACGAGGATAGCCGTGGACATGACCGGGTTCGGCGCGGGGATCATGGAGGCGGTGACCACGTTCATGGTGGTGTACACCATTCAAGCGGCGTGCGACCCCCGGGAGGGCGGGAGGAGCGGCACCGCGGCGGCGGCGACGGGGTCTCTGGTCATCGGGCTCATCACGTGCGCCTGCGTGCTGGCCACGGGCTAGCTCACCGGCGCGTCCATGAACCCCGCGCGCTCCTTCGGGCCGGCGGTCGTCAGCGGGGATTTCAAGAACCAGGCCGTGTACTGGGCTGGACCGATGGTCGGCGCGGACGCTGCGGCGCTGGTGCACCAGAGCTTGATGTTCCCGTCGGCGCCTGCCCCATTGCACGGGACCGTGGACACGGTGGCTCTCTGATGACTGATGACATCCAATGGGCCTGTTTGGTTAGCAAATTAAGAAGACTAGCTAGATTATCGATGTCGTGGCATGTAGCGCTAGTGCTAGTGTGATGTACTGTACGTACCTTTTGTAAGTATATGATCGTGACTATGTATTGAGACATTGAAAGTGCACCAAACGCACCAAAATACGTATATCTACTCGATCCATGCTATATATATTTGAGATCTTCTTTGAAAAGTTTAAGTTGAAATATGACTATGTACGCGTGATTCTCCATGGCCGATCACTCGCGCCATTTGTGGTGTACTCCCACCGTCCACTTTTAATCTACATTCTACAAGTTTTAAGACAAATTAGAAAATCATTTAATATTACTAGTACTTAGATATATGAACAACCAATCCAAACTACATTAAAATTAATGACATCCAATACTAGATAAATACTGCTTCGTTTTCGGTGTTGGTGTTGATTACCGAGGAGATAATTAACATGGAGAACCCAGAATGTAGATTAAAAGTGGACAAATTATTGGCTTAGAATGTAGATTAAAAGTGGATGGAGAGAGTACTACATAAACCCCAAGCAACATAGTGATAATCTGGTTGCTTCGCTTGATACGGTCAATTGTTGATCATACTTCTGATTTCTGAACTCGGGCATTTTCAAGCTTCTCCTAGCATTCCCCATTGTTACGTTGCCATGGAACTAAAATTTGACGCTCTTTTACAAACAATAGAAATATTAAGTAGATATCAATTACATCCGAGCTCTACAACATTATAATGTTAAGACCTAGTCGAGACATTAAGGATAGGGGACAGAATCAGGATTACAAAATAAGGGGGGCCAAGTGCACATTAAGTAACATATAGGGGCTAAAATCTACAAAATCCCACTGAACTATGAGCGAAGCAGCGGAAACTGCGCGATCAAATGCCACACCCGGACTACAAACAAGATTCTATAAGAACGACGTCTCCAAAAAGGAAACAATGCACAAGCATCATCGTCCCATGATCAACAGATCATGGATTTTCACCCTGAAGATAGACCGATCAAAATCCACACAATGCGTTCTACAAGGAGACGAATATGCCAGGTACAACCAGGAAAGGTCACACCTAGGTTTTTCACCGAGAAAGAAAGAATTGGTGCCCAAAGATTACCACCAAGAACATAGTCGCCATGTGTTGCCACCCTCACTTGTCGAGACTGTTGTAGAACACCGATCATCCTACTCACAGTTTGTCCCACATTCAAGTCCTCGCCTTCATCATCACTTATAATCTTGGACACGATGTGAGCCATCGAGATCCACGAGTCGCCTCCGCAACCATCTTTATGTTCCCCAACATTTTCAGCACCACGACATCGTAGCTAAAGATTTTGTGGCATGCCTGGTGGTGCCGATAAAACTGGGTCCTCGATGTGCACCAAATTGGAGGCCCATAGCCATGGCCGACAGAAGCGAAAACCAAACAAAATGTCACGGACATTCCTTCCTAGCACTCTTCAGCACGAGTCGAACGTTGAGGCGAACACGCTTGATGCCAGACAAGAGGTTCATGTGCTGTTGTTGTTCCCCTCGCGCTCGACACCCGGGGAGACCACAGACTCCATACGTTGCAGCCAATGCGAGGAACTCACGAACGTGATTCCGATGATCCAATTTTCTTGCGTTCAACATGGGTGTTGCGAAGGACATATTTGCGTCCACGAGTGGACGCCGGAGCTCTGGCACCACCTTGCCTAGGGCAGATCAACGCGGATAGCCGAGACAGCCGAGCCGGCGACCCCAGATTGAATCAGAGGAGATTGCGAGAGGTAACACCACAAATTTTGAAGAAAACAAAACCGGACAGGGACGCCTTATCGCCGCCGTTGGATTACTGATGACCCACAACTGTAGGGGATCGCAATGGTCTCCGAGGGTAAGTGTAACCCAATTTATTAATTCGGCGCAAGGGGAGCCAAAGAATACTTATATGTCTTAACATGTGAGTTGTCAATTCATCTGCACCTGGAAAGGATCTTACTTGATACAATTTATTAGTAGAAACAGTGACGTGATGGCAGCAGTACTATGCTAGTAACAATAGTGATAAAGTAACAACAACAATAGTAATAACGAAAGTGAATGAAGTGGACAACATGGATAAAAATGGGAAAGCATACGAGTCTGCATCGGGTTAATATCATAAGCGGATTTATGATTTTTGGTATGGAAAAACTTTTTGAAAGGGTCGGCACAACCTATCTTTGACATGCTACCTCATATGAGATTGAATAGGTCGGATCTGAAGAGTTGGAGCAGAAGCCCTAGCTTTGGGAAAGACCGGAGCATAACATGAATTTAAGGGCATACATAGTAGATGCATATCTAGATACTCTTTCGTCCCCAGATGGGGAATGAGCCAAGCCGATCTGTTGTTGGCTCTGAAATCGCATTTGCTAATTCCAAAGAAGTTGAATCCGGGTGCAAATGAGATTGAAAATGATTCTTATATTTCGTAGCATGGTGATCGCTTCTCCAATTGTTCTGTCTTTACTAAGATAATTCGCATTTCAAGGGAGGAGGAAAGAAATATGCTATGAGAACCTGTGAGGTGACCTTTCTATGGTGTGATGGCTAGAATATACTCTGAAATATCACTGAGGTCACTCGAGAATTAGTGGAAAAGAGGGACCGTTTTCTTTGCCTAAAGAAAGTTTGCATGGTGTCTTTTCTTTTTGTTGAGGTGCGCTAGCAGCGAGCAGTTGTATGATCTTATGTTCTACTATGTTGGCAGGTCATAGAGGCCACACCGTAGGCACAGGGGTGGATGTATGGTCGTTGCATGAATGAGATAAAACATGTAATAGACATAACATGGGAAGAACTGATAACACCCAAGCATTAAACAAACATAGGCATGTATCCCGAAAATAGTTGTACGTGGTTGCAATAAGAAGTTGCACGACATCTTTTGTCCTAGCATCTCGTTTCTGCAGGTCCAACTTGGAACTAATGGTAATTAAGGTACCTGTTTTACCAAACACCGGATCAAAGCATTAACACTCGATGGATACATGTAGTCCTCGAACTACAGACTTTCCCCTCTGGTATCCCAACCTGTCACTTTGGGGTCTCGGGTTCTATACTATAATAGGTGCATACAACTTGCAGGTATGATCTAAAACATCATTTATATTCATGAAAAATAACATGTTCGCATCTAAAATCATGCCACCCGGGTCCTAAGTGGAAGCATTAAGCATAAAAAGTTGCAAAAACAATAATTGACACAATAGTGGATACTAGGCATCATGCCCTAACAATCTTGTGAACTATTACATGATCAATCTCATCCAATCCCTGTCATCCCATCTGCCTATAGCAGAAAATTACTCACACATGGATGTGGGAATCATGGTTGGTACATGGAGAGGCGGTGGTGATGACGATAGCAACGACCCCTTCCAAATCCCCGTCCCGACATGGTGCTAGAATAGGAACATTTGTCTCCTGGATTAGGGTTTCGGGTGGTGGCGGAGCTCTGTATTGTTTTGGGGAAAATCCTTCAAAGCTTCTACGTTTCGAGGACGAAGGGACATAAGTACCAAAGGAGGGCCTGAGGGTGTGATGAAGGCTTGACCTCTCGGGTGGCCCGATCTTCACGGATTGACGCACAAGAGGTGGGGAGATTGGGAAGAACACGAAGAACACGATGAACTCACGTGCACAAAAGGGGAGATAACTCGTGAAGCCTACGAGGGATCGCAAACCCAAGGCAACAACACGCCAATTGGAAACGATTCCTCCCACCGGCCGGTCCACCGATCCAACAAAAGCCGCAGGGGGAAGGTTGGCAAGAACTACCAGAATCACGATGTGAAAGAGTAGCTACTTGGAGAGATATTGATACAATCCAATAGATAAATCTATGGAGTAGCCATGGATCCCATGGGGGAGGTTCTCCACATGGGAGGGGGAGCAAAAGGCCCAAATCTATCTCAAGTCAACTCTTGCCTAGGAAGGAGGCGGAGGGGTCCTATATATAGTAGAGGGGTAGGTGAGAGGGATACAAGGGGAGGTTCCCCTATTCCCACGGAGGGGAGCCGTCCTGGTCGGGCTGTAGGCCGGCCTGGAGGCCGGGCTAGTCTGTAGGGTGTGCGGCCTAAGGGTCGCAGGGAGGCCGGCCTAGGCCGGGCGGCTCTGTTAGGGAGCCGGCCAGGCAGGGAGGCCGGCTGTAACATCCCAAGTATGAAAATCACCTTTAGAATGTTTGCTAATTGTTATTTTATGTTTTGCATCATGGCATCTTAATCATTGCATTTGTTTTCCAATTGTTTTCCATTTGTTTGCATTTGTTTTCCTTTGTTTTCTATTTGAATTTTCAAACCAAATTCAAATATTTGTTTCATACTTGGTCTGTTACAATTTTCCAAATAAAAAGTTCAAATAAAACATCCATTTGTTTCCATTAAAATGAAAAGCTCAAACTATTAATTTGTTCTTTTTAATAATTCACTTAATTCAAATTGCATTCAAATTCCAATAAAATTCCAAATAGCAACCATTTGAAATTTATGGAAATTACAACTCACTTCAATCATTTTGTTTCAAATAAACTTGAATTTAAAACTTTTAAGTTGCTTAAGTCAAATCATTCAATTAATGTTAAATTCCATCAAATTCAAACAAATTTACAAACAGCAACTAATTTGAAATATTTGAAAACTAAATGTTGCAAATTGTTGCTGTTACATTAACTAGTCTATACAAATTTTCTTCCTAATTTTCTAACCCTAAACCCTATGCTTTTCTTCCTATTCTTATTTCTGCAAAAAAAAGAAACAGAAAGAAAAAAATAGAAAAGAGAGGGGTAGGGCAGGCAGTGGGCAGGCCCAGCCCACCAAACTGGCCCGGTACCCTTTCGCTCGTCTTCCTCCTGTACGGCGCTCGATGCCGCTGTCCACGTCGCCGTACGGCGAGCAGGCTCGGCCAGCAGCGCTCGCCCTCGCCCTTATAACCATGCCCTAGGGCTCCCTGCTAGCCCTAGACCTCCCTCCTTTTCCTTCCACCTCGCCGCGCCGCCATCTTCCTCTCCCTCTGCATCTCCTCCTCCCTCTGAACCTCACCACCCCGAGCGCCACCGTCTGAATTCCGATGATCGCCGTCGATCTGTTCCTCCTCCTCGCTGGCTAGCAACAGGAACGGGCTCCCCGCTGTACCCTCTACCTCTTCGACACCGCAGTGAGCAAGGAGGGGGTTTGCAACGCCGCCGCCATCCTCATTGTCGCCGCCGTCGACAGTCGCCGTCGTCCTCCCCGAGCCGCTGCTACACCTGCAACGGCGGTGAGCACGCCATCCCCCCACCTCCTTCCTCCTCTCTGCATCTCGAGCACCAGCACGCGCACCCCTCTGGTCTGCACCACGCACGAGCAGCACACGAGGAGATCATCGCCGGCGAGCGTCGAAGCGCGGCCAGGTTCAGTAACTGAACCTGCGAATTTCAGTTAACGCTCGATCTGAACATTATCCTCACTGCGCGCCCTCTACTGACAAGAATCGAATCGCCACCGCAGTGGCAACGTAGCAGCGCGCGCGCCCGGGAGGCCAGGGTTCGATCCCTGCCTCCCGCAAATAAAATCCCCACCTTTTTTTTACCTTGCCGCGCTGGCTGGCAGGCCCACCAGCCAGTGGCAGTGTGCGCCACGTGAGCGCCACGCAGGCCAGGGTCCACTGTCAGTGGCCCAGGTTGGGTCACTGCACGGTGTAAAACGTGCTGGCCCCTTTTCTTTTTAAATTTCAGTCCTTTTCATTTACAGTTTAGTCCCTGTTTTAAAAATACCAATAACTTTTGAATTACAACTTCAAATAAAATAAATAAAATATGTACACTGAACCAAATTTAATTCTCTACCTATTTAATTCATTTATTTTCTGTTTTGAACTTTGCAAATGTATTCAAATTTCAAATTCAAACAAATCATTTTAAATTTGGTTAATTTCATAACTAATTCAAACTTAATTCAAATAACACAAATAAAATATGTTTTCCATGCCATTTTTGAACCACCTTTTCAAATATAAAATTGGTTATATGTTTTGAATAATTAAAATTGGTTAAATAATTTAAACCTTGTTTAAATTATTTAAAATTGCTAAATTCATAACTTGCTCAAATTAAATTATTTTTGAACTTATAAAATATGTTTTCAAACCAGAAAAGTATAACCTTTTCAAATATGAAATTGGTTTACTGTTTTGAGAAAATAAAAATTCAAATAAATTCATACTTGAATTAAATTCATTTAAATCTTGTTTAAACTTGTTTAATTCATAAGTAATTTATTTTAAATCCTTTTTCAACAAGTGAAACATGTATTCCACCTAAAATTTTGTGTTCTTTCCATTTATGAACTTTGTTATCTATTTTGAACAAGTAAAGTGGGTGAAAACAACAAATGCTTGTGTAACACCTTTAAGGAACCAAAATTTCATAACTTAATAAATGAAATTCCAAACTTGGTAAACCTTATTTCAAATTGCACCTAAGGTTGTTTTCTTTCTGTTTTCCTCATCCATGCATCATGCTAATTCACTTACACATGTTGTTTAGTTGTAGATCATTTAATTCAACCATAATTCATGGGCTTTCCATATGCAATCCAAATTGCATGTGGGTCCATTTAATCATGTTATGTTACCATGTCAACTAGTTTATTTTTGATGCATCAATTAAATGGTCATGCATCATCCCATGATTGTGCACTATGCCATGTTATTGATTGTTTGTCTCTCTATGTTGTTTGTTTGCTTCTTCTCGAATAGACGACGACGTTGAGACAGACGAGACTTACGACACCCCTTCTGAGGATCTAGCTCAGTACCAGGCTGCTGAGTTTGCAGGCAAGTATTCACTCACATGAACCATTGTGTTCCTTTCCACATTGGATACCGATAATTTACGTTGTCTATTCTGCTAGCCCTATGAATCGTTGCTTGTGTTCGATCCTATCACATGTTATCCTGTAACCCTGATATAGCCTCACCTCCACTCCTATCACCCCGTTGCTTGTTGCCGTGTCTTACTAGAATGCTTAGGGTTGTTTTGCTCGAGTCTGTTGTTCGTTACTTTCTGTTACCATATTCTATTATGTTCTGGGGCTCGATGTTTAAACAATCAACCTGTTAATATGAGGTAATGCTAATTTGATGATAAGGCACCGGCAGAAGGCCCGGCGTGGTTTTGAGGCCTGCTAGTGTCGACCCTAATTAGGAAAGGGTCTTGTCTACTGATCCATGATGAGCGCACTATCCGCATGTGGGAAGCGTGTATGGGCGCCCCCCTCAATTTGATTCGGTTCGCATCTCTTCCAAATCGCCTCATTTAGTTCGGGTTTCCCATTTGCCGCATGCATATGTATTTTGCGAGCCCAGGCCAGGGTGGAACTTTTGTAGTCGGCATTTAGGGAGACACGTTCTTAGAGTGCTATGAGGGTCCCCTTTTCTTCGTGGGGCTTGATTAGCCGTGCGCTCAATTGCACGGGGTTCTTTGGGCTTGATGCGAAGAAGAGTTGAGTTGTGTTGAGTGCCCCGCTTGGTGGAAGGCATTCCATCTGGCGGGTTATTCTTACGTGTACGGCCAAATTGGTGCACCCCTGCAGGGTAAATCTTCTCGAGAAGCCGTGTTTTCCGCGGTTATGGATGACTTGGTGAAAGTACTGGGTAACAAGTACTCAGAACAACTTACACCTAACTAATGATAACTTGACTAGTAATAGGCTTGTTGACACAATAACTTGAACCATCATTAATCCAACCGTGTGAGTTATCCTCGGATTGCTTCTTTGGATAAGGGGCGAGATCCAGGATGGGTTTGTTTGGAGTTAGTAGTAGTTGGTTACGATACGCTATCTTATCTCCTTTCTGTTAGCCGGAAGTTATAGCATGTTTTCTGTAGTTGGTTAGAGCAGCCTGCTGCCGCACTTTTGTATCACCTATTCTTCCGTTGAACCCAAAGCATCTGTACTTGGTGTTGCCGGGTACACTATGGTATATTGTGAGTCTTGCTTGCCAGTACGTTTATGTACTGACCCCTTTGGGGCTGTGGTTTCCGCAGACTACGTTTCCGAGGATCCCCATGGTGGCTACTACGTGGAGTATGACGAGGCTGCTGACGAGTAGATAGCGGACCCGGGCAGGATCCGAGACATCGTGGATGGGCTCTGTCTTTTCGTTTCCGGCCTCTTAGGCCTATTTGGATCTTGTCTGTACTCAGACACTTTGGATGCTTCCGCTGTGTTGTAATGATGATATGTTGGGACATGTGTCCTCTGGATGATTGTATTTGCTATCTCTGCTCTAGTGAGAGTTATTTGCAACTTATTTTAATCTTTTGTGTCTTAGAGATATGTTGTGATATCAGTTGTTCTAATGCCATTGACGTACCATGTGTGTATGTTATGAAGTACGTCAACGGAAGTGTCCTGATTTCTATGGGATGGTTTGCGCAGACGATGGATAGTAGAGAATGGTTGTCACACGTTTACGTGTTGGCCTGCTCATATTGAGATGCGGGTGCCGGTATGCCCCGTAAGCCATTTGTTCTACTATTTAGCGGACTGTGAGTATCCTCTAGAAGTACGGGTGCGACAAATGGTATCAGAGCCTGTCTGCCTGTAGGATCCCTTTTACTGGTCGCAGTTGAGTCTAGAAACTATTTTGTAGCTATATAGGAAAAATGAAACGTGAGAGTAGGAATTCTGCCCTTTTATTTCTTTCCCACCCACCCTCCCTTTTCTGGTAAGGAAGTGCAACGTTGTTTTCTCTTCTCGTCTAAACTTTCAAGTTAGGATTTCACGTATCCTGGTTTCTCTAGGATAGTTATATCTACTAGACCATAGGAATGGAGGTGGTTGTGACATGATTTATCATGTTGCCTACTCATGATTGAGAACGGAGGCGTGTAAGCCCCGGAAGCAGATCCTCTATTCCTTAAGCAGTAGATATTGATCCTTTAGAAGCCCGGATGGGTTTTTCCGTAGTACCTCAGGAGTGTTTTGGTCTCGTGTTTCCCGATGTTGCTTTGATATCCTGTTCTTCTCAACATCCTTTTCGTCCGTTGAAACCTTGTTGTTGCTTTCCACTTCAGTTCTTCTACCGGCGTCTAATCAAAACTTCCCCGATCATCTGCAGATGGATCTCAGGTTCTTCCCGCAGGTGGTTCGTATGACTCGTTGCGAGAGCACTGCCGGTTATCCGGAGATGCTGAGAGACATGGTCACTTATCTGGGGTTCCGTTGGGCACCAGAGTACCAGGTCTACGAGCAGCAGCGAGAGTTTGACCAGACCTACTACCAGGCTATCGTCTACATTCTGTCAGATGATGGCATGAGCGTAGTCCACCGCTACGAGGCAGTAGGTTCCACAGTGGATATGGCTGTGCAGCAGGCAGCTTATGTGAGTCTCACCGTCCTTCGTGCTGACTACTGGGGATTTGACGATTCTATCTATCGCCACATCCCCCGTGGTTACATCACTTCGGAGGGAGCTCACTTCACTCTCTACGACAACTTGGATGTTTATGAGCATGATAACTCCAGGCTGCACACCACCGCTCAGTTTGTGAGGCACAGTGACGCAGTTGCCAGCACACTATCTCAGGAGTTGGCTTCAGTCAGAGAGTAGCTCTACCTTGCTTTGACTCGTCTGGCGACGTACACCACAGACTTTGTTGGAGACGAGCGCTTTGCACGTTTCGAGCAGCCAGTTGGTCGTCCTCTGCCAGATGCTGGAGGTTATGAGCCGATCAGAGGTCCACTCCTCAACCTTGGTGCTGGTTACACTGGGTTTCCCCGCTTTGGAGCACAGGGAGTCGACGCTATGTACTTCACCACACCTAGAGTCGCTCTCAGACCACGTCAGATCTATGTGGATCGTCGTTCTACCTACTTTCGTGGGCGTGCTCCTCACCGTACCTCTCGCCGTACTCCTAGCCGCCGTCCTGCGTGATGAGCATGGGAGTACCGATGTATCCATTCTTAGCTATGTTTAGTTATCCTTTGGCATTTGAACCATTTATGGTGTGTTGGATATTCTGATGTATTTGAACATGTGATGATGTACCTGTTGGTTATCTATTCATGCGTCGGAATAATCTCTCTTTCGGTTTCCAAGTCTATCCTTTTCTGTTGTTGTGCTAAAATGCATTTCCATTCAGGATGCCGCCAACAAGGAACACCCCGCCTGAGCCACCGCCAATCACGGAGCTGTTGACTCAGATGACCCAAGTCATGACGCAGATGGCCCAGTTCCATACTAATCAGCACAACAACCAGACGGCTCCACGAGTCAGTATCAAGGAGTTTCTCAGTCTGGGCCCGAGAGCTTTCGTGGCAACACGCGAGCCTCTGGATGCTGATGACTGGATCCGTGAGATAGCTAAGGCTCTGGAGATTGCTCACGTTGCTGAGGAAGACAAGGTCAAGTATGCCTCCTATCTGCTGAAGGGTCAGGCAGCTACTTGGTGGGAAAACTACCAGACCATGAGAGCTGGCTATCCAATCACCTGGGGTTGTTTCAAGGAAGCCTTCCTGAAGCACCACATTCCAGATGGTCTCATGGAAAGGATGCGTGAAGAGTTTTGCTCACTCAAGCAGGGCAAGTGTGACGCCCCGAGATCGGGCACTATGCAGATTTCAGCATTCCCGCCAAACCCGCATAATAACCGATTCTAGGTTGCCACTTATGATAACATTACAATAGTTCACGAATATTCCACAATTACAACAGAACCAGATAGATACAAGATGACTCAAACGGGTCAAGGATACAACTGATACAATACAAAGATCCAAATAACAGCGGAAGAAACCACATATCGTCCGGCTACGGACAAGATACAAATTGGACTAAGAGTCCTGAAGATAACCGAGAGCGTCCAATCCCTGCCCAGGCCAAGCCGGAGGGATTCCCAAGCTAACGTCGTCAGACTTCAAACCTGTTGACTGCAATGTTGAATATGCAGCCACGAAAAAGGATTCGTGGGTCAGTACGGTTAAGTACTGGCAAGTGGATAAACCATACTCACAAGTTACCGGCGTAGCCAGTCATCACAAGATACAAATACTTTGGATCAACGGAAAGGAAGGGGTGATTGCAAATAAGTGACAGCGGGCTACACTAACCAACTACAGAGATTCTATCACTTCCGACTAACAGAAAGGAGATAAGATCGAGTGTTGTAACCAACTGAAAGATAACTTCAAACAAACCCATCCTGGATCTCGCTCCTTATCCGAAGAAGCAATCCGAGGATAACTCACACAGTTGGATTAATGATGGTTCAGATTATTGTGTCAATAAGCCTATTACTAGTCAAGTTGTTAATCATGGGGTGAAAGATTGTTAATCATTAGGTTTAAGTTGTCCTGAGTACTTGTTAGCCAGTACTTTCACCAAGTAATCCATAACCGCGGAAAACACGGCTTCTCGAGAAGATTATCCCTGCAGGGTTGCACCAATTTAGCCGTACACGCAAGAATAACCCGCCAGATGGGGAGCTAACCCACCAAGCGAGGTACTCTACACAACTCAACTCTTCTTCGCATCAAGCCCAAAGAACCTTGGGCGCACGGCTAATCGAGCCCCGAAGAAAAGGGACCCTCATAGCACTCTAAGACCGTGTCCCCCTATATGCCGACTACGAAAGTTCCACCCGGGTACCAAGGGCTCGCAAGATCATGCATGCAGCAAATGGAAAACCCGAACTAAATGAGGCGATTTGGACGAGATGCGAATCGAATCAAATTGAGGGGGGCGCCCATACTCGCTTCCCACATGCGGGTAGTGCGCTCATCATGGATCAGTAGACAAGACCCTTTTCCTATTAGGGTCGACACTAGCAGGCCTCAAAACCACAAAGGGCCTCCTGCCGGTGCCTTATCATCAAATTATTATTTAACAATAACATTAGCATGATTGATTGATTAACATCGAGCCCCCAGAACATAATAGAGTAGTAACAGAAAGTAACGGGTAACAGACTCGAGCAAAACAACCTAAGCATGCTAGTAAGACACGGTCTCAACCAAAAGGTTATGGGTATGGAGGTGAGGCAATATCAGGGTAAAGGATACATGTGATAGGTTCGTAACAGAAACAACTACTACTAAGGCTAGCAGAAAAGAACAACGGAAAGTATCGGTAACAAGTGATGAAAGGCAGCCATTTGGCAGCAAGTGAGTATACTTGCCTGAGATCCCGCAAGGTAGCAGAACTTGTCGTTGCTCACATCATCTCAACGTCCTATCCGGGAAGAAGCAATGAACCTCGAACAAACACCGGATGCAACAATTACTACTACGGCAAAAGATCCAGCATGATCTAGATATGGATGCATGACAGGTTAAAGATGCATCAGAATAAACTAGTTGACATGATAAACAAATTTAAATGGACCCATATGCAATTTGAGTTGCATATGAAAAAGCCCATGAATTATGGTTAGATTATTTGTTTTCCAATTAATCATCAGGTGAAAGTGGTTTAGTATGATGCATGGATGAGGAGAACAACAAAATAACAACAATAGAACCAATTGAAATAAGGTTTAACAAGTTTGGAAATTATTGGTTAAGTTGGGAAAGTTTGGTTACTTAAACATGTCACACAAGCAATTGTTGTTTTCATCAAGTTAAAGTGTTCAAAACAATTAACAAAATTTATATTTGAAAAGAACATCAAATTTTAGTTGGATTACATGTTTCAAATATTGAAATTGGAATTAGGATAATTTAATTATGAATTAAACAATATTAAACAAGTTTTAAATGGAGTTAAAACAAGTTTGAATTTAATTGAATTTTTATTTGTTCAAAACATAAATTCAAACTCACATTTGAAAAGTTCACACTTTGATGGTTTGAAAACATATTTTGCATGTTCAAAATTATTTTATTTGGAGCAAGTTATGATTTTATCAAATTTAATTGGATTAAACAAGGATTAAATTATTTAGGCAATTTAAATTATTCAAACCATGAAACAAAATTTATATTTGAAAAGGTTATTCAAAATGGTATGGAAAACATATTTTATTTGCATTTATTGGATTAATAATGACTTAGTTATTGATTTTAGCAATTTGCAAATGATTTGTTTGAATTCAAATTTAATTTGCATTTTGGAATTTCAAAACAGTGAACAAATGGATTATTTGAAAAGATTATTTAATTTGGAACAGAAAACATATACAACTTTTATTTTTTAGAGTTATGGATTAAAAGTTATTAAAGTTTTAGTTTTAGGGATTATTTCTGCAATTTAAATTCATTTGGAATAAAACAGAATCGTGTTAAATGTTTTTGCACCATGCAGCAGCTAGCCACAGCCACTGCACGGTGGGCCACGGTGCCAGCGTGTCCACTGTACGCGCGCGTGGCACCCAGAGCCACAGACTGGTGGGGCTACGCTGTCAGCCACAGATGCAAAAAGGTGGGATAAATCCCGCGCGAGGAGCAGGATTCGATCCCTGCCCCTCTCGCTAGCGTGCGTTCTATCTGAACCAGTACGGTGAGTGAGCGTTTGATGTCAGTAATCCACGCGCGGACAAGGTGAAGCGTTAGCTCGTTAACTGAATCTACTGACGACCAAACTCTTCCTCGACCTGACAGAGGAGCTCGCCGGCGTTGATCAACAGAACGCTGCGCGCGGATGTGGTGCTCGATTCAGTGCTGGATGCATGTGCGAGCAGTGCGTGGAAGAGACGCTGACGTGCACGGTGCGTGCACAGAGAGGAAGGAGGAGGGAGGACGGTGGCTCACCATGGGGACTGTCGCTGACGGGCTCGACGGCGAGGCGACAGGGACGGGCTCGAAGGCGGGGATCCAGGCAGCGTCGACTTCAGCGGTGGTGTCCAGAAGCTCGAGGACGTCGCGGCGACACGATCCCCGTGGCCAGCGAGGAAGAAGAAGGGCCGCAACGGCGGCGGTGTCCACGGGTTCAGGTTCGGTGCAGAGATGTAGGCGGCGGCGTCGCGGACGGCGGCGACGTCCTGGCTGCTGCCCGTGTTCCCTCCGGTGTTCAACAGAGAGAGGAGGTGACGGGGGTCTGGTTCCATTGCTTAGGTGGGGTGGAGGTGGCTTATGGCGACGGCGCCGTGGTCGGGTTCAGCCGAGTTTCTCCGGTGAGAGGTGACAGAGGATGGTGATCGACGAGGGAGAAGAGAACGGCGGCGATGCGAGGGGACAGGGGTAGGCTAGGCTAGGGTTGGTGGGTGCGGAGACCTAGGGGGGTTCTTATAGGCAGCTAGGGCGCGCGGTGGCCGTCGAGGGGGTACAGCGGCGACGTGGCACCGGTGCGATTCGCGCCGTACGCGAGGACGAAGACAGAACAGAAGCGCGAAGCGTTTTCCGGGCCGGGATGCGGGGCTGCGCGCGGTTTAGAGGCTAGGTGGGCTGGGCCTAGTTAGGTGCTGCGCGCTTAGGTTAGTTAGTTTTCCTTTTTCTATTTTTGCTTTTCTCTGTTTTTTTTGTAGCAAATAGAATTGGAAGAAACGGAGGGTTTTTAGGTTAGTAAAAAAATATTAGGAAAATTAGTGTTAGCTAGTTAGGTTAAAAGAAAACAAATGCCAAGTTTTGTTTTCAGAAAACTTTAATTTTGCTTGATGTTTGTTTGTAATTCAAATTTGGATGCATTTTAATTAAGTGACCATTTAATAAAAACAACTTTGAATAGGGGAACCCCTATGATTAATTTGATTAAAAAAAATTAGTTGAGTGGCTTTTTAAAGTTTATAAATTCAAAAGTGGTTATGTTTGAGGCATTTGATTTGAAAATGAAGGTGATTTAATTAATTGATTGAAAATAGTTGTTTGATTAAACCCAACAATTTAATGAGTGATTTGATTTAAATTTTTGAGTTAGCCATTAGGGTTTTAACAAGAGGGGGAAATTTATTAACAGACAATTTGATTAAAACAATTTTCAAACTATTGAAGAACAAATGAGTGGTTTAGTTTGCAAGTTTTGTCGAGACATCGTAGTAGTTTTCATAGACGGGGGTGCCATGAGACTACGGTAGAGACGTGGGGTAACGGGATAGCGTAGTAACACAGAACACGGGATTTTACCCAGGTTCGGTACGTCGCGACAGTACGGCGTACCTACTCCTGCACTTCTCACTAATTGGGACTAAAGCCCGTTTATCAGGGTTACAATGTGAGGGTGTAGATCTAGCTTCTCGGCGAGGATGAGCTTCTCGGCGAGTTGCGTAGAGCTTGAACTTGTTTTAATCTATCTCCCGTCCAGCTTTATATAATAGCCGAATTAGGGCTTACAGAATAAGAAACCTAGAAGACTACGTTTAACTTGTAACTTGGAAAGCAAGGAATCCGTCTTCTCCTCCAAGCCAGATCACGCGGGCCGTGATCCGGGTTCTTCTAGAATCCGGCTTCTGCGCGTCGGACTACTGGGCCGCCCAATGGACCTAAGCCCATTACCATGTAGGCCACCCTGGTAGTCCGACTCTTTGTCTACCATCTTCTATACCCGTATTCAGTATATATCCGACAGTAGCCCCCAGGAAGGATCAAAACTCTGATTCTCCGTCTTTCGTCAAATACATTTTGTCCGGGAAATCTTGATTCAGCAGTCTTGATTCTTTCTACTTTCCTTTTGAAGGAGATGGTAACATAAAACTCGGAACCATGAAAATCCGGCTTTTCTTCTCGCGATCCTTCGCGGAAAAGGAACTTCTAACGTCAGCGTCTTAAACATGCTGACGCAAGCGTCGCTTGGTTCCACGCGGGAAACCCCTCAGCGTATCTCTGACAGATTCTCACGGGAAACGAGGAGATAGCCATCATTCCCCTGCCGTTTTATTTCCCGTATTTTCCGGCGATCGACACGCGTCGAGCATTCAACGGTCGAAAGATCCGTTGGCACGTATCTAAACGGTTTTCCGGCTATAAATAGCCATCATCGTCCTCATCAGAAACTTTCCTCACTCCCTCACTGCCCACGCCATTGACGCGAACGCGAGCTCGAGAACAAGTCCCTTGTCCCAGGCGCACTTAGCTTCCAAGCACGTAGAACGCAACGCGCCACCAAAAGATGGCCTCCTCGCCGTCCTCGCCCACTCGCGCCGCCATCGACGAGCTCATCGGCGACCTAGATCCACAGTCGGGATCGCAAAAGCACACCGGCGGCGAGCCGGAGAAGACCACGGCTTCCGCGGCGGGCGGAGAAAACACTTCCGCCGCCGCGGACATAGCGACATCGAGTGCCGCGACAACCCCGCCGTTTGCACCTGAAACGGCGGAGGAAAAGATCGAGCTCCTCGGCGACGAACTTGCCGCCGCGAAGGCCGCCGCCGCCGCCGCCGGAGCAGACGAGGAAACGGAATCTGCAGGCAACTGGAGTGCCTGCAGTATTCCCCCGGCTCTCCTTCCAAACTTGGAAAAGGAGGGCCTGGTTCTTAAGAAGAAATGGCGGCTGCCAGAAGAAGAGAGCGAACCAACGCCACGGAATGGCGAAAGGGTACTTCTCACTTCCCACCTTTTGCGAGGTATGGGGCTTCCGCCTTCTTCCTTCTTCCTCCAGATTCTCTCTCATTACCACATCCAGCCCCATAACCTTCCTCCCAATTCCATCCTCTACATGGCCGGCTTCCAGGCTTTGTTTGAGGGCTACTTAGGGCTAGAACCTAGGCTAGATTTCTGGAATTACTGCTTCGGGGTTAAGCGGAACTCTTCGGAGGGCGCACTCCCGACTTGCGGGACCATATCTTTCACTCTTCGGAGATTCCGAGAAGATTGGTTCCCCAAGATAAAAAACTTCGGAATCCGTCAAATTTTGGACGGGTTCCTTCTTTTATCACCCCGACGTGCCTTTCCCTAAGGAAGCTGTCGGGGTTCCACCTTTCGTGAACTCTGCCGCAGTTCCCCAGGACAACTGGGGAACGGAAGCCGTCCAGGTTCTGCCGCCAGATCTACTAAAGATCAAGCGGCGCATCGCCAAGCTTACCTCCATGGATCCGCCTCTAACCGGCATGGACACGGTTCTATGCTAGCTGATTAGGCGAATCTAGCCACTAGCCAACCACAGCGGCCGTCTCCTGTGCGAATACACGGGAGTTAAGGATCCAATGCGGACAACCGCCAAAGATTGGCCCGCAAAGGAACTTAGGCGGCGCATCAATCAGTTGGTCGCATCGCGCGACCAATACACAGAGAGTCGGCCAATGTACACAGCCAAAATCCGGTTCCCAAGGTAATTTTTCAGTCATTTGGGTACAGTTTTATTTTTTTCTCGGATTTCCTAGCTTCTGATTTTGATCTTGCTTGTCCGACAGTTTGCGGATCTTTCAGATTCGGACTTGGTATCCGAGGCTAAGCTGGACGCGCTGCGCACCGCCGCTACAGGTGGACGCAAGCGCAAGAAGATAACTTCCTCGGAAGAAATTATCTACCTTGACGGAATCCCCGTCGCCACTTCCAGGTTCTTTCTTCTGGGTTCTGTTTTCTTTTATGGGAACTTTTCATCCATCTTCAGTTTTTTGACTTTTCCGGGTTTTTTGTTTTTAGCCTGCAGCCTTCCACCCTGAAGCCGAAGAAGCTGAAGAAACACAAGGTTTCTTCCAGCCGAGGCAGCCAACCTTCTCCCGCCGTCGCCCCGGACACGCCACGCACAATGGCGGAAGAGCCTACTGCAGCCCCCACCACCAAGCCCCCAGAGCCCAGCCAGCCCGTTGTGTCCGACACGGACACGAGGGAAAGGGCGGCTCCAGAGGTGGGAAAATTTTCTCGGACTTTCGACGAGGAAATTCCCACCTTTGACAAGGATTTCAAAGCTATCAACGACGGCCTGGACGCAGCCGGGAATCTCTTCGCGGAATACGCGAAAGAGTTTAAAGAAAACTTGGCAGGTTTGCAGCGCATGAGCCAGGTATATAACTCTAGCCCCCAAGCATTAAACAAAATGCATGCTTTTTGCTTTGATGTTTTTTGTACTCATTCTTCTCCTTGCTATGTTTCAGCAAACCTCCGAAGCCATCAACATGGAAGTTTTCAAGAAACTCACCATCAAGAATAAAGAAGTTAGGAGCCTTCTGTCTATTCTTGAAGAGAGGGAGGCAGAGCTGGAATCATCTAAGCTCGCACTGTCGGAAACGCAAGGTAAGCATTTTCCTTCTGAAATTTTCGATTCAATCATTTGCCTAAGTTTTTTCCGAAAAACTGGCTAACTCGGATTTTTTTCTTGCTTTTCAGCTGCATTAGCCCAGGCTAAACAAGCAGCGGAAGATTCTGGCAATGCCGAAATTCTCCACAAGGAGAATGTTGAGCTTCACAAGAACCTTGTGAAAGCACAACAAGACCTGGAAGCCAGCAACGTGGCCCTTGGAATTTCCAATTCCAAGGCTTCCGAACAGGCGGAGAAGGACAAATCCACCATTCAGGATTTGACCGACGCTCTGAACCTTCGCCTGGAGGAAGTTTCCGAGATCGACAAGCTCATCGGTAAATTTCTGAGTCATTTATCATCTTTCCATGTTTTACTTTCTCTGTTTTTCTGTCTAACCCTTTTGGGTGTGTTATTGGAAAAACCAGGAGATACCCCAGATGGCACTCGGGTTGCAGGCATCCGAGCTTTCGGGGAGACATGGACTTTGATCAAGGCTGCTGCAACGCAGCTGGTAGACAAGTTTCTTCCCGAAAAATCTGGGGAATGCTCGGAGGTTGAAAAACTTCCGGGTGCCATCATGGAGGTGGTGGAGGCCAAAGAGTCCCTTCTTCGCTCCGCTGCACGGGGTGGTGCGCGCATGGCTCTCGGCCTCATGCGCATGCACTACCCCACTGCCAAATCCTGGCGCGTGGCGTCCGGTGTCCCTCAAGGATACACGGATATTCAGCGAAACACCATCTTTGGTGACGTCAAAGGCCACGCCACCCAGATTGCCTCCATGGTGAATATCTCCGTCAACTATCCAGAAGAGGAGATCCCTCCGATCCCCGAAGACGAAAGCAGCGAGGAGGAGTCAGATGCTTGAAGGGTTATCTTGAACCTGGATAGCAAAAGTAGACAATAGGAGCATTACTATTCTTTCAATGTAATCCAAAATGTAATGCTTCTTTTTGTATGAATGAAACTTCCGTCTTTTGCAGTTTAAATTATGAAATTCTTTGCAAGTTTTTTGGATTTTATCATTCCTTTATCTTCTAAGTTCTCTGGTGTATATGCTTTAACTGTCCTTAGTGTTTGAAATGGCTCAAATAGCAATATGAATCTTCATACCGAGTAACTGGGGACGAACCAAGCAGTTTTGAAACTCGGAATCATGGACCATGCTAAAGGCATTTTTACTAACTAGTTCCAGTAACCCAACACACACACAATCAGATAAGACTTAGAGAAATCAAGGAAAGTTTTAAGTGAAACTTGGGCACGCAGGCAATTCAAGTTTCCCTTAGCCGTTAACAGGCTGAAAAATCATTCAGTTTTGTAACGCCGAGTACGCAAGCACAATTCGGGTTAACATTGAGAAATTTGTGAGATCATTGGGAAATAGATGAGGCGGAAACACCTTGCACTTATAAAGAAAATGGATGACAGCATTCCGACAACTTTATTTCATGATATCAAAAGATGTTTACATAGAATTGAACTAAGTACGGAAAGGTACATAACTTTCTAGACGTTCCCAGGCTTCCGCAATCCACTTGACTTTGTCGAATTTTTTCAGCAGCTTGTAGAGTGGTAAGGTTTTAGCCCCCAGCCAACTGATAAATCTGCTGACGGCTGCAGCGGAACCCGTCAATCTTTGGACATCTTTTACACATGTAGGTTTTGAGATGTTCAAGATTGCCTTGATCTTTTCCGGGTTAACTTCTATTCCTCTGTGGGAAGCAATGAAACCCAGAAGTTTTCCTGAGGGAACCCCGAATACGCACTTAGATGGATTCAACTTCATCTTGTAAGTGCGTAAGTTTTCGAAAGTTTCTCGCAAATCCTCAAGGAGTGTATCTTTTTCCTTGGTTACGACGGCGATATCGTCCACATAAACATGGACGTTTCTGCCAATCTAACTATGCAAACAGCGTTGCATGCAACGCTGGTAGGTTGCACCTGCGTTCTTCAGGCCAAAAGGCATGGTTACGTAATAGTACGTCCCATACGGGGTTATAAAAGAAGTCTTGATTTGATCTTCCTTTTTCATGCGTATTTGGTGGTACCCGGAGTATGCATCCAAAAAGCATAAAAGCTCGGAGCCTGCAGTGGCATCTATTATTTGATCGATTCGCGGTAATGCGAACCTATCTTTCGGACACAACTTGTTCAATCCTGTGTAATCTATACACATTCTAAGAGCAGTGGTGTTTTTCTTCGGCACTAATACCGGATTTGCGGACCAATCAGTATGGATTACTTCCTTGATGAAATCCGCTGCTAAAAGCCGGATAATTTCCTTGCCAATAGCCTTCCGTCTTCTTCCGTCAAATCGACGGAGACCTTGTTTGACGGGTTTTGATCCAGGAATAACCTTGAGTTGGTGCTCAGCAAGTTCCCTGGGTACGCCTGGCATGTCAGCTGGACACCAGGCAAAAATATCCCAGTTCTCACAGAGGAACTTGATGAGCTCGCCTTCCTATTTGTCGGTCATCCCAGTCCCTACGATGACAAATTTTGTCGGATCTTTGGGATCTAGGATTACCTGTCTTGTATTCTCGGACACCTTGAAGCTATCTGTTGGCTTCCGAGTTTCTTTTCCTTCCGGCATTTCTTTCGGCGATACCTCCTTGGCTAATTCCTTCAGTTCCTCCTTTGCTATAACTCTCTGAGCGCAAAGGGCGTTTTCTTTCTCCAACTCGTTTGCCAGCTTGAAATCACCGGCTATGGTAATTACTCCTCCTTTGGGTCCTGGCATTTTCAGCTTGTTGTAGATATAACAGGATCTTGCCATGAATTTGGCGAAAGCTGGACGTCCGAGTATTGCGTGATACACGCTTTCGAACGACACTACTTCGAAGGATACTTTTTCCTGCCGGAAGTGATCTTTATCTCCGAAGGTGACATCTAGGGAAATTTCTCCTAGGGATCGTGCTTGCCTGCCAGGAACAATGCCATGGAAGCGTATATTGCTGTAGTTGAGCTGGGACTCGGAGATCTTCAAGTGCTTCAGTGTATCCAGGTACATTATATTAATGCTGGATCCTCCGTCCATCAGCACTCTTCTTAGCCTAGTGTTTTGAACAATAGGGCTGACAACAAGAGCTTGTGTGCCAGGTTCAGGGATATTTCCGGGATGATCAGACTGATCCCAGACTATTGGCGTGTTGGAGTACTTCAAGAATTTCGGGGTCGCAGGAATGACCATGTTTATTTCCCGAAGTGTTCTTTTGGCCACCTTTGCTGACGGGGTTGCTAAGAAAGTTAGCATTGCTTCTCCGTCAACTCTCGGAAATTTGGGTTCGCCCTTTCGCTGTTGTTCCTGGATTTTGTCATCAGTGTCCGATTCACTGTCTTCTTTTTCAGCTTCTGGCTTTTGTTTGGCAGGTTTCCTTTTGGAACCCTTCCCTTTATTTCCGGATCCTGCATTGCCTTTCATATGCTTGTTTAGCCGGCATTGCGCGTTTGTGTGGGTTGGTTTCCCAAATTGCGAGTGGTGGACGCAGGGTTCCGACTTAATTCTCTCCCATTCTTCGGGAGTGTAATTGATTGGATCTGGGTTGCGACCTTTCCACTTATTTCCCTTATCTCCTCCAAAGGCTATGTTGACCTCTTTGGGCTTTGTCGTTGACTCTGGAGTTCCTTTTTTGTCAGAACGAGGGGTTTTCTTGGCGAGTATTAGTGACTCAATATTGCCTCCTCTTGCTCTGATATCATCTTCGGCTGCAGCGTGCTCATTGGCGGTTGTAAGCATAGATCCGAGATCTTTGTGCTGTTTAGAACCAACCATGAACGGTACGAGTCCGGGTTTTAGGCCATTGACGAAAGCATGCATTGCTTGTACGTCAGTTACTCCAGAACAACTATTCTTCATTGCAGTCCATCTGGAGATGAAATCCACGTATGGTTCGTCCTCAAATTGGGTGCAACGGTTCAGCTGGTTGATGCTATTTGGGCGTTTGTATGTTCCCCGAAAATGCTGAGTGAATACTCTAGCCATATCATCCCAGCTGTCGACAGTTCTTGATGGTAAACCATTGATCCAATCTCTGGCTCCGTCTAGCAACATTAGGGGAAGAAACTTGACAGCTTCCAGGTCTGTCCCATTGTTGATTTGGACGGTTGTATAATAATCTGAGAGCCAGGTATCCGGGTTTGTACTGCCGGTATATTTTTGGTAGGTTGGACCAACTTTGGCGAAGCCAGAATGCAGGGTTATCCTTTTGATCCTGTCAGTAAAACACTTAGGACCAAAGTATAGATCATCCTTTTCTGCTCTATCAATGTGTGCAGAATATCTTCCGGCTGAATGGACAGAAGGGGATCTGCTCCTTTCTTTTCCATTGTTGCGCGGACGCGCTTTTCCGAGATTATCTCTATCTCTTCCGTGTTCACGTCCTTTTGGGTTAGGCGGAGTTCTGCTTCTATGCCTTTCCTTATCCTTAGGAGGTGTCCGGGATCTTTCACGTCTGTGAGGTATATCATATCTTCCAGCTTTTTCAGCTGGGTTTCTCGGAGGTGGCATTATTTTGCCGTTATTCTGGTGCTTGTCTTCCCGATCATGTGGTTTATATCCATCTTTCGGGAGATGAGGTCCGATTCTAGACGTTGCGTCCCGGTTGTCTGGGTTTTTCCTGTCTTTTCTCGGATCCTCTTTTTTATCTGAATCTCCGGGTTCTTCCGGTCCAGGTGCTCCAGCGGCGCAAGTAGCTGTTTTGCAGAGGGCGGAATTATCGTGCAGCCTCCCTGATCGTTCTTGGCCTCGCTGTTGCTGCTGTAATGCTTTTCCTAGGAAAGCATACACCCCTTGGAGTTTTTCCCCGTTGGAGTATAGGTCGTTGTTTAGGATGGCGAACGCTGCTTCCGCGTTTTCCGCTGCGGTTTTGTATATTGGTTCGCCCTTGGCATCTTTGCCGTTTAACTGCTTTTGCCAAGATGGGTTATAGAACCTTTCTTTTGGCGGCAGTTCTTCCGGTTTTGCGATTCCGGGTAACCTAGTAGGTTTTAACGCGGATCTATGCTTTCTCTCGTACTCCTCTATTTCTTCCTTCATGACTTTGATGTCATTATGGGTTTGTTGGAGATGTTGCCGAGATCTAAGCAGATGTTGCTGTTGCCGTTGGAAAGCTTGTCTCCTGGCTTCCAGCATCTCAGGGGGTTCATCTGGTCCCACTGGTGTTTGTAATAGCTCTTGCTCTTCCTGTTCCGTCATTGGCGGAGCAGTGATTTCCTTAGATTTCTTTTCCGCTGGCTTTGTTCCGCTAAAATCTCCAACTTCCAGGTTTTCATCAGCGAGATCGGCTGATTTTTTCTTCCGGATTTTGTATTGGAGTTTTTTAGAAGCACGGTGCTTTTTCTTCGAAGAGGGAGGTTTTTTGATAGGCTCATCTTCTGTCATCTCCTTAACATTGGGGAATATCGGAGAAGTTTCTCCGTCTTCTCTCTCTTCCACCGGCGGAGGGGTTTTAGGGCTTTCCTGGCTGCCGGCGCCCGTTGTATCAGCTGGTTTTGCCATTAGCACTTCATGGAATCCCTCTTGAAAGGACTTAACCTTTCTTACGAAGGCATCCTCGTCTTCGTCTTCGGAGTCGAAGTTATCCGATCCAGTTTCCGACTCCAACCTCGCCTCAATGGCGGCAAGCACGGACTCTGCTTCCGAGTTCATCGTCTTGTTGACGGATGTCGGATCTTCCGCCTCTGTGACGGGTGTTTCTTCTTCCGTCTCTATGACGGGTAGGTTGTTATCTGCCTCTTGCACGGGATTTCCGTCATCCGTGTTTTCAGCGATTTCGGATTGCACCATGCCGATAAAGTGTGCATCACTTTTTTGTCGGCGATCTGAGCAGAATCCGGCATCATAGTCGTCTTCGACTGGGTATAGGGCGGGTGGGATAAATTTGCTTCCACCGCAAAACCCCATTGCCTCTGCAGTTAGTCCGATAAAGATGTTAGCAGATCCGATCGGTAACACGCAGGCACTTACCAGGTGGTTTTGCGCCGGTATATAGGATCCGTTGTCGAGGAAGCGGCCGACGTCGTCGTCGAACTCCAAGCTTCCGACAGTGATCGATCTTCCAATTCCGCCAAGTATCCCAGATCGGAATTTCACGCCTGACGTCGTTTGCCCCACGGTGGGCGCCAACTGTCGAGACATCGTAGTAGTTTTCATAGACGGGGGTGCCATGAGACTACGGTAGAGACGTGGGGTAACGGGATAGCGTAGTAACACAGAACACGGGATTTTACCCAGGTTCGGTACGTCGCGACAGTACGGCGTACCTACTCCTGCACTTCTCACTAATTGGGACTAAAGCCCGTTTATCAGGGTTACAATGTGAGGGTGTAGATCTAGCTTCTCGGCGAGGATGAGCTTCTCGGCGAGTTGCGTAGAGCTTGAACTTGTTTTAATCTATCTCCCGTCCAGCTTTATATAATAGCCGAATTAGGGCTTACAGAATAAGAAACCTAGAAGACTACGTTTAACTTGTAACTTGGAAAGCAAGGAATCCGTCTTCTCCTCCAAGCCAGATCACGCGGGCCGTGATCCGGGTTCTTCTAGAATCCGGCTTCTGCGCGTCGGACTACTGGGCCGCCCAATGGACCTAAGCCCATTACCATGTAGGCCACCCTGGTAGTCCGGCTCTTTGTCTACCATCTTCTATACCCCTATTCAGTATATATCCGACAAGTTTGAAATTAGAAATTTTGAGCAAGGGTGAAAGTTTAAATTGTTTTGAAATTTTCAGTTGTGATGCAAACATGGTGCAATGCAATGTGATGCATATGATGCAAGCAAAACAAACAGGTAACACCCCAGGTGTTACAGCAAGCTGGACGTCATTGGCTATCAGAGTGAGTTCAATCGCCTCGCTCGATACGCTGGAGACGAGGTGTCCACTGAGGCTAAGAAGATGGCAAGGTTCCGCAGAGGTTTTAACCCGGAGCTCAAGTACGCCCTCACCAATATCAAGGCCAACAACTTCGAGGAGCTCGTTAACACCGCGCTCAATGAAGAAAATGGGCGCAAGGCGTTCGAGGAGTCTCGCAAGCACTCGCGTGAGGGGGGTTCCTCCTCCAACATGACCACCCCTCCGCAGAAGCGCCGCATCTGGGTACCAAATGGTGTTGTCACTCGGGCTCCTTACGCCCAAGCTTCTCCAGGCTTCGCTCCCCGCCCACCCAACCCTACTCAGATGCATGATCAGAGGGCTTCGATGGGGCAGCCAAGGCCAGGACCTCCTCGTGTCGTCACTTGCTACAAATGCAAGCAGACGGAACACTACGCTGACAAGTGCACGCAGAGGCAGCTACCTCCACCACCACCTCGTCCCAACACAAACCAGGCAATGGTGCGCGCTCCCCCGCCTAAAGCCTTCAACTCCAACAACAGGCCTGTCGGGAGGACCGCAAGGGTGAATCATGTCAAGATCGACAAAGCTGAGGAAGCTCCTGACGTCGTTCTCGGTATATTACCCGTAAACTATTTTCCAGCTAAAGTGTTGTTTGATACCGGAGCATCGCATTCTTTTGTGTCAAAGATTTTTGCCACAACAAACAACCTAATGGTGGTTCCACTAAGCAATCAAATCACTGTTCACTCACCGGGATCTCAAATGTTGACTTCCAAGATAAGTAAGAACAACCAAATCCTAATTGGAGGCCACATATTCCTTGCTTCACTCATGTTGCTGGGAAGTTATGACATTGATGTCATTCTTGGTATGGATTGGCTGAAAGCTAATAAAGCTAAGATTGACTGTGCTCAAAAGTCAATAACTCTGTTCCACCCTTCTGGCCAGATAGTCTATTCTCCAAATGAATCAAGTTCCATTCAGCTATGCACACTCGATGCAAAACCTCTACCTCTACTTGAAAATGTTCCGGTGGTTTGTGAATTCCCTGACGTCTTTCCAGAAGAGTTGCCAGGGATGCCTCCGGACAGAGCAGTTGAGTTCGTGATCGAGCTTGAAGCAGGTACTGCTCCAATCTCTAAGCATCCATACAAGATAGCTCCTCCTGGACTGAAACTGTTAAAGGAGCAAATCGATATGTACATGGAAAAAGGTTACATTCAACCTAGTTCCTCGGCTTGGGGTTGCCCAACCCTGTTCGTTGCAAAGAAAGATCACACAAAGAGACTCGTTGTTGACTATCATCCTCTTAACGAGAAAACCATCAAAAACAAGTATCCAATTCCTCGTATCGATGATCTTTTTGATCAACTTGCTGGAGCCACAATATTCTCCAAGTTGGACTTGAGAATGGGTTACCATCAAATAAAGATCAGAAAAGAGGATATTCCAAAGACAGCCTTCACCACTCGCTACGGTCTATATGAATTCACCGTCATGTCCTTTGGTCTCACCAATGCACCGGCGACATTCTCTCGACTCATGAATTCTGTCTTCCATGAATACCTCGACAAGTTCGTTGTGGTATATCTCGATGACATTCTTGTCTACTCAAAATCCGAGGAAGATCATGAAGAACATCTTCGTCTCACTCTCATGAAGCTTCGCGAGCATCATCTTTATGCCAAGTTCTCCAAATCTGAGTTCTGGATTCCAGAAGTTGCTTACCTTGGTCATGTCATCTCTGCTAAGGGCATAGCCATTGACCCAGAAAAGGTTAAAGCAATTGTTGATTGGAAACCTCCAAAGACGGTGAAGCAAGTAAGAAGTTTTCTTGGCTTGGCTAGCTATTGCCGTCGTTTCGTCCAAAACTTCTCCAAGATTGCCAAACCTCTCACTGATCTTACAAAGAAGGACAAGAAGTTCGTTTGGTCTCCACAATGTGATGAAAGTTTCAATCTCCTGAAGACTAAACTCACTTCTACACCAGTTCTGGTTGGCGCAGATCCTTCCAAACCTTTCCAAATATTCTGTGATGCATCTCTCCAAGGTCTAGGTGCAGTTCTTATGCAAGAACGTCAAGTTGTGGCTTATGCTTCACGTCAGTTGAACGCACATGAGCTCAACTATCCCACTCATGACCTTGAACTTGCAGCAGTTGTTTTTGCCCTCAAGAAATGGAGACAATACTTGTTGGGCAATCGCACTGAAATCTTTTCCGATCTTAAGAGTCTGAAATACATCTTCACTCAACCGGATCTAAACCTCAGGCAAAGGAGATGGATTGAAAAGATTAAAGATTTTGATCTTACCATTTCTTACACTCCAGGCAAGGCTAATGTTATGGCCGATGCTCTCAGTCGCAAGTCGTATTGCAATAATCTCATGATCATGGAAAGCCAACCTCCACTTCATGAAGAATTCCAGAAGCTGAACCTTGGTCTTGTCCCTCAAGGTTATCTTGCGAACTTGACAGCCAGTCCAACTCTCGAGGACAAGATTTGTTCTGAACAACTTCGTGATGCTGAAATCAAGAAGATGGTAGAACACATCAAAGAAGTCAAGGAGAAATTTAAGTCCTTCTCAATCGACGACAAGGGAACTATGTTCTTCGAAGGACGCATTGCAGTTCCTCAAGTTCAAAGTCTCAAAGATGTCATTCTCAAGGAGGCTCATGAAACTCCTCTCTCCATACACCCTGGAAGTACAAAGACGTACCAGGATCTCAAAACACTGTATTGGTGGCCTGGTATGAAACGTGAAATTGCTCAATACATTTCTGAATGCGATGTTTGTCAACGTGTTAAGGCAGTCCATCAGAAAACAGCCGGTCTTCTCCAACCTTTGAAAATTCCTGAGTGGAAGTGGGACATGATTGAAATGGACTTCGTCACTGGTTTTCCAAAGTCCAAGAGGGGCAACGATGCAATCTTCGTTGTCATTGATCGTCTCACTAAAGTAGCTCACTTCTTTGCTGTCAAAGAAACAATCTCAGCTAGCCAGTTAGCAGAGCTCTACACAGCAAAGATTGTTCCTCTTCATGGTGTTCCATTGGAAATAAGCTCAGACCGTGGAAGCATCTTCACTTCTCATTTCTGGAAAAGCTTTCAAGAAGCATTGGGCACCAAACTTCTGTTCAGCACAGCTTACCATCCTCAGTCTCAAGGGCAAGTCGAAAGAGTCAATCAGATTCTCGAGGATATGCTCAGAGCATGTGGTCTCTCCTTTGGCATGAAATGGGAGGAATGCCTCCCATATGCTGAATTCTCCTACAACAACAGCTTCCAGGCAAGCCTAGGCATGGCACCATTTGAAGCTCTCTATGGCCGCAGATGCAGGAGTCCCATCAATTGGTCTGGAGCTGGTGAACGTTCACTCTTAGGCCCTGACATTGTTAAGGAAGCCGAAGAGAAAGTTCGCATCATTCGTGACAATCTCAAGATTTCTCAGTCTCGTCAGAAAAGCTACTATGACAGCAAGCACAGGGATATGGTTTATGCACCTGGTGACAAAGCATATCTCCGTGTAACTCCCCTCAGAGGCACTCATCGTTTTGGTGTGAAAGGAAAGCTTGCACCAAGATACATTGGTCCTTTCAACATTCTCTCAAGGCGTGCGGAAAATGCCTATCGTCTTGAACTTCCAGAAAAGCTATCCAAGGTGCACGATGTGTTTCACGTGTCACAACTCAAGAGGTGTTTCAAAGATCCAGATCGTGCAGTTGATCATGATTCCATTGAACTGCAAGAAGATCTATCTTATGAGGAGCACCCTGTTCGAATTCTCGATGAGACCGAGCGTAAGACTCGCAACAAGAGCACCAAGTTCTTGAAAGTGCAGTGGTCCCATCATTCCGATAAATAGGCAACGTGGGAGACCGAAGAGGATCTTCGCAAGAAGTATCCGGAACTTTTCACTCCTCAGTAGGAATCTCGGGGCGCGATTCCTTCAAGGGGGGGCGTTTTGTAACATCCCAAGTATGAAAATCACCTTTAGAATGTTTGCTAATTGTTATTTTATGTTTTGCATCATGGCATCTTAATCATTGCATTGGTTTTCCAATTGTTTTCCATTTGTTTGCATTTGTTTTCCTTTGTTTTCTATTTGAATTTTCAAACCAAATTCAAATATTTGTTTCATACTTGCTCTGTTACAATTTTCCAAATAAAAAGTTCAAATAAAACATCCATTTGTTTCCATTAAAATGAAAAGCTCAAACTATTAATTTGTTCTTTTTAATAATTCACTTAATTCAAATTGCATTCAAATTCCAATAAAATTCCAAACAGCAACCATTTGAAATTTATGGAAATTACAACTCACTTCAATCATTTTGTTTCAAATAAACTTGAATTTAAAACTTTTAAGTTGCTTAAGTCAAATCATTCAATTAATGTTAAATTCCATCAAATTCAAACAAATTTACAAACAGCAACTAGTTTGAAATATTTGAAAACTAAATGTTGCAAATTGTTGCTGTTACATTAACTAGTCTATACAAATTTTCTTCCTAATTTTTCTAACCCTAAACCCTATGGTTTTCTTCCTATTCTTATTTCTGCAAAAAAAAGAAACAGAAAGAAAAAAAATAGAAAAGAGAGGGGTAGGGCAGGCAGTGGGCAGGCCCAGCCCACCAAACCGGCCTGGTACCCTTTCGCTCGTCTTCCTCATGTACGGCGCTCGATGCCGCTGTCCACGTCGCCGTACGGCGAGCAGGAACGGCCAGCAGCGCTCGCCCTCGCCCTTATAACCATGCCCTAGGGCTCCCTGCTAGCCCTAGACCTCCCTCCTTTTCCTTCCACCTCGCCGCGCCGCCATCTTCCTCTCCCTCTCCATCTCCTCCTCCCTCTGAACCTCACCACCCCGAGCGCCACCGTCTGAATTCTGATGATCGCCGTCGATATGTTCCTCCTCCTCGCTGGCTAGCAACGGGAACGGGCTCCCCGCTGTACCCTCTACCTCTTCGACACCGCAGTGAGCAAGGAGGGGGTCTGCAACGCCGCCGCCATCCTCGCTGTCGCCGCCGTCGACAGTCGCCGTCGTCCTCCCCGAGCTGCTGCTACACCTGCAACGGCGGTGAGCACGCCATCCCCCCACCTCCTTCCTCCTCTCTGCATCTCGAGCACCAGCACGCGCACCCCTCTGGTGTACACCACGCACGAGCAGCACACGAGCAGATCATCGCCGGCGAGCGTCGAAGCGCGGCCAGGTTCAGTAACTGAACCTGCGAATTTCAGTTAACGCTCGATCTGAACATTATCCTCACTGCGCGCCCTCTACTGACAAGAATCGAATCGCCACCGCAGTGGCAACGCAGCAGCGCGCGCGCCCGGGAGGCCAGGGTTCGATCCCTGCCTCCCGCAAATAAAATCCCCACCTTTTTTACCTTGCCGCGCTGGCTGGCAGGCCCACCAGCCAGTGGCAGTGTGCGCCACGTGAGCGCCACGCAGGCCAGGGTCCACTGTCAGTGGCCCAGGTTGGGTCACTGCACGGTGTAAAACGTGCTGGCCCCTTTTCTTTTTAAATTTCAGTCCTTTTCTTTTACAGTTTAGTCCCTGTTTTAAAAATACCAATAACTTTTGAATTACAACTTCAAATAAAATAAATAAAATATGTACACTTAACCAAATTTAATTCTCTACCTATTTAATTCATTTGTTTTCTGTTTTGAACTTTGCAAATGTATTCAAATTTCAAATTCAAACAAATCATTTTAAATTTGGTTAATTTCATAACTAATTCAAACTTAATTCAAATAACACAAATAAAATATGTTTTCCATGCCATTTTTGAACCACCTTTTCAAATATAAAATTGGTTTCATGTTTTGAATAATTAAAATTGGTTAATAATTTAAACCTTGTTTAAATTATTTAAAATTGCTAAATTCATAACTTGCTCAAATTAAATTATTTTTGAACTTATAAAATATGTTTTCAAACCAGAAAAGTATAACCTTTTCAAATATGAAATTTGTTTACTGTTTTGAGCAAATAAAAATTCAAATAAATTCATACTTGAATTAAATTCATTTAAATCTTGTTTAAACTTGTTTAATTCATAAGTAATTTATTTTAAATCCTTTTTCAACAAGTGAAACATGTATTCCACCTAAAATTTTGTGTTCTTTCCATTTATGAATTTTGTTATCTATTTTGAACAAGTAAAGTGGGTGAAAACAACAAATGCTTGTGTAACACCTTTAAGGAACCAAAATTTCATAACTTAATAAATGAAATTCCAAACTTGGTAAACCTTATTTCAAATTGCACCTAAGGTTGTTTTCTTTCTGTTTTCCTCATCCATGCATCATGCTAATTCACTTACACATGTTGTTTAGTTGTAGATCATTTAATTCAACCATAATTCATGGGCTTTCCATATGCAATCCAAATTGCATGTGGGTCCATTTAATCATGTTATGTTACCATGTCAACTAGTTTATTTTTGATGCATCAATTAAATGGTCATGCATCATCCCATGATTGTGCACTATGCCATGTTATTGATTGTTTGTCTCTCTACGTTGTTTGTTTGCTTCTTCTCGAATAGACGACGACGTTGAGACAGACGAGACTTACGACACCCCTTCTGAGGATCTAGCTCAGTACCAGGCTGCTGAGTTTGCAGGCAAGTATTCACTCACATGAACCATTGTGTTCCTTTCCACATTGGATACCGATACTTTCCGTTGTCTATTCTGCTAGCCCTATGAATCGTTGCTTGTGTTCGATCCTATCACATGTTATCCTGTAACCCTGATATAGCCTCACCTCCACTCCTATCACCCCGTTGCTTGTTGCCGTGTCTTACTAGCATGCTTAGGGTTGTTTTGCTCGAGTCTGTTGTTCGTTACTTTCTGTTACCATATTCTATTATGTTATGGGGCTCGATGTTTAAACAATCAACCTGTTAATATGAGGTAATGCTAATTTGATGATAAGGCACCGGCAGGAGGCCCGGCGTGGTTTTGAGGCCTGCTAGTGTCGACCCTAATTAGGAAAAGGGTCTTGTCTACTGATCCATGATGAGCGCAATATCCGCATGTGGGAAGCGTGTATGGGCGCCCCCCTCAATTTGATTCGGTTCGCATCTCGTCCAAATCGCCTCATTTAGTTCGGGTTTTCCATTTGCCGCATGCATATGTATTTTGTGACCCCAGGCCAGGGTGGAACTTTTGTAGTCGGCATTTAGGGAGACACGTTCTTAGAGTGCTATGAGGGTCCCCTTTTCTTCGTGGGGCTTGATTAGCCGTGCGCTCAATTGCACGGGGTTCTTTGGGCTTGATGCGAAGAAGAGTTGAGTTGTGTTGAGTGCCCCGCTTGGTGGAAGGCATTCCATCTGGCGGGTTATTCTTACGTGTACGGCCAAATTGGTGCACCCCTGCAGGGTAAATCTTCTCGAGAAGCCGTGTTTTCCGCGGTTATGGATGACTTGGTGAAAGTACTGGCTAACAAGTACTCAGAACAACTTACACCTAACTAATGATAACTTGACTAGTAATAGGCTTATTGACACAATAACTTGAACCATCATTAATCCAACCGTGTGAGTTATCCTCGGATTGCTTCTTTGGATAAGGGGCGAGATCCAGGATGGGTTTGTTTGGAGTTAGTAGTAGTTGGTTACGATACGCTATCTTATCTCCTTTCTGTTAGCCGGAAGTTATAGCATGTTTTCTGTAGTTGGTTAGAGCAGCCTGCTGCCGCACTTTTGTATCACCTATTCTTCCGTTGAACCCAAAGCATATGTACTTGGTGTTGCCGGGTACACTATGGTATCTTGTGAGTCTTGCTTGCCAGTACGTTTATGTACTGACCCCTTTGGGGCTGTGGTTTCCGCAGACTACGTTTCCGAGGATCCCCATGGTGGCTACTACGTGGAGTATGACGAGGCCGCTGACGAGTAGATAGCGGACCCGGGCAGGATCCGAGACATCGTGGATGGGCTCCGTCTTTTCGTTTCCGGCCTCTTAAGCCTATTTGGATCTTGTCTGTACTCAGACACTTTGGATGCTTCCGCTGTGTTGTAATGATGATATGTTGGGACATGTGTCCTCTGGATGATTGTATTTGCTATCTCTGCTCTAATGAGAGCTATTTGCAACTTATTTCAATCTTTTGTGTCTTAGAGATATGTTGTGATATCAGTTGTTCTAATGTTGTTGACGTACTATGTGTGTATGTTATGAAGTACGTCAACAGAAGTGTCCTGATTTCTATGGGATGGTTTGCGCAGACGATGGATAGTAGAGAATGGTTGTCACACGTTTACGTGTTGGCCTGCTCATATTGAGATGCGGGTGTCGGTATGCCCCGTAAGCCATTTGTTCTACTATTTAGCGGACTGTGAGTATCCTCTAGAAGTACGGGTGCGACACCGGCCTAGGTCGGGCTTGAGGCCGGGCGGCTCTCTTAGGGAGCCGGCCTGGAGGCTGGCCTAGCCGGATTTACTGCCCTTCTTCTTTGTCATCTTCTCGCTTCTTCCTCCTCTTCCACGCGTACAGTGTCCTCCTAGTATTTCTTTTTTTTCTTTTCCGAAGGAACGCTCTCCTGAGTTTATCTAGTGTTTCGATACTTGACTTGTCCCATTCAATGCAGGCCATGAAATACGTTGGGACTGCAGAGAGAACCGAGTTAACCATTTGTAGTCTTCCACCTGAATACAGTAGCCCCGGAGCCCAACCAGGCAGCCGGCGGTCGATCCTCAATATTCGCCAGCAGCTGACGCCTGGTGAACAAATTTGGGTTGAAAACTCGTTCATTCCTCATCTTCCAGAGTGCTAGCAAGCAGGCTGCCAGGCAAATCGTCCACGTCCTGGAATTTACGTGTTGCTGTACCTGTTGGCAGAAAGTTGTGATAGAGTTGGAAACACTGGCGGCATTAGTTAGGTCTAGCTTATCCCAGACTCAGTTGCAGTATTTGCAGTGAAAAGCTATATGGTCGACTGACTCCCGGGTCTGCACACCAAATTTTCTTCACCATATTGTCCTTTGTGTTAAGTCTCCCCTTGTAAGCCAGCCAAAGGAAAAACTTGTGGCTTGGAGGGATCGGTGTTTGTCGGACCTGTGCTCCAGACTGGTACGCACGCGGCGTTGCGCAGTCAGACTGGCTAGGCTCGGTAGTCAAACACGTTGATACGGAACGGAAGCATGCGCGCTGCGGTATGTAGTGGAGGGCGTTGGACGGTCAGGGAAAAAGCGTACGTGCAGTGCAGGTATACAAGACTGGATTATCTCTCTCTCTACATACGCGCGCATTTGGAGACCTGCATCGTACGTGTCTACTACGCCACCCGAAAGATGCATGCGCCCGCCGTGCCAAGGTCAAAGAAAACAAAATGGTCCAGCTCAGAAACAAGCCGCGTCTTTCGTCGGTGCCTACAATACGCGGCTCGATGGACGATCGATCTTCTCTTTTTCTATTTTTTTTCTTGCCACGCTGAACGTACATCTGCTCTGATCGATCTTCTCTTTTTCTTTTCCTCCACAGTCTAGATGCAATTCTTTTCCTGGCGATGAAAGAGAACACAATCACTCTGCTAGGTACGGCCGGGCTAGTTCTCAGCCTCATGCCATTCCTCTCCTCCGCCGGCCGGCCACTCCATCCATGCATCTCCTCACCCTGGGATCCATCTTCTCCTAAGAAAAACAAAATGAGGACGTAGCTTGTCGACACCACAGCTCCACCATGCGCAAACAAGAACATGTAAAGGAAGAGGGGCGGACTGGTTAGATTAATTACCTGCCATGATGGGTCGGCCTCCATGACATTGCCATTGCCTAGCCTCGCCTCGCCAAAGTCCAAAGTCACAAGTCACGCGCACATCCGAACGCGGCTCGTGGCCATGCCTTTCTATTTATAGGCTAGAGGTAAACCACTGAGATATGCGGAAGGAGCTCTGCGTCCATTGTTACAAGGAGACACACAGCGACGGATCATGGATGGATGGACGGCTGAGATAAAAACTCTCCCGGATTGCTGACATGGACCCGCCCTTAATTATCTTCCAAGCGGGAGCGGCCAGGCGCTGCATGCGATGCACCGGTAATTAAGGCAACCAATCAATTGTGACACTCCTTTCTGGCACGATATATTAGGCTCTCTTAAATGCCCCTAAATCATAGGGTGAGAAGAATGAGCTAGGTTCCGGCATCGGTCCCCACCGGATCGTTTCTGCTCGTCACTGCAAGTAAGCAAATAGCGTACGAATTAGCAAAGAAGACCGTCGACCAAGGTGGATCGCCAGTGATCGAGATATCGAACGCTGCACGTACGTAGCAGTAGCACACTATGACACCAGTGCTTACCTTGGTAGCCTAGCAGGCCAAGGTTCGTGACCAGGCGGGCTAGCATGGCGGTGTCGCCTCCGAGGGCGAGCACGCGGGTGAGCGTCGGGAACATCCCTAGAACCAGAGGGTCATGGAGCTGGTGGTGCGCGATGGCCGCCGGCCGCCGCATGCTTGTCGTGCGTGCGTGCAGAGCGGCGCCTTGCATGCTAGGGCTGCGGGAGACGACGCTTGCAGGAGTCCATTTGTTTAGATGGATTGGCGGCAAGAGATGAGGGGCAGTTGGTCTTGTTTAATTTCTAGCATTGGGCAAAAGGTTGTTACATTGGTTTCGTTTGTTAAACAAGTCCTTCCTCGTTTAAATTGGTTCACGCGTTTAAATATGTGCTCTGGATCGCATTTCCCCGTCGTTCGTGTACAGGTCGGTTGCCGAAGAAATCGCGCCGCGATGGCGCAACCCATGCAACAACGCTAGGACTTCGCCTTCTAGAAGGCGTGACATCATGTACTGCATCATCGTCGGGTTTAGGTGTAAAAGAATTTTTTTTGCCTATTACTTTTCTTAAAACAGTAGTGGCACCAAAAGAACCCACAACCACAAGAAGGGTACATGGCACAATTTGCAACCAAGGGCGGAGCTCGGCTTAGGTCAAGGTAGGGCGGCTGTTATTTTTTTCCCCAACATTATTATGGCTTCTTTGACTAAGATTTGGTACTTCTTTTGTGTTATTTGTTGCTGGCGTTTTCACTTCGTTATTTGATCGTTGGAAAGAAAATATTGGAATAGAACCGTTTCTTGATGGTATTTTACCGCTACTCTAGATATGAACCTCCTCTTTTATTTCCTCTCTTCTTGACTTTAATTTGGATGGAATATAAGTATAAATGAGCTTATTGCAACAAACAATAAGCAAATCTGAACTAGATAGTCAAAATATTTTTTTAAACACAGATCGCATTCTTTTCTTTCGCTGTACACCATCGAGCCACCTAACCATTCAAAAACAACAGATATATTATTACTACTTGCCAAATAACTCGAACTAATCCTCTTAATCTCTTCATTTACTCCTTTTTACAATGCCAGACGGCCAAAACAAATAACGCACACAGCTGTAAGTGTGCGTCACATATCCTCCTGCTCGAAACAAAAGGACCACACAGCCACGGGCTTCAACAAGAGACAACCCACACACCAATAGATGGAATGATCCAACCTTAGCTAGCATCCTCTCCTGCATGGCCGCTCACAGCCTAGGATCACCGGTTGTCCAGGCAGACCGCTTCATCGCTTGTACACCTGGAACTCGCCGTCTCAGAAGAAGGCTCAATCACTGTCAGCTTCTTGTCCAGCTCGTGTACCTTCTTCAGCTCATCCCGCGGTCAAGCAGCATCTGCACCAGCAAAACCAGTCAACTCCATCACAAGATAAATGTAACCTAATAATACAGAATTGCAAATGTGCAAGGAAAAGCAATGCACTGTTGCACAACCCATAAACAGGAGCAAGCATGAACCCTAGATAGATTTTTGCAAACACTAGGATACCGCGACCAATATTTTTCTAGGTAATCACAAGAGTGAACTGCAAATACAAGCGTTCCGGAACTGGGTAATCACACGATCCTAGATTGACAAGACCCTACTTGGTCCATGTTAGCGCTACTGCTAGTATAGCTGGCTGCAGCAACAAAATTGAACAAAAGGAGAGTTTATGTATTTAGCATGTACCAAATCTTATTATCCATAAAAACTGATCGTAGAACTTCACATAGTAATCCCCCAACAAAGGTATTACCAACTTGTTTTTCCTGTCCTAATTTGGTGTATGTACAATGTCAGGTCATGCATAGATCAAGAACACCAAGGAAAAAAGCTAAACAATGAGGTATATGTAACTGCCTTAATCACACTGCATAGGGTATGGTCAACCAACAATGCTTGCAAGAAAAATGCTGGCAGGAAATGAAACTACTGCAGCAAAATAGAACAAAATAATAACAACACGCTTTAGATGGTATAATATCAAGACAAGACAACCAAGGCAGACGCAAAATTATCAGGTTTGTTCCAAGATAATTCATCATTTTCATCCAATATTTCTCGGTAGGTCTACAAACATAACATGGATGCAACCATCAAAATCCATAGAATGAACATGCAGCATCTCAGTCTTAAAGCACATAAAAAATCATCATCTTTTGGAGCTACATCTAGAACTACATCTCTCTGCTCTCTAGGATGAACCTATGATTTGCGACACAAGAAAGTTGCAATATTTTTTACCACCTTCCTACTACATACATAGCTAGGACCGAAAATGCTTGTAACCAACAACAGAAGAATAAAACATGGGCTGGTGGTGACCAAAACATTCATTTCTCACGAGTTGTGTGTGTTCATGGCAGGAATAATAAGAGCCATCTGGTCCATCCGAAGGCAACACTTAACTGTGACCCAACAATGCAAAAGGAAAAAAAAAGAGGTACATACCTCCTTGGAGGCGAAGACGTGGAGGAGGGTCATGGTGCCGATCAGGTTGTTGTTGTCATAGTATAACTGCGGTTTCTCCCCGACAGCTTTCAACCTGACAGGGCCTTGAACCTGCACGACAAAAAGACTTGAGAACCATCATGCATGATGACTATACGAAAACAAAGAAACTCGTGACAAAAACAAATGAACTCCATTCTAGAAATGCTTCCCAGAAGAAAAAAAAGATGTAACAAAATAATCAGGTTCCATCTCTGTCTTTGCAAGAGGTTTCCGGTCGACACGTGTCGTGTGTACGTTACGATCTTCCATATCTCGTGCCTGCGGAATATAGTTATATCGATATATATATAATTATTGTGTTTGTGTCGGGGGGTTACCCCCGAGTAGGGTAAAGGCAAGTGGTAAAAGCAACTGTCAGAAGGGAGGTTTGGTCGAGTAGCCGCCTACCCGGTACTTGCTACCCGATCGACTGCTACTCGGTATCACCTCAAGATGACCAGAAGGAAGAATCAATCAAGTTCTGTACTCTCGAGTAGAAGAGTTGGCCCGAGTAAAATTGGCGGGAACCTACTCGGGCCAGAAAGTCAAAGGAGCCGTTCTGACACAGGATCCCGCGTATCCCGGGTCCGTACTTGGCAGTATTCGAACTACTGTTCATCTGGGACCGGCCTGCCTGACAGTGACAGCATGGAAGCAGGCCGTCGCAGGATAAGGGGGCCCTACTCTGTGTTTGGCACAGTGATACCAGTCTGTCCCCTTGTTTTGCCCAACGACTTTCCAGATGCAGCCAAGATTAGGAACCAAAGCTGTCAGCGGGAACCCGGAAGAAGGACGATGTGCACACTATGTCGACACTTGTCCATGTTTGGACGTATCCGGCTGGGCACCGGGTATATAAGGTGCCCCGCCGCCTCCTGCGGGAGGCATTGCATAGAGGATCGCATGCTAGAACATCTTGTGACCTAATTCTTTACCTAGTTCATCACGTAGAGAGGAGAGTGGCTACTCGGTAGCAAGAACATTGTACTGTGGCTACTCGGTGAGACTCCAGAATACATAGAGAAAGGCAGGAGTAGGGGTTTTACCTCCTCACGAGGGCCCTGAACCTGGGTAGATCGTGTTGTTTGCAGTGTTTACTTCGTACCTCACGCGGCTACTCGTCGCGTGATCCCTCCCCGAGCACCTCCAGCGTCCTTCGTCCCCACATCTTTAGCCATCCCATGGCATCTGCCGTGACACCACCACGACAGTTGGCGCCCACCGTGGGGCAACCAGCGGCGCTGGTTGGAGTTTCTGTTCGGACGGGATCTTCTTCAGCGGAGCGCGTAGTCTGTGGCCTTGTCCACAGATTCGGCTCCTTTGACTTCGTCACCGACGACGCCGGCGATTTCGGCGGCAGGGCCATGCCGGAGGGCGGCTCGGTGATCTCCTTCGGCTCTCACCTTGTCTACGTCGCCACCGTCGCCAACCGCGAGTACCCCGAGCTGGTGCATGACGCGGAGGATCCTCCCGCGGTGATTGCTGCTCGCGGAAGGCCCGCGTGCCGTTCTGCGAACTGCGCTGAGGTGATGGTGACGGGCTTGGCGGCAAACGCTGGCGCGGCCGCTACTGGCGCTGCGGCCGTCGTCGAGGATCTTGCTGCACCGGCTGCTGGTGGCAGGACGCACCGGCCCTACGAGAAGGAGTGCAACTTGCCGCCTTCCACTTCTACGACTATTCCCGCGTCGGCTGTGCGACCTGGCATGCCGACTCCCACCGACATCGAGCTTCTAGCCATGAGGGAGCAGCTCGAGCGGCAACGCCTGGAGCTGCTTGCCGAGCAGGCGGAGTTGGATAAGGTGAGGTTGGAGTTGAGTCTAGATCAGCTCGAGTACAACAAGGCTCACGGCTTCACGCCAGTCGCTAGGAGGGCTAGCAGAGTAGGTGCCACTCGGCGCAACCTTGGTGCCGAGATGGCGACAGTTGTAGAGGTTCCTGCTCAGTCCGCCACCGCAAACACCTCCACTAGGCCCAGATATAGCACACCCGCCAAGACACTTAGAGCTGCAGAGGCTGTAGCTGCCGAGTTGCCTCGCCTAGACGGCGACGCGTGCGTCAGGCAGCAGGAAAGGCTCAACGAGTTGGTGTTGGAGGCTGCTAGGCAGAACGAGGAGTTCCGAAAAGCCAACCCGGGTGCTGGAGCTTCTCAGGTGGTGCACTCGCACGCGGCTAGATCTAATGATCAGGCCTCGTCTCCGCATCCTAGCCGCGAGAAGAGCCGCAGCGGGCGTTCGGGCAGAGATAGGCAAATGCAGGTGTATGACCCGGCTGCTGCCGCGAGACAGCTTGCTGTGCCGCAGCAGCCCGGGCAGGAACACAACGCTGCAAGAGCAGGCTCTCAAGCCCATCAAGCTCAAAGCCAGGCCCGAGATGAAGCGCGTCCAGGTCCTTCTCGGCGTCCCGCTGCTCCGCCTACTCGGCAGAGGCAGCAGCCGCGCGCAGTGGCACCAGTCGCCAACCCGGTGGAGCAGCCTGCAGCTGTGCAGGTGGACAGGTATGATGATGGCTACTCGGCTATGGAGATGGCTGGCTATGATGTACATGATCGTGTTGGCGAGCGCATGCTGGCGCCTGGAGATGCGAGGCATCAGTTGGACCGGATCAGCTTGTCGGCGCGGCTGGAGAACACGGGTCCTCCTGGCCCCGGGTGCTTTGGCCCGCGCATCATGAACGAGCCGTCCGTGAAGAACTTCCAGCTCGCAAGGGGCACCAAGAGCTACAATGGCAGCACCAAGCCGGAAGATTGGCTCAATGACTATGTCACCGCGGTCCATATCGCGAACGGCAACAGAAGATGGGCGGTGCGCTATGTTCCGCAGATGCTAGAGGGTCCGGCTCGCACTTGGCTCAACAACTTGCCCAAGAACAGCATCAATTGCTGGCTGGACTTCTCGGATGCCTTCATCAGCAACTTCACGAGCACATACAAGAGGCCGAATAGGCCACAGCAGCTGTCCGCTTGCAGGCAGCGAGAAGACGAGACAGACCGCGAGTATCTTACTCGGTGGAGTACATTGAGGAACACCTGTGAAGGTGTGAATGAAGCACAGGCCATCACTTGGTTTGCGCAGGGATGCAGGCATGGCAGTATGTTGTGGCAGAGGTTGCAGAGGGAGATGCCGAACACTCAGGCGGAGACCATCAAGATTGCGGATCAGTACGCACTTGGTGATCCCACTCAGCCACTGATGGACTCCTCTGAGCCGAGAAGAAACTTCAGCAACAGCAAGCGCAACGAGTTCCGCAACAAGCGCCGAGTAGATACTCGGTATGATCCTGAAGAGGTGAATGCAGTGACTGTTGGAGCTGGTGGCAGCCAGAGGCAGAAACCTGCTGGAGCCTACGGGCAGAACCAGAACCAGGGCCAAGGCAACAAGAAGCCATTTCGCACCTCTCAGTCGGGTAGCGGGAACTCCGAGCAGCCGAAGAAGTTTGTCTTTGATGACATGAAGGATGGCCCATGCAGTTTTCACACTCATCACCCCTCGAGGCCCGCTAACCACACTACTCGGCAGTGCGAGTGGTGGGATGTGATCAAGAGTGATGGCTTGCCTCCTCCTCCTCCTCTGCCAGCGGCCAATGCCAATGTGCAGCCTACTCGCGCACCCGCAGCTCGGCCGCCAGTGTACCCGAGAAGAGAGAATGTGAACCAGGTGGCTTTAGGAGCCAACCGTAACTTCAACAATGAGAGCTACCGCAACAACAACAACAACTACAACCGCAACAACAACAACAGAGGCAACAACAACTACCAGGGCAACAACAACAACGGCAACAATGGGGGCGGAGGCTCCAATCAGTACCAAGAGCACCACGAGAGCTACATGATCTTCACTTCTGAGCCAGTCGACAAGCAATCACAGCACAGGCGTGCCATGGAGGTCAATGCAGTGATTCCTGCTGTCCCTCACTACATGTATTGGTGTGACCAGGAGATCAGGTGGTCCCGAGCAGATCATCCCAAGGTGATGCCCAATCCGGGTAGCTACGCCTTGGTGCTGGATCCTACCTTCCTGGGTCCCGAGAAGAATGTGAGGTTCAGCAAGGTGCTAATCGACAACGGCAGCAGCATCAACATCGTGTACAAAGACACGCTAGAGAAGCTTGGCCTGGCCGAGAACATGATGCTGCCCAGCAAGACCACCTTCCATGGTATTGTGCCCGGGATCTCGTGCAACCCGATTGGCCGAGTATGGATAGATGTGCTATTCGGCACCAGGGATAACTGCCGCACAGAGCGCCTGCAGTTCGAGATGGTCGATCATCAGAGTCCTTACCATGCTCTACTCGGCAGGCCTGCTCTGAGCAAGTTCATGGCCTCTACCCATGTTGCATATCTGAAGATGAAGATCCCTGGTCCCAATGGCATAATTACTATCTCTGGTGATTACAAGAAGTCCATGGAGTGTGCCTCTGCTAGCTCCCAGTTGGCGGAGTCGATGGTGATTGCTGCCGAGAAGAAGAAGATGTATGAGGTGGTAGCTATGGCGCAATCCGCGCAAGATGGCGCGCAGGGCGTGCCGAGTACCCAGCATGGGACCGCATTCCAGGCATCTCAGGAGACCAAGAAGGTCCAGGTCGACCCCGAGTTCCCCGACCGCGTAGCCATCATTGGCTCCGGGTTGGCGGAGAAATAGGAAAGCGAGCTCATCCACTTCCTCCGTGAGAATCGGGATGTATTCGCCTGGTCCAATGAAGATCTGCCAGGAGTCCCGAGGGAGTTGGTTGAGCACTCATTACATGTGCGTCCTGACGCCAAGCCAGTGAAGCAGGCTATGCGCCGTTTCGGAGATGAGAGAAGGAAGGCCATTAGTGACCAGATCACCAAGTTACTGATAAGCAATTTCATCATGGAGGTGCTGCATCCGGATTGGCTAGCCAACCCGGTCATGGTCGAGAAGAAGAAGGAGGATCCCAAGGCTGCCACTGCATGGCGCATGTGTGTCGACTACACCGACTTGAACAAGGCATGCCCCAAGGATCCTTTCCCGCTACCTCGCATCGATCAGGTGATCGATTCCACTGCTGGTTGTGAACTGTTGTCTTTCATAGATGCCTACTCTGGTTTCCACCAGATTGCACTCAATCATGCTGATCAAATAAAGACCGCTTTCATTACCCCGTACGGGGCTTATTGCTATCGTGTCATGTGTTTTGGCTTGAGGAATGCGGGTGCAACCTATCAGAGATGCATGCAGAAATGCTTGCACGACCAGCTCGGCAAGAATGTGCAGGTGTACGTAGATGACATTGTCATCAAAACGAATAAAACACATACTCTGCTTGCCGACCTGGAGGAAACATTTGCCAACCTACGCAAGTACAAAATGAAGCTGAATCCGAGTAAATGCACCTTTGGTGTTTCGGCTGGCAAGCTACTCGGCTTCCTAGTGTCTAGTCGGGGCATTGAGGCCAATCCTTCAAAGATAAAAGCTATTGAGAGCATGTCTTTGCCGAGATCTTTGAAGGATGTGCAGAAGTTCACTGGTTGCTTGGCATCTCTGAGCCGTTTTCTGGGCCGAATGGGCGAGAAGGCCCTGCCCCTGTATCAATTGATGAAGAAAAGTGACAAGTTTGTCTGGACTCCGCAAGCGGATGTGGCATTCAACGAGCTGAAAGCAATGCTGGCCAGTGCTCCCATCTTGGCTAGTCCGCTACCCAAGGAGCCAATGCTGTTGTACATTGCTGCGACTAACCGAGTAGTCAGTGTGGTGATTGTGGTGGAACGAGAAGAAGAAGGCAAGAGTGTGCAGCGCCCAGTATACTATCTCAGTGAAGTGCTGTCCAGCTCCAAGCAGAATTACCCGCACTACCAGAAGATGACCTACGGCGTGTACCTGGGCGCCAAGAAGCTAAAGCATTATTTCCAAGAGCATCCTATCACGGTTGTGAGCTCTGCTCCCATCTCGGATATCATGGGCAACAAGGAGGCGAGTGGCAGAGTAGCCAAGTGGGCAATTGAGCTGGCCGCGTATGCACCCGCGTACGCGAGAAGAGAAGCCATCAAGTCTCAGATTCTGGCGGAATTCCTGGTGGACTGGGCCGAGGTGCAGTATGAACCTCCTGCTCCAGTTTCTAACTACTGGAAGATGCACTTTGATGGCTCGAAGGTGAAGGAAGGCCTTGGTGCTGGCGTGGTTCTTACGTCACCCAAGCGAGATCAACTCAAGTACGTGCTGCAGATCCACTTCAAGGCGTCCAACAATGTTGCAGAGTATGAGGCAGTAGTGCATGGCTTGCGAGTAGCCAAGGAAGTTGGAGTGCAGCGCATCATATGCTACGGTGATTCCGATTTGGTGGTGCAGCAAGTCTCTGGCACATGGGATGCTCTGGATGCCAACATGGCATCATATCGCTTCCTGGTGCAGTCTATGACTGGGTTCTTCGAAGGCTGTGAGTTCCAACACATTCACCGAGCAGAGAACGAAGTGGCAGATGAGTTGTCCAAGTTGGGATCTTCTCGGCAATCCATCCCGGCTGGAATCGCCTTGGAGCACTTGAGGAAGCCATCCATCAAGCCTTCTCCCAACTCGGAGTCCATATTTGTTCCTTCTCTGCCAAGTGAGGAATCTGATCCCATGGAGATTGACTGGGAGAATGCTACAGGAAACTCAGGGACTGCCACTCCCTACTCGGGGACTGCCACTCCTTACTCGGGGACTGCCATTCCTTACCCGGGGACTGCCACTCCTTACTCGGGGACTGCTGTCTTTAACCCGGGGACTGTCGCATTCATTGAGGAAGTCCTTGCTAATCGGTCTGGGCTTCAGAGAAGTGCTCCCATCCCTAAAGAGCAACCAGAGGTACCCGTCCCAATGGAAGTGGACGAACCGGTGTTTCCCACACGGGAGACACCGAGTTGGGCTATGCCCATATGATCCTTTCTAAGGGACGGTACTCTACCAGAAGATGAGGTGGCTGCAAGACAGATTCAGAGAAGATCCAAGGGCTACACCATAGTCCGAGATGTGCTGCACAAGAGAAGTGCCACTGGCGTGCTGCAACGTTGTGTGGACCCAGCAGAAGGAGAAGAGATCCTGGTAGAGATACACCAAGGAGAATGCGGGCACCATGCCTCTTCTCGGGCACTAGTCCAGAAAGCTTTTCGGCATGGTTTCTACTGGCTCACAGCACTGCAGCAAGCTGAAGACATCGTGAGGAAGTGCAATGGCTGCCAGATGTTCGCAAGTAAGATTCACATGCCTGCTTCCGAGCTGAAAACAATTCCTATCACCTGGCCATTTGCTGTTTGGTGTTTGGACATGGTTGGGCCTTTCCAGCCGGCTAGAGGCAACATGACTCACATCTTGGTCATGGTGGACAAGTTCACCAAGTGGATTGAAGTGAAACCTATTCGGAGGTGTGATGGGGCCACAGCTGTGAAATTCGTGAAGGATGTGATCCTGAGATATGGCTACCCGCACAGCATCATCACCGACAATGGCACAAACTTTGTTGAGGGAGCAATGGTGCGGTTCTGCAGAGATAAGCATATCCGACTAGACGTTGCGTCAGTCGCGCATCCCGCTTCCAATGGGCAAGTTGAAAGAGCAAATGGAATGGTACTGGCAGGCATAAAGCCAAGGCTGATGGAGCCACTGCTGAAAACACCTGGGTGTTGGTTAGACGAGTTGCCAGCGGTGTTGTGGAGTCTAAGGACTACCCCTAACCGGTCAACCGGCTACACGCCATTCTTCTTGGTATACGGGGCTGAGGCCGTGTTGCCAATAGACTTAGAGCATGACTCCCCCCGAGTAACCCTCTACACTGAGGTGGAGGCGAGAGAAGCTCGAGAAGACGACGTTGACCTGCTTGAAGAAGCAAGAGAGCTGACTCTGTCACGTTCGGCTATCTACCAGCAAAACCTGCGGCGCTACCATAGCCGAAAGGTGAACCCAAGGGTTTTCCGAGAAGGAGACATGGTCCTTAGGCTTGTGCAGCGCACAGCCGGGATGCACAAGTTGTCTCCTCCATGGGAAGGGCCTTTCATTGTGAGCAAAGCGATGCACAACGATGCTTACTATCTTGTAGATGTGCGCCCACCACAGGCGAACAGGGCAGATAAATCCGGAGAGGAAACCAAGCGCCCTTGGAATGTAGCTCTACTCCGTCGTTTTCATTCGTGAGCAAAGATGTGTATGTACCCTCTTATCCAAGTTGAAATTCTACTCTGCAATCTGAAATTGATCTCGGGGACTGCCCTCGTCCAAAGTTGCTCTAAGTGTTTTTATTCGGCTTTACCTTTTGCCTATTCGGTTGCTCTACTTCAAAGTTCAAAGGTACATTGAGTACTGTGTTTAAACCTACATGCCAACTCTTCGACTTCGCTGCTGTCCGAAACCCGGCTTCATGGCAAGCAAGAGAACAAGCAAAAGGTCCATGAGCACAAGAAAAATTACTGAGGAAAAGAAGAGTGCAGGAACCGAGTAGGGTGCTTTTATTACTGTTCTGTGACTTGTCTTTTCGGCTAAGTGGTGGGCTGCGTTACTATGATTGTTTCTAAGCGGCTAAGTATTTGCAGCTCTACTCTTTAACTCTTGTGACTCGAATACCAAAAAATCAACAAGTTGCGGGTAGAGCTGAGACGAAAAGGGAGGGTGAATAAGAAATGCAACTCGGGGACTCGCATGATAACGCAACTCGGCATCCAGCCCAAGCTGAACAAATTGATTAAGTTGAAAATAACAAAGTGGGAATAAAAATGAGTAGCAACGGAGTAAAATAGTCTGATACATTTGCTCCCGGCATCCCGGGGATCTGATAAGTGTTTGAGTAAAAAGCTTGCAGGATAAAAGTCAAATTCAGGTCGACGGGGTGTTCTCGGTGCTCGCCTTGTTTGCTTCGTCTTCCTCAGTGGCCTTGGTGGCGTCCGCCTCTGTGCTGGCATCAACAGTCCTCGCTTGCTCGGTGTCAGGCTCGGTGGTGAGCTGCTCAGAAGTTGCGGTGGCCACCGAGATGGGCGTTGTCGCGGAGGCGGAGCCGGTCTCGGGGGCGCGGAGGTTGACGGTGTCGTCAAGGGCGGCCCCTGACGAGGTGCCAAACTCAAGAGCGGCCGTGTCGATCTCCTCAGCCTCTTCATCGCTACTCGCGACGACCGCGGCCTTCCCTTTCCCGGCCGAGTCCCTGGGTGAATCGAAGAAGCCCAACTCGGGATCTGATTCTTCATCCTCCTCCTCGTCCTCCTCCATCTCGGTGTCAGGTTCGGTGAGGCCATCGATGAAGGTAGCCGTGTCAGCACACTCCGCAACCTCATGCGCGATCAGCTTGCGCATGGTCACACAACTGGGATCCATCTCCCACTTGGAATTGGCGCGCTTCCCGCGGATAATCTGCATATTCAAGTTCTCATACCAGGAGGCGACGCAGAGCAGCATCAAATCAGCACCCGCCCGAGCTCCCGAGGCGCGCCACTTCTTCAATTCGGCCTTCACGTTGCGCAGCTTCAGAGCAAGGCCACAAATAGTTGTGGGAGTAGGGTCTTCCGGCCAGAAAAGCTTGTGGAGCGCGAAGGCGGTGCGCACCAGGTCAGTGCCAACGCCGGCTAGGCGTTCGAACTGCCCTCGCATCACCAGCAGGCTATCTTCGATATCAGCTCTGGTGTCTGCAGCCTCGCCCTTCTCAATACGAGCTGCTTGGGCCTTGGCCAAAGCAGGCGCGCAAGAGGACACGATGTCAGGGAAGATTTCTGCAAGAAGCAAGTGAGAAATTCAATAACAGAATCAGAGAGGAGTTAGGACCGAGAAGAAGAGATGCAGAAAGGAGAAAACTTACGATTCAACTCGTGGCGCAGCACCTGCAGCTGGCTCTTCCATGCTTCTTCATTGGATACATGCTTCTCCTCGAGCAAGCGGAGCCCCTCCAGCTGAGTAAAGAGCCCAGCATTGGCTTTTGTCAACACCTCGCATTCCTGCTGGAGGGCTTTCACCTTGGCATTGGCTGTTGCCTCGGCCTTGGCCTTCTCGGCAATGACTCTGTCCCTCTCGTCACCAAGCTTGACAGCATCCTGGAGTGCCTTATGCAGCTGGAGTTGCAGTTTCTCCATCTCGGTAGCGTGCTCGCTCTGCAGAGCAGCTGATTGGCTTGCCAGTTGCACCTGCAGCTCAGCCGGTTTGAGGCAATCCTGATGTTCTACAACAAACTTCTTATGATCTTCTGAAAAGAGCAAAGCACGGTTAGCAGAGAAGCGAAAGGAAGAAACAGACACAAGGGCGAACCGAGTAGACAGTGGTTTACCTTCAAGCTTCTTGATGGTGGCCTCGCCATTCTCGACAAAGGCACGGCAGTTCGAGTGCTCGTCAACCAGGGCTTTCAGTTTCCCTGCGGAGTAGAAAGGGTTAACGCAAAAAAGCAGAAGCGGGCGTAAACAAAAAACGCAAGAACCGCGTAGCTAGAAGCGTACCTTCCACCTCAGATAGCCTCATGGTGTTGTTCATTACTTCCTTGTCGGCTTCCTCGGCACTCACTTTCTCTTTCTCCAAGGCAGCAATGCGCCTCCTGGCAATGGCATGATTCCAGAGAAGTTGACGGTGCAAGTTAGTCCGCTTCAGTACGCTGTTCTGAAAAGAGAAAAGAAACAGGAATCAGGCAAAGTAATTGAGATTCAACCCGAGAAGGCGGCTACTCGGGAGAGTGTCCGCCTACTCGGCCAGAATCTCGGGGACTGGGTGGCGGATAAGGAAAAGAGGAAGAGTAGAAAGGAAGCGAAGATGCAACTCGGAAAAGATAAGTTAAGGCTTACCGCGTAAGACTGCTCGAGATCTTCTGCGTTCTTGCGGTGCACGAACATCTTGGCAGCCAGAGTAGCAGAGGTGGTCGAGACCGTCATGGGTTTGCAACCCAAATCCACCTTGTTCCAATCCTGACGCATGTGGTCGATGTCGCCCAAATCGATGCCGTTCCAGTTGGGGTTGCCGAGAACCTTGTTGTCCCACTTGGCGTCGATGAAGCCAATCAGGTCGAGTACTTGCTCGAGGCTCTGGGACGTTATCGCCTGGTCTTGAGCTCCCCGAGAAGCAATGGAGACGGATCTGTCCTGGTTTGGGGCTGGGGGCCTGGAGTCCACCGCCACGGCTTTCCTCCCCTTCTGAATAGCAAGAGTCCGGTCTGTGGGGGAGAAACCGACCTGGTGCTGTTGGCTGACCTGTATCTCGGGCTGCTGAAGGAGGAGCTAGAAACGTTGTGGGAGGATGAAGGGGTACAAACATGGGATGCCTACGCGGAAGAATATTTCCCAATGAGAGTCGCGTTGATCACGACGGTGCAGGACTTTCTCGGATACGGATATATTTCATGCCAGGTGTGCCATGGACACAAGGGGTGCGTCAGGTGCATGGAACATACGCCATCTTTACAGCTTAAGGAACCGGGGTCTTGTAAGACTGTCTACATGAGGCATCGAAGGTGGCTAGAAAAAAATGACCCGTGGAGGAAGCGTGGAGATCTATTCAACGGTAAAGATGAGCCCGAAGGATGTCCACCTCAGAGGAGCGGTGAAGAGATCAAGCAGTTATTGGACAATTGGAAAGAGTGCCCTGCGCCTGGAAAGGGAAAGGGAAAGGAAAAGAAGCGAAATCGAGAAGAGAAGAAGAAAGAGAAGGCAGCAGGACCGCTCCTGGGGGTATGGAAAAGGAGGTTCGTGTTTTGGGACTTGACGTACTGGCCAATCCTCGGTACGCCTCATTGCCTTGATGTCATGCATATCACGAAGAACGTGTGCGAGAGCTTGCTGGGCACCCTGTTCAACATGCCGGATAGGACCAAAGACGGGCCGAAAGCAAGATACGACCTAGCGTCCCTAAACATCAGGAAAGACCTTCAAATACCACCACTGGCTGCTAGGACCAAAGATGACCAGTTGGACGAGGATGAGGCGGACGGTTGCAAGCGCAAAAGGGGTAAGCCGCAACACTGGGTATGCCCCCCCTCCTGCTTCACTCCAAGTCCCAACGAGCTCGATCAAATGTTCTGTTGCCTTCTAGGAGTCAAAGTGCCCTTTGGTTACTCGGGGCTGATAAGGAGATACCTGGACCCGAACAAGAAAATCTTTAGCGGGATGAAGTCTCACGACTGTCACGTGATGATGACGCAGATACTTCCAGTTGCAATCCGAGGGATAATGGAACCTCACGTCCGTGAAACGCTGACTGGTCTATGTAACTTTTTCGACGTCATCACTCGGAAGTCGATCACTGTGAAGAAACTCGGAAGGCTCCAGGAAGAGATCGTTATGATCCTATGCGAGCTTGAGATGTACTTCCCGCCCGCATTCTTCGACATAATGGTCCATCTCTTGGTCCATATAATAGATGATATCATCGATCTCGGGACGGCATTCCTGCACAACATGATGTCGTTCGAAAGAATGAACGGGGTCATCAAAGGTTTCGTTCGTAACAGGTCACATCCGGATGGAAGCATCATCCAGGGGTTTCTCACCGAAGAGCGAATCTCTTTCTGCGAGAATTATCTAGACGTCGAAAAGCCGGCTGGTTTGCCAGAAAACAAGCACATTGGCAGGTTCGAGGGAGCAGGCCACAAAGCGGGCAGGCGGGAAATGCATGTGGCCTTTGAGGGACGGACATCCGACTTTGACAGGGCCAACTTAGTAGTACTTCAGCACATCGACGATGTGGATCCTTGGTTAGAGGAGCACAAAAAAATGATAGCAAACAATGCTCGCAAGCCGATGAACGAAGCAGATATACTAAGAGCGCACAACTCCTCTTTCGTTCGCTGGTTCAAAGACCAGATTGATGCTGATCCCCCGACAATGACCAGCGAGAACGGTAAACTAATTTTGGCTTTGTCATATGGCCCCGCGCCCAACCTCATGACTTACCAAGCATACGATATCAATGGGTTCACATTCTACACGGAGGAAAAAGACAAAAGTAGCGACTACCAGAACTCTGGGGTAACGATGGAATCCTACACAGGTGATGTCAAGAAAAGATACTACGGAAGGATCGAGGACATCTGGGAGCTTGACTACGCTGGGGAGAAGGTGCCGATGTTTCGTGTCAGATGGGCTAAGAACGTCGAAACCGAAGGCAAATATTTTTTTCACCATGTGTATACCTGAAGCCAACAAATGCAAGACCACAAACGCCACCACTCAAAATGAGCCATGGGTACTAGCTAAGCACGTGGAGCAATGCTTCTTCATAACCGACCCATCCAGGCCTAGCCGTGTTGCCGTAAGGAGAGGAAAAAGGAACGTTGTCGGAATGGATGGAGTTGCTAACGAGAATGAATTTGATGGCCTCGTCGGAGACCCAGTGATAGAAGAACCCGATGAAGACAATGCAACATACACCAAAAGAAGAAGCAGGACCACGCTACCTAGGTCAGGTGATCCCAGCACAAGAAGAAGTCATCAGATAGGGGTAAAGTATACAACGACATCCAAAAAGGGAAAGAAGAAGATTGTGATGAAACGATGAGACAGAAACACTCGCAATGTGTGTTGAGATGATGGATGGAACTATCATTAACATTGTATTATTATGTGCAACTCTTTCTTAATTAAATTGATAACAGTGTGATCGATGTGTGTTTTTACGACGCAACTATATCTTATATTATATATCCTCTTCTGAGTAACTACAACTAATATTCCATTTTATCTTATTACTATCCTCTATATTGAAATTATCTTTATCACTATCCTATTTTATTTTAGGCAAATAGATAAAGAATAAGGAAAAGAAAAGACAAAAGGGAAAAGAAAAAAAAAACATAGCCCCGGCGCGCAGGATTGCAGAGGCGCCGGTGGTAAGTTATCCCCGGCGCACCGGCTTATGACGCGCCGGCGCTAATATTTCTGGCCCACTGCCTAATGGTCCCCACCAAAGTTATCCCCGGCGCGCTGGCTTATGACGTGCCGGCGCTAATATTTCTGGCCACTGCCTAATGGTCCCCACCAATGTTATCCCCGGCGCGTCGGGCATATGGCGCGTCGGCGCTAAGGTTGGCACGGGTACTGGACAAAGACTTAGGCAAAATTTTGCCTGGCCCGCTCGTTCACTCGCACACACTCGTTCCCCAATTCCCATCGCGACGAACCCTAGTTCCCCAATTCCCCTGCATTCTCGTCTTCCTCATCTCCGTTGATCATCGTCGAGGAAGAGCCAGGAGCTGGGCGTCGAGGAGGAGCCGCAGTCGAGGAGACTCCCGCGCACCACCGTCGTCGAGGAGGAGCCAGGAGCCTGCAGGCGTCGAGGAGGAGCCACCACCATCGTCGAGGAGGAGGCGCCCGTGCTGCTGCTGGATCGATCCCCTGCGCCACTCTCGTTTGAGGTACGTACTGCTCCCCTCCCTATGTTAGCGCGCCCTAGTGATTCTCCCTATGTTAGCGCGCCCTACTCAATCGCGGTGGCCGGAGAGGGGATGGATGGCCGGAGAGGCAATTTCTATGTTAGCGCGCCCTAGTGATTCTTCCCCTGCGCCCCAGAGGGAACAAAAATAAACAGAGAGAGTTTCAAACTTTCAGTTGGTGAATTCCCCTGCGCCCTAGTGATTCTTCCCCTGTTCATAGTTTTGCTCTTTTACTATTTTTTTTGGGTGTTGGTAATTGGTGTTTGTATCTTTCAGTTGGTGAATTTCCTAATTGTTATTGATGTGCTGCCACTCTGCCTAGGTTTGGTTGTGGATTGCACATGTTGTATGTCAGGGAGTTGTATAAACATGATTTAATTGGGGAAACTAGAGCCCTGATGCAAATTTTTGTTTGCTCATTATTATGTACAGTCTGCGTCAGCCAGGGTCTCTTGTGTTGAGACTATAACAGGGAGGATCTGCTGCTACGAGGAAACCACATGCAATGCAACTGACAGGATACCATTTGTTTTGTCAGTACCAGTAGTTGTTTATGATGAATTTTGCGCAAAGTTTATCCTCTTGCAATGCAATGCAGTTGCACGATTGAAGGTCCATCGAAACCATGTCGTGCTCTATGGACAGACCTGGAGCAGCAGCACTTGATGCTATCCTAGTAGCTAGTGCTAGATGCTCGTGTCAAAAGACACCTCAGGACCAACCTGGGTGTGGCCTTTTTGCTACTCGTGCAGGTACATAAATTGAGTTGCCAATGTTTCGCCGGAACGTCGATTCATTTCCGTTCCGGCGAATTTCTGGCTCTCGGGCATGACCTTTTTTAGCAAAGGTCATGCCGGATTTTTTCGTGCTCTCCGACATGTAGAAATTGATCTTTCGGTAGATGACACGGTAAATGAAACCAATAATTCTATTGTTCAAAGCAGTAGTGCACTTTTAATATATTTTAGGAAGTGCATATCATCATTTTCTTAGAATCACAAAGACCTACTTAACTACATGTTCTTTTGTTTACAAAACTGAAGTTGAAATCAAAGTCCTTTTGCAAAAGCAAGTGAATACTGAAAGTGACAACTTTGATGATATCATTATGCTAGAGACTGTTTTTCCAGCTACCTATTCCTTGCTATTTCTTCCAAATCTATTTGGATTACAAGTACATAACTAATTTCAAGTACGGATATGGATGAAACTGCAATGTGAAGAATAAGAAAGAAATGAAATGTTTCCAGGATTATATATACTAGTAACTTCACCTTCTCTGAGCTAAGTATTTGAATTGTGCTGCCAGGCTGCTTGGCCAAATTGAAATAAGGAGAGCACCAACTAATTCACCAAGTCCTTAGAAAATATAGTTCCTTCTATTGCATAATTAGATTTCTACGGATATTATTTATCTGTGAGATTAGCACAAATACTAGCTCTGTGATTTGTATCCCCCTTCTTCTGGATTTGCCTAAGTTAATTTTTGTGTTATTGAACCATCCATCCCCTGTATCTATCTATGTTATTGGTCTAGTGCAATGTCATATATAGCAGATCATCTATCTATGTGTGTGTGGGTTGAAGTTAATTTTTGTGTTATTGAACCATCCATCCCCTGTATCTATCTATGTTATTATTACTACTCCAAAACTAAGTTATGCTTGGAAATTAATATTCTCTTTGGTATTTCCATAGGATTGTTGCGACATATGGTTTTGGCTCCGATGAATCTGTTTGGTTCATCAATACTCTGTTCCCTCTAGCTCTCGTTTGTTTGGTTGATCCCTTTAGTCCCAGCAAAAAATTTAACTTTGCAGTAAAGCGTTCCAAGGCTAACACCAAGTGGGGAGAGGACATGAGAAAAAAGAACATCGGAGTCCACCGCCTGGGTAGCAACGGTTACGCCGGCAAGGAGGAGATATGGGCGAAGGAGGATCAGGCCTATATAGAAGCCGGCATCGAGAACCCGTGGCACAAGTATCCCCACCCGGAGACGCGGAGATTTCTGAGGTCCCGGTACCATAAAGAAAGCGATACTGGGGATGTCGTCACGGACCCCAGGAAGGTGGTCGGTCTCAAGTTGGCCACGGACGCGAAGGTGCTTGCACTTGAGAAAGAACTGGTAAGCAAATTTACCGGTTTCAGCTTCGTTAGATCCTACTCTCGATTAAATTCTAGTATTGGAATTTCTTAATGCTTCACGTTACTTCTGCAGATAGCAGAACAAACAGCAGAAGCTGCCTCCTCGTCTCAGGCGTCGACGGATAAGCTTCCGTGGGACATACACTACTAGGAAAAAGCTTACCCGTGACGCACCAATTCGCTTATCCGTGACGCACCAGGGCGCGTCACGGCTATCACGCCGCGCCTATCCGAGAAGAAACTTACGCTGTGGTGGAGGGAATTGTTCGCCTTGTTCTCTTCACGACCTTCTTGGTCGTCTTCTCGGTCGCCTTCTTCTTCTTGGCGGGGGGCTCTAGGGCGCCGCTGCCGGTCCGCTTGCGGGTAGCAGGTGCGGCAACTGATAGAGGATTTGCCTCAAGGGCTCTCTCGTCCTCATCCTCGTCATCATCCTCAGCATTTGCAGCATCTGTGAAATAGGGAGGAAGGAAAACACTTCAGAAATAGCAGGCGAAGGGTTTGTGTTGTTCGTAGAGAGAAAGCGTGAATTCAGTTACCTTCTAACTCGTCATCAGACCAATCACGGAGGGACGTTTCGGCAGGCTGCTTCTCTGTCGAAGGGGAATGAGGAAGATTGATCTGGTCCACGGCCTCGAGGGAGGCCTGGTCATCTTCTTCTCGGTCATCTGACCAATTGCCCTCAAAGCGCTCACAGCTTTCAGCTAGCTGGCGGTCAAGGAGCTGAGAGACAGAGAAACATTGCAAATTAGCCGAGTAGCGAGAAAGCATTCTACCCGGATGGGCGTGCAAGCACAAAGCACACTGAGCCTAGGGAAATTTGCTAAGTGTCCTACTCGGCAAGGCGTGCAAACAACAAGCATATTAAGCCTAAGTATTTCTCCTAAGTATGCTACTCGGCAAGGCGTGCAAACACCAAGCATACCAAGCCTAGGCAGTCCTGGTAAGTGCTCTACTCGGTGCGGAATGCAATTGCTAATCGCAGTAGGAAGAAGAGAATATCTACTCGGGTTGCATAAACTGGAAGCAGAGAAAGGAGAGCGTACCCGTGGAATCGGCTTCGTGCGGCTGAAGGGGATGAACCCGTACTGCCAATTATCTCGGAGGCCCGTGGTCAGGATGGACCTCGCGTGCTCGGCGACTTCCGCGTTGCTGAGCTCGAACGTGGTCGTTCGAGTGCAATCGCGGGGGCATCCCAGATAGCACATTGAATGGACGCGCTGCTGCAGAGGCAGCACCCGGTTCCGGATCCAGCATGCGACGGGGTCGTCACTCTTGAGGCCCTCTCCGATTAGCGCGGCGAGCCGCTCCTCCATCTGCACGGCGTTGCGGTCGTTCGAGGGCTTCGTCTTCCAGTTCTGCCCAGTCGGAGCTCGGTTGCTCCAGGCGGGCACGTTGATGCGGTCCGCCACCGGTCCCCCCTCCGTGGCGGGGATGTTCTTCACGTACAGAAAAGATTTCTGCCACTTGCGGACGGAATCCAACCCCTTGATGCGAGGATGGTTGGTTCCCGCCCGCTGCAGCATCATGGCGCTGCCGGTGTCGGTTACCCGACTGCCAGTGGCCGCGCCATCCTTCTTCCCCTTGCTCTGCAGACGAAGATGGAAGTACTTCAGCCATGTCTGTACCGTGGGGCGGACGCCGAGAAAGGCCTCGCACACCACGGTATGATAGGCGAGGAAGACGACCGCGTTCGGGGGAAGGTGATGCATCTGGAGCCCGAAATGATCCAGGAAAGAGCGGAGAAAATCGGACGCTGGCAGGCCGAATCCTCGCGCGAAGTGCGCGAGGAAGACGACATGCTCGCCCTCCCGCGGGGCCGGAACGAGTTCGCCGTCGGACGGCCGGCACTGAACACCGAGAGGGACCCTCCGGGTGTTCACGAGCCAGGAACAGTCATCGACGGTAACGTCAGAACCAGCCCAGCCGGCGCGAGCAGCCATGGCAAGAAGTGAGAAAAACGGTGGAAGTTTTGGAGGAATTGGGTGGAGAGAACGAATCCGTAGCAGCGCAAGGAGTTGCGCGGCGGCGGAGAGCTCAGCGGCGGAAAGGAAACGGGGCAGAGAAAAAGGAAAGTGCGGAGGAGGAAGAAGGGGAAGTTACCGGTGGGGGTATTTATACCCTCGCCTCAGGCTACCGTTACCATCGGGGTAGTGGGATCGATCGTGGCCATAATTCCCGTGTGGTGGGGCCTGTGGCCGGATAGAAACGCACGCAAGCGCGGAACGCGCGCGTAACGGCCACAGTTGATCCCACGACCAGATCGTGGGATATTACTGCGCTTGATGGGACATGACGAGCCGGTGGGCCCGCTCCGTGAAAACTGGGCGCGTGGCACGTCGTGTCCTGGGCAGCGAGACGTCGGGGTCGCGGATGCACGACACGTGTCCAGTTGCGGCACGGAAGGCTGGATTGTGCTCCGCACTGCAGAGAGGCTAGAGGAGAAATTCTCTAAGTCTTTTTACTCGATTACAGAGTAGAAAGCTGGTACTACTCGGAAGACATGAAACTCAAGGTACTTTCCAGAGTGCTACTCGGAGTTTCTTACTCGGCATCTTGAGGTTCAAGGGCTGTGTTGCAAAGATTGGTTTTAAGCTGGCAGAGCCTAGTGAACAAGTTCGCAAGACTCTACCAGCTTCGGGGACTGCTGTCGGGGGGTTACCCCCGAGTAGGGTAAAGACAAGTGGTAAAAGCAACTGTCAGAAGGGAGGTTTGGTCGAGTAGCCGCCTACCCGGTACTTGCTACCCGGTCGACTGCTACTCGGTATCACCTCAAGATGACCAGAAGGAAGAATCAATCAAGTTCTGTACTCTTGAGTAGAAGAGTTGGCCCGAGTAAAATTGGCGGGAACCTACTCGGGCCAGAAAGTCAAAGGAGCCGTTCTGACACAGGATCCCGCGTATCCCGGGTCCGTACTTGGCAGTATTCGAACTACTGTTCATCTGGGACCGGCCTGCCTGACAGTGACAGCATGGAAGCAGGCCGTCGCAGGATAAGGGGGCCCTACTCTGTGTTTGGCACAGTGATACCAGTCTGTCCCCTTGTTTTGCCCAACGACTTTCCAGATGCAGCCAAGATTAGGAACCAAAGCTGTCAGCGGGAACCCGGAAGAAGGACGATGTGCACACTATGTCGACACTTGTCCATGTTTGGACGTATCCGGCTGGGCACCGGGTATATAAGGTGCCCCGCCGCCTCCTGCGGGAGGCATTGCATAGAGGATCGCATGCTAGAACATCTTGTGACCTAATTCTTTACCTAGTTCATCACGTAGAGAGGAGAGTGGCTACTCGGTAGCAAGAACATTGTACTGTGGCTACTCGGTGAGACTCCAGAATACATAGAGAAAGGCAGGAGTAGGGGTTTTACCTCCTCACGAGGGCCCTGAACCTGGGTAGATCGTGTTGTTTGCAGTGTTTACTTCGTACCTCACGCGGCTACTCGTCGCGTGATCCCTCCCCGAGCACCTCCAGCGTCCTTCGTCCCCACATCTTTAGCCATCCCATGGCATCTGCCGTGACACCACCACGACAGTTTGCAACCAAAATATGTGATGATGACCCATATTCATGGGAATTTTATTATGTTTGTTGCGACCGTGTAAGATGTGATGACATGTAAATGAGTTGGCAATGTTTTGCCGAAATGTCGATTCATTTCCGTTTCGGCAAATTTTTGCCACTCTGTTTTGACCATTTTTTAGCAAAGGTCATGCCGAAATTTTCCGTGAAACAGGCCGGGTGTGGATCTAATCAAAATCTACTCTTTGTCGACCGTGCAAGAGACAATGGTCATCTCGATGAGGGAAAGCGTCGTGGATAGATATGTGGAACGTGCAATGACCGACAGGCATCGAAGGGACCGCATAGACATACTTTGTCCGTGTCGAAGATGCAAACTTGGCTCCCTGTTCAACCCATCTTCGGGCGTAGTGAAGGACCACCTGCTTAGACGTGGTTTCATGGACGGTTACACTCAGTGGACCATGAGTGATGAGGAAGATGATCATGGGGATGATCATGAGGAGGGGGCGCGACGATAGCCGCTGAAAATGGGGAAGAAGGGCAGGAGGAGAACGACGATGACGAACAGGCTACCGCACACGGCGGTATTGGAAAGGAAAAAACAGCGGACAACAATACTCCGCTAACGTCAGTCGTGCGGGACCCTCATGTTCAAGAGTTACTTCTCAGCGATAGGTCGACGACTGACGCGAGAGCCGCCGGTAGACGGAAATCTAAGCTGGCGCAACTGGAGATAGACTCGAATACTCTGTTGTACGATGCAGCAGACCGCGATCCGGAGGAGTCCCGCTTAAGAGTAGCACTCGATATTATGCAGATGAAGGCAAAACACGGATGGACCGACGCAAGCGTTGGCGACCTACTGCAATACATTAAAAAACGTCTTCCTAAAGACAACACGTGTCCTACTAGTCTAGACGAGGCGAAGAAAGTCGTGTGCCCTCTCGATTTACCGCACACAAAGTATCATGCATGGATCCATGACTGTGCCATTTATTGGAACGAACACGCGGACAAGACCCAATGCCCAGTGTGTGGCGCTGACCGGTACAAGAGAGGGAAGAAAGCCGCTCCTCGGAAAGTGGTGTGGTACTTTCCGCTCACGCCTCGTCTGCAGCGGTACTTCGTGGACCCTAAGGAAGCAAAGATGATGCGCTGGCACGCGAACAGAAAGGAGGCAGTGATGAATGATCCAGAGCGGGCTGAAAACCCAGTGCTGACACACCCTTCGGATGCAAGCCAGTGGAAGGCACTAGACAACGAGTACGAAGATTTTGGGAAAGAGGCAAGGAACATCAAGTTGGGTGCGAGCACGGACGGTCTCAATCCGTTTGGCAACCAGAGCAGCAAACATAGCACGTGGCCCGTGTTTGTTTGGATATACAACCTCCCCCCTGGCTCTGCATGAAGAGGAAGTACATACAGATGAGTATGCTAATTCAAGGGCCAACACAACCAGGGAGCGATATCAACCTGTATCTCGGGCTGCTGAAGGAGGAGCTAGAAACGTTGTGGGAGGATGAAGGGGTACAAACATGGGATGCCTACGCGGAAGAATATTTCCCAATGAGAGTCGCGTTGATCACGACGGTGCAGGACTTTCTCGGATACGGATATATTTCATGCCAGGTGTGCCATGGACACAAGGGGTGCGTCAGGTGCATGGAACATACGCCATCTTTACAGCTTAAGGAACCGGGGTCTTGTAAGACTGTCTACATGAGGCATCGAAGGTGGCTAGAAAAAAATGACCCATGGAGGAAGCGTGGAGATCTATTCAACGGTAAAGATGAGCCCGAAGGATGTCCACCTCAGAGGAGCGGTGAAGAGATCAAGCAGTTATTGGACAATTGGAAAGAGTGCCCTGCGCCTGGAAAGGGAAAGGGAAAGGAAAAGAAGCGAAATCGAGAAGAGAAGAAGAAAGAGAAGGCAGCAGGACCGCTCCTGGGGGTATGGAAAAGGAGGTTCGTGTTTTGGGACTTGACGTACTGGCCAATCCTCGGTACGCCTCATTGCCTTGATGTCATGCATATCACGAAGAACGTGTGCGAGAGCTTGCTGGGCACCCTGTTCAACATGCCGGATAGGACCAAAGACGGGCCGAAAGCAAGATACGACCTAGCGTCCCTAAACATCAGGAAAGACCTTCAAATACCACCACTGGCTGCTAGGACCAAAGATGACCAGTTGGACGAGGATGAGGCGGACGGTTGCAAGCGCAAAAGGGGTAAGCCGCAACACTGGGTATGCCCCCCCTCCTGCTTCACTCCAAGTCCCAACGAGCTCGATCAAATGTTCTGTTGCCTTCTAGGAGTCAAAGTGCCCTTTGGTTACTCGGGGCTGATAAGGAGATACCTGGACCCGAACAAGAAAATCTTTAGCGGGATGAAGTCTCATGACTGTCACGTGATGATGACGCAGATACTTCCAGTTGCAATCCGAGGGATAATGGAACCTCACGTCCGTGAAACGCTGACTGGTCTATGTAACTTTTTCGACGTCATCACTCGGAAGTCGATCACTGTGAAGAAACTCGGAAGGCTCCAGGAAGAGATCGTTATGATCCTATGCGAGCTTGAGATGTACTTCCCGCCCGCATTCTTCGACATAATGGTCCATCTCTTGGTCCATATAATAGATGATATCATCGATCTCGGGACGGCATTCCTGCACAACATGATGTCGTTCGAAAGAATGAACGGGGTCATCAAAGGTTTCGTTCGTAACAGGTCACATCCGGATGGAAGCATCATCCAGGGGTTTCTCACCGAAGAGCGAATCTCTTTCTGCGAGAATTATCTAGACGTCGAAAAGCCGGCTGGTTTGCCAGAAAACAAGCACATTGGCAGGTTCGAGGGAGCAGGCCACAAAGCGGGCAGGCGGGAAATGCATGTGGCCTTTGAGGGACGGACATCCGACTTTGACAGGGCCAACTTAGTAGTACTTCAGCACATCGACGATGTGGATCCTTGGTTAGAGGAGCACAAAAAAATGATAGCAAACAATGCTCGCAAGCCGATGAACGAAGCAGATATACTAAGAGCGCACAACTCCTCTTTCGTTCGCTGGTTCAAAGACCAGATTGATGCTGATCCCCCGACAATGACCAGCGAGAACGGTAAACTAATTTTGGCTTTGTCATATGGCCCCGCGCCCAACCTCATGACTTACCAAGCATACGATATCAATGGGTTCACATTCTACACGGAGGAAAAAGACAAAAGTAGCGACTACCAGAACTCTGGGGTAACGATGGAATCCTACACAGGTGATGTCAAGAAAAGATACTACGGAAGGATCGAGGACATCTGGGAGCTTGACTACGCTGGGGAGAAGGTGCCGATGTTTCGTGTCAGATGGGCTAAGAACGTCGAAACCGAAGGCAAATATTTTTTTCACCATGTGTATACCTGAAGCCAACAAATGCAAGACCACAAACGCCACCACTCAAAATGAGCCATGGGTACTAGCTAAGCACGTGGAGCAATGCTTCTTCATAACCGACCCATCCAGGCCTAGCCGTGTTGCCGTAAGGAGAGGAAAAAGGAACGTTGTCGGAATGGATGGAGTTGCTAACGAGAATGACTTTGATGGCCTCGTCGGAGACCCAGTGATAGAAGAACCCGATGAAGACAATGCAACATACACCAAAAGAAGAAGCAGGACCACGCTACCTAGGTCAGGTGATCCCAGCACAAGAAGAAGTCATCAGATAGGGGTAAAGTATACAACGACATCCAAAAAGGGAAAGAAGAAGATTGTGATGAAACGATGAGACAGAAACACTCGCAATGTGTGTTGAGATGATGGATGGAACTATCATTAACATTGTATTATTATGTGCAACTCTTTCTTAATTAAATTGATAACAGTGTGATCGATGTGTGTTTTTACGACGCAACTATATCTTATATTATATATCCTCTTCTGAGTAACTACAACTAATATTCCATTTTATCTTATTACTATCCTCTATATTGAAATTATCTTTATCACTATCCTATTTTATTTTAGGCAAATAGATAAAGAATAAGGAAAAGAAAAGACAAAAGGGAAAAGAAAAAAAAAACATAGCCCCGGCGCGCAGGATTGCAGAGGCGCCGGTGGTAAGTTATCCCCGGCGCACCGGCTTATGACGCGCCGACGCTAATATTTCTGGCCCACTGCCTAATGGTCCCCACCAAAGTTATCCCCGGCGCGCTGGCTTATGACGTGCCGGCGCTAATATTTCTGGCCACTGCCTAATGGTCCCCACCAATGTTATCCCCGGCGCGTCGGGCATATGGCGCGTCGGCGCTAAGGTTGGCACGGGTACTGGACAAAGACTTAGGCAAAATTTTGCCTGGCCCGCTCGTTCACTCGCACACACTCGTTCCCCAATTCCCATCGCGACGAACCCTAGTTCCCCAATTCCCCTGCATTCTCGTCTTCCTCATCTCCGTCGATCATCGTCGAGGAAGAGCCAGGAGCTGGGCGTCGAGGAGGAGCCGCAGTCGAGGAGACTCCCGCGCACCACCGTCGTCGAGGAGGAGCCAGGAGCCTGCAGGCGTCAAGGAGGAGCCACCACCATCGTCGAGGAGGAGGCGCCCGTGCTGCTGCTGGATCGATCCCCTGCGCCACTCTCGTTTGAGGTACGTACTGCTCCCCTCCCTATGTTAGCGCGCCCTAGTGATTCTCCCTATGTTAGCGCGCCCTACTCAATCGCGGTGGCCGGAGAGGGGATGGATGGCCGGAGAGGCAATTTCTATGTTAGCGCGCCCTAGTGATTCTTCCCCTGCGCCCCAGAGGGAACAAAAATAAACAGAGAGAGTTTCAAACTTTCAGTTGGTGAATTCCCCTGCGCCCTAGTGATTCTTCCCCTGTTCATAGTTTTGCTCTTTTACTATTTTTTTTGGGTGTTGGTAATTGGTGTTTGTATCTTTCAGTTGGTGAATTTCCTAATTGTTATTGATGTGCTGCCACTCTGCCTAGGTTTGGTTGTGGATTGCACATGTTGTATGTCAGGGAGTTGTATAAACATGATTTAATTGGGGAAACTAGAGCCCTGATGCAAATTTTTGTTTGCTCATTATTATGTACAGTCTGCGTCAGCCAGGGTCTCTTGTGTTGAGACTATAACAGGGAGGATCTGCTGCTACGAGGAAACCACATGCAATGCAACTGACAGGATACCATTTGTTTTGTCAGTACCAGTAGTTGTTTATGATGAATTTTGCGCAAAGTTTATCCTCTTGCAATGCAATGCAGTTGCACGATTGAAGGTCCATCGAAACCATGTCGTGCTCTATGGACAGACCTGGAGCAGCAGCACTTGATGCTATCCTAGTAGCTAGTGCTAGATGCTCGTGTCAAAAGACACCTCAGGACCAACCTGGGTGTGGCCTTTTTGCTACTCGTGCAGGTACATAAATTGAGTTGCCAATGTTTCGCCGGAACGTCGATTCATTTCCGTTCCGGCGAATTTCTGGCTCTCGGGCATGACCTTTTTTAGCAAAGGTCATGCCGGATTTTTTCGTGCTCTCCGACATGTAGAAATTGATCTTTCGGTAGATGACACGGTAAATGAAACCAATAATTCTATTGTTCAAAGCAGTAGTGCACTTTTAATATATTTTAGGAAGTGCATATCATCATTTTCTTAGAATCACAAAGACCTACTTAACTACATGTTCTTTTGTTTACAAAACTGAAGTTGAAATCAAAGTCCTTTTGCAAAAGCAAGTGAATACTGAAAGTGACAACTTTGATGATATCATTATGCTAGAGACTGTTTTTCCAGCTACCTATTCCTTGCTATTTCTTCCAAATCTATTTGGATTACAAGTACATAACTAATTTCAAGTACGGATATGGATGAAACTGCAATGTGAAGAATAAGAAAGAAATGAAATGTTTCCAGGATTATATATACTAGTAACTTCACCTTCTCTGAGCTAAGTATTTGAATTGTGCTGCCAGGCTGCTTGGCCAAATTGAAATAAGGAGAGCACCAACTAATTCACCAAGTCCTTAGAAAATATAGTTCCTTCTATTGCATAATTAGATTTCTACGGATATTATTTATCTGTGAGATTAGCACAAATACTAGCTCTGTGATTTGTATCCCCCTTCTTCTGGATTTGCCTAAGTTAATTTTTGTGTTATTGAACCATCCATCCCCTGTATCTATCTATGTTATTGGTCTAGTGCAATGTCATATATAGCAGATCATCTATCTATGTGTGTGTGGGTTGAAGTTAATTTTTGTGTTATTGAACCATCCATCCCCTGTATCTATCTATGTTATTATTACTACTCCAAAACTAAGTTATGCTTGGAAATTAATATTCTCTTTGGTATTTCCATAGGATTGTTGCGACATATGGTTTTGGCTCCGATGAATCTGTTTGGTTCATCAATACTCTGTTCCCTCTAGCTCTCGTTTGTTTGGTTGATCCCTTTAGTCCCAGCAAAAAATTTAACTTTGCAGTAAAGCGTTCCAAGGCTAACACCAAGTGGGGAGAGGACATGAGAAAAAAGAACATCGGAGTCCACCGCCTGGGTAGCAACGGTTACGCCGGCAAGGAGGAGATATGGGCGAAGGAGGATCAGGCCTATATAGAAGCCGGCATCGAGAACCCGTGGCACAAGTATCCCCACCCGGAGACGCGGAGATTTCTGAGGTCCCGGTACCATAAAGAAAGCGATACTGGGGATGTCGTCACGGACCCCAGGAAGGTGGTCGGTCTCAAGTTGGCCACGGACGCGAAGGTGCTTGCACTTGAGAAAGAACTGGTAAGCAAATTTACCGGTTTCAGCTTCGTTAGATCCTACTCTCGATTAAATTCTAGTATTGGAATTTCTTAATGCTTCACGTTACTTCTGCAGATAGCAGAACAAACAGCAGAAGCTGCCTCCTCGTCTCAGGCGTCGACGGATAAGCTTCCGTGGGACATACACTACTAGGAAAAAGCTTACCCGTGACGCACCAATTCGCTTATCCGTGACGCACCAGGGCGCGTCACGGCTATCACGCCGCGCCTATCCGAGAAGAAACTTACGCTGTGGTGGAGGGAATTGTTCGCCTTGTTCTCTTCACGACCTTCTTGGTCGTCTTCTCGGTCGCCTTCTTCTTCTTGGCGGGGGGCTCTAGGGCGCCGCTGCCGGTCCGCTTGCGGGTAGCAGGTGCGGCAACTGATAGAGGATTTGCCTCAAGGGCTCTCTCGTCCTCATCCTCGTCATCATCCTCAGCATTTGCAGCATCTGTGAAATAGGGAGGAAGGAAAACACTTCAGAAATAGCAGGCGAAGGGTTTGTGTTGTTCGTAGAGAGAAAGCGTGAATTCAGTTACCTTCTAACTCGTCATCAGACCAATCACGGAGGGACGTTTCGGCAGGCTGCTTCTCTGTCGAAGGGGAATGAGGAAGATTGATCTGGTCCACGGCCTCGAGGGAGGCCTGGTCATCTTCTTCTCGGTCATCTGACCAATTGCCCTCAAAGCGCTCACAGCTTTCAGCTAGCTGGCGGTCAAGGAGCTGAGAGACAGAGAAACATTGCAAATTAGCCGAGTAGCGAGAAAGCATTCTACCCGGATGGGCGTGCAAGCACAAAGCACACTGAGCCTAGGGAAATTTGCTAAGTGTCCTACTCGGCAAGGCGTGCAAACAACAAGCATATTAAGCCTAAGTATTTCTCCTAAGTATGCTACTCGGCAAGGCGTGCAAACACCAAGCATACCAAGCCTAGGCAGTCCTGGTAAGTGCTCTACTCGGTGCGGAATGCAATTGCTAATCGCAGTAGGAAGAAGAGAATATCTACTCGGGTTGCATAAACTGGAAGCAGAGAAAGGAGAGCGTACCCGTGGAATCGGCTTCGTGCGGCTGAAGGGGATGAACCCGTACTGCCAATTATCTCGGAGGCCCGTGGTCAGGATGGACCTCGCGTGCTCGGCGACTTCCGCGTTGCTGAGCTCGAACGTGGTCGTTCGAGTGCAATCGCGGGGGCATCCCAGATAGCACATTGAATGGACGCGCTGCTGCAGAGGCAGCACCCGGTTCCGGATCCAGCATGCGACGGGGTCGTCACTCTTGAGGCCCTCTCCGATTAGCGCGGCGAGCCGCTCCTCCATCTGCACGGCGTTGCGGTCGTTCGAGGGCTTCGTCTTCCAGTTCTGCCCAGTCGGAGCTCGGTTGCTCCAGGCGGGCAGGTTGATGCGGTCCGCCACCGGTCCCCCCTCCGTGGCGGGGATGTTCTTCACGTACAGAAAAGATTTCTGCCACTTGCGGACGGAATCCAACCCCTTGATGCGAGGATGGTTGGTTCCCGCCCGCTGCAGCATCATGGCGCTGCCGGTGTCGGTTACCCGACTGCCAGTGGCCGCGCCATCCTTCTTCCCCTTGCTCTGCAGACGAAGATGGAAGTACTTCAGCCATGTCTGTACCGTGGGGCGGACGCCGAGAAAGGCCTCGCACACCACGGTATGATAGGCGAGGAAGACGACCGCGTTCGGGGGAAGGTGATGCATCTGGAGCCCGAAATGATCCAGGAAAGAGCGGAGAAAATCGGACGCTGGCAGGCCGAATCCTCGCGCGAAGTGCGCGAGGAAGACGACATGCTCGCCCTCCCGCGGGGCCGGAACGAGTTCGCCGTCGGACGGCCGGCACTGAACACCGAGAGGGACCCTCCGGGTGTTCACGAGCCAGGAACAGTCATCGACGGTAACGTCAGAACCAGCCCAGCCGGCGCGAGCAGCCATGGCAAGAAGTGAGAAAAACGGTGGAAGTTTTGGAGGAATTGGGTGGAGAGAACGAATCCGTAGCAGCGCAAGGAGTTGCGCGGCGGCGGAGAGCTCAGCGGCGGAAAGGAAACGGGGCAGAGAAAAAGGAAAGTGCGGAGGAGGAAGAAGGGGAAGTTACCGGTGGGGGTATTTATACCCTCGCCTCAGGCTACCGTTACCATCGGGGTAGTGGGATCGATCGTGGCCATAATTCCCGTGTGGTGGGGCCTGTGGCCGGATAGAAACGCACGCAAGCGCGGAACGCGCGCGTAACGGCCACAGTTGATCCCACGACCAGATCGTGGGATATTACTGCGCTTGATGGGACATGACGAGCCGGTGGGCCCGCTCCGTGAAAACTGGGCGCGTGGCACGTCGTGTCCTGGGCAGCGAGACGTCGGGGTCGCGGATGCACGACACGTGTCCAGTTGCGACACGGAAGGCTGGATTGTGCTCCGCACTGCAGAGAGGCTAGAGGAGAAATTCTCTAAGTCTTTTTACTCGATTACAGAGTAGAAAGCTGGTACTACTCGGAAGACATGAAACTCAAGGTACTTTCCAGAGTGCTACTCGGAGTTTCTTACTCGGCATCTTGAGGTTCAAGGGCTGTGTTGCAAAGATTGGTTTTAAGCTGGCAGAGCCTAGTGAACAAGTTCGCAAGACTCTACCAGCTTCGGGGACTGCTGTCGGGGGGTTACCCCCGAGTAGGGTAAAGACAAGTGGTAAAAGCAACTGTCAGAAGGGAGGTTTGGTCGAGTAGCCGCCTACCCGGTACTTGCTACCCGGTCGACTGCTACTCGGTATCACCTCAAGATGACCAGAAGGAAGAATCAATCAAGTTCTGTACTCTTGAGTAGAAGAGTTGGCCCGAGTAAAATTGGCGGGAACCTACTCGGGCCAGAAAGTCAAAGGAGCCGTTCTGACACAGGATCCCGCGTATCCCGGGTCCGTACTTGGCAGTATTCGAACTACTGTTCATCTGGGACCGGCCTGCCTGACAGTGACAGCATGGAAGCAGGCCGTCGCAGGATAAGGGGGCCCTACTCTGTGTTTGGCACAGTGATACCAGTCTGTCCCCTTGTTTTGCCCAACGACTTTCCAGATGCAGCCAAGATTAGGAACCAAAGCTGTCAGCGGGAACCCGGAAGAAGGACGATGTGCACACTATGTCGACACTTGTCCATGTTTGGACGTATCCGGCTGGGCACCGGGTATATAAGGTGCCCCGCCGCCTCCTGCGGGAGGCATTGCATAGAGGATCGCATGCTAGAACATCTTGTGACCTAATTCTTTACCTAGTTCATCACGTAGAGAGGAGAGTGGCTACTCGGTAGCAAGAACATTGTATTGTGGCTACTCGGTGAGACTCCAGAATACATAGAGAAAGGCAGGAGTAGGGGTTTTACCTCCTCACGAGGGCCCTGAACCTGGGTAGATCGTGTTGTTTGCAGTGTTTACTTCGTACCTCACGCGGCTACTCGTCGCGTGATCCCTCCCCGAGCACCTCCAGCGTCCTTCGTCCCCACATCTTTAGCCATCCCATGGCATCTGCCGTGACACCACCACGACAGTTTGCAACCAAAATATGTGATGATGACCCATATTCATGGGAATTTTATTATGTTTGTTGCGACCGTGTAAGATGTGATGACATGTAAATGAGTTGGCAATGTTTTGCCGAAATGTCGATTCATTTCCGTTTCGGCAAATTTTTGCCACTCTGTTTTGACCATTTTTTAGCAAAGGTCATGCCGAAATTTTCCGTGAAACAGGCCGGGTGTGGATCTAATCAAAATCTACTCTTTGTCGACCGTGCAAGAGACAATGGTCATCTCGATGAGGGAAAGCGTCGTGGATAGATATGTGGAACGTGCAATGACCGACAGGCATCGAAGGGACCGCATAGACATACTTTGTCCGTGTCGAAGATGCAAACTTGGCTCCCTGTTCAACCCATCTTCGGGCGTAGTGAAGGACCACCTGCTTAGACGTGGTTTCATGGACGGTTACACTCAGTGGACCATGAGTGATGAGGAAGATGATCATGGGGATGATCATGAGGAGGGGGCGCGACGATAGCCGCTGAAAATGGGGAAGAAGGGCAGGAGGAGAACGACGATGACGAACAGGCTACCGCACACGGCGGTATTGGAAAGGAAAAAACAGCGGACAACAATACTCCGCTAACGTCAGTCGTGCGGGACCCTCATGTTCAAGAGTTACTTCTCAGCGATAGGTCGACGACTGACGCGAGAGCCGCCGGTAGACGGAAATCTAAGCTGGCGCAACTGGAGATAGACTCGAATACTCTGTTGTACGATGCAGCAGACCGCGATCCGGAGGAGTCCCGCTTAAGAGTAGCACTCGATATTATGCAGATGAAGGCAAAACACGGATGGACCGACGCAAGCGTTGGCGACCTACTGCAATACATTAAAAAACGTCTTCCTAAAGACAACACGTGTCCTACTAGTCTAGACGAGGCGAAGAAAGTCGTGTGCCCTCTCGATTTACCGCACACAAAGTATCATGCATGGATCCATGACTGTGCCATTTATTGGAACGAACACGCGGACAAGACCCAATGCCCAGTGTGTGGCGCTGACCGGTACAAGAGAGGGAAGAAAGCCGCTCCTCGGAAAGTGGTGTGGTACTTTCCGCTCACGCCTCGTCTGCAGCGGTACTTCGTGGACCCTAAGGAAGCAAAGATGATGCGCTGGCACGCGAACAGAAAGGAGGCAGTGATGAATGATCCAGAGCGGGCTGAAAACCCAGTGCTGACACACCCTTCGGATGCAAGCCAGTGGAAGGCACTAGACAACGAGTACGAAGATTTTGGGAAAGAGGCAAGGAACATCAAGTTGGGTGCGAGCACGGACGGTCTCAATCCGTTTGGCAACCAGAGCAGCAAACATAGCACGTGGCCCGTGTTTGTTTGGATATACAACCTCCCCCCTGGCTCTGCATGAAGAGGAAGTACATACAGATGAGTATGCTAATTCAAGGGACAACACAACCAGGGAGCGATATCAACCTGTATCTCGGGCTGCTGAAGGAGGAGCTAGAAACGTTGTGGGAGGATGAAGGGGTACAAACATGGGATGCCTACGCGGAAGAATATTTCCCAATGAGAGTCGCGTTGATCACGACGGTGCAGGACTTTCTCGGATACGGATATATTTCATGCCAGGTGTGCCATGGACACAAGGGGTGCGTCAGGTGCATGGAACATACGCCATCTTTACAGCTTAAGGAACCGGGGTCTTGTAAGACTGTCTACATGAGGCATCGAAGGTGGCTAGAAAAAAATGACCCGTGGAGGAAGCGTGGAGATCTATTCAACGGTAAAGATGAGCCCGAAGGATGTCCACCTCAGAGGAGCGGTGAAGAGATCAAGCAGTTATTGGACAATTGGAAAGAGTGCCCTGCGCCTGGAAAGGGAAAGGGAAAGGAAAAGAAGCGAAATCGAGAAGAGAAGAAGAAAGAGAAGGCAGCAGGACCGCTCCTGGGGTATGGAAAAGGAGGTTCGTGTTTTGGGACTTGACGTACTGGCCAATCCTCGGTACGCCTCATTGCCTTGATGTCATGCATATCACGAAGAACGTGTGCGAGAGCTTGCTGGGCACCCTGTTCAACATGCCGGATAGGACCAAAGACGGGCCGAAAGCAAGATACGACCTAGCGTCCCTAAACATCAGGAAAGACCTTCAAATACCACCACTGGCTGCTAGGACCAAAGATGACCAGTTGGACGAGGATGAGGCGGACGGTTGCAAGCGCAAAAGGGGTAAGCCGCAACACTGGGTATGCCCCCCCTCCTGCTTCACTCCAAGTCCCAACGAGCTCGATCAAATGTTCTGTTGCCTTCTAGGAGTCAAAGTGCCCTTTGGTTACTCGGGGCTGATAAGGAGATACCTGGACCCGAACAAGAAAATCTTTAGCGGGATGAAGTCTCATGACTGTCACGTGATGATGACGCAGATACTTCCAGTTGCAATCCGAGGGATAATGGAACCTCACGTCCGTGAAACGCTGACTGGTCTATGTAACTTTTTCGACGTCATCACTCGGAAGTCGATCACTGTGAAGAAACTCGGAAGGCTCCAGGAAGAGATCGTTATGATCCTATGCGAGCTTGAGATGTACTTCCCGCCCGCATTCTTCGACATAATGGTCCATCTCTTGGTCCATATAATAGATGATATCATCGATCTCGGGCCGGCATTCCTGCACAACATGATGTCGTTCGAAAGAATGAACGGGGTCATCAAAGGTTTCGTTCGTAACAGGTCACATCCGGATGGAAGCATCATCCAGGGGTTTCTCACCGAAGAGCGAATCTCTTTCTGCGAGAATTATCTAGACGTCGAAAAGCCGGCTGGTTTGCCAGAAAACAAGCACATTGGCAGGTTCGAGGGAGCAGGCCACAAAGCGGGCAGGCGGGAAATGCATGTGGCCTTTGAGGGACGGACATCCGACTTTGACAGGGCCAACTTAGTAGTACTTCAGCACATCGACGATGTGGATCCTTGGTTAGAGGAGCACAAAAAAATGATAGCAAACAATGCTCGCAAGCCGATGAACGAAGCAGATATACTAAGAGCGCACAACTCCTCTTTCGTTCGCTGGTTCAAAGACCAGATTGATGCTGATCCCCCGACAATGACCAGCGAGAACGGTAAACTAATTTTGGCTTTGTCATATGGCCCCGCGCCCAACCTCATGACTTACCAAGCATACGATATCAATGGGTTCACATTCTACACGGAGGAAAAAGACAAAAGTAGCGACTACCAGAACTCTGGGGTAACGATGGAATCCTACACAGGTGATGTCAAGAAAAGATACTACGGAAGGATCGAGGACATCTGGGAGCTTGACTACGCTGGGGAGAAGGTGCCGATGTTTCGTGTCAGATGGGCTAAGAACGTCGAAACCGAAGGCAAATATTTTTTTCACCATGTGTATACCTGAAGCCAACAAATGCAAGACCACAAACGCCACCACTCAAAATGAGCCATGGGTACTAGCTAAGCACGTGGAGCAATGCTTCTTCATAACCGACCCATCCAGGCCTAGCCGTGTTGCCGTAAGGAGAGGAAAAAGGAACGTTGTCGGAATGGATGGAGTTGCTAACGAGAATGACTTTGATGGCCTCGTCGGAGACCCAGTGATAGAAGAACCCGATGAAGACAATGCAACATACACCAAAAGAAGAAGCAGGACCACGCTACCTAGGTCAGGTGATCCCAGCACAAGAAGAAGTCATCAGATAGGGGTAAAGTATACAACGACATCCAAAAAGGGAAAGAAGAAGATTGTGATGAAACGATGAGACAGAAACACTCGCAATGTGTGTTGAGATGATGGATGGAACTATCATTAACATTGTATTATTATGTGCAACTCTTTCTTAATTAAATTGATAACAGTGTGATCGATGTGTGTTTTTACGACGCAACTATATCTTATATTATATATCCTCTTCTGAGTAACTACAACTAATATTCCATTTTATCTTATTACTATCCTCTATATTGAAATTATCTTTATCACTATCCTATTTTATTTTAGGCAAATAGATAAAGAATAAGGAAAAGAAAAGACAAAAGGGAAAAGAAAAAAAAACATAGCCCCGGCGCGCAGGATTGCAGAGGCGCCGGTGGTAAGTTATCCCCGGCGCACCGGCTTATGACGCGCCGGCGCTAATATTTCTGGCCCACTGCCTAATGGTCCCCACCAAAGTTATCCCCGGCGCGCTGGCTTATGACGTGCCGGCGCTAATATTTCTGGCCACTGCCTAATGGTCCCCACCAATGTTATCCCTGGCGCGTCGGGCATATGGCGCGTCGGCGCTAAGGTTGGCACGGGTACTGGACAAAGACTTAGGCAAAATTTTGCCTGGCCCGCTCGTTCACTCGCACACACTCGTTCCCCAATTCCCATCGCGACGAACCCTAGTTCCCCAATTCCCCTGCATTCTCGTCTTCCTCATCTCCGTCGATCATCGTCGAGGAAGAGCCAGGAGCTGGGCGTCGAGGAGGAGCCGCAGTCGAGGAGACTCCCGCGCACCACCGTCGTCGAGGAGGAGCCAGGAGCCTGCAGGCGTCGAGGAGGAGCCACCACCATCGTCGAGGAGGAGGCGCCCGTGCTGCTGCTGGATCGATCCCCTGCGCCACTCTCGTTTGAGGTACGTACTGCTCCCCTCCCTATGTTAGCGCGCCCTAGTGATTCTCCCTATGTTAGCGCGCCCTACTCAATCGCGGTGGCCGGAGAGGGGATGGATGGCCGGAGAGGCAATTTCTATGTTAGCGCGCCCTAGTGATTCTTCCCCTGCGCCCCAGAGGGAACAAAAATAAACAGAGAGAGTTTCAAACTTTCAGTTGGTGAATTCCCCTGCGCCCTAGTGATTCTTCCCCTGTTCATAGTTTTGCTCTTTTACTATTTTTTTTGGGTGTTGGTAATTGGTGTTTGTATCTTTCAGTTGGTGAATTTCCTAATTGTTATTGATGTGCTGCCACTCTGCCTAGGTTTGGTTGTGGATTGCACATGTTGTATGTCAGGGAGTTGTATAAACATGATTTAATTGGGGAAACTAGAGCCCTGATGCAAATTTTTGTTTGCTCATTATTATGTACAGTCTGCGTCAGCCAGGGTCTCTTGTGTTGAGACTATAACAGGGAGGATCTGCTGCTACGAGGAAACCACATGCAATGCAACTGACAGGATACCATTTGTTTTGTCAGTACCAGTAGTTGTTTATGATGAATTTTGCGCAAAGTTTATCCTCTTGCAATGCAATGCAGTTGCACGATTGAAGGTCCATCGAAACCATGTCGTGCTCTATGGACAGACCTGGAGCAGCAGCACTTGATGCTATCCTAGTAGCTAGTGCTAGATGCTCGTGTCAAAAGACACCTCAGGACCAACCTGGGTGTGGCCTTTTTGCTACTCGTGCAGGTACATAAATTGAGTTGCCAATGTTTCGCCGGAACGTCGATTCATTTCCGTTCCGGCGAATTTCTGGCTCTCGGGCATGACCTTTTTTAGCAAAGGTCATGCCGGATTTTTTCGTGCTCTCCGACATGTAGAAATTGATCTTTCGGTAGATGACACGGTAAATGAAACCAATAATTCTATTGTTCAAAGCAGTAGTGCACTTTTAATATATTTTAGGAAGTGCATATCATCATTTTCTTAGAATCACAAAGACCTACTTAACTACATGTTCTTTTGTTTACAAAACTGAAGTTGAAATCAAAGTCCTTTTGCAAAAGCAAGTGAATACTGAAAGTGACAACTTTGATGATATCATTATGCTAGAGACTGTTTTTCCAGCTACCTATTCCTTGCTATTTCTTCCAAATCTATTTGGATTACAAGTACATAACTAATTTCAAGTACGGATATGGATGAAACTGCAATGTGAAGAATAAGAAAGAAATGAAATGTTTCCAGGATTATATATACTAGTAACTTCACCTTCTCTGAGCTAAGTATTTGAATTGTGCTGCCAGGCTGCTTGGCCAAATTGAAATAAGGAGAGCACCAACTAATTCACCAAGTCCTTAGAAAATATAGTTCCTTCTATTGCATAATTAGATTTCTACGGATATTATTTATCTGTGAGATTAGCACAAATACTAGCTCTGTGATTTGTATCCCCCTTCTTCTGGATTTGCCTAAGTTAATTTTTGTGTTATTGAACCATCCATCCCCTGTATCTATCTATGTTATTGGTCTAGTGCAATGTCATATATAGCAGATCATCTATCTATGTGTGTGTGGGTTGAAGTTAATTTTTGTGTTATTGAACCATCCATCCCCTGTATCTATCTATGTTATTATTACTACTCCAAAACTAAGTTATGCTTGGAAATTAATATTCTCTTTGGTATTTCCATAGGATTGTTGCGACATATGGTTTTGGCTCCGATGAATCTGTTTGGTTCATCAATACTCTGTTCCCTCTAGCTCTCGTTTGTTTGGTTGATCCCTTTAGTCCCAGCAAAAAATTTAACTTTGCAGTAAAGCGTTCCAAGGCTAACACCAAGTGGGGAGAGGACATGAGAAAAAAGAACATCGGAGTCCACCGCCTGGGTAGCAACGGTTACGCCGGCAAGGAGGAGATATGGGCGAAGGAGGATCAGGCCTATATAGAAGCCGGCATCGAGAACCCGTGGCACAAGTATCCCCACCCGGAGACGCGGAGATTTCTGAGGTCCCGGTACCATAAAGAAAGCGATACTGGGGATGTCGTCACGGACCCCAGGAAGGTGGTCGGTCTCAAGTTGGCCACGGACGCGAAGGTGCTTGCACTTGAGAAAGAACTGGTAAGCAAATTTACCGGTTTCAGCTTCGTTAGATCCTACTCTCGATTAAATTCTAGTATTGGAATTTCTTAATGCTTCACGTTACTTCTGCAGATAGCAGAACAAACAGCAGAAGCTGCCTCCTCGTCTCAGGCGTCGACGGATAAGCTTCCGTGGGACATACACTACTAGGAAAAAGCTTACCCGTGACGCACCAATTCGCTTATCCGTGACGCACCAGGGCGCGTCACGGCTATCACGCCGCGCCTATTGGTTTATCCGTGACGCACCTAGCAGGTGCGCCGCGCCTATTTATACCCGTGACGCACGGGCACGGTGCGCCGCGGCTATTGCGTGGCGCGTCACGCCTAACTCCGAAGGTGCGCCACGGCTAGTAATTTAGGTGCGTCACGGCTATTCTATGCTGTATTTTTTAAAAAAGGCAGTACCGTATTTATACAGGTATATACAGCTCAAATATAGAAGAATGTCAGTACACAAAATACAGAAGAATATCAATAGCTCAAACACAGGTATGCAATTGATAGAATAAATTTTCATAGCAGAAATATTACATAGTCTAGAAAACAAACATATATACTACTAATAAATCCAGGAGTTAGTCTCGAAAACAACCATATTACATATTTTCGATCATCACCACATAATCTATCTAGCGGGCGCGGATGTAGTCGATGACCATCATCATGTCCAAGTTGGCGATGTCACTATCCCTCATGGTGATCAGAATAGCTCGGCCAACCTCCATACCACCTCTTGCGGAATGGAACTGCCTCCATGCTTGAGAGTTGAGGATGACCCGACCATCAGCGTTATCCCTGGTGATCGGAACTACGGTGACAGGTCCTGATTCTCCACGGCGTACTCCAATGGTACCCATATGCTCCATGCCAGCACTGTCCGCTACCGCCAAAGGTATTTTCTACAACACACAATTCCAAGAAAGAATAAAAGCACAATGTCAAATACCGGATAAGAAAGTGTTAAGAACATAAGCAACTATACGAATAAGAAAGTGTTAAGAAACATACCATGACATGTCTATTGGAGATGTTAGTGTTGGTGATGCGATGCACGAAAGGGGACCCGGTGTAGCTATCTATCTGGGCAAGTTTCTGAAGGACACGGTCCTTCTCAAACTCGCTAAGATTCACTCTTTGAGCAACCACCACATGTTTCCATGGGTCCTCCTCGTCCATATCATCCTCAGTGTCCATATCCTCGGTGTTCTCAGTTTCCTCCTCACTCCCGCCATCCTCGCTCGCAATCCCGCCCATATACACAATTTTGATGCGAGGTTGCGGTCCTTCCATAGAGAAGTGAATGTAATCACCTCCGCTTAAATTGTACGTGGCGATGAGAGCCTGCAATGCATGCCCGCAGAAGTAGGTCTTCGTTCTTTCTTTTTTCACTCGAAGAATGTAGGTGGTCCCGTGAACATTGAAATCAACGTTACTGCCAACTAACTCGTTGAATTCTTCGCGAATATTGCATGGTAGAATCTAAAAAAGAAATATAAAGAATATTTTGTTAATAAACACAAGTCTCAAGCTAGATAGTAAAACGAAAGAACAAGTTAACATAAAAAAGAATTGTTAATTACCAACGAATCAACGTCACCGTCGTGGAGTTGAAGCATAAAAGAAGCCCCAGTGAATCGTCCTTCGGCACATCGAGACCGACATACTTCGCAAGCCATGTTCTATTTAATTAAGAAAGTACACATAGAGGTTAGAGGAGCATAGCTATCACAAAACAAGGGTTCCTTTTAATTAAGAAAAGGAAACTAGGATTATCATTGTGTTGTAACAGAGAGCATGATTATCATTGTGTTGTAACGGCTAAGTCCTAAATTCACGGGAAAATTTCGGTATGACCTTTGCTAATTTTCTAACACTAGAGTGCCCGATTCTCGCCGAAACGGAAATTAATCAACATTTCGGCGAAAATGGGCAACTCATTTGAATTCCCTGCAAAGTTTTAAACGGCTCGATGGCCGGACAGATTTCCAAAACATGATTCAAGCACACAGCTCAAGCACATACAACAAAAACCTTCACCACAAATCAATCTCCACAAGTTAATCCAACCACCAGGAACCAGTGAAATCACAGATCCAGTGGAATCATCACAAGGCCAAGCTAGGAACTGAAGTAGCAGGCCTGATCAACTTGCCATTCCTAACTTACTGTGCACTGTTATGACATGTTTGCATGCTTATTAAATAATAATCAGTCTTCTTACTGTGCACTGTTATGTTCTAAGCAATTAAAAGTAGGAGGCAAATTAAATAATAAAACACATTGCAGCTAGATGCAGGTGAGCACAACAGCTGGGGAATCGCTGTAAGCTGTAACTGAGCTAGTCATTCATGGGTAAATTAACTAGTTAGCACTCGCTGCTAGTCACTAGCCAATTGGATAGGAATCTTCTGATGAGGATGATGAGCAAAACGTCCAAACCTATATTAAACAGTTTATGCTACAACAGCAAAGCGTCAGGATACGATCCCAACTGAATTTAACTCGAAGCTGGAACTTCCCTACATTAATTAATCAAGGCATGCATCAGATGCTGTCAGTACTACTAGCTGATTTTGAAGCTAGAGCTGAGTTGCTCGTGTGATCGCCCTAGTTAAACAGCTGAGTGTTAAGAAAAAAAACTAATAAGAGCCCTTGCTAGCAGGCAGAGTTTATGCCAAACTACATTGCCACACAAGTGCAAATTGCCAATACATTTCTGGGCAGAACCAAACTGCACAGAACTCTTGAGATATATCTGAAAGACCATTCAAACTCTATTGCAACATAAACAGGAACAGGAACAAGAACAGTTACAATCTACTAACTCTATTTCCTCTGTAACTAAATTTACTTAGATAATAATGTTACTCTTGTGAAATGTGGGTTTTAGAATCCACATTTCTTTCCACTGCAAATATATTTTCGAGAAAGAGAATGGATTAATATCAAGAAGATGTCAATTATACCCTACCTCTGCACCAACACGATTTTAAGAGCTATTTAAGGCTTTTTAGGATGCACACTAACAAGAGTTTAGCTGGTGGCTCTACATTGGTGCCAGGGCAAAGAATTCTAAACATGCAACTTTACATGTTATACTCAGTAGAATGGATCAGGCATTATTTGGACGCAGGCATAACGGAAATTTGGACGCTTCAGGAACAACTACGATGAGCACGAGCACAGGAACTTGCAACTGTGCCGTGGTTTCGGTCAATGGACGCCCAGGCTCAATGGAGGATCAGCGACTGGCCACCACACGCCGGCGCGCGCTTCTGCGCCACCACCGGTGGCTCGTCTCCCGCTTCTTGGACTGCCTCCCTACGAGGTGAGGAGGGTAGCAGCTAGGCCGTTATATGGTGCTAGTCGGAGGTGGGGAAGAAGGGGGGATGGACTCACCTTTCACGTGATGGCGAAAACGATGCTCGTTGGAGGTGCTTGTTGGCGTCCCGGTCCGGCTCCCTCCTCGCGGTTCGATGCTCCTGGACGGCGCGGCGGGTTCCTCCTCCTCCTTACGGCGCGGCGCGGCGGTGGCGGGTATCTCCTGCTCTTGGACGGCACGGTGGTGGGCGAAGGGGCTAGGGACGCGAGCTAGGGCCGACGGGGCTAGGAGGCGTGCGGTGGAGAGAAGAAAGGGCGGCAGTGTCTAGAAAGGGAGGAGGCGGGAGGCGACGAAGGTGGCGGCTGTCGCACCCACGGTTTCTAGGGGATACTCACCGTACGAACTGGATAGCAGATGCTTGGATTATGGGGCATAACTGCTCCCACGTCCCAGCTTCCTGGTAGGCCTGCGCTTATGCGCGACAACGCAAGCTCTGCTATTCCATCGCCGATGTAAACTATCCACTAGAGATCACGGGCACTTCCGTCGACGTACTTCAACCATACACACATGGTACGTCAACGGCGTTTAGCAAGTGATATCACAACAAATCTCTACGACACAAAAGAATGAAATAAGGGCAACCGGCCTTCACTAAGGCAGAAATATCGAATACAAACATCCAGAGGACACATGTCCCAACACATCATCCATTACAACAGCGGAAGCAAACAAAGGGGTCTGAGTACAGACAAATCCATGGCTTAAGAAGCCTGAGAACATAAAGGAAAACGAAGCCCATCCACGAAGGTCTGGATCCTGCCCTGGTCCAGCTAACTACTCGTCGGCAGCGTCATCGAACTCCACAAAGTAGCCGTCCTGGGAAGCATCGTAGTCGTAGTAGTACTCTGCGTAAACCACAGCCCCAACGGGGTCAGTACATCCAAGTACTGGCAAGCAAGACTCACATTTCATCAAGGAGTTACCCGTCAACACAAGCAGTGATGCTTGGGATCAACGGAAGAAAGGGGTGAAATAAAAGTTGCTGCTGGCTGCTCTAACCAACTACAGAATATAACTACAAGTTCCGGCTAACAGAAAAGATAAGATCGAGGATTGTAACCAACTGAAAGATAACTTCAACCAAACCCATCCTGGATCTCGCCCCTTATCCAAAGAAGCGATCCGAGGATAACTCACACAGTTGTGATAAGGTGAATCAAGTTATTGTGTGAATAACCTATTACTAGTCAAATTATTAATCATTGGGTGAAACATGATTGATCATTATGTTGAAGTTGTCCTGAGTACTTGTTAGCCAGTACTTTCACCAAGTAATCCATAACCGCGGAAAACACGGCTTCTCGAGAAGATTATCCCTGCAGGGTTGCACCAATTTGGCCGTACACTCATGAATATCCCGCCAGATGGGATGCCTCCCACCAAGCGGGGCACTCAACACAACCGACCATTCCTCGCATCAAGCCCAAAGAACCTTGGGCGCACGGCTAATCAAGCCCAGAAGAAAATGGACCATCATAGCACTCTAAGACCGTGTCCCCCTATATGCCGACTACAAAAGTTCCACCCTGCGCTGGGCTCGCAAAAACATGCATGCGGCAAATGGAAAACACGAACTAAATGAGGCGATTTGGACGAGATGCGAATCAGGTCAAGTTGAGGGGGGCGCCCATACTCGCTTCCCAAATGCGGGTAGTGCGCTCATCATGGATCAGTAGACAAGACCCTTTTCCTATTAGGGTCGACACTAGCAGGCTCCAAAACCACTCATGGGCCTCCTGCCGGTGCCTTATCATCAAATTATTATTACCATTAGCAATTAACAGGATTGATTGATTAATAACGAGCCCCGGTACAAGATAATAAGATAGTAGCAGTAGTAACCGACAACAGACTCGAGTAAAAGCAACCCTAAGCATGCTAGATAATAACAGGCTCAAGCAATGGCTGTAGGTATGGAGGTGGTGGCAATATCAGGGCTCAAGGTATCATGTGATGGGTTCGGAGAACAAGCAACGATACATAGGGCTAGCAATAGTAGACAAAAGATAGTATCGACAACAAGTGTGGAAAGGAACTCAATGATTCATGTGAGTGATAACTTGCCTGGCAGCTCAGCCTCGTACTGGGCTAGGTCCTGAGTAGTGGTGTCGTAAGGCTCGTCGGTACCAACGTCGTCGTCTAATCGAGAAGAAGCAAAAACAACAACGAAGGAAGACGGGCAATCAATACATGGCATAAGTGCACAAACATTGGATGATGCATGTCATGTTTAATAGATGCACCAAAATAACTTGCTTGACATGAAACACAATTTTAAATGGATTCCATATGCAAAGGGGTGCATATGGAAGCCCATGCTTGGAGTTGGATTAATTGTTCTATCACTAAGCATTAGGTGTAGTTGAATTAGTATGATGCATGCATGATGAGGAACAATAGGATAACACTTTAAATGCAATTAGGATGATAATTAACAATTTAGAAAGGCATTTATCAAATTTGGAATTTTGTTACTTAAACATGGCACACAAGTAAAAGTTGTTATCATCAAATTAAAGTGTGCAAAACAATTTACAATTTTTATATCTGAAAAGTTTATCAAATTTTAGTTGGATTACATGTTTCACAATTTGAAATTGGACTTTGGATTAATTAGTTATGAATTAAACAATTTTAAACAATTTTTAATTGAATTAAACAAGAATTAAATAGTTTAGGCAATTTAAATTGTTCAAACCAGAAAACAAAATTTATATTTGAATAGAGCATTCAAAATGGTGTGAAAAACATATTTTATTTGAATTATTTGAAAACAGTATGAATTAGTTATGAATTATTTCAAATTGCATTTGAATTATTTGGATTTGAATTTAAAGTGCATTTTGAAAATTCAAAACAGAACACAAATTGCATATTTGGAAAGATGATGAAATTTAGATCAAGTTTCATATAAAGTTTGTATTTATTGGACTTATAAAATAAAAGATATGGAATTTTGAAGTTTCTATTCAAATCTGCTATTTAAAAGAATTAGAAATTAAAAACAGAAAAGGTTTTAAACTTTTTATACGCACTGGACACACACCCAGCCACTGCCAGGGGGCCCCAAGGGGACCATGTGCTTGCGTGGCCAACGTGTGGCTGACAGGGGGCCCTCCCTGTCAGCGGGGCAGAGGAAAAAGATGTGGGATTTAATCCCGCGAGGGCAGGGATCGAACCCTGCACCTCTCGCTCGTGCGCGTGTGACTGAACCAGTGCGCTGCTATTCGTTTCGTGACAGCAAACACAGCGCAGGGAGGATAAGGTTCAGAAGCGCGCTGTGTATCTGACGAAACTGACGACCGCACGGTTGCTCGACGGACAGAGCCCTCGCCGGCGATCGACGGCGACGTGCTCGTGCTGGACGCGCTGGAGACGTGCACGGATGTGTTGCGGACGTGCGCGTGTGCGTGTTAGCCAAAGGGGTAGAGAGGAAGGGACGGTGGCGAGCTCACCGTGGTTGCTGCCGTGGATGAACTCGACGGCGGCGCGGTCACGGACGGTGTCGAGGATGTGACGCTTCCCCGTGCCTCCGCAGATGTTCAACACGTAGAGGAGGAAGAGGTGGTGCTAGCCCAGTGGTCCAACGGCGGTGAGAGGCTCTGCAACGGTAACGAACCACTCGGGTTCAGAAGAAATGGCACGGTGGCCGGGAGGGAAAACGAGGACGGCGTCGACGACCTGAGGCTTACCAGAGGGGATCCTGGGGTCCAGTAGAGAGAGGGGAGAGAGGCGACGCTATGGCAGCTGAGGGGTGGCTAGGTGGGAGAGAGAGATGGCGGCGCCATGGCGTTCTTCAGAAGCTCGCCGGCGGGAGGAACAGAGAGATGGAGCTCGAGGAAGGAGGAGATGGCGGCGATCGCGAGGTGGAAGCGGAACCCTAGAAGCTTAGGGCACAGCTAGGGGGCCAGGGCGTGCTTTTATAGGGCGCGGGGCTGCTCCTGGCCGCCGGAGTCGCGCGGGGGCCGCCGTGGCTCCGCTGGATGCACGCCGTACGGGAGGGAGAAGACGGATTAGGCGTCGCACGAATCTCCGCGCGCCTGAACCGGTAAGTGACGGCTGCGCGGGCTGGGCTGCTGTGCGCGCGCGCGTAGGGCTAGGTGGGCTGGGCCAGACGCTTAGCTGCCGCGCGCTTTTCTCTTTATTCTTTTCTGTTATTTATTTTTTTTTTGCTGAAATGGTTTTGGAAGAAAGTTGTTAAGGATTTATTTGAGAAAAATTATAGAAAAATTAGGTTAAGCTTTTTAAACAATTAGAAACCACATTATCAACTTGGATTTCAAAAATGAAATTTTAAAATCATAGTTAGTGTTTGAAATCAAATTTGGGGTATTTTCATATTAAGTTTATTTATTGAAAAATAACCATTTGAATAGGGTTACCCCTAGGTTGTTTAAACATGATTTTACAACTTCAAAGTGTGGTGAAATTGATGGATTCAAAACAAGTACTGATTTGAACTTGGTTTGAAATTTAAAAGGTGATTTGAGAATTAATGTTTGAAATATTGGTTGGATTTAAAGCAACAATTTAATAAGTGAGAAAAGGAATAAAAGGGTTGTTTTTATTTGTTATTTTGGTTCCAATAGTTGTAACAGAGCAAGTATGAAACCATGTTGAAAAAGGTTTGAATTTGAGTTGTGAAAACAGAATAAAACAGATGGAAAACAAATGCAAACAATAAGTAAACATGATGACATGATGCATTGCTTGAAATAAAACAAGGAACAAAGCATTCTAGGGGTATTTTCATACTTGGGATGTTACAAAACGCCCCCCCTTGAAGGAATCGCGCCCCGAGATTCCCTACTGAGGAATGAAAAGGTCTGGATACTTCTTGCGAAGATCCTCTTCGGTCTCCCACGTTGCCTCTTTATCGGAATGATGCGACCATTGGACTTTCAAGAACTTGGTGCTCTTGTTGCGAGTCTTACGCTCGGTCTCATCGAGAATACGAATAGGGTGCTCCTCATAAGACAGATCATCTTGCAGCTCAATGGAATCATGATCAACTGCACGATCTGGGTCTTTGAAACACTTCTTGAGTTGTGACACGTGGAACACATCGTGCACCTTAGACAGTTTTTCTGGAAGTTCAAGACGATAAGCATTTTCTGCACGCCTTGAGAGGATGTTGAAAGGACCAATGTATCTTGGTGCAAGCTTTCCTTTCACACCAAAACGATGAGTTCCTCTGAGTGGAGTTACACGGAGATATGCCTTATCACCAGGTGCATAGACCATATCCCTGTGCTTGCTATCATAATAGCTCTTCTGACGAGACTGAGCAATCCTGAGATTGTCACGAATGATACGAACTTTCTCCTCGGCTTCCTTAACAATGTCAGGGCCTAAAAGTGAACGTTCACCAGCTCCAGACCAATTGATTGGACTCCTGCATCTGCGACCATACAGTGCCTCAAATGGTGCCATGCCTAGGCTTGCCTGGTAGCTGTTGTTGTAGGAGAATTCAGCATATGGAAGGCAATCCTCCCATTTCATGCCAAAGGAGAGACCACATGCTCTGAGCATATCCTCGAGAATCTGATTGACTCTTTCGACTTGCCCCTGAGACTGAGGGTGATAAGCTGTGCTGAACAGAAGTTTAGTGCCCAAAGCTTCTTGAAAGCTCTTCCAGAAATGAGAAGTGAAGATACTTCCACGGTCTGAGCTTATTTCCAATGGAACACCATGAAGGGGAACAACCTTTGCTGTGTAGAGCTCTGCTAACTGGCTAGCTGAGATAGTTTCCTTTACAGCATAGAAGTGAGCAACCTTAGTGAGACGATCAATAACAACGAAGATTGCATCGTTGCCCTTTTTGGACTTTGGAAACCCAGTAACGAAGTCCATTTCAATCATGTCCCACTTCCACTCAGGAATTTTCAGAGGTTGGAGTAGACCTGCTGTCTTCTGATGGACTGCCTTAACACGTTGACAAACGTCGCATTCAGAAACGTATTGAGCAATTTCACGTTTCATGCCAGGCCACCAATACAGAGTCTTGAGATCCTGGTACATCTTTGTACTTCCAGGGTGAATGGATAGAGGAGTTTCATGAGCCTCCTTGAGAATGATATCCTTGAGACTTTGAATCTGAGGGACTGCAATGCGTCCTTCGAAGAACACAGTTCCCTTGTCATCAATTGAGAAGGACTTGAACTTATCATTGCCCTCCTTGATGTGATCCACAATCTTCTTGATTTCATTATCACGAAGTTGTTCAGAACGAATCTTGTCCTCGAGAGTTGGGCTGGCTGTCAAGCTAGCAAGGTATCCTTCAGGAACAAGACCAAGGTTCAGCTTCTGGAATTCTTCATGAAGTGGAGGTTGGCTCTCCATGATCATGAGATTATTGCAATAGGATTTGCGACTGAGAGCATCGGCCATAACATTAGCCTTGCCTGGAGTGTAAGAAATGGTGAGATCAAAGTCTTTAATCTTCTCAATCCATCTCCTTTGCCTGAGGTTCAGATCTGGCTGAGTGAAGATGTATTTCAGACTCTTATGATCGGAAAAGATTTCAGTTTTGTTACCCAACAAGTATTGTCTCCATTTCTTGAGGGCAAACACAACTGCTGCAAGTTCAAGATCATGAGTGGGATAGTTTTGCTCATGTGGGTTCAACTGACGTGAAGCATAAGCCACAACTTGACGTTCTTGCATAAGAACTGCTCCTAGGCCTTGGAGAGATGCATCACAGAATATCTGGAAAGGTTTGGTGGTGTCGGGGCCAACTAGAACAGGTGTGGAAGTGAGTTTTGTCTTCAGGAGGTTGAAACTCTCATCACATTGTGGAGTCCAAACGAACTTTTTGTCCTTCTTTGTGAGATCAGTGAGAGGTTTAGCAATCTTGGAAAAGTTTTGGACGAAACGACGGCAATAGCTAGCCAAGCCAAGAAAGCTTCTAACTTGTTTCACCGTCTTAGGGGGTTTCCAGTCAACAATTGCCTTAACCTTTTCCGGATCAATGGCAATGCCCTTGGCAGAGATGATATGACCAAGATATGCAACTTCTGGAATCCAGAACTCACATTTGGAAAACTTGGCATACAAACGATGCTCGCGAAGTTTCATGAGAGTGAGACGAAGGTGTTCTCCATGCTCTTCCTCGGATTTGGAGTAGACTAGAATGTCATCAAGATATACCACAACGAACTTGTCGAGGTATTCATGGAAGACAGAATTCATGAGTCTTGAGAAGGTCGCCGGTGCATTGGTGAGACCAAAGGACATGACGGTGTATTCATATAGACCGTACCTTGTGGTGAAAGCTGTCTTAGGAATATCTTCCTTTCTGATCTTTATCTGATGGTAACCCATCCTCAAGTCCAACTTTGAGAATATTGAGGCTCCAGCAAGTTGATCAAAAAGATCATCGATACGAGGAAGTGGATACTTGTTCTTGATGGTTTTCTCGTTGAGAGGACGATAGTCAACCACGAGTCTCTTAGTTTGATCCTTCTTGGCAACAAACAGAGTTGGGCAACCCCAAGCGGAGGAACTAGGCTGAATGAAACCTTTGTCCATATACATATCGATTTGCTCCTTCAACAATTTCAGTTCAGGAGGAGCTATCTTATATGGATGCTTAGAGATTGGAGCAGTACCTGGCTCAAGCTCGATCACGAACTCAACTGCTCTGTCCGGAGGCATCCCTGGCAATTCTTCTGGAAAGACGTCAGGGAATTCACAAACCACCGGAACATTTTCAATTGCCGGAAGGGGTTTGGCATCAAGGCTGAACAGCTGAGCAGAAGTTGATCCATATGGAGAATAGACTATCTGGCCTGAAGTGTGGGAGAGAGTTATTGACTTTTGAGCACAGTCAATTTTAGCTTTGTGGGTCTTCAACCAATCCATACCCAGAATGACATCAATGTCAGAATTTCCCAGCAACATGAGTGAAGCAAGGAATACACGACCTCCAATTAGGATCTGATTGTGCATGCTTATCTTGGAAGTAATCATTTTAGTTCCCGGAGAGTGCACATAGATTTGATTGCTTAGCGGAACCAGAGCTAAATTGTACGTTGTAGCAAAGATCTTTGACACAAACGAATGCGATGCTCCAGTATCAAACAACACTTTAGCTGGAATAGAGTTTACGGGTAATATACCGAGAACGACGTCTGCAGCCTCCTCTGCTTTGTCGGCCTTGATATGGTTCACCCTCGCGTTCCTCCCGACAGGCCTATTGTTGGAGTTGAAGGCTTTAGCCGGAGGAGCACGAACCATAGCCTGGTTGGTGTTGGGGCGAGGAGGTAGGGGTAGCTGCTTCTGAGTGCACTTGTCAGCATAATGTCCAGTCTCCTTGCACTTGTAGCAAGTGACGATACGAGAAGGACCTGGCCTTGGCTGCCCCATCGGGAACCTCTGACCCTGCATCTGAGATGGGTTGGGTGGGCGGGGACCAAAGCCTGGAGAAGCTTGGGCATTTGGAGCCCGAGTGACAGCACCATTTGGCACCCAGATGCGGCGCTTCTGCGGAGGGGTGGTCATGTTGGAGGAGGAACCACCCTCACGCGAGTGCTTGCGGGACTCTTCGAACGCCTTGCGCCCATTCTCCTCATTGAGCGCGGTGTTCACGAGCTCCACGAAGTCCTTGCACTTGATGTTTGTGAGAGCGTACTTCAGTTCCGGGTTAAAACCTCGGCGGAACCTTGCCATCTTCTTGGCTTCGGTGGACACTTCGTCACCAGCGTACCGAGCGAGACGATTGAACTCGTTCTGGTAGCCGAGAACGTCCAGCTTGCCCTGTCTGAGAGAGCAGAATTCCTCACGCATCTTTTCCATGAGACCATCCGGGATGTGGTGCTTCAGGAAGGCATCTCTGAAACATCCCCAGTTGATAGGAAAGCCAGCCCTCATGGCCTGGTAGTTCTCCCACCAAGTAGCTGCCTGACCCTTCAGTAGGTAGGTGGCGTACTTGACCTTATCCTCTTCAGCAACATGAGCTATCTCCAGAGCTCTTGCTACGTCACGGATCCAGTCATCAGCATCCAGGGGCTCACGTGTTGCCACGAAAGCTTTTGGGCCCAAGCTGAGGAAGTCCTTGATGGTGACCCTTGGAGCATTCTGGTTGTGTTGCTGGTTAGCCTGGATCTGGGCCATCTGTGTCACCACTTGGGTCATCTGAGCCAACAGCTCCCCCATTGGTGGTGGCGGTGGCGGGTTGTTCCTGGTTGGAGGCATCCTGAACAGAAATTCATTTTAGCACAACAACAGAAAAGGATAGACTTGGTAACCGAAAGATAGATTATTCCGACGCATGAATAGATAACCAACAGGTACATCATCACATGTTCAAATACATCAGAATATCCAACAGACCAATACATGGTTCGAAAACGAAAGGATAAACTAGACACAGCTAGTAATGGATACAACGGTACTCCCATGCTCATCACGCAGGACGGCGGTGAGTAGTACGACGAGAGATACGGTGAGGAGGAATCCCACGGAAGTAGGTATCACGACGATCCATGTAGATAGGAACTGCTCTGAGAGCAACTCTCGGTGTGGTGAAGTAGGAAGCGTCGTATCCCTGTGCTCCATAGCGGGGAATCCCTGTGTAACCAGCTCCGAGATCGAGAAGTGGACCTCTGATCGGCTCGTAACCTCCAGCATCTGGCAACGGAAGACCAGCTGGCTGAACGACACGTGCGAAGCGCTCGTCTCCAACAAAGTCTGTGGTGTACGTCGCCAGACGAGTGAGAGCAAGGTGGAGCTGCTCCCTGACTGCGGCTAACTCCTGAGAAAGTGCGGAAGCAACGGCGTCACTGTGACTAGCGAACTGGGCAGTGACCTGAAGCCTGGAGCTATCAGTCTCGTAGGTATCCATGTCGCGGTGGATAGTGAAGTGAGCTCCTGCTGCCGTGATGTAACCACGGGGGATGTGACGAAAGCTGGACTTATCAAACCCCCAGTAGTCAGCACGGAGAACGGTGACACTCACGTACGCTGCCTGCTGCACTGCCATATCCACTGTGGACCCTACTGCCTCGTACTGGTGTGCAATGCTCCTGCCATCATCCGACAGAATGTAGACGATAGCCCGGTAGCAAGTCTGGTCACACTCTCGCTGGTGCTCGTAGACCTGGTACTCTGGTGCCCAATGGAACCCCAGAAAGGTAACCATGTCTCTCAGCAACTCCGGGAAACCGGCGGTGCTCTCACAGCGAGTCATGCGAACCACCTGCGGATAGTAGTTGAGACCCATCTGCAGATTATTTGGAAGGTTTTGATTAGGCTCCGGTAGATGAAAAAGGATGTGGAAACAACAACAAGGTTGAACGGACGAAAAGGATGTTGAAAAGAACATGATATCGAAGCAACATCGGGAAAACGAGACCAAAAGTCCTGAGGTACTACAGATAACCCAAAACACGTGAAATCCTAACTTGAAAGGTTGGGTGAGAACAGAAAACAACGTTTCACTTCCTTACCAGAAAAGGGTGGGTGGGTGGGGAAAGAAGAAAAATGGCAGAATTCCTACTCTCACGTTTCATTTTTCCTGTATAGCTACAAAATAGTTTCTAGACTCAACTGCGACCAGTAAAAAGGGATCCTACAGGCAGACAGGCTCTGATACCATTTGTCGCACCCACGGTTTCTAGGGGATACTCACCGTACGAACTGGATAGCAGATGCTTGGATTATGGGGCATAACTGCTCCCACGTCCCAGCTTCCTGGTAGGCCTGCGCTTATGCGCGACAACGCAAGCTCTGCTATTCCATCGCCGATGTAAACTATCCACTAGAGATCACGGGCACTTCCGTCGACGTACTTCAACCATACACACATGGTACGTCAACGGCGTTTAGCAAGTGATATCACAACAAATCTCTACGACACAAAAGAATGAAATAAGGGCAACCGGCCTTCACTAAGGCAGAAATATCGAATACAAACATCCAGAGGACACATGTCCCAACACATCATCCATTACAACAGCGGAAGCAAACAAAGGGGTCTGAGTACAGACAAATCCATGGCTTAAGAAGCCTGAGAACATAAAGGAAAACGAAGCCCATCCACGTAGGTCTGGATCCTGCCCTGGTCCAGCTAACTACTCGTCTGCAGCGTCATCGAACTCCACAAAGTAGCCATCCTGGGAAGCATCGTAGTCGTAGTAGTACTCTGCGTAAACCACAGCCCCAACGGGGTCAGTACATCCAAGTACTGGCAAGCAAGACTCACATTTCATCAAGGAGTTACCCGTCAACACAAGCAGTGATGCTTGGGATCAACGGAAGAAAGGGGTGAAATAAAAGTTGCTGCTGGCTGCTCTAACCAACTACAGAATATAACTACAAGTTCCGGCTAACAGAAAAGATAAGATCGAGGATTGTAACCAACTGAAAGATAACTTCAACCAAACCCATCCTGGATCTCGCCCCTTATCCAAAGAAGCGATCCGAGGATAACTCACACAGTTGTGATAAGGTGAATCAAGTTATTGTGTGAATAACCTATTACTAGTCAAGTTATTAATCATTGGGTGAAACATGATTGATCATTATGTTGAAGTTGTCCTGAGTACTTGTTAGCCAGTACTTTCACCAAGTAATCCATAACCGCGGAAAACACGGCTTCTCGAGAAGATTATCCCTGCAGGGTTGCACCAATTTGGCCGTACACTCATGAATATCCCGCCAGATGGGATGCCTCCCACCAAGCGGGGCACTCAACACAACCGACCATTCCTCGCATCAAGCCCAAAGAACCTTGGGCGCACGGCTAATCAAGCCCAGAAGAAAATGGACCATCATAGCACTCTAAGACCGTGTCCCCCTATATGCCGACTACGAAAGTTCCACCCTGCGCTGGGCTCGCAAAAACATGCATGCGGCAAATGGAAAACACGAACTAAATGAGGCGATTTGGACGAGATGCGAATCAGGTCAAGTTGAGGGGGGCGCCCATACTCGCTTCCCAAATGCGGGTAGTGCGCTCATCATGGATCAGTAGACAAGACCCTTTTCCTATTAGGGTCGACACTAGCAGGCTCCAAAACCACTCATGGGCCTCCTGCCGGTGCCTTATCATCAAATTATTATTACCATTAGCAATTAACAGGATTGATTGATTAATAACGAGCCCCGGTACAAGATAATAAGATAGTAGCAGTAGTAACCGACAACAGACTCGAGTAAAAGCAACCCTAAGCATGCTAGATAATAACAGGCTCAAGCAATGGCTGTAGGTATGGAGGTGGTGGCAATATCAGGGCTCAAGGTATCATGTGATGGGTTCGGAGAACAAGCAACGATACATAGGGCTAGCAATAGTAGACAAAAGATAGTATCGACAACAAGTGTGGAAAGGAACTCAATGATTCATGTGAGTGATAACTTGCCTGGCAGCTCAGCCTCGTACTGGGCTAGGTCCTGAGTAGTGGTGTCGTAAGGCTCGTCGGTACCAACGTCGTCGTCTAATCGAGAAGAAGCAAAAACAACAACGAAGGAAGACGGGCAATCAATACATGGCATAAGTGCACAAACATTGGATGATGCATGTCATGTTTAATAGATGCACCAAAATAACTTGCTTGACATGAAACACAATTTTAAATGGATTCCATATGCAAAGGGGTGCATATGGAAGCCCATGCTTGGAGTTGGATTAATTGTTCTATCACTAAGCATTAGGTGTAGTTGAATTAGTATGATGCATGCATGATGAGGAACAATAGGATAACACTTTAAATGCAATTAGGATGATAATTAACAATTTAGAAAGGCATTTATCAAATTTGGAATTTTGTTACTTAAACATGGCACACAAGTAAAAGTTGTTATCATCAAATTAAAGTGTGCAAAACAATTTACAATTTTTATATCTGAAAAGTTTATCAAATTTTTGTTGGATTACATGTTTCACAATTTGAAATTGGACTTTGGATTAATTAGTTATGAATTAAACAATTTTAAACAATTTTTAATTGAATTAAACAAGAATTAAATAGTTTAGGCAATTTAAATTGTTCAAACCAGAAAACAAAATTTATATTTGAATAGAGCATTCAAAATGGTGTGAAAAACATATTTTATTTGAATTATTTGAAAACAGTATGAATTAGTTATGAATTATTTCAAATTGCATTTGAATTATTTGGATTTGAATTTAAAGTGCATTTTGAAAATTCAAAACAGAACACAAATTGCATATTTGGAAAGATGATGAAATTTAGATCAAGTTTCATATAAAGTTTGTATTTATTGGACTTATAAAATAAAAGATATGGAATTTTGAAGTTTCTATTCAAATCTGCTATTTAAAAGAATTAGAAATTAAAAACAGAAAAGGTTTTAAACTTTTTATACGCACTGGACACACACCCAGCCACTGCCAGGGGGCCCCAAGGGGACCATGTGCTTGCGTGGCCAACGTGTGGCTGACAGGGGGCCCTCCCTGTCAGCGGGGCAGAGGAAAAAGATGTGGGATTTAATCCCGCGAGGGCAGGGATCGAACCCTGCACCTCTCGCTCGTGCGCGTGTGACTGAACCAGTGCGCTGCTATTCGTTTCGTGACAGCAAACACAGCGCAGGGAGGATAAGGTTCAGAAGCGCGCTGTGTATCTGACGAAACTGACGACCGCACGGTTGCTCGACGGACAGAGCCCTCGCCGGCGATCGACGGCGACGTGCTCGTGCTGGACGCGCTGGAGACGTGCACGGATGTGTTGCGGACGTGCGCGTGTGCGTGTTAGCCAAAGGGGTAGAGAGGAAGGGACGGTGGCGAGCTCACCGTGGTTGCTGCCGTGGATGAACTCGACGGCGGCGCGGTCACGGACGGTGTCGAGGATGTGACGCTTCCCCGTGCCTCCGCAGATGTTCAACACGTAGAGGAGGAAGAGGTGGTGCTAGCCCAGTGGTCCAACGGCGGTGAGAGGCTCTGCAACGGTAACGAACCACTCGGGTTCAGAAGAAATGGCACGGTGGCCGGGAGGGAAAACGAGGACGGCGTCGACGACCTGAGGCTTACCAGAGGGGATCCTGGGGTCCAGTAGAGAGAGGGGAGAGAGGCGACGCTATGGCAGCTGAGGGGTGGCTAGGTGGGAGAGAGAGATGGCGGCGCCATGGCGTTCTTCAGAAGCTCGCCGGCGGGAGGAACAGAGAGATGGAGCTCGAGGAAGGAGGAGATGGCGGCGATCGCGAGGTGGAAGCGGAACCCTAGAAGCTTAGGGCACAGCTAGGGGGCCAGGGCGTGCTTTTATAGGGCGCGGGGCTGCTCCTGGCCGCCGGAGTCGCGCGGGGGCCGCCGTGGCTCCGCTGGATGCACGCCGTACGGGAGGGAGAAGACGGATTAGGCGTCGCACGAATCTCCGCGCGCCTGAACCGGTAGGTGACGGCTGCGCGGGCTGGGCTGCTGTGCGCGCGCGCGTAGGGCTAGGTGGGCTGGGCCAGACGCTTAGCTGCCGCGCGCTTTTCTCTTTATTCTTTTCTGTTATTTATTTTTTTTTTGCTGAAATGGTTTTGGAAGAAAGTTGTTAAGGATTTATTTGAGAAAAATTATAGAAAAATTAGGTTAAGCTTTTTAAACAATTAGAAACCACATTATCAACTTGGATTTCAAAAATGAAATTTTAAAATCATAGTTAGTGTTTGAAATCAAATTTGGGGTATTTTCATATTAAGCTTATTTATTGAAAAAAATAACCATTTGAATAGGGTTACCCCTAGGTTGTTTAAACATGATTTTACAACTTCAAAGTGTGGTGAAATTGATGGATTCAAAACAAGTACTGATTTGAACTTGGTTTGAAATTTAAAAGGTGATTTGAGAATTAATGTTTGAAATATTGGTTGGATTTAAAGCAACAATTTAATAAGTGAGAAAAGGAATAAAAGGGTTGTTTTTATTTGTTATTTTGGTTCCAATAGTTGTAACAGAGCAAGTATGAAACCATGTTGAAAAAGGTTTGAATTTGAGTTGTGAAAACAGAATAAAACAGATGGAAAACAAATGCACACAATAAGTAAACATGATGACATGATGCATTGCTTGAAATAAAACAAGGAACAAAGCATTCTAGGGGTATTTTCATACTTGGGATGTTACAGCGGCGATGGTGGCTACAGAGATCTCGATCGCGATTTCAGATCGAGAGATTGGAGAAGGAAACGACCGAGCGCCTCTCTCTCTCTATACCACCTATAGCCGTGGCGCACCAGAGCTATGTGCGTCACGCGTAACTAATCCGTGGCGCACCAAAGATAGGTACCCGCGGCGCACCCGTGGAAAAGATAGCCGTGACGCACCACTGGAATGTGCGCCGCGGCTACCCAACATAGCCGTGACGCACCGCTGGGTTGGTGCGTCGCGGGTATGCCTCGGAGGCTCGCCACCCCGGCCCCACACATAGGCGCGACGTGCCTTCCATTTGGTGCGCCGCGGCTATGCCTTTAGGCGCGACGCGCAGAAACGTGGTGCGCCGCAGGTAATAGGCGTGACGCGCCAAATGTGATGTGCGTCACGGGTATCATCACTCCTATAGCCATTTTCCTAGTAGTGATACCCCTTGTCAGGACGTTGAACAAGGTGAAGGAACTGCCACCGTTGACAAGGCCGCATCAGGGTCATACGATCGCACACGGTGGAGGTCGCAAGCATGTTAACCATGGCTTCGCCGTGGCAACTACCAAAGAGGAGCGAATGGCGGCGCGAGCGCAGAAGAGGCAGCTTGAAACTAGCCAGACTAGCCAACTGCTGGAGGAGACGGCGGAGCTAAGGGAAGAGACGGGGGTGCTAAGGCACAAGTTGACTGAATTGGAATCCACGATGGAAGAGAAGGTTAATGAGAGGGTGGCTAACACGCTAAATGAAATCATGCCTTCCATGTTTCAGTCGTGGGCGAACTATTTCAAATCCGGAGGGTGTCGGATATATACCAAATAGGGGTATAGAAGATGGTAGGCCAAGTGCCGGATTACCAGGGTGGCCTAAGTGGTAGTGGGCTTAGGTCCATTAGGCGGCCCAGTAATCCGACGCGCAGAAGCCGGATTCTAGAAGAACCCGGATCGCAGCCCATGTGATCTGGCTTGGAGAAGAAGACGGATTCCTTGCTTTCCAAGTTACAAGTTACCGTAGTTTTCTAGGTTTCCTATTCTGTAAGCCCTAATCCGGCTATTATATAAAGCCGGACGGGAGATAAACAAAACAACCAACAAACAGAGAAGCTCTACGCCAACTCGCCGAGAAGCTCATCCTCGTCGAGTGGTTTAGATCTAAAACCATCACATTGTAACCCTGTTTACGGGCTTTAGTCCCAATTAGTGAGAAGTGCAGGAGTAGGCACGTCGTACTGTCGCGACGTACCGGACCTGGGTAAAATCCTGTGTTCTGTGTTACTACGCTATCCTGTTACCCCACGTCTCTACCGTAGTCTCATGGCACCCCCGTCTATGAAAACTACTACGATGTCTCGACAGTTGGCGCCCACCGTGGGGCAAACGACGTCAGGCGTAAGATTCCGATCTGGGATACTTGGCGGAATCGGAAGATCAATCACTGTCGGAAGCTTGGAATTCGATAACGACGTCGGGCGCTTCCTCGACAACGGATCCTACATACCGGCGCAAAACCACCTGGTAAGTGCATGCGTGTTACCGATAGGATCTGCTAACATCTTTATCGGGCTAACTGCAGAAGAAATGGGGTTTTGCGGTGGAAGCAAATTTATCCCACCCGCCCTATACCCAGTCGAAGATGACTACGATGCCGGATTCTGCTCAGATCGCCGACAAAAAAGTGATACACACTTTATCGGCATGGTGCAATCCGAAATCGCCGAAAACACGGATGACGGAAATCCTGTGCAAGAGGCAGACAGCAACGCACCCGTCATGGAGACGGAAGACCAAACACCCGTCACAGAGGCGGAAGATCCGACATCCGTCAACAAGACAATGAACTCAGAAGCAGAATCCGTGCTTGCCGCCATTGAGGCGAGGTTGGAGTCGGAAACCGGATCGGATAACTTCGACTCTGAAGACGAAGATGAGGACGCCTTCGTAAGAAAGGTTAAATCCTTTCAAGAGGGATTCCATGAAGTCTTAATGGCGAAACCGGCTGATACCACGGACGCCGGCAGCCAGGAAAGCCCTAAAACCCCTCCGCCAGAGGAAGAGAGAGAAGACGGAGAAACTTCTCCGATATTCCCCAGTGTCAAGGAGATGACAGAAGATGAGCCTGTCAAAAAACCTCCCTCTTCCAAGAAAAAGCACCGTGCTGCTAAAAAACTCCAATACAAAATCCGGAAAAAAAAATCAGCTGATCTCGCTGATGAAAACCTGGAAGTTGGAGATGTTAGCGGAACAAAGCCTGCGGAGAAGAAATCTAAGGAAATCACTGCTCCACCAATGACGGAATAGGAAGAGCAAGAGCTATTGCAAACACCAGTGGGACCAGATGAACCCCCTGAGATGCTGGAAGCCAGGAGACAAGCTTTCCAACGGCAACAGCAACATCTACTCAGATCTCGGCAACATCTCCAACAAACCCATAATGACATCAAGGTCATGAAGGAAGAAATAGAGGAGTACGAGAGAAAGAATAGATCCGCGTTAAAACCTACTAGGTTACCCGGAATCGCAAGACCGGAAGAACTGCCGCCAAAAGAAAGGTTCCATAACCCGTCTTGGCAAAAGCAGGTAAACGACAAAGATGCCAAGGGCGAACCAATATACAAGACCGCAGCAGAAAACGCGGAAGCAGCGTTCGCGATTCTTAACAACGATCTGTATTCCAACGGGGAAAAACTCCAAGGGGTGTATGCTTTCCTAGGAAAAGCATTGCAACAACAACAGCGCGCCCAAGAGCGATCAGGGAGGCTGCACGATAACTCCGCCCTATGCAAGACGGCTACTTGCGCTGCTGGAGCACCTGGACCGGAAGAACCCGGGGATTCAGACAATTCAAAAGATAAAAAAGAGGATCCAAGAAAAGACAAGAAAAACCCCGACAACCGGGATGCAGCGTCTAGAACCGGATCCCATCTCCCGAAAGATGGGTACAAACCCCATGATCGGGAAGACAAACACCGGAAAGACGGCAAAATAATGCCACCTCCAAGAAACCCAACTGAGAAAACTGGAAGATACGATATACCTCACAGGCGTGAGAGATCCCGGACACCGCCTAAGGACAAAGAAAGGCACAGGAGTAGAACTCCGCCTAATCCAAAAGGGCGTGAACACGGAAGAGATAGAAACAATCCCGGAAAAGCGCGTTCGCGCAACAATGGAAGAGAAAGGAGCAGATCCCCTTCTGTCCATTCAGCCGGAAGATATTCTGCACACATTGACAGAGCAGAAAAGGATGATCTATACTTTGGTCCTAAGTGTTTTACTGACAGGATCCGAAGAATAACGTTGCATTCTGGCTTTGCCAAAGTCGGTCCAACGTACCAGAAATACACCGGCAGCACAAACCCGGATACCTGGCTCTCGGATTACTATACAGCCGTCCAGATCAACAATGGGACAGACTTGGAAGCTGTCAAGTTTCTTCCCCTAATGCTGCTGGACGGAGCCAGAGATTGGATCAATGGATTACCGTCACGAACAGTCGATAGCTGGGACGATATGGCTAGAGTATTTACTCAGCATTTCCGGGGAACATACAAACGCCCGAATAGCATCAACCAGCTAAACCGTTGCACGCAATTTGAGGATGAACCATACGTGGATTTCATCTCCAGATGGACAGCAATGAAGAATAGTTGCTCTGGAGTAACTGACGTACAAGCAATGCATGCTTTTGTCAATGGCCTAAAACCCGGACTCGTACCGTTCATGGTTGGTTCCAAAAAGCACAAAGATCTCGGATCCATGCTTACAACCGCCAATGAGCATGCCGCAGCCAAGGATGACATCAGAGCAAGAGGAGGCAATATTGAATCATTGATACTCGCCAAGAAAACCCCCCGTTCTGACAAAAAAGCCACTCCAAAAACAACGACGAAGCCCAAAGAGGTGAACATAGCCTTTGGAGGAGAAAAGGGAAATAAGTGGAAAGGACGCAACCCAGATCCAATCAATTACACTCTAGAGGAGTGGGAAAGGATTAAGTCGGAACCTTGCGTTCACCACTCGCAATTTGGGAAACCCACCCATACAAACGCGCAATGCCGGCTGAATAAGCACATGAAAGGCAGTGCAGGGTCCGGAAATAAAGGGAAGGGTTCCAAAAGGAAACCCGCCAAACAAAAGCCAGAAGCTGACAAAGAAGACAGTGAATCGGACACTGACGAAAAAATCCAGGAAAAACAGCGTAAAGGCGAACCCAAGTTTCCGAGAGTTGATGGAGAAGCAATGCTAACTTTCTTAGCAACCCCATCAGCAAAGGTGGCAAAAAGAACGCTTCGAGAGATAAACGCGGTTGTTCCGGCAACCCCGAAATTCTTGAAGTACTCCAACACACCGATAATCTGGGATCAGTCTGATCATCCCGGAAATATCCCTGAACCCGGCACACAAGCTCTTGTTGTAAGCCCTATTGTTCAAAATACTAGGCTAAGAAGAGTGCTGATGGATGGAGGATCCAGCATTAATATAATGTACCTGGTACACTGAAGCATCTGAAGATTTCCGAGTCTCAGCTCAACTACAGCAACATACGCTTCCATGGTATCGTCCCGTGCAGGCAAGCACGATCCCTAGGAGAAATTTCCCTAGATGTCACCTTCGGAGATAAAGATCACTTCCGGCAGGAAAAAGTATCCTTCGAAGTAGTGCCGTTCGAAAGCGTGTATCACGCAATACTCGGACGTCCAGCTTTCGCCAAATTCATGGCAAGATCCTGTTATATTTATAACAAGCTGAAGATGCCAGGACCCAAAGGAGGAGTAATCACTATAGCTGGTGATTTCAAGCTGGCAAATGAGTTGGAGAAAGAAAACGCCCTTTGCGCTCAGAGAGTTATAGCAAAGGAAGAACTGAAGGAATTAGCCAAGGAGGTATCGCCGTCAGAAATGCCGGCAGGAAAAGAAACTCGGAAGCCAACAGATAGCTTCAAGGCATCCGAGAATACAAGACAGGTAATCCTAGATCCCAAAGATCCGACAAAATTTGTCGTCGTAGGGACTGGGATGATTGACAAATAGGAAGGCGAGCTCATCAAGTTCCTCCGTGAGAACTGGGATATTTTTGCCTGGTGTCCAGCTGACATGCCAGGTGTACCCAGGGAACTTGCTGAGCACCAACTTAAGGTTATTCCTGGATCAAAACCCGTCAAACAAGGTCTCCGTCGATTTGACGGAAGAAGACGGAAGGCTATTGGCAAGGAAATTATCCGGCTTTTAGCAGCGGATTTCATCAAGGAAGCGATCCATACTAACTGGTCCGCAAATCCGGTATTAGTACCGAAGAAAGACACTACTGCTCTTAGAATGTGTATAGATTACACAGGCTTGAACAAATTGTGTCCGAAAGATAGGTTCGCATTACCGCGAATCGATCAAATAATAGACGCCACAGCAGGCTCTGAGCTTTTGTGCTTTTTGGATGCATACTCCGGGTACCACCAAATACGCATGAAAAAGGAAGATCAAATTAAGACTTCTTTCATAACCCCATACGGGACGTATTATTACGTAACCATGCCGTTTGGCCTGAAGAACGCAGGTGCAACCTACCAGCGCTGCATGCAACGTTGTTTGCATAGTCAGATTGGAAAAAATGTCCATGTTTATGTGGATGATATTGCTGTCGTAACCAAGGAAAAAGATACACTCCTTGAGGATTTGCGAGAAACTTTCGAAAACTTACGCACCTACAAGATGAAGTTGAATCCATCTAAATGCGTATTCGGGGTTCCCTCAGGAAAACTTCTGGGTTTCATCGTTTCTCACAGAGGAATAGAAGTTAACCCGGAAAAAATCAAGGCAATCTTGAACATCACAAAACCTACCTGCGTCAAAGATGTCCAAAAATTGACGGGTTCCGCAGCTGCCGTTAGCAGATTTATTAGCCGGCTGGGGGATAAAATCCTAACACTATACAAGTTGTTGAAGAAATCCGACAAAGTGAAGTGGATAGCAAAGCTTTGGAATACATAGCAGTTATGTCTCTTCTATACTTTGTTCAATATCTATGTAAACATCTTTTGAGATCATGAAATAAAGTTGTTGGATTTCTGGTATCCATGTTTTTTACATGTTCATTATAGTAAAAGCATGTTTCCACCTTCTCTATTTCCCAATGATCTTACAAAATACTCAATGTTAACCCGAATTGTGCCTGCGTACTCGGCGTTAAAAAACTGAATGTTTTTCAGCCTGCTAACGGCTAAAGGAAACTTGAATTGCCTGCGTGCCCAAGTTTCGGTCAAAAAATTCCTTGTTTCTCTAAGCATTATCTGATTGCGTATGTGTTGGGTTACTGGAACTAGTTAGTAAAAATGCCTTTAGCATGGTCCATGTTTCCGAGTTTAAACTGATTGGTTACGCCCAGTTACTCGGCATGACGATTCGTATTGCTATTTGAGCCATTTCAAACACTAAGGACAGTTAAAACATATATGCCAGAGAACTTAGAAGATAAAGGAATAGTAACATCCGAAAAACCTTGCAAAAAATTTCATAACTAAAAATTGCAAAAGGCAGAATTTTTCATTCATACAAACAGAAGCATTACATTTTGGATTACATTGAAAGAACAGTAATGCTCCTATTGTCTATTTTTACTATCCAGGTCAAAGGTAGCCCTTCAAGCATCTGATTCCTCCTCGCTGCTGTCGTCCTCGGGGATTGGAGGGATCTCCTCTTCTGGATAATTGACGGAAATATTTACCATGGAGGCAATCTGGGTGGCGTGGCCTTTGATTTCATCAAAGATGGTATTTCGCTGAGTGTCCGTGTATCCTTGAGGGACACCGGACGCCACGCGCCAGGATTTAGCACCGGGGTAGTGCATGCGCATAAGGCCGAGTGCCATACGCGCACCACCCCGTGCAGCGGAACGCAGGATAGAATCCCTGGATTCCGCCACCTCCATGATGGCTCCCGGAAGTTTTTCAACCTCCGAGAACTCCCCAGTCCTTGCGGGAAGAAACTTGTTCACCAGCTGCATTCCAGCAGCACGGATCGAAGTCCACATCTTCCCAAAGGCTTGGATCCCTTCAAGCCGGGTACCATCTGGGATATCTCCTATTTTTTCCAACAAAACAATCAAAAGTGTTAGGCAAAAAACAGAGAAGAAAAACAAGATATGGAAAAATAAAAAAGGTAACGGAAAATTACCGATAAGCTTGTCGATCTCGGAGATTTCCTCCAGGCGAAGGTTCAGAGCATTTTCTAAATCCTGAATGGTGGATTTATCCTTCTCCGCCTGTTCAGAAGCCTTGGAGTTGGCAACTCCAAGGGCCAAGTTGCTGGCCTCCAGATCCTTTTGAGCCTTCACAAGATGCTTGTGTAGCTCCAAATTCTCCTTCCGGAGATTCTCGGCATTGCCGGCATCTTCAGCTATTTGCTTGGCCTTAGCCAAAGCAGCTGGAAAGCAAAGAAAATTCCGGGTTTAGCAAATTTCCGGAATAAGTACTTAGACAAAAAATTGTAACCTCAGAGGAAAAATGTGTACCTGATGTTTCCGACAAAGCGAGCTGAGACGATGCCAGTTCCGCCTCTCTCTCCTCAAGAATAGAAAGGAGATTTCTAACCTCCTTATTCTTGATGGTGAGTTTGTTGAAAACTTCCATGTTTATGGTTTCGGCGGTTTGCTGCAACATGGCAAGGAAAAGAATGGTTACAAAAAGCATCAAAGCAAAACAGGCATGCAATTTTGTTTAATGCTTGGGGGCTAGACTTACATACCTGGCTCATTCGGTGCAAACCCGCCAAGTTTTCCTTGAACTCTTTTGCGTATTCCGCAAAAGCAGTTCCGGCCGCGCTTAGGCCGTCATTGATAATCTTGAAGTCCTTGTCAAAGGTGGGAATTTCTTCGTCGAAAGTCCGAGAAAATTTCTCCACCTCTGGAGCCGCCCTTTCCCTCGTGTCCGTGTCTGACACAATGGGCTGGCTGGGCTCTGACGGCCTGGTCGTGGGGGCTGCAGCGTGCTCTTCCGCCATTGAGGACGGTGTGTCCGGGGCAACGGCGGGAGAAGGTTGGCTACCTCGGCTGGAAACAACTTTGTGTTTCTTGAGCTTCTTCGGCTTCAGGCTGGAGGGAGGTAGGCTAAAAAACAAAAAACCCGGAAAAGTTAAAAAACCGAGGATGGATGAAAAGTTCCCATAAAAGAAAAAAGAATCCAGAAGAAAGAACCTGGAAGTGGCGACGGGGATTCCGTCAAGGTCGATAATTTCTTCCGAGGAAGTTATCTTCTTGCGCTTGCGTCCACCTGTAGCGGCGGCGCGCAGCGCGTCCAGCTCGGCCTCGGAAGCCAACTCCGAGTCTGGAAGATCCGCAAACTGCCGGAAAAACCAATCGGAATCAGAAGTTAGGTTATCCGAGAAAGAATACTGAAATTATACCCAAATGACTGAAAAATTACCTTGGGAACCGGGTTGTCGGCCATGTACATCGGCCGACTCGCTTCATATTGGTCGCGTGATGCGACCAACTGGTTGATGCGCCGTCGAAGCTCCTTTACGGGCCAATCCTTGTTGATTGTCCGCATAGGATCCTTGGCTCCCGTGTATTCGCACAAAAGGCGACCACCGTGGTTTGCTAACGGCTGAATCCGTCTATTCAGCCAGCAAAAGACCGTATCCATACCGGTCAAAGGTGGGGTGGAGGAGGTGAGCTTGGCGATGCGCCGCTTGATCTTTAGTAGATCTGGCGGCAGAACCTGGACGGCTTCTGTTCCCCAGTTGTCTTGGGGAACTGCGGCAGAGTTCACGAAAGGAGGAACCCCGATGGCTTCCTTAGGGAAAGGCACGTCGGGGTGATAAAAGAAGGAACCCGTCCAAAATTTGACGGATTCCGATGTTTTTATCTTGGGGAACCAATCTTCTCGGAATCTCCGAAGAGTGAAAGATATGGTCCCGCAAATCGGGAGTGCGCCCTCCGAAGAGTTCCGCTTAACCCCGAAGCAGTAAGTCCAGAAATCTAACCTAGGTTCTAGCCCTAAGTAGCCCTCGAACAAAGCCTGGAAGCCGGCCATGTAGAGGATGGAGTTGGGAGGAAGGTTATGGGGCTGGATGTTGTAGTGAGAAAGGATTTGGAGGAAGAAGGAAGAAGGTGGAAGTCCCATACCTCGAAGAAGGTGGGAACAAAGAAGGACCCTTTCGCCATTTTTTGGCGTTGGCTCGGTCTCGTCTTCTGGAAGCCGCCACTTCTTCTTAAGAACCAGGCCCTCATTTTCCATGTTTGGAAGGAGAGCCGGAGGAATGCTGCAGGCAATCCAATTGCCTGCAGACTCCGCCTCTTCGTCTGCTCCGGCGGCGGCAGAGGCGGCGGCATCCGCGGCGGCGAGCTCGTCGCCGAGGAGTTGGATCTTTTCCTCCGCCGTTTCTGGAGCAAACGGCGGGGAGGCTGTGGAGCTCGATCCCGCAACGTCCGCGGCGGCGGAAGAATTCGCTTCACCCGCCGTGGAGGCCGCGGTCTTCTCCGGCTCGCCGCCGGTGTGCTTGGGCGATCCCAGTTGCGGATCTAAGTCGCCGATGAGCTCATCGATGGCGGCGCGGGTCGGCGAGGACGGCGAGGAGGCCATCTCGTGGTGGCGCGTTGCGTTCCGGCGTGCTTGGAGGCTAAGTGCGCTTGGGACGGTGCTTTGCTCTCGAGCTCGTTCGCGTCAATGGCGTGGACAGTGAGGAGTGTGGAAAGTTTTCGTTGAGGACGAGGACGGCTATTTATAGCCGGAAAACCGTTTAGATGCGTACCAACGGCTATTTTGACCGTTGGATGTTCGACGCGTGTCGCTCGCCGGAAAATCCGGGAAATGAAACGACAGGGAAATTATAGCTATCTCCTTGTTTCCCGCGAGAATCTGTCAGAGATATGTTTCTGGGTTTTTCCGAGTAAATCTCAAATGACGCTTACGTCAGCATGGTTGAGTGCGCTGGCGTAGGAAGTTTCTTCTCCGCGCAGGATCGTGAGAGAAAAGCCGGATTTTCAGGATTCCGAGTTTCATGCCACCATCTTTTTCAAAAGAAGAATAAGAAGAATCAAGACTGCTGAATCAATATTTCTCGGACAAAGAATATTTGGCGAACGGCGGAGAATCAGAGTTTTGATCCTTCTTGGGGGCTACTGTCGGATATATACCAAATAGGGGTATAGAAGATGGTAGGCCAAGTGCCGGATTACCAGGGTGGCCTAAGTGGTAGTGGGCTTAGGTCCATTAGGCGGCCCAGTAATCCGACGCGCAGAAGCCGGATTCTAGAAGAACCCGGATCGCAGCCCATGTGATCTGGCTTGGAGAAGAAGACGGATTCCTTGCTTTCCAAGTTACAAGTTACCGTAGTTTTCTAGGTTTCCTATTCTGTAAGCCCTAATCCGGCTATTATATAAAGCCGGACGGGAGATAAACAAAACAACCAACAAACAGAGAAGCTCTACGCCAACTCGCCGAGAAGCTCATCCTCGTCGAGTGGTTTAGATCTAAAACCCTCACATTGTAACCCTGTTTACGGGCTTTAGTCCCAATTAGTGAGAAGTGCAGGAGTAGGCACGTCGTACTGTCGCGACGTACCGAACCTGGGTAAAATCCTGTGTTCTGTGTTACTACGCTATCCCGTTACCCCACGTCTCTACCGTAGTCTCATGGCACCCCCGTCTATGAAAACTACTACGATGTCTCGACAGCGGGCAAGGGCCGCTCCCGTTGATAAGCTTAGGCGGAAGCAACTCTCACAACAGGGTGCCGCAGGATGCAGCTCGACCTATTATATTTGCGACTCCTGGCGTGGCAAACGAAGGTGATAATAGGCGGGAGTCGTCGTCAATGCCGGCTAGCAGCCCCTCTGTCTCATGCACGACCGATCCCGCCCCCGGTCCTTCGACACGCGCTGAGCTCCCCACTGTCACTCCAATGCCCCCCACCGGTCCATCGACACGCGCCGAGATCCCCTCTGTCACTCCCAAGCCCGCCCTCGGTCCGTCCACACGCGCCGAGCTTGACGCCCTCACGGTAATTAATCTTAAAGCGTGAACTCGTTACTTGACTGCTTCGTCACCGCCCCTCTAACCTACATATTTTCTTATAGGACCCCGAAGTTCCTTGCACCTTGCTATTGGACGTGGAGAATGAGTTGAAGGATGTGGCGAAGGGAATAATCCTTTGGCCACAAAACCGCAGGTTCCATTGCCAGCAAATGTCTGAGGACGTCCATCGGGTTCGCGTGGATCGGGCTTTAGCGGGATGCGGAGAGATGTATCCTCCTTATCAGACCCCGGAAGCCGACAGCAAGTTGACGATATCAGGACTAAAGAATGAAATATTGGTATGGCCGAAGCAACTGATTCGATTGAACGCCAAATCAGGGACGGCGGCAAGCCAAGACAAGGCCACTCCATCGGCTACGCCGGCGGCTCCAACTCCTCCACCTGTCGTTGATCCTTCTGAGCCCGCGACACAACACCGAAGCGAGGATCCCATTGATGAATTCATCGCTGATCTCGATATGGACCATCACTATGATGATCTCGAGCCTGTTGCTGACCTCGATGTGGATCAGCTCGCTGATATGGACCAGCCGCCTCGTGATTCACCCGACCACCGTGATCTCTCAGCGGGGAAAGCGGAATGCTTGAAGAAGAACTTGTTTGGTTCTCAAGAAACCCCCGAGGAAGATGTCGGCTTCAGCGCTCCAGTGCTCGGTGACCACCGTGATCTGCCGGCCAAAGCTTTGCTAAGCCCGAACACTTGTCGTGGTGCGACACTCGACGCGATAAGAGCAGGCGACAGCGCTCCCCCGTGCTTAAAGACGAGGAAGACCATCAGGAAAAGGCCTCAGAAGAAAAAAGCGGTCGCCGCCTCCGCCAGCCAGCCAGCACCTCGGGTTCTGGACAAGTTACCCGACAAGTGGCGCCAACACCATGTTCTGGGCCAGCCGATGCTACCGCCAGACCTTGTCAAACTCTTGGCCGGGGACATGAGGAGCTGTCATGATGGTGTTCTGCAGAAGGAGAGGGAACTTATGCAGTCGAGTTCCCCCTCGTACCCGCTCCACGTGGTCAAGGTGCCCCTCGGTGTGGGATTTGTGGAGAAATACCCCGTAGAGCAGTTCTTTCTCAGGTTTGATGACCTGTTCAACGTCTTCCATCTGAAACGGCTCTTCCCACCCTTCGTGCGTCTCGTGGCTCTCAAAATGGCGCACGATATCATGCAAGAGAGAACACCGGACGTAGCGATAATGGACCCCTACTACATGCGTGAAAGCGTCTTGGCCAACCCACGGGACCGAGTGATTGCAACGAAGCATATGGAGGATTTCTTGGTGGCGAATCATACTAAGGAAACCTTCCTCATACCATATTTCCCCGAGTAAGTTTACGATCGACCGCTAGCCATCGTTACATTCTTTAGTATATTTCCATCACTCTTTTGCGTGTGTGAGAAGATTAATCTGAGGATGGCGCATGGATTGTTTTGTGCAGAGACATGTACTGCGTCCTCTTGGTCATGCACCCGTGGTAGTCGCACGTTACTTATCTCGACTGGGGGAGTGCCAAACCGAAGAACTACACCAACCTCAAGTCTGTTCTCGACGCAGCTCTCACCGGATTCGCCGCCAAGGCAGGTCCCCTCAAGGTATGGAAAGAAACCAGCCGAGGATGCCTCCGGTGTGTCCACACAACCACGTTTGCCTGCATGAAGCAGTTGCACCCAGAGAGTGGGATGGACGCCTGGTACACCATCCTTCATATGAGGGAGTTCGTGAAGGATGCAAACGACCTCTTGTTGCCATCTAGTCTCCAAAGACGGGGCATCGACATGGCGAACGCCCCTAGCGATACGGTGAGAAATGAGTTGCTCGGCTCCACTTTCGCTTGCTTCGTCGTCCACTTCATCTCCGCCGGCCAGGTAACTGAACAATATGGATGCCGCGCACTGGCATGCATTTCGCACGTACTTGTTGTATGACAGCGATGTCCAAAATAACATCTATATAGGCCGTCCCGACGACGAGGATAGCCGTGGACATGACCGGGTTCGGCGCGGGGATCATGGAGGCGGTGACTACGTTCATGGTGGTGTACACAGTTCACGTGGCGTGCGACCCCTAGGCGGGCGGTAGGAGCGGCGCCGCGGCGACGGCGACGGGGTCCCTGGTCATCGGGCTCGTCACGGGCGCCTGTGTGCTGGCCACGGGCTCGCTCACTGGCGCGTCCATGAACCCCGCGCGCTCCTTGGGCCCGGCGGTCGTCAGCGGGGACTTCAAGAAACAGGCCGTGTACTGGGCTGGACCGATGGTCGGCGCGGCGGCTGCGGCGCTGGTGCCATTGACTGGTGCACCAGAGCTTGATGTTCCCGTCGGCGCCTGCCCCTTTGCACGGGACTATGGACACGGTGGCTGTCTGATGACTGATGACATCCAATGCTGGATTGGGTAGAGCCCGTTCGGTTAGCAAATTAACAAGACTAGCTAGATTATCGATGTCGTGGCAGTAGCGCTATTGCTAGTGTGATGTACCTACCTTTTATAAGTATATATGATCGTGACTTTGAAAGTGCACTAGACGGACCAAAATACAAGTATCTACCCGATCCACGATTCTCCATGGCCGATCACTCGCGCCATTTGTGGTGTACTCCTACATAAACCCAAGCAACGTAATCATAATCTGGTTGCTTCATTAATTCCACTTAACATTATCGCAAGTCACAGGGAGAGTGAAGTTCCTCCCCCATGTGTCTATCCTCTTGCCAGCGTTGAGAGTCCTCTCAGTGAGGCCGGGCCGTCCCGAGGCTCCCGCCGGCGGCGATGTCGTTCGGTCGAGGCTAAGGATAGGCGCCGGAGATGTATATAGTACTACGTTTCCTAGGTTCTTGCTTGCTCCCGTAGTGGTGTCTTGGGGTAGGTTGCCAGGTCCTCCCGGCCAGATCTGGCGCGTCCTGGTTCTGCTATTCTTTGTTGTCTTGCTCCGGTGGCGGGAGCTGTGGCAAGCAGGGTTGGAGCTGGGCATCTCCATAAATAAGGCTGTGACGAGCTTCTCCATCTCGGTGTTGCGTGGCGCTGGATGGTGGCTGCTGCAGTTTTCTTCTCTGTTTCCGAGGTGGAGGCAGGAGGGAGAGAGCTTCAGAGCAGTCTCCTTCAATAAGCGCTTCGGCAGGTGCGTCTTGGTTGTGGTACAGGCCTTTCTTTCTTCTTCCAGGAGCCATGGGGGCGAAGGGGAGAAGCTGAGGTTGGCTTGGTGCGACGAGGCTCGTGGCTGCCATGGAGCTATGATGCGGCGAACTGGTGAACACTCTCGGCGCCCTCTCGTTTGGTGTCCGACCATGATGACCATCGGGTGGTCTCAGATGCTGGCGACGGCCAGCTCATCTTCAACCTCCAGCAGGAGGCCCCACCAGGTTGAGCTTGCAGCGGCGCTCACCATCTTCCCGAAGCCAAGTGTTTTCGTCCCCGGCTCCGGCGAGGATGGCCGTGGTGTGAGCTCCCAATCCGGCGGCGGATACAGAGGACCTGATCGCGTTTTTCTTACATAATCCAGGGACTTTTCTGTAAAGAACGAGGACCTTTTTGTATTTTGGTTGACTTGTAGGGTCCTTGTTGCACTTGTACCTGTACCGATGTGTCTTTATGAATGCATCTAGACCCTTCGGGGTCTCTCCATTGTTCAAAAAAAACATAATCTGGTTGCTTCGCTTGACGCCAATGTGGCCCAGTCAATTGTTGATTATACTTCTGAACGCGGGCATTTTCGAGCTTCTCTAGGCATTCCCCATTACTATTACTATGTTGCCTAGGAACAAAAAATTGACACTCTTTTTTCGACAACAGGAATATAGTAAGTAGATATCCGACCTTTACAACATTATAATGTTGTAAGACCTAGTCAAGACATTAAGGACCTAGTTGAGACCTAGTCGAGACTAGCTAGATTTAAATGAATTTGGGGCTAAAATCTACAAACTAGAGTGGGGTTTTTAGAAAAGTTTCTTTCATGGGGAGCCATGGCCCCTGCCTGCCCCCCCCCCCCCCACGCGCTGGTTCCGTCCGCTGAACTATCAGCGAACCAGTCGAAAGATCAAATGCCACACCCGGACTACAAACAAGATTCTTCAAGAATGGTGTCTCCAAGAAGAAAACAATGCACAAGCACCATCGTCGCATGATCAACAGATCATAGGTTGTCACTCTTAAGACAGTCCGATCAAAATCTACACAGTTCGTTCAACAAGGAGACGAATATGTTAGGTACAACAGGTGAAGGTCACACCTAAATTTTTCACCGCGGAAATAAAGAATTAGTGCCCAAATATTACCACCAAGAACAAAGTCCCCATATGTTACCACCAAGAATTAGTTGGATCCTAACATTCTTTTGTTGGAGAGAAACACACTCCGTTATTATTGTCTAGAACACTCTAGTTTTCACTTTTATTGCTTTGTGGGTGTTTAGTTTTTCCTACTGCTTTGGTCTAGCAAAATAAAAACATTTAATGGTTGGTCTAAAAGATTGAAACAATGCAACACTCGAATAATTAGTTGATATCCCTATCTTATTTGACTTTCATCGTGGATGGCAATGATGATAATTTTTGTTACGCACTACGGTTGGGGTAGCTAACTGTGACTTGTCAATGCTACACTGGTAGAAAATAGACCTATAGTCCCGGTTCGCAAAGGCCATTAATCCCGGCCGCGCAACCGGGACTAAATAGGCGCGACTAAAGCCCCCCCCCCCCCCCTTAGTCGCCCCTGTTACGAATCGCGGCTAAAGGCCCGTCCACGTGGGCGGGTGGCGTGCGCCGGGAGCGGAGGACCTTTAGTCCCGGTTGGCCACACGAACCGGGACTACATGCTATTTCGTTATTTCTTTAATTCATTTGGGTTTCTAGTTATTTTTCACTCCCTTTTTTTCACTCCCTTTTTTTCAGAATTTTTATTATTTGCTTAGTGTCTAACTACAATTATCTCTAGTCAAATTTCTTACTCGTGGTCAAACTTCCCGCTCGGTCACCCATCCTTCCACTTACTCTAGCACTAGCACGCTTAACTTCCGAGTTCCATCTCGTCCCACATCCAAGTGTTTCGCACGCATGTATGTGATACTAGTATCATATCAATCCTATTAACATGTTGGTCGATGCCACATTTCTTTATTGTCTGAATTTCAAATAAATCTTTTAATAAACAAAAGTAATGATGTAATTAATAATTTTGAATAAATAAATAAACATTAACTTTTTAATTTGTATTATTTCTAAAAAATATTCAGAAAAATAAAACTAATTCATTTTAAAATCTTAAAAATACTATTAATATATCAAAATATTCAGAAAAATAAAACTAATTCATTTTAAAATCTTAAAAATACAAATAATATATCAAAATATTCAGAAAAATAAAACTAATACATTTTAAAGTCTTAAAAATACAAATAATATATCAAAAAATTCAGGAAAATAAAACTAATTCATTTTCCCCTTTCCTAAATGCAAAATAAAATCTGATAAAATTCATGAACCAAACCATATGAAATCTAAACCATATAAAATTTGCAGATCCAAGTTTTGACTATTATTTTGGACACAAGAACTGTTTTGGCAATGACTATCTGTGAGAATGATTTGAACCTAACTTTTAAAATACATAACCAAAATGGACAAACTAAAATGTTCTGGATAGATATTGAAAAGATCTATCCATAGCACTTAGCCTCATATCAAGGTCAACAACCAAATGAAAATACCATCCTTTTTAATAAAAGACTAGTAGGCTCTTCTATTATTTTTAGAATGAGTTCAAAAATGTATTTTGAAGTAAATCCAACTGGATGAGTTTGGTATTGACTAGATCTATGTTTTCCTGGCTTAGATTAATTTTTGGACCTCTAGATTTATTTTTGGTGAACAGATATAGAAACAGTAGTTTTTGGTGAACAAATATATAGAAACGGTAGTTTTTGTGTTTTGTTTTCTTGATGTGTTTTTGTTTGTTTTCTTGATGTGTTTTTGTTTTTTTGTTTCGAAATGTGTGTTTGACATAATATAGAAATAATATAGCTAGGAATTAATATATAAATAATATCCATTACATAATAATATATCCATTACATGCATATATCGAACGCAAGATGCGGTACACAAACAACATCTACTTGAGCTTCGTCGAGTAGATGCGGAACAACTCGTAGGCAACGTATGCATCTATTGCTGCATAGTCGAGATTGATCCGGTGCAGTGGGTTCTTCCCCCAATACATGTGATTCTTGGAGGGGAAACGAGACTTCATGGTTTTGTAGTCGGCGTGGATTAAGGCAGTTGCCATCAGAGCCATCCCGGTCTTGTGCCCGTACAACTCATCAAAATGGATAAGGTCCTGAAGATCAATGTAGTGATCTTCAGGTATCTCAATACCCAAGCGCATCAACTTCTGCCGGTCTTGAGTGATGTCAACGCTACAGAAGTCGTACCCCTTGTTGACAAGAAAATCAACAAGTTCCGGAGAATGCTTTGAACTACTGCAACAACAAAAATAGAACACGTGTCAGATATGTTGCAACACATCTATTCTTCCAATGCAACAAACAAATCGAAAATGCAACACTATCCTACAAGAGAGATTGTACGTGTGCGTTACCTTGCCCATTGCAAGACCAAAACGATCTCCTTGAAGGAAATCTGGATGACGGCAACATCTCGTTGATTCGCCGTATACTCTAGATCAAGCCCGAAGAACTTATGGTGTTCATCGGCTTCTTCATAGGGATTGCTCAAATGCTTAAGAGCATCGGGGAGCCTCCCGCACATATTGGTGTAGGCCACGTCGAGACTCTTGCGGCATGGTGTGGCCACACGGAGAAGGTTCCAAACGGGAGAACCCATGGGTGCTTGGTGGAGGAAGAAGAGAGGAAGAAGAGAAGAGAGGAAGAAGAAACAGAGACTCTCGGGTGCGCACTGTAGCAATGGCCTTCTGCCTCTCGCTCGCGAAATAAAACCGCCGCGCGGGAGGCGAGCAGTTTGTATCTTTAGTCGCGGGTGGCCAGGCCAACCGGGACTAAAGACAGGGAGGCCAGCAGTTTGGATCATTAGTCGCGGGTGGCCAGGCCAACCGGAATTAAAACCCTCCACGCGCTTCCCAAACCGCGACGCATGACCTTCAGTCGCGGGTCGCCTCCCGAACCGGGACTAAAACCCCTTTAGTCACGGTGCGCATAATTTGGGGACTGATGGGGGCGTATGGAAGGCCTTTTTTCTACCAGTGCTACATACCCTTTTGGAGTGATATTCATTATGTTTTGTAATATCATATGCTAGTTGGAATCTTTAAACTTGTGAGTTCTTTTTTATTCAATTTAAGTTGCGGTTTTCTAGCACTTCCACTAACTATATTTGCTAGCCTCTTCGGTGATGTGCATTGCCCTTTCTCACATCGAGAGTAGGTGCATACTTCGCCAGTACATTAAACCCCGTGGGAGGACTTCATCATGTTCTCGTACACATAAACCCATATATCTTCCTCAAAACAGCCACCATACCTACCTACCACGATATTTCTATAGCCGTTCCGAGATATATTGCCATGCAACATGCATCTACATGATGTTACTTGATAGCATGCTTCATTGTTATATTTAGTTTGATACATCATAGAGATTTTATTATGATTTATGAATACTAAAAGTGTGATGATTCATTGTAATATAGAATGTTGCCCCTACCGGTGAGGATTTAAAAGAGTGCAAACAGACCACCAAAAGGAGTCCAAAGTGTCCAATAAAAAAAGATCCCAAAGAGGACAAATGAGAGAAAATATAAAAGTGCAACGTAGGCCACCAAAAAAAAGAGTGGGGGGGCAGCATTACTATCCTTTATTACACACTCGTGCATATGTTTTAGCGCCTATACTTCAGTTTGGGGAGAGTTTTCATATTATTATTTGCATAACTATGTGGGAATCCTTAAATTATAGAATTGTGCTTGTATATATCAATGATGAACCTCCTCAAAAGTGCTTTCGTCAGCAAACAAGTTGGATGCACTCCTACTAGTTTCGTTGGAGAGTTTTCATACACTTATAGCTCTATGTGCATCCGTTGTGTGGCAATCAATTATCCTTGCATAGATTATATTATAAGACTTCCTCTTGTCTTATGACCACTTTCAGCCATGTGAGACTTTCTTCCATTGACCATCCAAACCACCCATAATATTCTCTTAGCCATAACATCCTGGGGCGAGGAACAAATGATAAACACTTACTCGTTTTTAGTGCACAAATAACATGATGATCTTCTAACGTATTGGTATCACTTGACTTGATCCTGACAAAAATTATTGTGGGTGTTTGATGCTTTGAATGATTATAATATCGTGCTTGATTATTAACTCATCTTTAATATACCTTGCACGGTTGATGGTATTTTAGTATTGATTCATTGGAAGTTTTTACTTTATTGTTCCAAATAGTTTAGACATTATTCATTTGGTGTCAGCTATGAATTTCACCTGTTGTTCATTTGATCCTACCGGAGGCCGCTACATCGCCATTATTGCCACCGGACAGATGCGTGAGTAGTTCATCCCTGAACTACGGGTCCATAGCAGCAGCTAGATGGTGTTCTCTCTCCCTTGTGTCTCCATGTTTAGATCTTGTGAGCTGCCTAAAATTATCAAGATCAGTGTTATGTAATTGCTACATGTTATACCTTTTTGAGTGCTTCACTTATATCTTTAGGGTTTTTTTATCTTGTCTTGTAATTTTCTTCGGTGTGTATGATTGACTTGTCCAAGTTATTATATGCATCTCCAAGAGAGGGTTTATATGTTAGATAGTGGGTTCATGCCTCCTTTGCATCTACACTCGAGTGACAAAAACGTGTAAGATGGAGGATGTGTTGTTGCCACTAGGGAGAAAATAGTGGTGTTATTGTCTATGGATGGGAACTATTGCTTACATTACGTATTGTTCTTATTGTATTTGTCTGTTGCACACACGCAATCAGTTCGTTTCTACAACTTAATACAAGCGAGCTAGAGAGGCGTTCAAGGTGGGGGTGGACCAAGCGACGACGACGCTCTGAGTTGTTGCCTACGGCAACGGAGGGGTGGGTAGACCACCACCGGTAGGCAACACATCTTGCTCGATGGAGTTGCTACACTCGGCGGTGTGGTTCCGACAGGCACACACATCGAGTTGCCAAGGTGACCTCAAAATGGCGTGCTGGATTCCCCCGGCGAGCCCTCTTGACGGTGATGAGCATCCCGTGCTTCCTCGTCCACGAGTACAACACTGATGGTGCAAGTCTTGCACTCGTTGGAAAACCCCAAGAGGAAGGTTTGATGAGCACAATAGAAAGTTTCCCTTAGAAAAGAAACCAAGGTTGAATCGACCAGTAGGAGAAAGAAGTAACTTCCGAAGGTTGATGCAGTTGAGGTGGCAGGACGGACTACCGGTTCAGCAACAACGTGGAACCTACACAACACAATCAATTCACTTTGCCCCAACGAAGCACTGATGTTGTCAATCTCACCGGTTTTGCTGAACACAAAGAGGTTAAACGTATGGTGTGGAAAATAGTATGAGAACAATATGAAAACAATAGTAGCAGTGTGAAAACAGTGGAAGCAGTGGTTGTATTATCAGTATGAGAAAATGGACCGAGGTTCACAGTTCACTAGAGGTGTCTCTCCATAAAACATAGCTAACATGCGTGATGAACAAATTACAGCTGAGCAATTGATATATAATGAAAAATGCATGACATGATGATTACTATGAGATTCATGCGGGCATTACAACAAGATACATAGATCGTCATCCAACTGCATCTATGACTAATAATCCACCCTCCGAATATCATCCGAACAAACGTTGGGTATTAAGGTGCAAGCAACAGATTATCGCAGTAAGCAAAGTGTGTAATGTAAAAAATGTAAACATCGTTGTTTTCTCCCTAATAGCAACAACACATCATCCATCCGTCACGTTTCTGTCACTCGAGCACATATGCAAAGGAGGCATGAACCCACTATCGAGCATAAATACTCCCTCTTGGAGTCACTAGCATCTACTTGGCCAGAGCATCTACTAACAACGGAGAGCATGCAAGATCATAAATAACATACACATGAAGACAACATGATAGATTGATAATCAAGAGACACATCATTAAATAATCATCGGATCCCAGCAAACACAACATGTAGCATTACAATAAGATGATCTCGATCATGTGAGGTAGCTCACGAGATCTAAACATGAGGCATAAAGAGGAGAGCACAACCATATAGCTACTGCTATGGACCCGTAGTCCAAGGATGAACTACTCACGCATCACTCCGGAGGCGGGCATTGTGGTGTAGAGCCCTCCGGTGATGATTTTCCCTCACGGCAGGGTGTCGGGGAGAACTCCAGAGCCCTCTCGATCTCGGGTTGACAATCACGGCGGCCTCGGATGTTTTTCGTGGAAAAGTGGTATATCTTTAGGGTTCACGTATCGGGTGGAATATATGGGCGAAAGGACGATGGCGGTGGGCGCCCGAGGGGCCCACACCACCCCAGGCGCGGCCAGGGGCGCGCCGTCTTATGGTGTGGCCCCCCTCCGGGCCTCTTCGGGACTCCGTGGAACCTTCGGGAATTGTAAGACTTCCGGGTTTCGGATTTTCCAATTCCGAGAATATTTTCGGAACAACTTTTTTGAAACTAAAAACAATAGAAAACATGAACTGGCTCGGTGGCATCTTGTCAATAGGTTAGTCCTGGGAAATCGATAAAAATGACATAAAGTGTAAGGAAAACATGTAGCATATGAAATAAAAATAACATGGAACATCAGAAATTTATGATACGTTTATGACGTATCAAGCACCGTGGTGTTGTACATGCTATTCTTCGAGATGCACTTCCCGATTGTAGCAGTGTGCGCGCCCGCGGCAGCTGCATGTACCAGCACTAGCCATGGAAGTGGATACCACCATATCTACAGCTCTCAATGTACAAAGATTAAGGCGTCCAAGCTTTTACAAACAAGATGCCCTCTAGGTGTTTGTGTCCATGCTTAAAAGAGAATAAAAATTCATTTCGCTATGAAAATCATGCAATTTATTTGTTGAACAACCATCTATTATTTTCATTTATTGTTTGATGATCTTTTTATAAAGTTTTAATTTTATTTAGGTGATTCTCATGTTATTTTATCAACTACGAATGCAAAAATGAGGATGTAGCTTGGCATACGTGCCCTATTTTAGGGCAGCCGCTAAAGGAGTCATGCACTATTTTAGGGCATCTGGTAACGTTGTGACCGTTTTGTTGCCCCAACCCCGAAAACTGGAAAACGTATGTCCTATAATCAAAATTTGCTGCCCCATTTTAGGGCCGCCATTAGAGATGCTCTAAGCGGCGTATTTATTATCTTTTAGACACTAGTAAACGTGTACGTGCCATGCACGCCTTCTACTATTAATCAATATATTTACAATACATAGAAACACAAAAATACTAATTTTGGTTTCTCCAAACTTGATGCATGATTCTATATTTATTTTCCAAATTCATGTGATAAGCAATCACTTGATCAACAATAACAAGAACCGCATGAGAGATACATAATTAATTATCAGTGGTAATCACCAGATAAACTTATCAGTGGTAATCACCAGATAAACCAATGTTTAATTAGCATGACAAGTTGAAATGAATTTTAGCAAATTGATCAGCAATTCATTATTACCACATTACGTTACATGACCATCAAGCTAAAAAAAGTCAGAATGTTTCAAGCTAATCATATCCACGACTTCCTGGGCTCTTTGGGCCGCAAGCTAATGTTGTGGACCACCTTGTATAACATAATATATTGTCAGACTGATGGCAATAAAGTCATGTTAATTTTCCTATAAAACTGAAACCAGAGGAATGTATTCCATATAAAATTGACAACCATGATCATTCTGAATGGTGGATTTTACTAAATAATAAGATTTCCCTCCAAAAACAAATAAATAAATGTTAGAGCGCATTATATTCATGCAAGACAATTGATGGTTGAAACTTGAAAACATGAAAGTCTAAAATCTATGAAGATCACACAGATCAGTAGATCACCTATCTGGCATCTAATACTTACATCCCTAATAAAATATAATTAGAAAAGTTCTCCACTATAGAGGAAAATAGCCCTATATGGCCACAAGGAGTATTTTCAACTGGACAACAGCATGCCCAAGTTCTAATCACCTTCTACAGATATCTTGTAAGATTTTGTTCAACAGGGTGGTCAGGACAAAATCCATTTTCTTAATTCTTGCTTCTTCTCTCATTCGCCGATGTTCATCTTGTTTGATCCACTCGTGCTCCCACACTCCTGCTTATAAAAGCATCGCTTCTAGACACCTGTAGTTGTAGAGCGTGTCAGTAAAAAGAAATGGAAAGCATGAACTATGTTACGATTAAAAAATGAATATGAACTAAATGTCATGAATATTAGTATTATATGAAAACTGTATTGGGCCTACATGTATTTGGAGCTGCAAGTTTCTTCTGAATCTTTGCTAACACTGCACAATTCAACACATCAATAACAAAAAAATCATGCTAGCTCAATTGCAGTGCTTCTCCTTGTTGCGCCTCCACTCGCCGCACCTCCACTGGGCCAGTGGCACACTACCCCTCGCTGCATCTGCACCAAGCCAGCACCGCACATTCTTTCCTTCCCTCATGGCCATGATTCGGCTCCGAAGAACCACCACAACGACCCTCTACTGCCAGTGACACTGACTACCTCCACCTCAGCCCTAGCGCTGGCTCCCTCAAGCTTCCTTTCCGTGGTCCATTCCCACGGCCACGACGTTGTGTTGGACATCAAGTTGCGGCCACCCTGACAGCTCCTGGTAATAGAGAAATTAGCAGCTCTTTTCCAAGCATTGCTTCTCTGAAAAAAATAGCTGCCATGAATAAGATGTGACACATTGTACAAATCTTAGAGGACATTGTGATCGTCATGTTAATAAAGAAAAATTTTGCAACACCTTCATCTTCTTTAGATACATTATATAATTTCATATTACTGTCCATCAACCTGCATCCAATAGACCAAGGTGAATCGATACGAAATAGCATACCATTAAGATCACAAACAAATTAAGCTTTACCAATATTATGCGCGGAGAAAAAAGATATAAAAGAAACAACCGTTTTTTGTAAATAGGTCACAATAGATTGATTAAAATAAGAACGCATCCGAAATTAAAATTGTTAAACAGACTGGAACAACTGCGTATCCGGTGTTGTGACCTGAGTTCCGGCAGAGCACGAATTTTGAGATCATCCGGGACATAGGCTCCCGTTGTGCACGCTCTAGCCTGGTCAAATCATTCTAAAGAAACACTCTCCACCCTGAAGCAGCAATTTATACTCCAGCGGTCAGCAGTCACTTCTAAATCCTAAAGAAACACTCTCCACCCTGAAGCAGGAATAAATTGTACAAAGTAGACCATCCTCAATAATTTAATGATCATCTATTTTCTTGTTGCTCCGTTCAATGTGATCATGTGAGAAGAGATAAACCAATGGTTAACATATACTATATATTTCCGGTAGTGACTGCATCATTACTTTATTGGATTCTGAACGAATAATTGATGTTGAAGTTACCTTACCAAGTGATGAAGTGATCAAGTGAATATTTTTAGGTATCAGCGAACTTCAAGAGGAATATAAGCAACATGCAGAGATAAGCAACCTGGGCGCCATACCTAGGTTCGACGGAGAGAGAGAGAGAGAGAGAGAGAGAGAGAGAGAGGGAGGGATGGAGGGAGGGAGAGAGGGAGAGAGAGAGAGAGGGAGAGAGAGAGAGAGAGAGAGAGGACATGGGTGCGGTTGGGGGCCGAGACGACCGGCAGCAGAGAAGAATGAGGACGGAAGGGATGGCGGAGACCTGCGCTGCCGCCGCTGCATCTAGGGCTGGCCATCAGGGAGGGGCAGATTGACTAATTAATTGCCATTAACCGCTACTTCCCGTGTGTTCTTTCATGTTGATTGTGCCAAAAAAAAAAGATCACATAGCCCCCGTATGCGGATGCAGAGTTTTCGTCCGCCTCCTAAAATTGCTAAGTGTACTCCACCTGAGATTGAGTGGTTACGTTAACCCGTGGGATCTAATTAGTGGGCCTGATCCTAGGGTGGTAGTTGGTCTTGTGTACGTGGTTCTGGGTGTGCTTAGCAAAGAACAAGTTTGCTCTTTTAATAATAGTAGATAAGTTAAAGAAATACATTTGGTGCTACGATAGACGGAGCATCAAGCCAAGTGACAGTTAGATCACACACGAACAGGAAAGAAAAAAGGACACAGTAGCAGGACAGAACTGCCCAACTCCGAGACGGCCGCACGGGAGCGGTTCCAGTTCCGTGTTTCACCCCGCTTCCCGTCGGCGAGGCCACGGGTCCCCGCTCTCTCCGTCGTTGCTCCGGCAGCGGGAGGGGGCGGGGTCCCCAGTTCTTGGTTCTGTCTTTGTAGATAGGGTGTGGGTTTGTGTCTCCGACGGCGGTGCTGAGGTGGTGAGGCCGCCGGCGTGTGGAATAATGCTCCTCCGACTTTACTCCCACCTGGGAGTTGGCGTCTTCGGCGTCGGATTCCAGGAGGTCGTGGAGTTGTTTGGTGGCCGCTTGATCTGGGCGGCGGTTATGGTCCTAATTTTGATCGGCGAGGCAGCGTCGACGGTCAAGTTATGGGATTGTGTCCCGGGACTTCTTTCCCGCTTCGCTGGCGTAGGCTCCGACGCCGGCGGTGAAGCCTCCAGGCTCATGTTTAGGAGTGGCTACCGATCTGTTGCTGCTGTTTGGTTCGGCGGCGGAGATGGGCGGTTTTGGGGGATTGGTGATGCTTGCTGCGGGTGGTTGGTTGAGGTTGGCGGATCCGGCCGCCTGGTGCTGCTGGTGGGGGTGGATTCGTCCCCGGATCTGGCGGTGGAGATGTTTGGAGGGTTCCTCCGGTCGATACTGTATCTTGGTTGTTTAGATCCAGTTCTTCGGAGCTGGTGGCCATGGCGACTCATTAACGCCTTCGGGCTAGGAGCTTCTTCACTGCAAGGGCTTGGTCATGCTACGCGTGCTCTCTTTCTCCTCCGGCGACGGCGAAGGTGGTGGGCACTTGGTGGTTGTGACGAGGACGGAGGGCTGGACCTCCACGTGATTGGTTTGCAGCAGTATTGCTGTTTGTATCCTCCTCGTATCTTGTTACTTGTATATGTACATGTACTGTCTTTTTACTAGTGATGTATGCCTTCGGGTGTACATGTTCAAAAAAAAAAAGCCAAGTGACAGTTCGGTGTTTTTTTTTTTGAACTGACAGTTCGGTTTTTACCTACACGTTCTGACACTTGTCGCTTTACTCCGACCAAGAACCCCCGCACGTGAGATCCATACATCACTGCCCGCTTGGCCAGCCCAGGTACAAAACGAATAAATTAGGAAAGAATGTTAAACTGGCTAGCTCACGATTCCGAGGTGTCCTTTCGTTCGTTCGAACATTTTATACATCACAAAATATACTCCGGAGTAGCAAAATCCCGACGAGCTTGTCTCCTACACGCCCTCCCATCTCTCCAGTTGTCCAGTGCAGCGTACCAGGACGGTCATGGTCACTCTGCTGCTGCCAGCGGCGCTTTAACACGTCTTACGTGTCGCCCGATCCGACGCCGCCACGCGACAGGGGCGGCAGCTCCGTCACGAACCCGAAATCCGGTGTCTCCTGCCGCCCACACAGCCTCTCTCCCGTGCTTCGTGTGGCCTTCGCTCGCCGGGGCCATAAGTAGCCGAGGAGGCACGTATCGGAGTATCGATCACCGGCCGGAGACAGCAAAGAACACTGCAGTAGCAAACACACGGTAAGAGGAGTGAGGATGGAAGGCTACTTGTTGGGGAGGATGAAGAGGAGGGACCACCTGCTGCTGGACAGCGCGGGCGCTCCGGCGGCCGCGCAGTCGCCGCAGACGCCGCTGGAGCCCATGGAATTCCTGTCACGGTCATGGAGCGTGTCTGCGTCCGACATATCCAAGGTGCTGGCCGTCGGCGGCGTCGGCGTCGGCGGCAGGCGGAGCTCTAACTTTGTTGTCGACCGCCTCTCCGGGATGCTCATGCCGGAGACGATCGCGCTCGCTGCCGCTTCCAGCACCAACCTGAGCTCCAATAAGCGCGTAAGCTTACAATTTTTCGGTCAAACAAACGCGAGCTGCTGTGCCCCCGCGCACTGTCACAGTGCGAGTTCTGTAGATCAAGCTGACCTTTACCACGATCTGTACCTGCAGACCAGCAGGAGCAGGAGCGCGATCTGCGCGCACCACCACACGATCGGCAGGTGGTTCCACCACAGGGACGGGAGCAGCAGGGTGGACAAGGCCCGTGCCGAGCGGGCGCGCGTCCATGCCGCGGTCTCCGTGGCGAGCGTGGCCGCCGCGGTCGCTGCCCTCGCCGCGGGAGCAGTGAATCCGGAGGACCCGGAGGACGCCAAGATGGACGCCACGCTGGCATCCGCCACGCAGCTCCTGGCATCGCACTGCATCGAGTTTGCCGAGCTCGCCGGCGCCGACCACGACCAGGTGGCCTCCGCTGTCGAGGGCGCCGTCGAAGTTCGCAGCCCTGGCGATCTCATGACCCTCGCCGCTGCCGCTGCCACAGGTGAGCAAACACGCATACTCCGTCTCTGCTGACGTCTGTCTATACCTCTATATACGTCATTGTTTGTTACGACGTGCCGAAGCGTGACATTTCTGGACTACGGCAGCTCTCAGAGGAGCCACGGCGCTGAGGCTGAGAGAGCAGCGGGAGGCGAGGAGCAAAGCGGCGGTGGCGCCCTTCGAGAAGGCCGGCGGCGCGGACATATGGTGCAAGGAAGGGGCGCTCCTCAAGCGCAGCCGGAAAGGCGCTCTGCACTGGAAGCGAGTGTCCGTGTACATCAACAGGAGGTCGCAGGTGATCGTGAAGCTCAAGAGCAAGCACATAGGCGGCGCCTTCTCCAAGAAGAAGCGGGGCGTCGTGTACGGCGTACATGACGACGTGCCGGCGTGGCCGGGGCACGAGTCCGGCGGCATGCCGGACTCTGCTACGGCGGCGCCAGAGAAGCGCCACTTCGGCCTGAGGACGGCGCAGGGCCTGGTCGAGTTCGAGTGCGAGAGCAGGATACATAAGCAGGAGTGGGTGGAGTCTGTGAAGAATCTGCTCCGGCAGGCGGCCGGCGGGACTGCTCAGCTCGAGCACTCCTTCGAGTCGCTCAGGCTTAGTGCCTCATAGGTCTGAAGTTTGTTTTGATTTTCGTGTACTAGTTGTTCCTCGGCAGCCCGTTTGTTTTAGTACAGGGAGAGACCGAGGTGTCCAGGTCGAAGAATAAAATGTGCAGACATGTACGAGAACCATGTAAATGTAAGATGGAACAACAATCGGTTGATAGATTACCATGTTAAGATGTTTTTAGTCGTACCATCTTGAGATGTTGATGTAACAGTTGAGATTTCGGACTTCCCGAAGATCTGGCACATTTGGCGGTAGTAAGGATGGGCTTCGGGCCTTCGTGTTACTCTATACCACCGTCGATCACCGTGGGATCCAAGCACAGTTAACACACGCATAACTGTATAAGTTACACGCTGCAAATATCTACCGGGATGTGCTAGACACAATGCTGGGATCCTAAAAAAGAAAATGAGCGACTATGTTCCATTATCGATGAGCTTGATCAGATTGCAGAGATAGGCTATTAACGCGGCAAGAAATTGAGCTTAAAAGCCAGACTAATGCGCAGGTAACCCGTATGCTTCGAGAATAGCTCAAATGGTACCAACGATTTAAGGCTAAATTCATTCTAGAAGGAAACTCAAATACGAGATATTTCCATAATATTGCCGATGGACGACATAGATAAAAACCGTACACATTCTCTTAATGAGGAGGAAGATTTGATCGAATGACAACATCAATTCAAGGCCTATATTACAAAGTATTATAAGAGTTTGCTCGGGGCTCCGAAAGAAAGCAACCTTACCATGGACGAGTCACGAAAAGACGATATTCCCCAAGTCTTTAACGAGGAGAACAATTTTCTTAATGCTCGCTTCACTTAAGAAGAGATTAGAAAGACAGTCTTCATGATGGAGCATAATAAGGCACCAGATCCACATGGATGTCCTGCAGAGTTTTACCATCATTTCTGAGATGTCATTAAAGATGACCTACTAAATGTGTTTGGGTGCTTGCATGGTGGAACAGTTTTTTGACACATTAACGCTAACTATGAGTACAGAGTGGCCAAGAGGAAGTAGGAAAATTCCCTACTGTGTCAGATTTTCATTAAATAAAGGGGATATTTACAAAATTATTACAAGTGAATCATTATTCAGGCAGGCATAAGGTATCAAGCCATTGATTCATCCCCTTCTTAAGACTGGGCTTTGCTATATGCCTAGGTAGAGCAAAATTCTCCTTAAAAAGAATTAGTCCATTCTCGTTGAATTCTAGCTGCTACATAAAAATGATCTTGTTTCTATGATTCCATATCGACCATGCTCCAATGATGAGTATTTTTTTGAAACAAATAATTTTATATCTAGATCGCCCATTTTGTAAAATAAGCGTGTGGTCATCTTCAACCCACTGGAAGCCAAGTACTTGCCAAATGTTTTTTTCTACTAAATTGGCATCCGAAGAAAAGATGGATTAGATCTTCATTATGATTTTCATCAGACAGAACACAAAACTTTGATTGAATATTGAAGTTTTTTCTGGATAGAAGTTCCCTTGTGTTCAACCTGTGTTGCAGAAGTAACCAGAAGAAAAACTTGTGTTTAGGAAGCGCACATGATTTCCATATCCATAGGAATGGCTTGTGTGCATGAGGGAATGGCATGAGCATCTTATTGGAGCTATAGTAAAGTGATGCGGCTTGGATTGACTATTTATCTTTGTCTTGGACATTAGCTCTCTGTGAAATATTTTGTATGAAAGTATTATATTCTTGAGTAGCAATAGCAGACAGAGGAGTATGGAACATATCATAAATATCACCATACAAAATTAAATGTGAGGCTTCTTTTAGAGAAATGTTGTCATCCTTGGCAAATGAGCATAGTTGAAGATATTTCTGGACTAATGTAGCATCACTCCGTTTATCTCTCTAGAGCCTGATGGTATCTCCCTCTCCATAAGAACAATTAAAACATGTGAGAAACTTGTCCATAATTGTTATACAATCCCTCCACCAAAATGATACACATGGGCCAAATGATTGTGGAATTTTTCGCTGCGGGTAATATGCTTCCAAAATTAAATTGACCCATGGGATATCATGTTTATTCATGAATTTGAAAAGGAATTTCACTATCAGAGCAGTATTCTTAGCTCTAAGATCAAGTACACCAAGCCCTCCTGCCTTTTTTTGTATGCATTTTTCCATTTCACTAGACACTTCCCTTTCTTTTCGATGTCCTTTCCAATCCATAAGAAGCCTCTTGTTGATTTTTTCCACATGATCAATGAATCCAATTGGCATTTAAATAGTGCAAAGAGGAAATTTTGGTATTGAAGTTATCACTGATTGTACCATTGTTTATCTCCCATCGTAGGACAGCGTATCTGCAATACCAGTGAGCCTTCTGTCAATCCTGTCAATAATATTAATAAAATCATCAATCTTAGGCTTAGTAGTTCCCATAGGAAGTCCAAGGTAGGCAAAAGGCAGAGTCTCAGTTCTGCATCCAATAACATTTGCTAGCTGAGGACATCTTTCATGGAAAATATTGATAGCAGCAATTGAGGTTTTATTATAATTTACTCTTAGGTCAGTTGATGCTGAAAACTTCTCAAGAATTTCTCTAAGGGCAATGAGTTTGTTGTTGTCTGCTGGAATTATGATTAATGTGTCATCTGCATATTGGATTATAGAATAGTTCATGCTAAATGAATTATTGAGTGGGGTATTTAGGATCCCTTCTCTCCATGCATTATTGACAGCAACTTGGAGTAATTCTGATGTAGACACAAATAACAATGGAGAAAGAGGATCTCCTTGTCTAACTCCTATTTTGCAAGATAGACTTGCTAGGTACTCCATTGAGCAGAATTGACGTAGATGCAGAAAAGAGGATACTTTTAATCCAGCCAATCCATTTGTTCCCAAATCCCATGTTTCTGAGCATATGTAAAATGGCAGACTATTGAACTTTATCAAGGACCTTTTCAAAATCTATTTTCACTATAATTGTTTCCTTCTTTTCTTTGTGGCACAAGTGGATATACTCAAATGCACAAGCCACACAGTCATAGATAGTTCTATTCTTGATAAAACCATACTGATTCTTATGAATAATGGGAATAATGATATTCAGTAATCTGTTTGCCAAGATCTTAAAATGATTTTAAGAGATATGCTCCCCAAGGATATGGTTCTGAAGTCATTTATTGTTTCATGATTCTGGCATTTAGGAATAAGTGTGATGAATGCAGTGTTTATGCTTCTCGGATCCAGCTGTCCATTAGAGCATCTCTAACATAACCCATAAAATGGCCAAACATGTAAAATCCCGGCGTGCTTACAGTTTTGGTCCAGTTTCGAGGCTCTAGCAGCACCCGAAAATGCGGCCCAACCTGAGAATGCGACTCGGGCTGCAATTCCTCACCGCCGTGCATAGCTCCGGTTAGCAATTGGACCAGATCCCAGGCTGATTTACCCCCCCCCCCCCCCGGCCGGATTTACGTGATGGAGCCGCACAACCACCCCATCCCCGGAACCAAGGGCCGGAATAGCTCACCTCCTCCATGCCCCCACACCACCGCTATCCAGAGAGGTCGTGCCTCGCATCGACGAGCACGGCCTCATCCACGGAGGCCCCTCCTCTGCGTTGGGCAGGCCTGGAACAGGGCACCCTCGGAGTAGTCCCCCGCGACCACCAGCGACGGTGATGCAGGCCCTCTAGGAGGACAGCTCCGGCGACGAGGCCAACGAGCACGGCCCTATTGCCCTCATGGAGACCGATAAGGAACTCCTCCAGTTCGGCATCCAGAAGAGCCTCCGGCACGAGCGGAGGCAGGCGATTTGGCGCTGCTGCTACCAGCGCAACCTGGACGACTACAACGAGCGACAACTGCAGCGCGGCCTCCGTGCGGACGAAGTGGTGCATGAGAAGAAGCTTGAGTGGGACGGCGTTGTGGTGTCCCAATTCGAGCAGCCAGCCGCCTCCTCCAGCTGCTCCTCCTCCAATTCTAGTGAGGACTGGGGACAGCATGGCGGAGCAAAGAAGAAGAAGCCCCAAAGAAGAAGAAGCTGGGCATTCTGACCCTAGTAGGTGTAGGGTGCGGCAATGAAGCCTAGTTCATCGCCTCTTATGTTTAATTAAGGTCGCTTGTGTCGCATTCCAGTGTGTATTCCCTGGAAATAATGTTTAATTCCCGCTTAAACATGAGCATGTTGTTAATACTAGCAAAGTACCCATGCGTTGCTACGGATAATTAGAAGGTTTTAGATTTTACAAATATGGCTGGAAGAAATTGACTGCATGGAACAAAAATTTCTAGATACATACTGAATTTGTTTTAGCTACCATCGGTTATTCAGAAAGTCCAGACAAAACAAATATTTCCTGGTTGTATAGCACTAAAAGGTGAAGGTAAGATCACGAAGGTTTTACATAACTGGCAAGGCTTCTAGAGTACGAGTGAATCTGGTCATGATGAATTACATTGATATGCTCAAGCAATGGTTTATGCCAACACCTAGAAATAGAACGCAAATTGGAGGATGTAGTTTAGATTTCACAATAACCTATGTATCAATAGTTCATTACAGAGTTGTTTCAGATTTTACTATAACCAATCTATCGTCAATTCATTTTATACTTTTCCTGTTAACATATGAAGTGTTATGTCCGTCAATTTGCCATGCTGCTGTGAATTAATGAGGCAAGAAGTCCGTCCAGACTCTAGACATCAAAGAACATGAATATAACGAACATGTATACAAAACATGCAGCTAAAAGACGGCGGCCTTCTGCGTCTCAGTGAGCACGCTTAAGGTCAATATACCACCGGGCACACAATTAAGCCCAACAAACCCAAACCATATATAGTTCCTCTTCCAGATTATAGTTTAAACATGAGAAAAATCACAAATAAACTCGAAGTTAACCATTTTGAGGTGTTTCGATTAGAGTAACAGGTAAATATCCCTAGTTTATCCATACATGTCTATTTATGTCTTTCTACGGTTTAATGAAGCATGACTAATCATCCTCTGAAGAAGCTGGAGACGTAGAGGCAACCTTGTCGTCTTTTGATAGAAGGCTGACTTAAGAAACACTACTGTTTCTGCAGGATAAAACAAATTATCATGAAAAATGCACGCGATGAATCACTCAAAATTTTCCAGCCATATATTTAATGTAATTAGACCATAATCTATGTTCAGCTTCTTAAATCGTTCAATAGCATCAACCATTGTTGTGCGCAGTGAGTTTCAGAGATCTTAGTTTGTTCACTTTCAGTTCCAATAACTACAAGACGCATGTATGTAGCCGATATGTTTTATGTGGAAGACTACAGACAATAGGTACCATATCGTTCTTTTGCGGACAGAGAAGAAAAATACCTTTTGGCTTGCAGCGAGGAGGGGCGGGGATGAGCAGCTTGCTGAAGCCTGCAACAGCCTGCAATTGGTCATGATGACGAGCATTACAAGATGCAAATGCTAATTGATCGACCTAACGGTTCAGCAAGCAAAAACCAAGTATCAGGAAATCTGCAAAAACGTTTGTTGCAGTGAAATGATAGAAGACTGAAATAAAGAGGATTTGAGCAGTGAGGTCACGTACCAGATTTACGCCGCATTGCATAGAAGTTAGTCGGGCGAGACGTTCGGCCCACGCCGGCCGCGTCGATGGTGTTGCCCACCAAAGAATTCGTCTCTTGGGTCGGTGGCGACGTAGATCTCGCCGAGCGCCCTGGAACTGCAGCCAAAACTCATCAAACATGTAGCTAGGGAGGGATTTCGCCGACGGGAGCGGGGGCTGGAGGTGGGTAGCTGCTGACCCACAAGTATAGGGGGTGTATCGTAGTATTTTCGAGTGTCGAACCCAACGAGGAGCAGAAGGTGTTGACAAGCAGGTTGGATAGACGATTCACTGTAAACACTAACACACAAGTTTTTGGTGGTTTTTGATATAGCAGATAAATAAAGTGCGAGTAAATAAAAGACAGTAAATATAATTGTAGCGAGTGGCCCAATACTTTTGTGAGCAAAGGACAATCCGGTTGTTCTAGTTCTGATTACCAAACGTTCTCGAGGACACATGGGAATTTCGTCAAGCGCTTTTGTTTCATACGGTTGATTAATATTTATTGTTTTGATAGGTGTTGTGTGAGTTAACTTATGCTAATGCACCGCCCAACTAGGACTAATACATACCCGTGATTAAACCCCTTGCAACCATCCGCAAATACAAGAAAGAAATTAAGATAAAACTAACCACAGTCTTAAACTCGGGGATCCTACACTTCCTCGTGCATCGGTTTTCTAACGGGGGTTTAGGTTTTGTCACTCCGGTAACCCCATAATTAGTATCCAAATACACAATGAATCCTCCTAGGCCCATAAAGGTGAAGTGTCATGTAGTCGACGTTCACATGACACCACTAGAAGAATAACAACACAACGTAAATATCAAACCACTAGATATTACTTCAACATAATTCCACTACTAACATCTTGACTTCTCCCATGTCCTCAAGAACTAAACGAACTACTCACAAGACATCATATGGATAATAATCAGAGGTGATATAATGATGAATAAAAATCTGGTCATAAAGTGGAAACACCGATAAATCTCACAAGCATTAACTACTAACAAGTAATCCACATCGGGAGAGAGATCAAGTGAAGAACAACGATATAGAACCCTAATCGTTATAGCGGGATGGAGATGGATGGTGAGGGTTATGGTGCTTGTGGTGATGATGATGACGATGACGATCTTGTGATGCCCGGAGCGATGACGGTGACGATGGCGATGATTTCCCCTCTCCGGGGAGGAATTCCTCCGGCAGATTTCTCCCTGCTAGAGAGATTTTCTCTCTTTGTTGTTTTCCTCCCCGAGGAGGCGGCGGAATATTTCCTCGATGGTTCTCTGAGGTTTAGGGTTCCTGGGGGTTAAGTACGCGAAAGGAGGCGGCCAGAGGTGGGCCAGGGTGGCCACACCAACCCCAGGCGCCCAAGGGGGGCGCGCCCAGGCATGGTGTGGGCCCCCTGTGCCCCCCCCTCCGGGTCTCCCCGTGGCTTGCTCCCTCTTCTGTACTTCTAAGACATCCCCGATGCCGCCCTTCTTCTGATCTTCTGAAATAGGGTATCCTGACGGTGTTTTTTCCATCAGATTTCTAGTCCCGTTATTTATTCTCCAAAAATTATGAAACATGCAAAATAAGATGAAATAGCATAAGTAATGCATCATAATATGAAATATATCGATGAATAACATAAAATTACAATATAAAATAGTGATGCAAAATGGACGTATCAACTCCCCCCCCCCCAAGCTTAGACCTCGCTTGTCCCCAAGCGAAACTGAACTCAGTAAACATGACCACAGGTTTATGGAGTGAGGTGTCGATAAATAAAATGAGGACAATAAGCATCACATCTATCAATACACAAGTCATTCTAGAAAGCAACTTACTCTCATATAATCAAACTTGAAACAAGTAGAGAAAACCACAATAAGGGTGCAAAAGGAAATCATAATTGGTGAAGGCAAACTTCGTTCTTGGTCAGAGAAAAATTAACAGAATACTTATCTTTCGATCAGAGTCTTTATATTAGAGCTTATATTGCAGAGTTTATCATGCTCAATCATAATAGTCTCTTTGCAGTCATTGGTAACTTTCAAAGTGGTTTTCAATCAGATAAAAGCATTTGTAATAAACAAGGAAGAATAAAGGACTTGATTGAGTAAATCAACATATAAATGGATGGATCACAACAACTTAAATGCTTGCTTAAGACAGAAAGGAGTAGGTTTACTGACTCAACATAAAGGTAAAAGATAGGCCCTTCACAGAGGGAAGCAGGGATTAACTCATGTGATACAACTTTTTATTTGATAAACAGAAGTATTGAAAACAATTTTGAGAGTGGTGTATGTTTATGTCAACGAATGGCAAACGGAAAATACAGTACGTCACAAGCCAACAAGACTTCACAAGAGCGGCTCTCATTGAAGGACGCAACTGGTATAGAAGGTCATTCCTCTTTCTCTTTTGTTTACACAATTATGCTTTGACTGATAAATCATGGGCAAAAATAGGGAAGAGAATTTGTAGTATTAAATTTGGGGCTGGGCACCCCGCTGCCAGCTCTTCTATCATTTGGATAAGCGGATTAAGCCACTAGTCCAGGTGTGTAAAGTCCAATCAACAAGTGAGATAAAGATTCTCTATTTGCGTCCTCATGAGCTAAAATAGGGGCACAAAACAGGTATAATTTTGAAGGTTTTAAAGGTAGAACACAAGCAATTTACTTGGATTGGCGGTTAAATACCACGTATAGGTAGGTATGGTGGACACAAATGGCATGGTTTCTGGGCTCAAGGTTTGGATGCACGAGAAGCATTCCATCTTAGTACAGGTATTTGGCTAGCAAGGCTGGGTAGCAAGCATAAGAGTTGAGGGAAACAAACAAATATACATATGATAGAACCAATCATGCAATCTTCCTCGGAGGTACAAATAATCTTACTTGAGAATACTAAGCTTATGAG